>CM062813.1:357208597-357874266 GCA_031772625.1 Pinus tabuliformis
AAGTCGTAAATTAGTGTGATCCTGTGATCTAACACCTACTTATAAAAAGTGTCCAATTTTGTTATCACTCTCTACATTGAAGATGATTTCTTATGAAACCACTTGCATTGAGTAGGAAAGAAAATTAAATGAAGAGGGTTATGAAGCATTTCCCACCTTGTCAGACTAAGTTCCCACACTTCATTTTTGGTGTCTTTGTGAATCCTATAATTTTCATCTTCCATTATGTCATGAACCTTCTCTCTCATTTGATCCATACTCTCAAACACATCCCCTAAGCATGGTTGATCACTATAAAATACGAGAAGGGCGGAAACAATAGGTGTAATGAAGGTGACTATATCCTCCACCCACTTCTAGAAATCCTCTGAAGAAATACCAATAATAATTTCCTAAACTTTTAGGCTATCCCCAATATGAGAACCCTTCCACCTATGCCAATCCATCGATACCACCATCTCTCTCAAAGATTGATGCATTTTAATAAGGCGCTGAAGCATAATGAATTCAGATGCAAATCTAGTCTCAACACATCGAAGAAACTAAATATTTTCATATTTACTATAAATAGCTATCGATGTTGCATAATTAACAATAAAATTTTGTAGCATCTTTGATTCAGTTAGAGTTTTTGTAACCCATGTAATGTTATTAACATCTTTTAGGAGCAAATTAATGGAGTGCACAAAAAAAAGAGTCCAAAAAATTGTTGTGTATTCATCCTCAATCAATCCCCTAACAAGGACATTGTTTGAGGCACTATTTGTGATAATTTGGACCATGTTTTCTCTTTCAACCTCCTCTATTTGCCTCTTTGAAGAGACCCATTAGATATGGACCATATTATGTATTTCTTATGGCATCATGGGATTTTATGAACATAACTCCTTTTGGGATAGAAACCAAAATATTAATAAGGGGATGATGGTTGACATCTATCCAACCATCTGAGACAATGGTGACCCCATATTCCTTCTAACTATCTTTAATTTCATGAAGTATAGCTTCAACCTGAGCCCTCTCTTAAGATAACATTATTGTCCTCATATTTTCATAAATGGGAGGTTTGTAACCTTTAGTAGTAGTTTTAACTAGATCCCTCACCATTTCCTTCCAATAAGAAGACCTGCAAAGATTGAAAGCTATGTCATTTGTGAAAAACAATCGTCCAATGGATGCATCAAGATTTCCCCTCCCTTTTACATCCCATAACTTTTCAAGGTGGGAAACAAAAACCCGATGTTGAGAATAAGAGTGTGGACTACGTACTATTAATCCACTATGATTATTGTTGGTTTCAATTAAACCTTCAACAATACATCTCAACTTTTAAAGTTCAATAAATTTCTTATGTAGGAAGATTTTTCTGTTTTAGGTACACTTAGACAGAAAGTTATTTTTTCTTTTCCCCCATTCCATGTAAATGCCATCAAACTCTTCCTACAGTTTCTGATTTTTGTGTTTTACAATAAGGGCAAAAGAAAACCTTTGAACTAGTTGTTCCACTTGCTCCTCCACTATAAAATTGAGTGAATTTCACAGTTACCCATAACCTTGCTTCAAAGGATTTTTTTGCTTCTCGATATTCTTTGTTTTGAATTTTTTTTATTGGCACTATGGAATATTTCTGTTGGGAAATGGGCAGTCTAATTTGTGAAGTTGATGAACTTTCTTCCATTGCAATGGGAAATGAGTGGAATAAAGAATATTTAATTATCTACCACAACAAATTTTAATTTGCACAATTTATATTTGAAAATCAATTAAAAAAAAACTCGATAATTAGAAAAGTATAATTAACTAAAAATTTGAATAGATAAATTTATTCACATTTATAGTTTGATGTGCTACATGAGAGACTATACTCCTAGAGAATCATATGTATAATCATGAGGGAAAATACTATTTTTATTGTATAATTAAATTCAAAACCCTTAGATTTCATAAATGTAATATTTTCAAGCTTAATTATTGTGGCTAGGAGCTAATGGTATAAGTAACTCAGTTTGGTTGTCGAAAAGTTTGAAGCTTGCAGGTTTCAAGTTCATTGAAGACTTTAGGAAATTATATGTCACTGGAACATATAATAGATGCTCAAGTATTGTTGTAAAGATTATCATTAATAAATAAAACCTATGTCATAACGCGATTACAAATATTGTAAGAAGCCTTAGTATTACTACAAGGTTCCTTCTCTAAAATATTTACTATTAAATAAGCCTTATTTTCTAATGATGAACTTTATAGAAATATCTAAGATTTTACTATTAATATGCTTGGATACCTCCCTTAATACCCCATATTACCCTCCTAAGTACACTGCAAAATGTCTTGAACTAGAAGGTAAATTTTGAGAAAGTGAAAATTATGCATCTATTATGAGGGATTCAAATTCACTTCCATTAAGAGAAGCATAACCTTGATGAAATCCCCTTCCTAGGTAAAGAAATAGAAAATTAGATAATATGACATGCACTCATTTTTTGAAGTTGTAGTTGCAATTTTCAATATAATAGTTATCTAGTGTTGGATATGCCGTTGCCATTCTTAACCCTAAAAAAGAAAATGTCACGAGGTGAATGGAAATTTATGTTTTCTTTAATTTCTATTTTCCAAACATCTCCCAAGTTTGTTGCAATCAAATCATGTGGAGAAACAAACAATGGGAAGCATTTTCTTTGCATGTTTTATTTTTTTGTGCCATGTTAATCCCTTTTCCCATTGTTTGTTAATTTCAAATAGAATTTATTTTTTGAGAATCAATTTCATTTGTTTCATACAAGATTCATGAAAGGAATTCTGATAAGACAAGGGCAGGGCCATTTTATACTACTCTAAGATAAATCAACCAAATATAATTATAATAAGACAAGGCCAGGGCCATTTCTACTGCCCTGAAAGAAATCAACCAAATTCAATACAAATTTTTTATGGACCTCTTCTAACGCTAATTCCAATTTTTTTTTCCAACAAAACTCTTCTTAGATAGGTTTTGGGGTTGTCAAAAATGGTCCTTGGTCAATTTTAGTTTTCCTTACTTGAATTCCCTAAAAGAAACTTGTGTGAAATTAATAGTTTTTTCTAAATATTTGATTTAATTCAATGAAAAGTGAGCCTTAATTATTAAGTATTAAGGGGAGGGATTTTCTTGGGATCAACTTCCTTTTCTTTGTTCAAGAATGTTGAACTAGAGTTACATAGCACAATGAATCACAGGTCTATATCAACACATATGTTATCATATTATGGAGGAAAGTGCATATAGAATAAAAATTTTACAATAGATATAATGAATAGGAAACAAAATAAACACAAACTGGAACAATCATGTATAAAAATATTTGAGAACTAATGACTCTATGAGAGAAATATCAGTAAATGTACTCTTTGTTTTTCAATGAAAAGAAAGTGTTTTTTCCTCATCCCACTTTACTCACACATATTATTTCATTGATAAATACATATCACTTACTAGAATTTATGTTTATATAAGTAATAGTCCCATAATCCAAAGCTAATCTGTTGGTTTATGTGAACTAAATATTCTTTTATAAATTCTAAATATACAAACATTCAGAAAGTAGACATTGGTTGGGTTGGGTCTCAAACTTCCATATGTTTTAATTTACATTTATTTTCTCTATGCAAGAATATTACAAAAACTTGATGAAGTAAAAGTCTTTGTGAACTAACATAGATGGCTAGAGAGCCTTCTTTTGGAAACTTACACTGCCTCTTGAACTTGGCCAATGAACAAGTAAGAAGTTTGGTTTGTTCGGATATCTACATACACACTAGATATTGATGATTACTCTATGAATTTTTTGATGTTACAATAGGATACATGTAACTAACTTATAGACACAGTGAAGGTTTAAGAGAATAACTACAATTTTCTCTGCAAAGAGAATAATTATAGTTTGTATCTTATTCATTAAAGGAAGATAAAATTTCTAAAAACTCATAACTTAATTAACAGTCGTTAACTTAATTAATAGAGAAGCTTAATCAATAAAAAACTAAAATTTATTAAGGAGGACAAGCGTTTCACTTGATTCTCATATGAATTGAATAACCTTTTGTAATGGCCACATATATTCATCTAGAAAGTGAAAAATAACGAATTTTGAATTACAATGAAGGATTTCTTTATGGTTGGATGGATATATTCATATGGTAAAGTGAAATCTAAATAATTTTGATTTATACACATATAAAATAATTTTGTACGTTAGTATTGAAATCGGGGCATTGGGTTCATCACTACATTTTTGCTATCTCACTAGCCTTTGGATTATATGAGAATTGATCCAAAGACGATGAAAGAGTTTATGTAAGCCTATATGATACACTTTTTTGGCATAAATAACATACAAATTTCATTTGGAAATTGACTATAAAGCATGCATTCATTGCTTTACCATACCATGTCCTCTAAGGAAATGAGATTGAAGTTTGTACCTTGTATACCTGGAGTTTTTGCATATGGAACTGAAGTCTGATGATAGCAATGAAGCTAACTCACTGGGGGGCTGAAGCTGCTTGGCTCGAGAGTCATCTCTGATTTGTGCCTATGCATCATTTGATGAGTGATGAGTTTTCTCTCCTCTGTGGCTTAAATCCTTGAAAAACCTTGGCATTTGCACAACTAAAAAAGGAAAATAACTTGCACGCACAGTTAAAAAGGGAAAATAACTTGCATAATTGGATGTATAGCTTGAAAAGAAGACTTGCATTTTTGTGACAAAGAATGAAGAGGAATCGTGGAGCAGATATTTCTCTTCTCAATATTTAAAATAGTTAAATAGAATACATTGAAAACATCGACAATAAATGACTGGAGTAAAACTCGGCTAAACTAAAGTAAAACTAAACTGACTATGACACCTAGCAGACAATGAAATCAAATGTGATGACACCTAGCATTTAGTGAAATTAATATCTCAACACCCCCTCCCAATCTCAACTGTTACAAGTAGAGGAACTCACAATGCCTAATTGTTGTCTTTGAAATTCCAATACATTCACTACTACACCAAGGGCACTTTTAAGACATTTTTTTAAGACAAAAGAAATCTTTTGTCTTAAAAAATCATTTTTTATTTTAGTTATTTTACATTAAAAATTAATATCAATTGAATTGTCTTAAATATAAACTTTAAGACAAAAATAGGTTGAGACAAAAATATTTTAAGACAAAACTTTATATTTAAGACAAAAATAGTTTAAGACAAAAAATATTTTAAAACAAAAATAGTTTGAGACAAAAATATTTTAAGACAAAACTTTATATTTAAGACAAAAATAATTTGAGACGAAAATATTTTGAGACAAAACTTTATATTTAAGACAAAAATTTAAAGACAAAACTTTATATTTAAGACAAACATAGTTTAAGACAAAAACAATTTAAGACAAAATTTTATATTTAAGACAAAAGCATTTTGAGACAAAAATATTTTAAGACAAAACTTTATATTTAATACAATGACCACTTTAGATCAAACCTATGTTTAATACGATATTTCACTTCGAATGAAAATGGAGAGCAGAGCGCTTAGGGTTTGACACTGCACTGCAACTGGCAGACCTTCACACACTGCGGCGTTCTGCCATTAACCTTCAGCCATAAGGCAGCTACAACACAATAAGGAATAGATATCATGCAATGGAACCCCCTCAGGGGGAGGACATGATGCCTCCCCCCACTGATACAGAAAATGGCCTGCGACAAACTGAAAATGTTAGGATGGACCGTCTAGAAGATACAGCAACAGAGAATGAAAATATGCCAACGAATAACAACACAAATGAAGAACCACGAGTGACGTCAAACACCTACAAGCCGGTACCAGTTGACAAACCCAAAATCGAGCTCCCAAGTCAGCGCATCACACTCAAATACATTTATGAGGGATCATGATTTGATAGGAAAGTTGATAGGCCTTTGGCCAACGAAGAAAGCTTTGCAGGGCTAGATCGCAGCCAAATGGAAGCCAAAAGGGCACATAAAACTGTAGTTAGGGCCTAAGGGCTTCTTTACTACCATTTTCAATTGTCTGGAGGACCGAAACAGGGTATTGGATGGAGGACCATATTTCTTCAACGTAGCAGCTCGGCTATACCTAACAGGATGGATCGAGCGCTTTAACCCGGACAAAGAAGATCTGAGCTGGGCCCCGGTGTGGTTGCACCTTTATTCTCTCCCTCTAGAGTATTGGGATGAAGACTCTTTGTGAGACACTGGGAATGGTTTAGGCGAATTCATCAAAGTGGCAGAGGAGACAAAGCTGAAGCGATACACCTCCTATGTGTGGATCTGTGTATACATGCACCTCAAAAAATCTCTCTCGAATGTGGTAAGCCTCTACCATGATGATTATGAATGGTTACAAACAATAGATTACGAGCATGTACCATTCCACTGTCGAAAATGCCACGCCCTGGGCCATTTATTCTGAGACTGTCCCTCCAATATGAAATCCACGACCACCCCTTCAATGGACAAATCTGACTCGGATGGGTTCACAAAAGTTCCCAATCACAAAAAGACACATAAAAAGCCCTCTACCTTAGTCAAAAAACCTGTCACCAGCACCTCCTTGCCTTCAACAAGCAACATCTTTGAAATCTTGCTCTAGCCGGAGGTTCATATTTTAGATAATCAGAAACAACCTGAAGCCATTCCTAATACTTCCGCCCATTCTGCTCCATCAAGCTCAAAGAAAGCCCTCACTTCTAAGCAACTTGTGGACACCATAACGCCCTCTCCCAGTAACATGCAAAAAAGGACTACTCAAGGTATGGAGGTAGATAGCACTCAGATGTAGCTCACGATTGTAGATGATATAGAGGCAGAGTAGGAAATAGTACAACACATGGAAGAGGAACCAGAGAGCTTCGACATCAGAGATCTAGATATACTGGGACTTGAACAGGCTTGTAAGAAAAATGAATATGACAAAATTCTTGAGTGACAGGTAGAGAACTTAGAAGTAATTCTCTCAAGAGCACAGAAGAAAAGATCATTAGGTGTCCAAACTGGTAGTCAATGGGTTGGAAGAAATATCTTCAAAGACAACAAGAAATGAGGATGGAAAACTGATCTTCAGAGAACCATCCGCATAGGGGAGATGTTGCTGGAATCTGGAAGATACTCCAAGCTCACCAAATACTATAATCCCCTTCCCAATCGTCAATCATGAAGCTCATCTCATGGAACATCAGAGGGCTCAATAGCCCAGGGAAGGGACAATTAATAAAGAACATGCTACAACAGGAAAAGCCTCAAATTCTCTTCTTGCAGGAGACCAAGTGTAATTCCACAACGTTGGATCAAATCCTTGCCAAAGCGTTGCCAAGAAGCAAAGAAGTGGTGGTGGAAGCCATGGGAGCCTCAAGAGGGCTAGCCATCATTTGGGATGATAGAGCTATAACACTTACCAACATACATGCTAGTAAGCACTTTATTCAGGCCAAGTTTCATTTAACAGGGACAAATGTTCATGGACACTTAACTAATGTCTACTTCCCCCAGGAGGCAACAAACAAAGTAGACACATTGAACACCCTAACTCAGATCAACTCAGAAAGATCCCACCCACTTTGGATCACAGGAGGGGACTTCAACATGATTACAAGATTGGAGGAAAAAAGAGGAGGATGGATCAAGCTAGACTGTGAAAGCATGCACTTCAAAAACTACATTCATAACAACAAGATTATAGATATGGAATTCAACAATGGCGTTTATACTTGGAACAACAAGCATCCAGATGCCCACAAAATTGCATCTCGGTTAGACAGATTCCTGATCTCTGACAATGTAATACATCTTGGCGGGGATCTCTTGGCCTCTATATTGCCACTCTCTGGCTTGGACCATTGGCTTATTAGGCTTCACTGGCAAAGACCGGGAGACATTATTCATAGGCCCTTTCGCTTTGAAACCTTTTGGCTGAATCACCCTGATTTTCATAACCTGATAACAGATACATGAAGAAATTTCACACCACCAGAAGGTGCAAAAGTGTACAAGCTCCAACAAAAGCTAAAACATATCAAGGAAAAAATAAAATAGTGGAATCACTTTACCTTCGGCAATATATTTCAGGCGCAAAACACTCTTGAACAAGAAATGCAAAAATTACAGCAGAGAATCATAGCTGAAGGCAGATCCCAAACCATAGCAGAACACGAACGTCAACTACAAACGCAGATCTCAGAAATAGCAAGACAGGAAGAGATTCTTTGGAGAAAAAAATCGAGGATCCGATGGCTTAAAGAGGGCGAACACAATATAAAGTTCTTCCACCATACCACTATCCGACAGAGAATGCACAACAACATTACTCTCGTCCAAAATCGACAAGGGGAACATCTAGAGAAGCATGAAGATATAGAACAGAAATCCTCACCCACTTTCGGAGGGTGCATTAGGAAATGGAGACTAATCGGCTGCCATCTATAGAGAAGATCATCAAGATTATTCCTAAGATCGTAACTGAGGAACACAATCAAATACTCCGCGGGCCTATTTCTTTACAGGAAGTGGAGACAGCTATGCAACAGCTCAAAGTTGGGAAAGCACCCGGACCAGATGGCTTCACTTCGGACTTCTTTTACAACTTCTAGGATCTAATCAAGGAGGAAGTCTGGCAAGTAGTCGAGGAGTCCAGAGTTAACAAATGGATGCTTCCATCCTTGAATGCCACCTTCATCGCCCTCATCCCTAAGGAGGAGAACAGCCAAACTCCGAACAAATTCCGACCTATTGCACTATGCAATGTATTGTATAAAATTGTCTCCAAAGTGATCGCCACATGCCTCAAGCCCCTGCTTCCTCTTCTTATATCACCAGAGAAATCAGGTTACATGGAAGGAAGGCAGATCACCGATGGCATAATTCTCACTCATGAAATCATTCACTCCCTAAAGCAAACCAAAAAGGCAAGTATGCTCCTAAAAATCGACCTCTCAAAAGCTTTCGATACTTTAAGCTAGAAATATATTCAAAAAATACTGCTAGCCTTTGGCTTTACCCCCCCTTAGTTAAGATGGATTATGAGTCTCATCACTTCTACCTTTTTCTCAATTCTTGTCAACGGGACCCCCTCCACCCCCTTCCACTCGTCTAGAGGTATCCGACAAGGGGACCCTCTCTCACCCTTTCTATTTGTTATTATGGTGGAATGTCTTGGACGTTACATCAAAGATGCCCTTCAAAACCAACAATTATGTGGCCTTTCTTTCCAGAACACCCCTACTTTCACCCACCAACAATTTGTGGATGACAATATGTTATTTGGTCATCTTTCGGTCCAGGAAGCTCGTAAGCTGAAATCAATTTTATCTGACTTTTCGGATGCCTTTGGCGCCTGCATTAACAAATCGAAATCTCAAGTATTCTTTTTGCACACACCTCCCATCACTCAAGCCTCCATAGCCAGAATTTTGGGCTTCTCAATTGCATCTCTACCCTCCAAATACCTGGGAGCTCCAATGTCAGCCTCTGCCTTAAAGCACTCATCCTAGAAAATTATCCTAGAAAAACTGGAAGCCCGTATCTCTTCATGGACCTTCAGAGCTCTCAATATGGCGAGTCACACAGTTTTAATCAAGGTAGTGCTACAATCTAAGCTGCTCTACCTCTTCACAGTCCTAGAAGCACCCAAATGGGTTCTTAAAGCAATCAAAAATCTTCAACGGGATTTTTTATGGGGGAATACGAAACAAAAAAGAAAATGGGCTCTGGTAAAGTGGGAAATAGTTTGTTACCCAAAATCCTCTGGAGGCACTGGATTACAAGATCCTCAGCACAGCAACGAGGTCATGGGAGCACGCATTTAGTGGAGGTGGCTCTCAAACCCATATACTCCTTGGGCAATCCTCTGGATAGCTAAGTATGCTCATAATAGACTAGTGGATGCTTTAATCCGGCTCAAAGAAGTTGGCACAGGCTCTCTAATTTGGAATGTTACCAAACAACATAAAGATCTAATCCAACAACACAGTTTTTGGGAAATCAGGAATGGAGATAATGCAAGGTTTTGGGAGGACTCCTGGAAGCAAAGACCAAAATTGAAGGACCTACTCATGCCCCACCAACTTCAGGATTGGGTAGAGCAACTGACGATCAAAGTAAATCAACTTTGGGAGGAAGTTCACAACCAAGGTTATAGGCAATGGTTATGCTCGAACCTCATTCTTGGGCAAGCCACGCAATCCATCAAAGATATCCTGGATACACAACTCTTAAACAAGAAAATTTGCTAACCAGATAAGAAAGGCATCATCAGATGGGTTTATGAAATGAGAGGTACCTTCACTTCCCGAGAAGCATATCATATAATACTAAGGGACCATACTGTCAAGGATAGCCTCTGGCACAAAGTTTGGGAACCACCAATTTAGTCAAAAATCTCCACCTTTCTCTGGTTGTTGTGCCAAAATAGATCCTTAATTAGGATAATCTAAGGAAATGGAGTTTTCATGGACCTTCCATTTTCCCAAATTGTAAACAGGCAGAAGAAACTAAGGAACATCTCCTAAACTCATGTTTGTTAGCAACCCAATTTTGGAAGAAGGTTAGCTTCAGATGTCAAAGAGATGGATGAAATAAGGAGAATTCAACCAGCACCATTCATTCTTGGGCACCTCGCCCTTATAAAAGCAAAATCTTAAACGCCTTATGGAAGCTAATACCAAGTTTCCTCATGTGGACAATCTGGAAAGAGAGAAATAGCTGCATCTTCAAAGACCATTCCTCTCCCATAGAAGTTCTATGGATCAATATATGTCAAAACATACGAGAAACCTTGATGCTCCAAACGTGGCTTGATGATGATTTCCCATCCACACCACAGGAACAAAATATATGGTTGAACTGGAACCTTCAGTGGAACCATGAGCAGGTACACCTAAGGAAAATCCCTCCCTCTGGAGATACACCTGACAAATGGACTCCACCCCCACCACACATGATACTGATCAACTTTGATGGAGCGTCAAAGGGAAATATAGGTAAAGCAGGATTTGGGGGAATATTTAGAAATCACAAGGGCAATGTTCTCCAAACATTCATGGGGTCAATAGGTTGGGATACAAACAACTCAGCTGAATTAGAAGGAATTTGGCAAGGACTTCTTCTGGCTCAGAACAATAGATTCTTCCCACTCATAATTGAAGGGGACTCTCAGATCTTAATTAATATGATCAACCAGATCTTACGGGGAACTCCAGCACATAAAGTGGGTAGCAGTTGGAGATTAGCAGAAAGGTTAGAACAGATTGAACAATGGCTACTCATTCATAGAGCAGTTACCATCAGGCACACTCATCGAAATGGTAACAAAGTAGCAGACCTCCTAGCAAACATTGGCATTGAAAGTGGTAAGACTCTTCATGTAGGAGCTCTTAGCACTATAGCCAATACTCATCAATTGCAGGATTTCAATGATCCAGTGCAAAAGGAAAGGGAAAATGCAAAGGAAACGCACCCAGATGCAAGTGTCAACAATGGCATCTAAATGACAAGACGGATCGCTATGGTTTGGGAAGCCATTTGGCTAAGTGCTTCATCCTCAGAGCTCACTGCAGATGGATTAAAAACCCCTTGCAAGTGACATTTATTGACTCTGAAAGCTGTGACGAGCTCACCTCCTTCAAAACCATGGCCCCTGCAAACCATTTTGTTACTCCTCCCCTTCTCCATGGCGTTTGTCCTCCACAAGTGGCTGAACTGTGTTTCAGAACTGTTACAAGCAGTCGCTACCTAATTCTCCCTTGTCAGGATTTTGGTAATGGTTTTCATTTTACGCATTCCCATCATTGTCTTCTTAATTATGGTTCGCCCACCCCTGCTCCCGCTCATCGTCGCGTTCATTCCAATTCGTCCGCTGTTAATTCAGCCATGGCTCGCCTCAGGCACCGCATGCACAGTAGGTGTGGAGGTTCGCATGGAGGTTTTAACCGCTCACGAGCTTCTACCAATTCCACCTCTGACTCCCCAGACTCAACTACTAAATTGCCCAACTCGCTCATTAACCCCACTCATAGCTACCCGAATACCAGAAGTGGGAGAGGTTGGAGGGAAAATGCTGTCCACACTGTGGATCTCCCACTCCCTCCTCTTTCTGGCCCTCACAGCACACAATTTCATTTCTGCAGTTCACTAAACAGGCCTACAATCACTGCTACCATCACAATTTCTTTCAAGGAAGAGTCTGCGACGCAAGTTACTCTGTCCAGTCATGGGAACAAGCAGAATAGGGAAGAGACAGGTAGTCATGGGATCAACAACAAGCAACAAGGTGAAAGCAGTAAGGCTCTACATGACAAAGATGAAGCTGGGGACACTAGTAAGTGACAGATTGATGCTGAAGGCACTGTAGATGCTCCAACTGTTCAAGTTCGCGGCGTGTCTAAAAAGGATGATGATTGGTATTAGTTTGCCTGCCGGATTGAGGAAGATCCAGCTCCGAAGGAACCACCAGCCTAACACATGGCCTCATGCAAAGGTTTCCAGCTCCCAAGTGGATTCGTCTCACTTTTTGTGGTTTTTGGTCTCTCGCAAAGGTGTCCGGCTTCCAGGTGGATATGTTTCTATGATTCGTGGTTTTGTGGTCTAGATGTGTTTTGTCTTCACGCCAAGTGTCTTGAATTCTCTGGTTGACTCTCTGCCAGGTGGAAATGGCATACTGTTACTTGGTTATTTCCTTGTCTTTTTGGTTCAGGATTGCATTCCTCTTTGTTCATTTTGGAAAACCAAGGTCTACTTTGAAATAGTTATTCTGGTTCAATGGTTGGTTTCCCCCATAATAGGGGCAGTCTTCAAAGCTTCTTGGACTGGTTTCCCCTCTATTGGGGCAATCCAATACTAACAGTTGCATTTTATGATGATGACTGATGCTTAACATCTCTGAGATAAGGTTTCTATGTAACTTTTTTTTGTATTATATTAATAGATCAGTACTACTTAGAAAAGAAAAACCTATGTTTAATACAATTAACAATTAAGACACAAACATACCAATTTAAGATGATATTATCTAATTACAACTGAAAAATTGACTGTGACGGTGTGCCCTAAGTCAGCCAACTTGTAGACAACTATTGTCTTGCGCCTATACTGAGGTTGTTATTTTACTTACCATTCACATTATCTTATATAAAGACAACGATTTGTTGGGCTCTTTGTTTTGTGGGGGTAGTTGAATAAGAAGAACGCGACAAGTTTTATTGACAAGATTTCTCGGACATCAATTCCTCTTCTGTCCCTTTCATATATGTTGATACGATTAGAGACAACTTGTCTATTGTTGCATTCGGCACTACTATACGGAGGAGGACTTTAAGACAATTTTCTAAGAGAAAATAAATATTTTTTCTTCAAAATTTCAATATGAGGCAATAGTAAAAAAAGGTAAAGGTAAAGGATTAGGGTTCTATCTACTGGCATTCACTGAGTGGTTGGTTTACCATGGTTGTGAAGTGATATTCAACAAAGGAAAAGCATTCCTGAGACACATAGCCATGGGGCAAGTGAAGCAGATTGGGGTTCGTGTGAAGAACCTGTATAAGCTAGATGTGGAAGAATGTGCTACATTAAGCACTAAGGTAGAGAAAGTGAAGGTCCTGATGTCGATGAACTTTGGCACAAAATACTTGGTCATTTGTATCATGGTACCTGGAATATTATAGAACAAATAACCACTCGCCTCTCTAAAGGAGCACTTAAGCAATAGGATATATGCAAAGGATGTATATCACAAAAGTACATAAAATCCACATTCCATGATCAAGACAACAAAGCACATGCAGTCCTAGAAAGGATCCACTATGATGTTTATGGACCTTTCTCGACAACCTACACTGTCAGACACAAATATTTTGTCACTTTTATTGATGACTTCTCACAGAAGTGTTGGATCTTCTTCACGTGGAATAAAGATGAGACATTCTCTGAGTTCGTATAATTCAAGACACTAATTGAAAACGAAGTTAGCAAGAAGGTGAAGCCTCTGTTGTAGAGGCTGCAGCACCCTCCAAAATTTTGGCCTGCACTTAAATTTCAAAGCCTACTATGGATATTGTGATCAATCACTCCTCAGTCACTTATTGGTAAGTTGATGATCTCAAGCTCCTCTTTTCAATCTTAAGAGTCGTTTATGCTTTTATCTTTACATAGAATGTGTCACCTTTGGGCATGGGGGTAATCGCTTGTCATGCAAAGGGAGGTTTGTTTTGCTTCAAGGGGAAATATTTATGAGAATGAGACATGTCTAACACTCATTTCACAGACTCTTACACAAGTGTCGCCTGTATCCTCCCAAAGTCTATAATCGAAGCCGCACTTGTCATAAGCTGCCACAAAGGTTGTTGCATTAAGTGAAGTATGTGTTATATGTCCTGGATGGTCTATGTTGTATCGATAAGTTTTCAAGTGTGTGATCATAGTGAAGTTTTATCACTATTCACATAAGTTCCATTGATCCCACACTTAGCTAAATTTCGGAGTTTCCTTAGCAACCTAGCCTCATCCAACTTTCCTAAACTACACACTTCACATATGTAACCCTCAAGCTTTTCCATTGCTTGTTAAAACCGTGTAATGCGCAGAAATCTCAACCTCCCTTACCATTCAAAAATGCGTAGTGGTTTCCTCCAGTGTCCTTCCCTCAGCCGGAACCCACTGTCTCCAAAAACTGTGCAGTTTTTTCCCTTGACTAACCAGTCTGCCTTGCATCCTGAAATTGCATAGATGTGTCCTCCCAGGGCCTCGTCCCAAGTAGTGCCTTACATCCTAAAACTGTGTAAATGTGTCCTCCTAAGGCCTCATCCCGCAATAGTCACTACCCGTTGATACTACACAATTATGTCTCTCACGGGCCACGAAGAAAGATGGCATGATAGATGACTCTCAAGGAACCGAGGAGAAAAATAAGTAGACCAAGAAACACAAGGTATGATAGAATATTAGGACTGCATGAAGACTCCATTTGATGCATAACTCTTTGGAGGCTAGGTATGGAAAACAAAGCACATCTTTTGAAATACACCTCTTAATGTAGCTTAAAATTTTTCTTATCATTGTCGTATCATTTCATCTTCAATGACATTCATGGTTGCAAGAACTGAAATTCATTCCATGTGTTTGATCTACGTGTCTTGCTCCCTTTCACTTGTTTATTACATAGCTTAGAAGATGAAGAGTATTACCACTTGTTTATTTAAGCTACTGAGGTTGTGACCAACATGATCTTATGACTAACCAGGCATGATGCAAGGCATCCTAAGTGGGATGAAAGATGTTTGATGATATGTATGTAGTCATTACACTCCTCTGCATTACTTCTTTGCATTAATCCTTGCTTTGTATCTTGCATGTACGCTCACCACTTGTCAGATTTGGCTACCTGCTGCCAATAGTCTCTTAGCTCTTTCCTGACAAAGCAGGTGAAGGAATTTCCTTCAACCTGATTTCTTCAAGGCTCATCATAGAAATTATAGAGCTAAGAGAAGGAGATGTGGAATCTCACTATCAAACTCTTGAAAATACTTTGCATGTTCGAATATATCCAAACAATTAAGCTACCACTCAACAACATTGTCAATCTTGGAATACTCAAGAAAGATCACATCTCTAGATATTATAAACTTCTTATAAACTTCGTCATAGAGATGTTATGCTTTGGAGGTATGAGTACCCAAAGAAGATACATTTGTGATTCCTTGCACTGAGTTTTTTTATCTATTCCTTAGGTATGAAGGCATAATATGAGGAACCGAAAACCCTAAGATGCCTCACCGAAGGAATGTGGCCATACCACATTTCATAGGGAGTCTTTTTTCTAATAGCAAGAGTTGGACACCTATTATTTATATACACAACACATAGAACCACATCAGCCCAAAACCTTATGAACTTAACATGTGAACTATGCCAAGTTTATAGTGAAAGTAATACATTCCAATGAACAATGTGTTGAAAAATGCAGCAAGAAATTCTCAATTTGATTTTTCCTTGATTAAATTGAAAAAATTCAAATTTCCACATCAACAGACAACTTGGATGATGTTAACTTGTGTGACATGGCTTGTGTCACCTAGTTTACTCAATAAATTCAAGTTGGAGGAGTTAGAGTTCAGTTCTGCATATGCGATTGCTAACTTGTGGCAATAAAGATCAATTATCTCAGGTTGTTATCAGTTAAACTAGTTCTAACTTTTGGAGGAACTAGTGGAAGGTCATTTAAGTAGTGGGACTTCAGTCAAACTCGGCGATCCTCTAGTTAACTGATCAATCAACCCAAAATAGTTGGGGCATGAAGCGAATTCAATTCCCCTAAAATTGGTGGAGATTCGAAGGTAGTTTTAATTTCTTGTAGCTCACACAGTTGCAATAACTTGCTATAACCATAGTGGAGGAGGTAGCTTGATTAGGAGCTTCTTGTGAAATTAGAGAGCGAATGATTGTTGGTAGCATTAATAGCCTACCAGCAATTTGTTTTGCACCACACTTCAATGTTTTGGGCATGGTTTTTGAGGGTGGATATTTTTTTTTATGCTTTTTGGTCATGCACGTCCTCACTAAGTATCTTGGGAGGTCTGTAATAGTTCCTTGCATGCACATCCTCACTAAATATCTTTTGGGATGTCTGTACTAGGTCCTTGTAAATTTCTGTTTGCCAAGGCTTAACTACTTATGATCTTAGGTGCTCACAACGATTCAACAATTTATGGCACTTTCCAAATCACCATTCCTAAAAGGATCCAACAAAACGACTTCAGAGGAAGATGAGAAGGGAAAACTCTTATTGGAACTAGCCTATAACTAGTGGAATTGGTTGGTCCCAATGGTTTTAGAGTTGTACTAGTCTAGTTTGGTGGTTCGGATTGGATAAGGTTGGTCTTGTATTGAACTGACCTTAAAACACCAAATTCACTAGTTATCTAATAAACTGACCAATTCTGAAGAATGTAGTGCAACATAGCTAATGACCACCAAATAAAAAAAATTTAATAAAAAATACTGAAAATGAAAAAGAAAATTATTAACTCAAGGGCCCTACAAAACCTAACCCTAGTAATTAATGGTAATATTTAATTTTTAAAGTTAAAGTAAAAGTTGACATTCTCCTTATCTTTCCTTTTTTAAAAGGAAAGATAAGGATAATGTCAGCTTTTACTTAACTTTTTAATATTAACATTAATTGTTTCGAGTTGTTTGAGAGTGGTTCCAACTTCATCCAATTTTGAGAAAGTCAAATTTTAGATCCCATTCAAAACTTAGTGGTTATTGTTTGAACTGCTTCTTTATAATGAGTCCTAGACTTTGACTTCCAATTTTTCAGGTGCAGTTATTGCATAATCATATTCCTCGTGAGACTTTGCAGCATAAGTTGATCTTTAATCCATTGCAAGCACTTGACCTAGCATAGGGAACCATCAACTACCCCTCCCAAGTTGCACCTCAACATTGGAAATTTTCTTCTTCAGTAGACATTCATTTTATCCATTAGATCATTTCTTCCACTGTGACAGTCCAACAACATCCCTACCAGCATATGCTTGACAATCCATCTCATCTTTACTGCTACCTTATAAACACTCTTAAATCTTGTGTCTCCAATATAAAAGAGGAAGAACCGGAAAGGGCCTTCTTGGCCCTCTTCACAACCCACAATATGTTTAGCTTCTCTCTTGTGCTTACACTCTAGTCTTCTCGCAGCTTCAGAATGGTGAATCTTAAACACAGTCTCATGATGTCCATTCAGGGAAGCATAATTCACCCTTTGTTTGAATCAAATTACCCCCATAACATTCCCTTTACCTTTAAATGCAGGCATATATTTTCCTTCTGGATGACTGTTAAGCTTCCCATCTCTATTTCGCCTCCCTCTCCTACCCTCATGAACCCGATAAGCTAAATTTAACCAATCTCAATGTATTTGAGATAAACAATCCATCCAACTGGGTAGATTGAGTTGAGACCCTTTTAGAAACTAAATCCATCCCTCCACAATGATATATCCCTCCCCAACAACATCATCATGCTCTGTTTGAGATCTATCATTCCCATGATCACTATAAATTTTTGAGTCCTTCACTTACATATTTGGTAACATCATCATTCAGATCACTTATACTTTGTTGTGTTGTTTCTTGTGTTATGATTTCCTTTAATGGAAATATCTCCCTAGTAGGCACGAGTAACTAAATTCAAGTTCTTATTGAACTCTTGCGTTAACATACTTAATTTTCATTTTGACCTATTCGGTTTCAAATTCTTGTGTGGTTGGTTTACTGGTTGACTACTAGCATTCACCAAGTGGTTATTGATGATCATAGTTAGTCTAGAGTGAACATTGGACTTTGCCTTGAAAACCAAGCCCCAAGAATAAGCACTTATCATGGAACATTTCAGAGCCCATACTAGTGGAAGGCCAATTGTGCAGTGGGACTTTAGTCAAACTCAGTGATCATCTAGTTAATTGATCAATCAACCCAAAATATCTAGTGCATGGAGAATTCGAGTTACCCAAATATGGTGGAGATTCCAAGGCAATGAAACATCAATTGTAGACTAGCCTTGAGTGTATAGGTGTTAGATACTTTCCCCCTTTTCTTGCTTATTCATTCATTGTCAAACACTATACCACTAGTTCTAAGAATCTTGTGGATACTATCACCACAATAAATGTATATTTTATTTTATATGAGACAAGAATTGTATATTTACCTTTGGGACACTCCAAAAATATTTTGATGCACCTTTGTGACCTTTATGACTTTATGACCTAAATTCCCATTCCATGTTCATCCATGTGGATGCACTTTATGATGTTCTACGACAACCTAATGTCCTTGTAAACTTCCTCTCATCTTCCTTGTCATGTTTTCAGGACTTGTGTATCCAACAAGAAATTTGGGATATGAATGCCATCAAGGTAGAAAATCAAGGGCGTTTCAAGTCATTTATTTAGGGTTCCCACTAGCATAGTCCCACCATATGATCCACCCAATCCCTAAATTGGGGTCTACTGCTATTTCAATTAATTATTAGATGATCATGGTGGGCCGTAATTCCAAGTTAAATATTATGACTCTTCATATGATAGTATTGGAGATACTTGAGGAGATATCTTTTTGGCTAAAGGGTTAAGGGAGGATTTTGACTTCAATATCGACCCATCAACCATATCCCCAACATTTGTCCCATCAACCATATCCTCAACATATCTAACCAACAATCAAGAAGACAACTGAGGTGAAGCATGGGCATCCTCTCTAGCCCACATTGTTCAACATATATATCAATCTATGAATGCCTCTACACTCCACCAACTGTGCATCATGATTGTGATCGTATGTAACATTCATGGTCCAATTCATTTGTTTGGTGCCCAATGTTGGTGAATCATTGTATTGCATCATGGTAGCATATATTGCCTTTTTTAAAGAAAAAATATATTGAAAATAAATTAAGTTATATATTGCCTTTTTTAAAGAAAAAATATATTGAAAATAAATTAAGTTATGTCTCATGCAAATGTTCAATATTATTGTGTTGTGAGAGCTTTGCATATTATATGTATCATATATCTATAATCACTTATTTCAAGCCTACTTTAAGAAATAAAGGAAGAGGTGCAAGCCCTTGCCATAAGGACTCCCACCAACTCCTCTTCTCGTAGAAAATTTTCAAACGTTAGCCCATAAATCAAACACATGCCCTTGTTTCTCTAGTTTGGAAACCCTTGGATGTTTTTGACAATGAACTCCTCCCAACCACTACTTTAACCATCTATTGAATGCCTTTGATTGGTATGTGTAAATTATTTTGATTGATTCCTGGAGAGGTGTGAAATCTAATTTTGCATGACATGATACAAACACCAAATTTAACCCGTGGTAGCCAAAATTTTAGCCTTACAACTCTCTCATCCAATATTAGATACTTCACTAATTATTCAATGGGTAATCTACTTAACAATATATTAAATATTAGAAGCATTCATATTAATATAAAAAATAATAATTGTATTTGATATTAAGTTATAATGCAGGTAACTACCAAGTTGATATATTCTCTGCCTTGGAAAGTGAATAGTCAGCTTGACTTAATGTCTGATGTTAGTTTTAAAACAATTAAGATAAAATTGTTTAAGAGAACTCACATAGATCTATAAGTGCTGAGATGATAAATATGATGCAAAAATTTACTCAAAAGTTCACATTGTAAAAGAGCTTTTCACTTATAGTAATATGACCCCATTCCTCCCTTGATAGATCCAAGGTTAGTATATTTGTCCCAATATAATAAATGTGTTTCTCTTTTATATTATTAAATTAGGTTGCTTCAATAATCATGTCCTTATTGTTAAGGGGAGATTGTCTTAAAGTAAGTGTAGTCATAAGTAGTGTGATAGAAGTAACAATGGGAAACTATATCTATATATTTTTTTATACATGTGAAAAAGTAATCCCTAATTTGCTTATGTCCATGGTAGTGAAAAATCTATTTTTTATAGTGGTAGCTCAATTATTTGTCATGTCAGTATTAGTAGAGGTACCTTGTGGTCATTGTATTATGTTTACTAGATATAGTATTAAATGGTGTAATTTAAAAATTTTAATTTAGACTACATTTACATCACAATGTGATACTCTATAATTGTACCAAAACTTAGCAGTGAAGACATGACAAGTAACTAGATGTATTCAACAAAATTTTAATGCTTATCATTGTGTCTTTGAATAATATTTATAGTGCTAGCTAAATTGGGTAGTATTGACTTACTTTTACAATTCACATAGATATCATCATAACTCGTTGGTTTTGATACTTGATTATTTGAAAATAAATGCTAGTTAAATTAGGTAGTATTGACTTAGTTTTCCAATGCTAGTTAAATTATTAACTCAGTTAATGCTATATTAGTGAACATGTGTACACAGACAAATTGTAGAATTTCAGTGGCTCGCAGCGATGGATAAAGTTGTTTGAGTGAAAATGGAAGTTGAAGCACAACATGAGAACTCTGCTACTCTGTGCGAGGCCTTATGCCTTGAACCATCTCTCGGTGCGTGGCTTTGAATGCGGAATATCTCTCTGCATTTGATTTATGGCTATGACCCATGTCTCTGCACATGGCATTCCCTGTATCCAGCTACCCTACATGTGTCTTTTGTTTTTCAGGTAAGATGTCTTCATGATTCATAACATGATTTTGGTCTTAGTCTACCATTAATGTTTCCTGTCTAGACGAGTGGATCTCAGTTTTTATCCTTGTAGCTACACGTGGCCATCTTTAGTCTAGCGTATGGCCTTTCCCTTTTTGTTTTTCCTGGCATGTGGTATGATTCTAAATTGTTTAGATCTTTTTTGGCGCCTCACATACTAGTTATGGCCTGACAATTGCAGGACTTTCTCACATTTTCATTTCATTCATTGAACTTTCACCTTTTTCCTTACTCGCATCCATGACCATAGATTTGAGTCTCCATGATTATAGATGCCTGCCGGTTTTAATCCTCTTCTCATCATCCTAAGCGGGTTTCTTTTCTCGTCCATGTTTAGCATGGACTAAACCTTTTCTTTCTGTCTTACTCTTTGGAGTATATCAGGAGAAAGTATGGTTCTGGTCATCTTAATTCTACTTCGGATGGGTATTTGATAACCTTATTTCCCCATTTAAGTGAGTATCAGTCTTATTTCGGTTCTGAGATTTCCTGTTGAAGAGGAGCATTCTTCGTTGGGTCTGGATTTGTAGGCGGTATTGATGGTTCAGGCTTCTATTTTTTGCAATGAAGGCCTCGCGCGGAGCACAGAGGTATGGTATCAGTTCTCCTTCCTGTATCTGATGAGTTGTGCTACTATATTTCAGTTTTTTCCATATCCTCTCTGTGGTTTTTTAGTTTTAGTGTGAGTGGTTCCTTACTCCTTGCAATTGATATGGTAAAGCTGAAATGATTTTTGCTCGGTTAGAATTACTATTGCAGAGTTCTTACCTGATATTTAAGGAAGTCTTTCTTTATTCCCATGCACAATATTTACAAACCATTTCATTATTTCCTGGTCATGCACTGATGCTCGCTGTAGAATAGGGAATTCCTGGTATATATGTTATAGTTGTATATGCTGCTGTCTTGATTGTTCCTGATTTCCATGATACTATGGTATTTTTTTTTCGGCATATTTCTTGCTACAATATAAGGCTTTTCCATTTTCGTTTCACTTGGACAGCTCTTAGGTTCAGGGTTCTAGATGGGTCCTTAGGTTTGCAGGTCTCCTAGTTTTTCTGGGGTTAATTTCCGGTAAGGTTTCGGTTTTCCGACTCCTTGCTCTGGAATTCTCTGGAATGGTATGGACTCAAGTTTTCATGTTTTGGTACTCATGACACATGGGTTGGCACGTTCCGGATGTCTTTCTTAACTGTCATTTTGGCTATGACGTGATCTCTTTCATCAGATAATTTTAAATTTTTAATTAGCTCTATCATTTTTTATACCCTCGCACATATATCTCATCAGTGCGTAAGGTTGTACTTCCCTGAAAATATTCAACTTTCAAAAATTTCCACTTAAGCGAATCTAATAGGATTTTCTCACTACCATTTCCATATCTATCTGTATATCTGATCCCTCTATATTTCCTGTAGCTTTTATTATCCTCCTAACTTTCTAAGCTACGTGTGTCATTCTTTTTTAGGACAAGCTGTCTCCAGTACTTTCTTTGCCCCTCTCTGTAGTACATATGGAAATCCCATCTGATGTGTCTGCTTCATCAGCCTTGGTGTGGGCTGTTATAGAGGCAAAGAAAGCCTTTAGTGGTGGATCATTACGTAAAGATTGGCAATCTGAGGTGGAAAACAAAATTATACCTCATGTCCATATGACACTGAACAAGGAAGGTGGCGGGGATGATTTCCCGCGACGTGAAAAATATCAGCAACCCATGAAGACTACTCCACCACCCTCTACATGCAACCTTGATAGTGTTTTCCTTGCTGATCGAATTACAAGCTTACAGAAGAGAGCCCTGGTTGGAAAGTGGCATTTCCCATATATGGATGAGTCACAGATGCGTGCATGGCTTGGGCATCGATGGAATCAATTGCTTGGATATATTCCTACAATTGTGAGATTAATGAAAGACTGGTATAGCTTTCATTTCATTGATGAGAAAGATCTTAAGAAAATCCTCTCTATCCCGTGGGTGCATGATAAGAGTTTCCTAGCCCTCCATAAGTGGTATATCGGTTATAACCCACTGAAGAATACACCTGCTAATAACCTCATCTGGATTAAGCTCCCAGGCCTCCCTATAGAATTATGGACTCGTGAGACTCTTTCTGACATAGGGAATGCAATTGGAAAGTTTATATATGGTGATGGCTTTGCAAGATCACTCATGACTCATTGGTTTGATACCTTAATTACTTTTGTTTTGACATTTTGTATTCAAAAGTATATACAAAAACATAGAGGGTTTCAAGGAACAGAGAGGGTTTCTGCAAGGAACAGAGGAACGAAAAAGATAGAGGGTTTCAAAGAATAGAGAGGGTTTCTGTAAGGAACATAGGAACGAAAAAGATAGAGGGTTTCAAGGAACAGAGAGGGTTTCTGCAAGGAACAGAGGAATGAAAAAGATTGAGAAATGTTTGCAGATTCACGAAGATGGTGACAGTGCCACACCAATGTCACTTTGTTTCTGTTGTGCTAAGAGATGGCTAGAGAATCGCCTCGATTTGTTCCAGAGGGATTCTCCAGAAGACACAATAAATTGGTCTTTTTGGAGGAATTGATGGAATGAAATCGAGCGGTGGGCCTGGCGGAATGACTCCATTCCCTGCCTGATTCCTGCAATGACTTTCCATTACAAATCCACTAGAAAATGGTGTTGCATCTTCATCAACCAAACCTTCCTCCACACTGCAATGAACCAACACCTTTGCTTCTACAACCAAACCTTCCTCCTCGTCATCAACCAAATATTCCTCCTCATTTGCCCCATTGCAATGGAGGGTTTGTCGAGAAAATGGAGAGACAAACACCAATGTTTGAGAGCCACGAGACTAGGGCTTCTATGATGGGCATTAAGGGCATGAGGCCCAATGGCAGTAGAGTACATACTCATTTATTCGTGGGTGGCAGGAGATAGATATTAAGACCCTCATTCTTATGAAAAGTGGGAGACATGGGCGGGAAACAACAGGAAACAATGCGCTAGGCCATCTTAAAATGGAAACAAGACAGCTGAAACCCCCGAAATTTTTTTGGTGTAGAGGCTGAAAATCTTTTTGGCGCTAAATTGTTTTAGTTTTTATATGCTAGGGCTTTCATTGTTATTTTGCAAAGGAACTCGAAGCTGAGCTAGAAGTTTCAAGGAAGACAGCAAAGGGTTTATTTTCCACAGGTATTTTCCTTTCAATTTGATGTATTTCCCTTGCAAAGATGTTGGCATTGGTATTATTTTCCTTGCATAGCTATATTCATTAGTATAGCTGTAGGAATTGGGATTATTTTCATGGTATAGATGTAGGCATTGGGATTATTTTCAGGGTATATTTGGGTTTGTGAGTATAATTTAACGTGTTTTCCAACTAGGGAAAGTACTTTTGAATTATACTAGTGCATGAACATGGAACCCCAACCTAATTTGAATTAATTGGTCTCTAGCAGAGTCTATATATTGCATTCATGTTCATCAATAACATATTATTAGATTTTATTAGAAATTTGAATTGTCTCTCTCGTTCATTAGTTAATTTCTTAGTGGTTTTATTCTCTCTTGTTTCTTGTTATGCAAGTAACTATCTAGTATTTTTTCACACTTATATCTTTCTATTATAGTTTTATCTTGGCCAAGAAACTCATCTTGGTATCATTTCCTAAAATCTTGCATTATTGTGATTTGAATCTATTCTCCTTCAAGGAAGTTTTGTTCAAGAATGCTTATTTTTATTTTTCTTATGTAATTCACTCTTGGAACCATTTCCAAGAAGCTCATATGAATTGACTATCCCAACCTTAGACAAATCAAATAATGATTTGTTACTAGATGTATCTATCCTTTTAGCATGGTGTATTTTTATGGAGGTGATTTTCCTCATTTTATTTGTAGATAATATGTGTTTTTTAACCTCTCAACGAATCTTTATCTTTGAAATTAATCATTGGTATCATTAGGTCTTTGTAGCAATTGCTTCTGAATTTCAGATAGATTTTCTAGCAACAATCCATTCAATTCTAACGTTCTATCACGTAGCTTTAGAGTATTTCTTTTAGGATCCTCACTATTTCTGCAAGATTTAGGAGTGTTTCTACTTTAGGATCCTCACCATTTCTGCAAGATTTAGGGGTTTTTCTACATTCATCCTCTCTTGATATTCCTCACATTTGACATGGTTGGTTTCTTCAAGAGGACATCATACCATATTGGGTTTTTCTTGTGATGTTGGTTCCACTTTTTTCACTCAATTATATTTTATTTTTAGTGTTGCAATGCAAAAAATTAAATAATTAGTTGTAAATTAGCATCACAATTTAAATTAATAATGGAGTATAACCTTTTATATGCAATTGTGCCTTATAACATGATAGTATTGCACCCTAACCCAACATACAACATTGTAACAATCCTAGTTCCTTTGGGTGTGCTTTGAGAAATGAGGTCATCCTTTTATGAAAATGCACTCCCCATTGGCTCATTGCTATATAATTCAACTTCTGTGCAATAAATGGCCACATTGTGTCACTTGATATTTAACATTCTGGGAGATGCACTAGGATGATCTTTTGCTTGGATATGTGATCATGTGTTTGGCACTAGACTCTAATTCTTTAGCATGAAATAGGTCCATGTCACACACAACTTGCTTTTACCAGCAAGATAAAATCACATATAATAAGGAAATTTTCTTTATCAACAATATAGGGAATGGTCCTTGTAAGTCCAATTGCAAATTTTGTAATCTATTGCTCAATGTCAGTATTCTGTCTACAAGTTTGGTTCTTCTTGAATCCCCTTTACTAGGAACATTCATATCATCCAAAATAGTATAACCCTTAACTACTTCTCCAGATTCTACAGGATTTTATGTGAGGAGAATACTTTCAGAATGATCTTCCCCATCCAAAACCGTAGCATCCTTCTCCATGACACACACATGGTCTCCAAGTGGGACATGCAGTGACAAATATTCAGTCTCTGATGTCACATCAATTTCTATAAGCTCAAGATTTTTCACTAGGGTATCATATCCTGGTCCCTCGGCATGTTCAATCCTCTTCAATGGATTATCCAAGGAAAGTTGTTGATTGCACACATCCTTGTCTTCTAGAAGAGATTCATTCATACTTAAACAAGGGGATATATTGTAACCTTTTCTAAGTTCCTGAACTTTTGGATGGAATACTAGAGTCCAGGCCAAATCAGGTGCTTAAACAAGGAGATATATTATATCCCTCCATAACCTTAGGGATCCTCAATGGAGTATCAAATTGGGAAGGTTCTTGCTTTCTCACCACAATCTGTATATTTTCTCCAACTTTGAAATTTTGGGTCTCTCCAGCTTCCTGGCCATTATTTCCCTCAATTTTGGCAGGGTCAATGAATCACTCATGTTTTTCATTGTTGTCCATATCAAAAAATTGTTCTCTAATGGGACTTGCATCAGTTATGACATCAGCAATAAAAATGCCCTCCTAGCATGCTCCATATTCACTTCATTCTTTTCCACAGCTATATTATATCCCTCTGTAACCTCAGGGGTCTTCAAAGGATTATCCAATTGGTAAAGTTCCTACTTGCATGCAACTTCCGTAACAATCTCTGAGATATTTTCTGTAAGAGAATCAGCTATCCCTTAACAAAATAATGCATCATTACTCTCCATAATCTTGGGAATATCTAATCGATCACTAATGTCCAATCCAAACAAAGAATTCAAGCAAGGAGATGCACTTGATATCACTTGAGTCACTTGATATCTACCATTCTAGGAGATGCACTGAGATGATCTTTTGCTTGGATATGTGATCATGTGTTTGGCACTAGACTCTAATTCGTTAGCATGAAATAGGTTCTAGAGGGGTGTTATGGAAATATGATTGATTCTCCTCTAAACATCTCAAATCTCCACAAATCTTCGCATAGGTATAATACCAAGCCATGATATTTGTAGCTTGGGTCTTTGAGAAGTATGAGGCATGAAATTGGCATTATTTGGTTTAATCCCGCACCAACATTTACTCATGAATTGATGAAACCAGAGCTCATGGACATTCATTGCATTGTCATTCATTTGAATTCACTTATTCCATGTGTGGTTAACTATATTGGAGGGTTAAACATAATTTTGGGTTTTTATACCCTCTCTGCCACCAGTACTCTACATTATTTTATGTCTTTTCATTTTTCAAGCATATTTCAGGGTTCTTTATTGCATACTGGTGCTCTTCTAAAGTAGCACACCTTTATGTATGTGGAGACATAAAGGTAGTGGTTTTCCATGTGATCTTAAGTGGAGATTACCCATACTCTAACAATTAATCAATGCTCAAGCATAGATTTAGTGGCTGGGTTGTGTTTCATGGAGTAAAAACACTTATAAATGTGGAGAAAACACATCATTACTATAAATACAGAGGAAACCCATATTTTTTCTTAAAGAATAACACCTGAACAAGGGAACAAATCAGTATTTTCTTAAGAATTGATTTTATTTTGAACAGTCTCCTCAGTTGTGACTGCTTTTTCAAGAATAGATTCATCCATACCTGAACAAGGAACACATCATTACTGTCGGTAAGGTTGGGCTTGTTTAATGGAGTATTGAAATCATTATAGCAAAGGGAACACATCATTAATATTAATACTAGGGGAACTAGAACAGAGTCAAGGCATTCCCGAACTAGCGAACACATCAATACTGCCTTCAAAACTATTTGAAGAATCAACAATTTCCTGAGCCGTGTCTGGTTCTGTTTCTTTATAATTACATGAACAACTTAATTTCTGCTTTGAAGTATCGCTCTCTATTTGTGTGTAGACATGAATCCAATCAACCTTGTAATGAGATGACTCACCTGCATGCTGGGAAACACTAGGCATTGGCTCATACATACTAGAGACACTGTCCACTTTCGAACCATACAATTCATCAAGGCCATAAAACTGTTTGTCATTGTCTGGACTCTAAATAATGAAATTTTTCTTCATGAACTTCATCCTCAATAGCTGAGTTATGAGGTTGCAGACCAACATCTAAAACTCAAATATTCTCATAAGCTTCTTGAGGTTCATCGTATGATGAATGAATCAGTTGATGATCTCCAAATTTCAAAGAAATTGCATTAGACAACATGGGACAACCATCATTTTGGCTACTGTTATAATTCTTATGTGATTTTCGTTCTTCATCATCGTGAGTTTCACTTTTGTAAACCTATTCAATTTGCTCTTATTTTTCAACTACATGATCTTGATATATTTCAATTGCATCTAAATTCTTAAACCCATACTCGTGAGTTTCATTATTAACAAGTGAGATGGGATTTTCCTGAACAGAAGTAGCTAAAATGTATTGTATGGTGCATTCTTCACCATCTCAAACTTCATTGGATGATGCCTCCTTTCTAAATAACAATTCTTTCTTGTCAATGAAAAACTGTCTCCTTTCTAATTAAGACAAGAAAAGGAATTTTCTTTATGTATCCCATGGAGTATAACCTTTTATATGCAATTGTGTCTTATAACATGATAGTGTTGCACCCTAACCCAACATACAACATTGTAACAATCCTAGTTCCTTTGGGTGTGTTTTGAGAAATGAGGTCATCCTTTTATGAAAATTCACCCCCCATTGGCTCATTGTTATATATTTCAACTTCTGTGCAATAAATGGCCACATTGAGTCACTTGATATCCACCATTCTAGGAGATGCACTGGGATGATCTTTTGCTTGGATATGTGATCATGTGTTTGGCACTAGACTCTAATTCATTAGCATGAAATAGGTTCTAGAGGGGTGTTATGGAAATCTGATTGATTCTCCTCTGAACATCTCAAATCTCCACACACATAGGTATAATACCAAGCCATGATATTTGTAGCTTGGGTCTTTGAGAAGTATAAGGCATGAAATTGGCATTATTTGGTTTAATCCCACGCCAACATTTACTCATGAATTGATGAAACCAGAGCTCATGGGCATTCACTACCTTGTCATTCATTTGAATTCACTTATTCCATGTGTGGTTAACTATATTAGAGGGTTAAACATAATTCTGAGTTTTTATACCCTCTCTCCCACCAATACTCTACATTATTTTATGTCTTTTCATTTTCCAAACATATTTCAAGGTTCTTTATTGCATATTGGTGCTCTTCTAAGAAACACACCATATCACTTCATCTACCATAATAATTCTTTGGACTCCGATTAGTAGTTTCCATGCATGCTTAATATGCTTCATATGCATTGCTTTTCAAATGTTGATTTCACAGTTTAATATAAACTGGTGATAATTTATTTAAATATTTTATATACAAAATGATGCTTGTTTGTTAGGAACACTGTTTATTTTTTGAGCACCATATATGGAACCTCATTGGCTTCAATCCATAATTGCAGAGAGTCAACCAACCAAACTTTCATTTAATTTTCTAAAATCTCTCACTTTAATCCAACTTCTGAATGTTGTTATATAAATGATCGAACAGACACTAACTGTGGTAGCAAACTATCTTGAGGCATTATCTGGGCAGCGAATCATCCCTGATACATTATCTGAGGCATTGGCCTGTCTCTAAGGCATTATCTATAGCAGCACATTAAATCTGAGGCTTCACTGTGGCAGCAATTGTCTATGAAGCAATTCTGAGATAGAAAGATACCTCTGAGGCACTGTTGATGACAAATCATCCCTGAGGTATCAATTGTGGCAGTGAACCACCTATAAGGGATTTTTTGTGGCAACGAATCACCCCTAGGGTTTTTATGTGGTAGCAAATCATCTTGAGGTATGGTCTGGGGTTTTGAGGCAAGCAAGGTCTGGTTTGGAGTTGATTGTGGCTGCAATGAGATAGTGAAGTAATTTTGATAGGCAGCAAGGAGATATTCTATAGAGATTACTTTGCATTATGCGACAACAATTTAAGACAGTGCATTACCCTTTGTAATATAATCCAAAGAACTCCTCAATGAAATTAGTATTACATGCATAGAAGTTTAGACCAACATATTTTAGAATAATTTTATGGTTTTGCACATTGTCATATATTTCAACATTTATTTATGTAATGATCCTAACTAGTGTCCACAAACTTTTCTTCGCAGATTTCTATTACATTATTCTATACAAAATGGCAAACCAGGTATTTATGTTGCTTTTGGTATTTGTATTATTTATGTTGTTGATTTAGTTAGAGGTTGGATTTGTTTTTAGAAATAACTTTAAAATGATACTTCAAAAGTTTGTTTGTGACTAGTTAAATGCTTGTTGGAACACTCTAATAAGCTTGCCTCAAAGTGTTGGACAGATCTTCAATGCTCACTCAACACATATTTGGTGTTACCGATTCTATTTTCTTATCGGTTTTTTGATCAAGGTTTTCTTATTTATGTTATTATGTATTTTTTTAAGAATGTACCCATGGGTGTTACCGATGCTACTATGGGGGATTCAATGATATTGACTACTTTTATGGAAATGTTAACAAATGCACGAGGGAAAGACGTTGCTATGATGATGCACGAGGTAAGCTTGAATATTGTCTTTTATATGTTCAATTATCTTATATTCCTTATTATATTATGCTAATCTATGTTTATGGAATGCGGGTAATCGCTAAAGTCATTCCAACCCCTATAACACCTTATAAAGCATCTAAGGTAATGATAGTGGTAAAACTTTATCAATATTTTTGTGCATTTAGTTAACTTATTTCACTATATATATTTATTAATGTTTTTGTTTTTACTAAGCGTGCATTTTGTTGGCATGCAGGATTCATTTATGCCCCTCAATACAACCAATGCTGGCATGCAGGGATCATTAACGCCCCCATATACATCTAATGTTATGCAAGATGTAAGATTCAACCATTTATTTATGTGAGTTTGATTATGTTATTTGTTGAGAAATCTAGGGCATATATTTAATAAAGTTTTTTCACAATGACTCCATGATTTATGAGGTGTTACGAAGAGCTACATCATGCCTTCAAATGGATCACCCCATCCATTTTTTTCTTCTTGTACATACAATACTATTTTAACAAGTAACCCAAGCAATATATTATTCCAAAACATGATGTCAAGTTACTTTTTTAGGGTTTTTATGTAATCAAGAGGCCTTTTTAGGGTTTCTTAAATTCAAACCTTAGATCATACTCTTTTCCCTTTATATCATTCTAGAGTTTATCCCATGCCCTAGAAATCAAATCATAGGGAACAAATACCTTAAGATTAAGGTTTCTAAATACTAGGGTATTTCTTAAAATATAAACCCATAAATTCAACCCTACTACATCTTATGATGGACCCTTTAAAAGAAAATTATTATACATACCTCATGGACACCTATCTATACTGATTAGTATTTTGGTTGCCATGATTATTTGCAACTTTACTATATATTTCATTGATCATTTGCCACCTCCATGACCTTCTTTTAATGAGTGTTCCGAGATATTGTCATTCTATAATGGGACTTGCTTCTCCATGTGTTCATGAAACCCATGCCTCAGTCATAACAAAAATAATCTTCTTTTTCCTTTTTTTACGTAAATTACATAGAATTGTGATTAGATATGTCATTATGAAGACCAATCCTAGTTACATATTTCAACATTATTCATCTGTTATTCCATCTTATTATTTATATTTGTGCCTTGCAGGATGTTTCTAGGGTGACTCCAACAAGTATACAATCTGTTGGTATAGAGAGTCATGTTATGCCATCTACACCTAGACCAGAACCCCATAACATTCCCTGTACACAATCTGTTGGTATATAGGGTCATGTTATGCCATCTACACCTAGACCAGAACCCCATAACATGCCCTCTACATCAAATGTCCGTCTAGTCAGCATTCTCCCACCAGGACCAGAACAAGTTTCTTTGAGGAGTCTTATACACTCACAAACAAGAATGTTAAGGCTCCTACCAGATATTCCTGCAAATGTTCAAATCAGACAAGAAATAATTGAACAAATTTAGTTATGGGAATGTCATTATTGGAAAGTGTACTTCAGGAGATGGCTTCAGCACTCCCTCATTGCCACTATGACATGATGTACTTTCTATCCCATTAACTATTTTGGTCATCTTTTTTTTCACATGCTTTGTAATACTAAGTACTTTTCCTGTCTATCAGTGGAAATCATGAAGTTCGATGCGTGCAAAGGAGTATGCTTTTGGATACCCTTGCAAAAGAATTAGCTCCAAGAACAATCAGATTTAATGCTAAAGTTGTTTCCATTCAACAGTGTACAGATTCTTCTTTAACTATAGTAAAATTGTGAGATGGAAAGCTTATCAAAGCTAAGGTAGCATCTTAAATCCAAACTTCTGACTCCCATTTGAAGTAGTAAAACTTGGGCATAATTCTGACAAATTACCTGGTAGTTATGCTACAATAAGCCTTCTGAAGCTGAAGCTAAATAATTACATATGCTTGGAATGTAACAATGTAACAGAGTGCTGAGCCCCTCTAGAGACATCCTTCCATAGACTTTAATTCTCAAATGATATTTGAGGCATCCTTGTTCTCCTATGTTTTTTACCTGTTTTCTATGGAATGGGGATGAGAAAAGGAATGCCACAAATATCATTTGATGCATCTCCAGTTTTGTGGGAACGGCTCATTGGATGTCACTGGGACATCCCCTACATGAAGCGACCATTCTTAGGATATTCCCAACAAGAAAGGCACTAGTCTGCCATTCCTAAAATTTGGTTCTATGTTGGAGCCATTGGTGAAATTCATTTGCTTGCCAATTCTTGCTAGAAGATAGAGTCATTAACCTTTGGCCCATTACAATGTCAACCTGCAAAGACAATTAAAGCATTGGATAAAGATGCACCCTTTATACTACAACAAACCTTTCATAGGTTGTTTGAGACAAATAAAATGCAAGCTGAGTTGAGTTCACTGTTATATATCCATAAATAGAAGTTCCTCCTCAATTGTACATTGTATATATTATAACCACTGACATAATGATGGCATGATCTGGTGAGAAGCCTTCATTAACTAAATTACATTATGTTATATGGAATTGTCTTGATTTACTATCGAGTACTCACATGTATGTTTAAGGTTAAAAAATTAGTAAACTGCATTCAAATGCATGCTAGTCACATTATTTTCTATTGGACAATTATATTGCAGATAAGTAGGCATTGTGATCTTGGACAATTGTTCAACTTATGAATAATTACAGGTAACCAAAAAATTTGGTTTCTCTGGTAGAGAACTATTTAGCAAAAAATGAAAATAGATTGCTAGTCTTTGCTTTCAGCTAGGACTAACATCCTTTGAGTTTTCTTCGATCTTCAAGACAAACTATTTCCACTATTAAAACTTAAATAGATATAAGGTAGAGGGTAGGCAATATTTAGCTAGCTAGAGGCCAAGAATACTTTATGTAACCCAAAGTATAATCGTGAACAACTATAGCTTGTATTGAAACACTTGCATATAGGCAATGAAGCACATAAAGTTCCATCGTAAGTTGCACATGTACATAATCAAAATGTTTTCTATTAAATAATTTAATAATCAATACACATTTTAGCCTAGGATACCATGACCATATACAACGATGAGAATAGAAAAATTATTTCCCAACTTAATATTCAACCTCAGTTTGATTTTCTTGTTTATAATCCAGGAAACCATGGTAAGAAGGCCTGTAGATCCGGAGGAGGAGATCAGAATGATGGCTGAAGAAGTCTGTGGTTATGTGGAAGCTATTCTGAATAGTCTTGTTGCAAATGTTCCCAAAGTAAGACATCCATGTGGATGAGCACACAATACAACCATACAAAATCTCAGTGTTTATTCAGTCCATGTTACTTGACTTGATGATTTGATGATTTGCAGGCTGTGGTGCTTTGTCAAGTTGAGAAAGCCAAGGATGAAATGCTGAACCAACTTTATAGCTCAGTCAGGTAAGGTTTAATGACAAAATGTGGTTAAGGTACGTCAATAATTAGTTTTATTATTTTCCCATTTCTGTATTTTGCCAGACTAATTTTGATTTTCACTTGAAATCAAGTCTCTTGGGACTTTACGAAAGTAGTGTTTTTTGTCATCCTCTGCAGGTGTAGTAGACACTTGTTGATTGGAGCACTGTACATTTGAGCTTTTGGGGTGCCTTTTCAACTTTTTGTTTAAAAAGGTCCTACATAGATTTAAACTTGGATCGATCCCAAGATAACTTTTGACTTATCAATTCTATTTTCCCGTGTTGATATGTATGTAGTGTGGGCTTAGTAGCAACACCTTTTAACCTCAATATCAATGACAATGGAGCAACTATGAGCCCTTTTTTGGTTCCTTTTTATCAGCACTCTGTTTTACTCGTTTAAGTCTCTTTATTTTGAATTTTAATTTAATTTAATTTTGAATTTATAGATATATTGTGTTATTGGTTGTTTTGATCAATACTGGTTTGCTTTTCCTGCTTCTATTGGCATTTTCCTCATTGACTTGGTGAGGGTTCTGTATTTTTCCACTTATATTTATTTCAATTTTAATTTAGTTTAATTTTGAATTTATAGACAGACTCTGTTATTGGTTGTTTTGATCAATACTGGTTTTCTTTTCCTGTTTCTGTTGGCATTTTCCTGATTGAAATTGTCAGGGTTCCGAATTTTTCCACTTCTATTTATTTGTTTCCTTCCTATTTACTAATTGGGATTTTGTTTGTTGTAGTATTCATGGGCAATGTGAAGTTATCATGTTTGATGTTACTTCATGATTGACTTACAAGAATGTCCCAACGTGGCACAGAGATCTTTGCAGGTATCTCTTTTGCAAAGGGGTTGGATCTCTAAGTAGAAATGAAGGTTCCTTAATTGTGTGGTGGCACAACTGCCTGAACCGATTAGCTAAATATCTTTGTGAATTTCAGGGTGTGTGAGAACATTCCTATTGTTCTTTGTGGAAACAAGGTTGATGTGAAGAATAGCCAAGTGAAAGCTAAGCAAGTTACTTTTCATAGAAAGAAAAATCTTCAGTACTATGAGATATCTGCAAAAAGTAACTACAACTTTGAGAAGCCATTCCTGTACTTGGCACGAAAGCTCTCAGGGTGAGCCTTTAATCTAGTTTCTGATGCTCCCTAATATGAATGTTATATTAAAAAATTTGCATTGATTCTATAATGGGTTATTTTTATAGGGATCCAAACCTTCCTTTTGTGGAGTCACCTGCTCTTGATCCTCCTGAGGTTCAGACAGACCTTGCAACCCAGCAGTAGTAATTAGAATGCTATTTTCTTATTATTTTTTGTTAACTTTTATTGAAATAATTTGTTCCATTTCTAAAATATTGAAACTTTGGCTTACAATCTTTTATGTTGTCAGGTACGAGGCAGAATTTGTAGCAGCTGTGACCCAACCCCTTCCAGATGACGATGATGATGCTTTTGAATAGCTTTGTTAAGATGCTTTTGCATATTTAGGGATTGGCGGATTCAATTAGTTTTGTATCATCGGAGTTTGCTCTTGATTTCCAACATTTAATTCTTATTTGTATTTGGGGCTTAGAATAGCATTATCGCATCTCTCTATATGTGATTTGGGTAGTGTGCAGATGTTTTCATCGGTGGAGTTGGCTAAGCTATCTTAGTTCAACTCCATTATAGAGCTATTTTTATATGATAAGATAGTTTTTTCCATTATATACTCTTGCACATTTTGCACAAGAAATTTTTGTACTCTTCAAATATTTCAAGAATGCTCAAGTGCCTTTCATTGTGTACTGTTGGGGGGAATTCTAGTTGTGATGATTGTTGCTTGTAATATATTATGTCTTGTTAAAACTTTCTCTGAAAATTCTAGCTATGTCTGAGGATTTATTTTAACTCTAAAATTGGTTTACATAGTTGATAACTGTGGCTATCAAGCCTGCCTGGGTATTCTTGTGGGTATGTTGTCTGTCGAACACATAATGGTATCACCATTTCATTAATTGGGCTCTCGATTGATTTCTGCATAAAGATTCGCATTGTCTAAATCTAATGTCATTTCCATTCAACAATCTACAGATTCTTCTTTAACTATAGTAAAACTTGGAGATGGAATGCTTATCAAAGCTAAGGTAGCATCTTAAATCCAAACTTCTGACTCCCATTTGAAGTAGTAAAACTTGGGCGTAAATTTAGTAATGAATTGAATCCCCTCTTGCTAAACAAAGGTAATATTAATAACCCATATGCGCTGGTTTCTATCAGACAAGAATTTCTGTGGTGGTTTCTCTCATACACGAGTACTATTTGTGAACTTTGAATGTGAAACTACTTTGAAAGAACATTCAAAATGATTTTATTTATTTTTTTTTAAATAATTTTTTATATTGTCTCTAGAGAGACAATAGTTTGAATTATGGACATGTAGTCTCTATAGAGACAATATGTTTTTAATCTCATCTATTGTCTCTAAAAAGACAAAAATGTAATTGCCTCTAAAGAGACACAAATGAAGTTGTCTCTAGAGAGACAAATGAAATTGGCTCTAGAGAGACAAATCAAATTCTCTCTTAATAGACAATAATTCTTGTCTTTATAGAGACAATAATAATATGTGTTCTATATTGTCTTTATAGAGACAAATTTTTGAGACATTATATTTTACCACACCCGCTTAGAGACAATATTTAAGACAATACACAAGTTTCTTTTTGTCTTAAGTTAAGACAATTGAATCAAATATTGTCTTAAAACCCCCCTACATGTAGTAGTGATTTTTTCCCAATGGCCTTGTGAAAATATATGCAAGTTGATCTTTGGAACCACGAAAAGTAGGTACTATGTCCCCATCATTGACAAGATCATGGATGAAATGAAAACATGTGTCAATGTTCTTGCTCTTTTTGTAGAAGACATGATTTTTTTTTTATATATAGAAATTATAGAACTTTATCACAATAAATAGGAGTTGGCTCCTTCTGAACATTTGAAATATCTTTCAATAATCTTCTCAACCACACTGCTTGACAAGTTGTTGAATTTGCTGCTACATATTCTGCCTCTATAGAAGATATTGAAACGATTGATTGTTTCTTGGATGCCCATGAAATCAGATTTGTTACAAGATGAAAATAATACCCTAGGATGATTTTGTGATCATCTAGACTGCGTACATAATCACTGCTTGCGTAACCTAAAAGTGAACAATTTTCAGAATGTGTGTAGAACAAACCATAGTCTATGGTCCCTGCAATATATCTTGAGATCCTTTTTGCAACCTTCCAATGATAAATCTTAGGTGACTTCATAAACCCGGAGATAAAACTTGTTGTAAGCATGATATCAGGTCTAGTTGAAGTGAGATACAACAAGCTACCAACTAGACTTATATACACTGTGGGATCAACTGATGGTGCTACATCTTCTTTTCTCAGCTTGGTGCTTTGAGAAATTGGTGTCTCATCTGGTTTGCAATTGGTCATTATGGGCTTTTGGAGGATATCAATTGCATATTTTTGTTGACCAACAATAATGCCATTAGTAGATTGTTGAATTTCAATGCGTAAGAAGTATTTCATGACACCTAGATCAAGCACATCAAACTCTATTTGAATTGCTTCTTCGAAATATTCTAACATAATATTTCCTATATAAACAACATCATCTACGTAAAGGCATACAATAAGAATTTTATCTTCATGAGTTTTGGTATACAAGGTTGACTCATTTCTCCTTTTGCAAAAACCACTTTTGATGAGATAGGTGTAGATGTGACTGTACCAATCTCTTGGAGCTTCCTTCAAACCATACAAATATTTATTCAATATTTATACCTTATGCTCATGTATGGGAACTTCAAATCTAGGAGGCTACTCTACATAAACTTCTTCCTGCAATATACCATTAAGAAGGAAAATTTTACATTAAGATGATATACTTTCCATTCATGTTGAGCTATTGTCGATAAAATGGTTTTGACAATGTCCAACCTTGCTACTGGAGCAAAGGTTTCACCATAATTGATACCAAATTGTTGTGAGAATCCTTTGGCAACCATCCTTGCCTTATGTTTTCAATCTCTCCTTTTTCATTCACCTTGGTATTATATACCCATTTTACACCAATTATGGTTTCCTCTCTTGGGAGATTAGCTAATTCCCAAGTTTGATTCTTCTCTATGGTAACAATTTATTGGTTCATTGCATCAACCCAATCCTTTTCTTTAACTGCTTCTTCAAATTGGGTTGGTTGAGATGAAAGAAATGCAAACATATTCTACTGGTCAAATTCATGCTCTTTCTCATATATTTCTCTGATGTTTCTTTTTTTGTGGCTATCTTTTGAAGATCTTTAATCACTATTGGATTCACCTCTTGAAGATGTACCATTTTCAGAATGGTATGGCTCTTCTTGAACACACAATCTTGGTAGCTATGGTGGATAAAAAAAATGATTTGAAGCTTCAGCAAATAGGATCAGACCAAGATTTATTTTCAAAAAATTTAACATCACTTCTTAGAATAAAATTCTTGTTAACTAGATTCTAAAGTCTATAGGCCTTTGACTTCTCATTATAGCCTAAGAAAATATATATTTCACTCTTATTGTTAAGCTTATTTCTTAGTTGTTTAGGAACATTTTAAAATCCTATTGATAAAAAAAAATTCTAAAGTGAGATGCATTTGCCTTTTCACCATCCCATGCTTCTTGAGGTACTATATATTGGAGACTGGTTGTTGGATATTTGTTGAGAACATACGCTGCTATGAAATCTGCTTCAGCCCAATAGTCATTTGACAACTTGTTCTCACAGAGCATACATCTGGCCATGTTCATGATTCACTGTTTTTTTCTTTCTGCTACTCCATTCTTTGGTGGAGTATATCTTGTTTTGTTTTTCATTATGATTCCTTGTTGTTGAAAAAAATCTTTGAAGTCATTGGAGTTGTACTCTCCTCCTCTATCTAACCTAAGAAATTTTAAAGGCTTTCCACTCTTCCTTCGTTCTTCTACTTTGAATTCTTTGAACCTTGAGAATGTATCTGATTTATTTTTGAGAAAATACACCTATATCTTCCTACTATAATCATCAATGAAGGCTATAAAATAAAGACTACCACCAATGGATCGTGTCTGCAATGGGCCACATATATCTGTATGGACTATCTCTAAAGGTGTTTATTCTCTAGAGGAAGATGTCAGAAAGCTATCTCTTTTATGCATTGTTATAATACAAATTTCACAATTACAATATTTTTCATTTAGCACAAGGAGACCAATGGCCATAGAATGTTTCTGAAGCAGACTTAGACTCTTGAATGGGATATGTCCATGCCTAGAATTCCATAGCTGAGACTCATCTATTCTTGAGACTATGAGAGATTTCAACTTCTACGAGTCAATGGAAACTTCTTATTCTTAGTTTTTTCAACCTTTTCTATCAGTCTTCTATTGGGTGGTTTTTCATAGATATAACATCTGTTCCCTTGGAATATTATATCATAACCATGTTCCATCAATTGACCTACACTAATAAGGTTATGCTTCAGATGTGGAACATAATAAACATCAAGTATGTATTTCTACTACTTTTGTTTGGTAAGAATAGGGACAATACCTTTCACTTCAGCTTTAACATAGGAACAATCTCAAAGAGTAATTTTTTATCTTGTGGAAAAATCAAGATAAGAAAGCAAATTTTTGTTAACTATCATATGATTGTTGCAGCCACTGTCCAGCAACCAAAGGTCCTCACTACAAGTGTCTTTAGAATGATGGAAAGAAAGAAACATTATCTCAGAGGATTCTCTTCATAATACCCAAAATTATTGCAGTAATAGCATTGAACATTAGATTTTCTCAATGTTCTACTTCTTTATGTTTGGTTTTGTAGAGGTCTCCATTGCTTGATTGCATAATGATGTTCTGATTTTATTCTACCTCAAGCTTTACCTCACTTGTTTCCACCTCTATATCCTCTGCCTCTTCCTCTACCAAGAGGGAGTTTTTCCTTGAAATCTTGTTCCATGGAATCTTATGCCATGTTGAGTCTTTTTTCGAGTGCCAAAAGTGATCTAGTCAACTGTTCTACTGATAAAGTTGTAAAATATTTAGATTCCAGAATGGCTATTGCAACCATGTCATATTTCTTAGACAAACTTCGAAGGTCTTTTTCAACAACCTTCATATCTGTAATGGTTTCACCAATGAGTTTCATCTTATTTACTATTCCCATGAATCTAGTCATGTACTGGTCCACATTCTTCATGTCAAGTCATCTTCAAGGTTTCGAACTGATCTCTCATTTTCTGCAATTTAACAATCTTCATTGTATTGTTACCATGATACGCAGTTTTCAAAATATCTCAAGATTATTTTTCTGTGGATGCACTAGTTATCTTGTCAAAGATATAATCATTGATTGAGTTCTGTATCCAACATTTGGCTCTATGTTCTTTCTTTCTGAGTTCAATAGTTGCATCACTATGATTATTGGTCATGGTCTCCCATGCTTCTTGGGTCAGCTCTACATAGGCATTGTGAAGTGTATCGCAACACTCTTGGGCTTGCAGAAATCTCTTCATTCTTAAAGACCAAAACTCATAATTTTTGCCTACTAGAATCGGGGTCTATGGAAAAGAACTAAAGGAAGCCATTACTTCAAATGCGGAAGTATGCCTCTTTGTTTGCTTTTTTTTTAATCAACTTTTTAAAAAACTTTTTAAATCAAAAACCACCTCATATATATATATATATATATATATATATATATATATATATATATATATATATATATATATATAGATATATATATATATATACATATATACATATATACATATATATATATATATATACATATATACATATATATATATATATATATATATATATATATATACATATATACATATATATATATATATATATATATATTAAATTCTCACTTTTTAAATCAAGGTGTTATATGAATCTTACGAAGCCCCTTCAAAAAAATAAACTTTGAAATAAATCCTTTTTGTAAAAACACTTTTCAAAATAATTATTTAAAAAGATTTTGTAATAACCCTTTTGAAAAAAATGCTTCGGCGCTCATTTTAAAAGGATCACCTTTCGAAATAAAGGGTCGACTTCATGAAGAAAATGATGGTCACGTGTTGAAATAAAATGTGGACTTCATTACAACTTTGTGGAGCACCATCATAACATCTTGACTTCATGGAGCCCAACGCACTAACGCACTTTTTCCTTTTATTGGGTGCATTGGGCCACTCCAAATTTTTTTATCTTAGTGATTTTCCTTTGAACAATGCATCTACTTGTCAAGTGTGGAGGCATATAATATAATTTTACCATGGTTCAAAAGAAAAATTTGAGAGCTTCAAATTATGCTTACAAGATAAATCCATAGTATATTGTATTAATGAATGAAACAAACTTTACCTTCAGTTAGTAAAAGCTTTTACTGGTTGAGGCTAGAGACTTGCCTTGAAATTCAACCAAAATAGTCATAATAAGCTGCTACAAAAAAAGTATTTGATCACCCACAAATTTCACAAATAATCTTTGGATATTCTAGTGATTTAGAAGATTCAGAAAGATGACCTTCAGATCCACTTTAGATTCTACTCGAAAACCTTGGTCTCAATAGGAGTTCTCCTTTGCATAGGAGTTTCCTCAAATAAATATGTTGGATGTCTTCCTAAACGTGTTTCCAAATATGCACAAATCAAAATAGAGTCTTTAGCTTCAGAACTCGATGAGTACCTCAAAATTTTTCCTTAATTTATGCTCCATCACTGTCACTAGGCTTAATACTATTTGTTAATCTTTAGGATATATGTTAGCTTCAATAGAAAGCACTTCATATACCCCATAAAAGTCTCCAACCTTGGCCTAAAGTGCATTATTTTTGCACAAATCACATACTTTCTACAAAACTAACCGAATAAACAAGTCACGGTACTGTTGAAGGTGTCGAAGATCATATAACCAAACAAAAGGGCCTTAAGATATGTGTCATCATACAGAGTCAAAGATTTCCAACATAAAACCAGTGGGTTAACCAATAATAATACCACCAATTGATGCCCTAGATAGATACACCTTCTGAATGATACAAGCTTCAATGAATACAGTCTTCATGAGATGCCAAAGATTTCCTTCAAACAAGATTTGAAAAAGAACTTGAAGGATCCCACAAAACCCTAAAATTAGAACCTTAAATTCAAACAAGAATAAAGACTACTCTAGCGAATTTCTTCATCCAAAATAAACACAGAACTTTCGGCCTTCTTCAAGATGTAAAACACAAACTTGACTACAGAGAATATAAAGTGATATTCTTCATAGATTTTTCCATCAAAATAGAATAGCATGAAGCTAAGGAAACCCTTAAAAATATCTATAAATTGAACCAATAATTTCAACCTTTCGACAAATCTTCAATGTTTCCACAGCTCTCAGAATAAATAGAGATAGATTAAACAAAAGAATTTGGTCTCCCTTAATGTGTACCTTTTTCTCCAAAGGTCCAAAATTGTTTCAGATAGAGAAAATGCAAAAATTTCTTGAATATTTGAGATGAGAATAAATTTTTACTTTTATAGATATAGGTCGGGGCTTAAGGAAGTTGACTTGCCCTAAAAACGAAGCTTAAAAAATAATTTTAAATTTCAATTGTTTATTCCCACATGGAACGAGGTTGCCTTGGAAGGAAACATACTTTGAAATTTCTTAAATTAACTGTTAATAATTAAATTATTTATTTTTATCACAGACGACGGAAAGATGTCTTCATCCTTAGGCTAACCTATCATGTCATGCCACCTCATCTCCCTTTGGGTTTTTCCCCCACAAGATGGGCGCACAATCTTTGAAAGTACACAATTGTGAAACTATGTGGACTTTCAAGGCATGTCATATGCCATGGGAATATTCTCTATGAAGAGCTTCCAATGATGGTGGTATTAGGAGAAACTTGAATGATATTTTTCCTCAAATATTCAAACAAGTGTGTGCCTTCTAGGGTTTTCCAGGACATCTTCCTTCAGAGCTTCCAACTGATGAAAATCAGACAAATATTAATAGTGTTCAATAACATTTGTTGGCATCAATGACAACACCATTCAAAAATCTCCCCATTTTTCATTGATGGAAACACATAATCCCTTTGTGATCATTGCCCCCCGTGATTTTATGCCTTTGATCTTCTTTTCCTAATTTCTCCCCCCTCCCCCCCGCTTGACATTAATGGAAAAGGGTGACTTCTCCTAACAAGTTACATGCTTTTATTTTCATGAAACATATTTTCTCCCCCCCTAAATAAATGCCTTTCATGGCTTACCACAATTAGGACCTTCTAAAATTATATTTTGCAAACCTACTACTCCTCAAACTTACAAATTTCCCCATAATGTTGACGAATGTTCTGATGACTTCTTCACATTTTCCATCTTTCAACTGGTCAACGAGTCTCTACCACTTATAAAGACTCCCCCTCTTCATCATTCATAGGACAAGGAGTCATCAAACTAGATTCTTCATAATAACGTATGAACTAGCTCTTCAGCTAGATCATCTTGAACTTCAACATCCTCTATTATACTTGTTGATTCATCGTGACCTTTCACTTTTACAAAACCTGAAATAATTATTGTAAATACTTTTTCATTTACTTGATCTTCTTCCTTTTTATTTCTTCTCCAAGCCTTCTTGTACCTGATGTTAGGATTGTAATTCATGGAAGATTCCATCTTGCACTTGCAATCACGAGCTATATTCCCATAGTTATGGCAATTGTAACATTCAATGTTGGGCCTGAAAGTAGACTTAGACTCTTGAATGGGATATGTCCATGCCTAGAATTCCATAGCTGAGACTCATCTATTCTTGAGACTATGAGAGATTTCAACTTCTACGAGTCAATGGAAACTTCTTATTCTTAGTTTTTTCAACCTTTTCTATCAGTCTTCTATTGGGTGGTTTTTCATAGATATAACATGTGTTCCCTTTGAATATTATATCATAACCATGTTCCATCAATTGACCTACACTAATAAGGTTATGCTTCAGATGTGGAACATAATAAACATCAAGTATGTATTTCTACTACTTTTGTTTGGTAAGAACAGGGACAATACCTTTCACTTCAGCTTTAACATAGGAACAATCTCAAAGAGTAATTTTTTATCTTGTGGAAAAATCAAGATAAGAAAGCAAAATTTTGTTAACTATCATATGATTGTTGCAGCCACTGTCCAGCAACCAAAGGTCCTCACTACAAGTGTCTTTAGAATGATGGAAAGAAAGAAACATTGTCTCAGAGGATTCTCTTCATAATACCCAAAATTATTGCAGTAATAGCATTGAACATTAGATTTTCTCAATGTTCTACTTCTTTATGTTTGGTTTTGTAGAGGTCTCCATTGCTCGATTGCATAATGATGTTCTGATTTTATTCTACCTCAAGCTTTACCTCGCTTGTTTCCACCTCTATATCCTCTGCCTCTTCCTCTACCAAGAGGGAGTTTTTCCTTGAAATCTTGTTCCATGGAATCTTATGCCATGTTGAGTCTTTTTTCGAGTGCCAAAAGTGATCCAGTCAACTGTTCTACTGATAAAGTTGTAAAATATTTAGATTCCAGAATGGCTATTGCAACCATGTCATATTTCTTAGACAAACTTCGAAGGTCTTTTTCAACAACCTTCATATCTGTAATGGTTTCACCAATGAGTTTCATCTTATTTACTATTCCCATGAATCTAGTCATGTACTGGTCCACATTCTTCATGTCAAGTCATCTTCAAGGTTTCGAACTGATCTCTCATTTTCTGCAATTTAACAATCTTCATTGTATTGTTACCATGATACGCAGTTTTCAAAATATCTCAAGATTATTTTTCTGTGGATGCACTAGTTATCTTGTCAAAGATATAATCATTGATTGAGTTCTGTATCCAACATTTGGCTCTATGTTCTTTCTTTCTGAGTTCAATAGTTGCATCACTATGATTATTGGTCATGGTCTCCCATGCTTCTTGGGTCGGCTCTACATAGGCATTGTGAAGTGTATCCCAACACTCTTGGGCTTGCAGAAATCTCTTCATTCTTAAAGACCAAAACTCATAATTTTTGCCTACTAGAATCGGGGTCTATGGAAAAGAACTAAAGGAAGCCATTACTTCAAATGCGGAAGTATGCCTCTTTGTTTGCTTTTTTTTTAATCAACTTTTTAAAAAAAAATTTAAATCAAAAACCACCTCATATATATATATATATATATATATATATATATATATATATATATATATATATATATATATATATATATATATATATATACATATATATATATATATATATAAATTCTCACTTTTTAAATCAAGGTGCTATATGAATCTTACGAACCCCCTTCAAAAAAATAAACTTTGAAATAAATCCTTTTTGTAAAAACACTTTTCAAAATAATTATTTAAAAAGATTTTGTAATAACCCTTTTGAAAAAAATGCTTCGGCGCTCATTTTAAAAGGATCACCTTTTGAAATAAAGGGTCGACTTCATGAAGAAAATGATGGCCACGTGTTGAAATAAAATGTGGACTTCATTACAACTTTTTGGAGCACCATCATAACATCTTGACTTCATGGAGCCCAACGCACTAACGCACTTTTTCCTTTTATTGGGTGCATTGGGCCACTCCAATTCTTTTTATCTTAGTGATTTTCCTTTGAACAATGCATCTACTTGTCAAGTGTGGAGGCATATAATATAATTTTACCATGGTTCAAAAGAAAAATTTGAGAGCTTCAAATTATGCTTACAAGATAAATCCATAGTATATTGTATTAATGAATGAAACAAACTTTACCTTCAGTTAGTAAAAGCTTTTACTGGTTGAGGCTAGAGACTTGCCTTGAAATTCAACCAAAATAGTCATAATAAGCTGCTACAAAAAAAGTATTTGATCACACACAAATTTCACAAATAATCTTTGGATATTCTAGTGATTTAGAAGATTCAGAAAGATGACCTTCAGATCCACTTTAGATTCTACTCAAAAACCTTGGTCTCAATAGGAGTTCTCCTTTGCATAGGAGTTTTCTCAAATAAATATGTTGGATGTCTTCCTAAACGTGTTTCCAAATATGCACAAATCAAAATAGAGTCTTTAGCTTCAGAACTCGATGAGTACCTCAAAATTTTTCCTTAATTTATGCTCCATCACTCTCACTAGGCTTAATACTATTTGTTAATCTTTAGGATATATGTTAGCTTCAATAGAAAGCACTTCATATACCCCATAAAAGTCTCCAACCTTGGCCTAAAGTGCATTATTTTTGCACAAATCACATACTTTCTACAAAACTAACCTAATAAACAAGTCATGGTACTGTTGAAGGTGTCGAAGATCATATAACCAAACAAAAGGGCCTTAAGATATGTGTCATCATACAGAGTCAAAGATTTCCAACATAAAACCAGTGGGTTAACCAATAATAATACCACCAATTGATGCCCTAGATAGATGCACCTTCTGAATGATACAAGCTTCAATAAATACAGTCTTCATGAGATGCCAAAGATTTCCTTCAAACAAGATTTGAAAAAGAACTTGAAGGATCCCACAAAACCCTAAAATTAGACCCTTAAATTCAAAAAAGAATAAAGACTACTCTAGCGAATTTCTTCATCCAAAATAAACACAGAACTTTCGGCCTTCTTCAAGATGTAAAACACAAACTTGACTACAGAGAATATAAAGTGATATTCTTCATAGATTTTTCCATCAAAATAGAATAGCATGAAGCTAAGGAAACCCTTAAAAATATCTATAAATTGAACCAACAATTTCAACCTTTCGACAAATCTTCAATGTTTCCATAGCTCTTAGAATAAATAGAGATAGATTAAACAAAAGAATTTGGTCTCCCTTAATGTGTACCTTTTTCTCCAAAGGTCCAAAATTGTTTCAGATAGAGAAAATGCAAAAATTTCTTGAATATTTGAGATGAGAATCAATTTTAACTTTTATAGATATAGTTGGGGGCTTAAGGAAGCTGACTTGCCCTAAAAACGAAGCTTAAAAAATAATTTTGAATTTCAATTGTTTATTCCCACATGGAACGAGGTTGCCTTGGAAGGAAACATACTTTGAAATTTCTTAAATTAACTTTTAATAATTAAATTATTTATTTTTATCACTGACCACGGAAAGATGTCTTCATCCTTAGGCTAACCTATCATGTCATGCCACCTCATCTCCCTTTGGGTTTTTGCCCCACAAGATGGGCGCACAATCTTTGACAGTACACAATTGTGAAACTATGTGGACTTTCAAGGCATGTCATATGCCATGGGAATATTCTCTATGAAGAGCTTCCAATGATGGTGGTATTAGGAGAAACTTGAATGATATTTTTCCTCAAATATTCAAACAAGTGTGTGCCTTCTAGGGTTTTCCAGGACATCTTCCTTCAGAGCTTCCAACTGATGAAAATCAGACAAATATTAATAGTGTTCAATAACAGTTGTTGGCATCAATGACAACACCATTCAACAATCTCCCCATTTTTCATTGATGGAAACACATAATCCCTTTGTGATCATTGCCCCCCGTGATTTTATGCCTTTGATCTTCTTTTCCTAATTTCTCCCCCCTCCCCCCCGCTTGACATTAATGGAAAAGGGTGACTTCTCCTAACAAGTTACATGCTTTTATTTTCATGAAACATATTTTCTCCCCCCCTAAATAAATGCCTTTCATGGCTTACCACAATTAGGACCTTCTAAAATTCTATTTTGTAAACCTACTACTCCTCAAACTTACAACTTTCCCCATAATGTTGACGAATGTTCTGATGACTTCTTCACATTTTCCATCTTTCAACTGGTCAACGAGTCTCTACCACTTATAAAGACTCCCCCTCTTCATCATTCATAGGACAAGGAGTCATCAAACTAGATTCTTCATAATAACGTATGAACTAGCTCTTCAGCTAGATCATCTTGAACTTCAACATCCTCTATTATACTTGTTGATTCATCGTGACCTTTCACTTTTACAAAACCTGAAATAATTATTGTAAATACTTTTTCATTTACTTGATCTTCTTCCTTTTTATTTCTTCTCCAGGCCTTCTCGTACCTGATGTTAGGATTGTAATTCATGGAAGATTCCATCTTGCACTTGCAATCACGAGCTATATTCCCATAGTTATGGCAATTGTAACATTCAATGTTGGGCCTGAATAATGAAGAAAATGACATATACTTCCTACTAGCAAAGTCATCGTGAAAGCTATCATGCAATCCTACAAACTTGCTTCTAGGGTTTTGATAACATCTTCGATGATTATCCATATTATACATATTGCAATCCCTGACCATATGTCTAAACTTACAACATGAAAAAAAAATAGCCATTAAGCATGTTAGGGTACTTGGATTAGATGTCTTGTCTTCATGATCTTCTACAATCATTCTTCTTTGGAGGAGGTGAAACATTTTTAACCTTCTTTTGTCCTTCATCTTAATTCAGAGTTTAAGGGATCCTGCTATCATCCTTCTTATCAATGCTTCTTTGTGGAGACTTGGATCTTGTGCCTTCATCACATGTAGCTTTTCCTACTTCTTCTACCTTCATCTTCAATTGAGCCAATTCTTGATTATTCCTTTCAATATGATGCAAGTGTTAAGATTTTTCATTCCTTGAGCTTGTTGATTTCAGTGAGAGCTACGTCAAGTTCTCCTTTCTTTTGAGAAAAGTCTCCCTAAAATCTTCCTTCCAACAATTTCCTTCTTTCTTCTCCCTCTTCTACTTGCAATTTTACAAGAGTCATCTTTTTAGTTTCTTTGTTGAAGTCTTGCATTTTTTCCTTTCGCCTTTCATTTCTTTCTTGAGCCTGTATATTTCTACAAAAGTTGTATCCAATTCCTTTTGCTTTTGGCTAACTTATACCTCATGCTTCTGAATAGATTCTTGTAATTTATTTTTTGCTTCCTGTACCTGGAGTTGTAAGAGAGAAACGTCTTCTTTGAGAGTGTGATTTTCCTTCTCTTTTTTATTCCATTATTTTGAGGCATTAATTAATGATTTCTCTACATCCTCTTATTCTTCTTCATAATTATTGTCAAGTTATTTTACATGAGGATCTGATTGATTTGAAACACGATTATCAAAATATTTATCTTGACCTGTATCTTTTCTGCCTGCATAGAGATATTGAAGTACATTAGATTTCATAGAATATAGCACATCACTTGGAATGATACTCATAATTTTTGAATTGTACCTTCTTGATTCATTAGTAGACATGTCTATAATAATAACTAAAAACCATACATTACATCCAATACCTTGCAAAAAGGATTCCATTTTAGCTTTCCAAAATACAAAACTTGATTTAGTGAATAGAGGAATTGGACCAACCCGCCTCTCTTCATCAGTTGTCATAGGTTCTGAAAGTATTTCAATATCAAGGACTTCCTTAAATTCCTTTGAATGATTTTTTGTTTTCCTTCTTGACTTTCCCGTCTTGATTCACTGGAGATATGCCTTCCAATTGTTAAGCTGCAACTGAAGGAACCTACTCTAATATCGATTATTTGAAATACTGTGAGGGGGGTGAATCAATATTTTTGTTTAATTAGTATGTTTCAACTTTAAAATGCAATAATTTACATTATCATCATTTGTAACATAAATCAACAATAGAGAACACCATTCAACAATGTGCAAACATCAAGATAGTAGACAACAATATTTTTAGGTGGAAACCCCTCTAGGACAAAAACCATCAAACACTTCTTAATATTTGTCTTCAATAAATTTTACATCAATATTTTCATCTCCAACAAAAGGAGGCTCCCACCCCATGAGTTACAGGCTCCAACCTTAAGGACACTCCAGCGCCCTGGTTCACCAACTCCAACTGGAAGGACACTCAAACACCCTAGTTTACAGGCTCCAACCTATAGGATGCTCCAACACCATGATTACCAATTGCAAATGGGATGCTCTAATGCCCTGTGCAGGCTCCAACCTTCCCTAGCACCACAATTCCTCCTTGAAGTTTTCTCAAGCTCCAACCTAAAGGAGACTCCACTCTACTGCCTTACACCTACCCTGCCACCCTGATCAGCCGGTGGACCACATTTCACAATTTTCAGACTAGATCCACCTGTGCTCAATATCATAATAATATGTTGTCAAAACAATGATATACTACCTTTTTACTTATATTGCTACCAATGTGACACTTCACTTCCTTTTCTTTTGCTCAACATTCCACAACTAAGCTAATATAATATGTATTGCACAAAATAGCCAGCCACTACAATCATCATCATTGTCATAAGGTGTTGTCACTACTAACTTGTGCCCACGTAAAAAGTCCAATGTGCTTCAAGTTTTTCCTATGCCTGAACTTAAGTTATCTTTGTTATTGCCACTAAATCATGCAAGCCAAATATGTTGCCTCAAACCGAGTAAACATATTATGGCCTATATGATAATATTGTATGTTCAAGGACAATGACTATGTAAAGGATATAACAACATTGGTGCAATATCATAACCCTTATAGAAGCATCAATGTTAAGCCTCTAATCATTGATATTACCCCTAACATAGCACAAACTCTTTCTATCAATCCTGACAACTTATATCTTCAACATACATACCTTAATCCTTACGAGTGCATTCACATCTATACCAGTAAACTATTTTGTTTCAAACAGGGTCAGGCAATCGACAAAACTTAGTTTAACCTACACCTGAACTTTACATGTAAGAGTTATCTCAGTTGGTTAGTAAATTTTCATACGATTCTCAGTTGATCAGTACTTGAGTTTCATCAATTTTCACCAATTGCATTGCTTTATCATATGTTCCCCTTTGTAGCTACCATCAAAATGTATTACTGAATAATCCTTCCTAATGCATTCAGTTATCACATCTTGAATAATTATGCCACCAGTCAATTATTAAGTATATAATAAGATCTGATAATAAAGGGAAATTAGTTCAACATCCACCTGAAATTGCCATGTAAGAAGTATCTCTACATAATCGAAGAAATGTGGCTTAATGAGTTATTTCATAGAAGATCTTGAGATTAAATCATACTTGATTTCTCTGTTCCCTCTTTTAAACTCAAGGTGGTATAAGTCATTTGGATATCAAAATGACATTCAAATATTGCACTATAAACACTATGATTATTATGAATGCATATCTTTCATAACGAGAGTAGTCCAACATAAAATTTCAAGCATCGTCCCCATCACATATTAACCAACCTAGATCCATCTAACTCTGGATCTATCATGCACCGAGAGGGATCAAATCCCTTGAGGTGCAAACCTTCTTTTTGGAGTGTGGAATTTGAGTAAATGTTTGCACCTCGAGGAATTTAATCCCTCTTGACACATGATAGATCTGGAGTTAGATGGATCTAAGTTGGTTCTAGTTGAGGTCGACAATGAAACATTTTTATATTATCATTATTATGTATATGTTTGAGATAAACTTCATACTTTGAAATTTACATTATGTTTTCTTTGTTTGACATGACTATATCATCATCTTCTTTAATTTTATTTTTGTTGCTTGCCTTGAATGGTTTGTACGTCTGCGCTTGGATTCTTTGAGTGGTTTGTGTGTTTATATGATTGGATTTGGATGGCAATGTTTGTGAATGTTACAATTGTTGTGTTATATTTTTATAGGTGTATGTAATTATCTATCAGTAATTAGTTGGTGATGAAGAAGGGAGATAATCTTGTCGATATTTTGCAAGAGGATTGATACTGCACATATATTTCATCTAATTTTAGGTATCACAACATTTTACAATTAATAATTCTTAATAGTGTCCCTCGAGGTATTACTAAATATATTTTGATGAGTATTTTTAATTATTTACTGCATCAATATTACTCTTGAAATTATTTGTTTCATTGCTAATGTTTGAAATAATTTATTTCCTTCAAAATATTTTGATGATTTTTTTATCTATAGTTTCTTTTGAAAAAATCAAGAAATAATATAATTTTGATTTTTTTCAATGAGTGGTCATATTTAAAAAATATTTAAATTGTTTGCTGGTTTTTCCATATTTTCATATCGATTATATGAAAATGATAGTTGAGATTGTAAACCATTCAATTCTTTAACTCGAGCTATTGTAGTAAACATCATACCTTGTCTCTCTTTCTCTCCAATATTAATAGGTTGAATTACTATAACACAAAAATCAATGCAAATTGTCAATTGTTTTTTTGTTCTTACACTAAAATCAATGCACATTGTTAATCCAATCACCTTAAGTTAATGTACCATCATACATTGAGTTACATCAAATCATAAATCATCATCTACACTAAAATCAACATCTAATGCACGCAATTAAATAAGATTACAAAACATCTACAATAAAATCAATGAATCTAATGTAAGTAATCAAATAATATTAGAAATCAACATCTACACTAAAATCAATGCATCTAGTGCAAGCAATCAAATAAGATTAGAAATCAGCTTCTACACTGAAATCAATCCATATAATGCAAACAATTAAATACGATTAGAAATCAACATCTACACTAAAATCAATGCATCTAGTGCAAAAAGTCAAATAGGATTAGAAATCACCATCTACACTAAAATCAATGAATCTAGTGCAATATATCAAATAGGATTAGAAATCACAATCTATACTGAAATCAATGCATCTAGTGTAAGCAATCAAATAGAATTAGAAATCACCATCTACACCGAAATCAATGCATATAGTGCAAACAATCAAATAGAATTCGAAATCAACATATACACTAAAATCAATGTATTTAGTGCAATAAACCAAATAGAATTTGAAAACATCTACATTGAAATTAATGCATCTAGTGCAAGAAATCAAACAGGATTAGAAATCACTATCTACCATGAATTAAAAGAATTTAGTGCAAGAAATATTATTCCCTCTCTCCCCCCTCCATATATATCTATATCTCCCTCCATCTCACCTTCTTTGTCTCTCTATCTCACCCCAAAACATACACATTCTCTCCATCTCTTCCTTTTCACTCACCCTCTCTCTCTAGCTCCACTTTTCTCTTTGTATGTATTTCTTCTTATCTCCCTCTCTCCCCTTCCAAATCCATCTCTTTGTCCTCCCTCTCTCCTCCTCTCTCTCCCTCCCTCTATCCTCCTCTCTCTCTCAAGTCATCTCTCTCCCTTTCTCTCCCAACTCCCTCTCTCTCTCTTTTCCCTCCAACCTTGTCACTATCTCCCTCCCTCTCTCATTCTCTCTCCTTTTCCTCTCTCCTTCTCTCTCCCCCCCCCTCTCCCCCCTCCATCTTTGTGTCTCCCTCTCTCTCTTACCTTTCTCTCCCTCTCTCACTCCTCTCCTCTCTCTATTCATTCCTCCTCTCCCATGTCCTTCCGTTTGTCTCCTTCAATGCCAGAAATCAAATAGCATTAGAAATCACCATATACAAAGAAATCAATGCATCTAGTGCAAGAATTATTCTTACATCTATCCCCCCTCCATCTATATCTATATCTCCCTTCATCTCTCCTTCTTTGTCTATCTAACTCACCTCCCCTCCCCAAACACACATGCTTACTCCCTCGATATCTATATATCTCTTCCTCTCTCTATCTCTCTCTTCTTCCCTCTCTTCGCCTTCCATCTATATATTTATCTCTCTTTGTATATCTTCTGTCTCTCTATATCACCCCCAAAACATACACACTCTTTCTCCATATTTATCTATCTCTCCCTCCCTCTTCCTCTCCCTATCTCTCTTTATTCCCCTTCTCTCTCTCTCTCCCCCCTTCTATCTCTCTTCCCACTTGCTCTCCTCTCTTCCTCTCTCTCTCCATCTCCCTTATCACTCTCTCTCTCTTTCTCCACCTTTATCACTTCGTGTCTTTCTTCTTACCTCCCTCTTTCTCTCCCTTCCTCTCTCCTTCTCTCTCTCACATCCAAGCTCTCTTCATTCCTCTCTCTCTCTTTCTCTCCTCCCTCCCTTTGTCTCTCCCCCTTATCTCTCTGTCTTTGTCTCTCTCTCTCTCTCTCTCTCCCTCCACCCTCCAACTCTGTCACTATCTCTCCTTCTTCCCCCCTCTTCTCTCTTTCTATCCTTCTTTATCTCTCTATCTCACCCCAAACATATACAGTCTCTGCACATCTCGCCCTTGTCAATATCTCTCTCTCTGTCTCAACTTTTAGAAAAACTCTATGTGATTCCTCTTCCCTCTCTCTCTTTCCTTCCAACTCCATTTCTCTATCCCTCTCTTATCTTGTCTCTCATGTCCTCTCTCATCCTTCCTTTCTCTCCCTTTCTCTCCCTTCCTCTCACTCCCTCTATCTCTCCACCTCTATCACTTTGTCTTTGTTCCTCCCTCCCATATATAGAGTTAATATATATCATGATATATTAATATATATTATAGTATAACAAATTTAATATTATATTAATACTAAGTTATTAAATTTATAATATTAATATTATAATATACTAATATTAATATTAGATTTAATGATATTTTTTGCATACCATGATAACAAAATTTTCAAATATTACAACTTTGATGTGGAAATATTTATATCTTTAATGATTTTAATATATCCATAGGATATGGTTTTCCTTGATTCATTTTACAAATATTTAATTAAAAGAAATATCAAAAGATTTTGGAGCAAGATTTTCAATTCTTTGTGTTGAAATAACCTTTTTACTTTATTTTACGAAATAGTATTGAATTTAGTAAAGAGTAAAGATGTTTAAAATTGAACCTCATTTGGAATTTTAATGTGGTAATTTTTTTTGTTGAAGGTAAATTTATGATCCATTCAAATTCAAAGTATATGATAAAATAACTATTAAACACATAAGATAATTGTATTACAATACAATTATCTTATTCCTTTAATAGTGATTTTATCATATACGTTGAATTTGAATAACTGTATAAAACATTTAAATTAATTATTTTTATTTTTAGATTTTTTAAAATTTTTATTTTGGCCCACATGAGGAAAATTTCAACTTTGATGATGGACGGACATGCTTAGACATCATACGGGGATGTAGAATGTGCCTCTCGGTGAAATAATGTAATATAAAGAAAATGTGCATTATATATTTAAAAAAGCTTAAAACACTTCGAACACATGTGAACTAAAGAAAAATAGTGCATACGACACATGGTTCAGCCCTATGATGTAGTTTTGCAAGTTGAAGATGGATGTGCATGTCACACTCATCATAAATCTCATAGCAAAATAACACAACGAACTGGCACAATTAATGGGTAATACAACCAAGAAAATGACATGGATATTTGATCATCAAATGCTAAAGTGTATAAATAATAATAGAATAAATAAAACGCATTGGCACAAGTGTTAATCTTATAATATCCAGAGAAAAATTTGGTGGTCATAGGGATTATTTCCTGACAATGTCTCTTTATCCTTCCTTGTTCACAAGCCAAATGTGGGTGAAAATGTGTCAGGTGCAAAAATACTTCAACAAAATTGGTATGTCTTCTCCAAATACCTTTCAGAGGCAAGGTTGCTTTTGTTGACGTGCAGTGTTCTTGATAGAAGGTGATTATCAATAAGGGCTTTTGTTTTTCATCTTTTCCCCTATTTTTCCATTATATATATATATATATATATATATATATATAAGTTTATTATTATGTATATATTCTTTTATTTTTTGGTATTGGATTTTTTAGAATTTTAATTTAATTATTGATATTTATTAGGCGGATAGTAGGCATATAACTTCTATGAAATATTTTGTAATATTTTTATAAGTGAAAAATCAAAAGTTGAAATTTATCTTACAAATAATTATGCACAGTTATCATCTTTTGAACACGTGGTATGAGTGAGTCATGGTATTGTAACAAAGTTTATTTACAAAATAGATTAAATAGTTAAGAATCTTGCAACATGTTTTTTAAATATATATATATATATATATATATATTATTTTTATAATTATTATTAATGATGATGATAATTAACGTCCACTAAAATTAGTTAATTGATTTTGCTGGGGGGGAGAGCGGGAGTTTCCTGGAAGTGCTAGGGTTAGCAGGCGTTCATGGGAGTTTCCATGGAAGTGCGCAGAGGAGGGAGCTCCACTCCCTCCTATAGGCAGGCAGTGGCTAGTCATGGAAAGAAACCAATAGAGAGTGTCAGAGGTCCTTCAAGTGAAGGGATAAGGAATATAGAAGAGGAACAAGATTTAAACAAGACAAAGGAGAATAACAACAATAAGGAAAATGAGGAAGAAGACAAGGAACAGGGAGCGAATAACAAAGCACAAAAGGGGCCATGTAAACCCAAAGCTGAGGTCACTCCCAGAGTAGTTTTAAATGATCCTTCTCTGTAGGTGCACAGGGACCACATGCGGACTTATGTTATCATTTGTAAATTCATGGGATTATGGCCCACTGAAAAGGCTTTACAGACATGGATTAAATATAACTGGAAACCAAAAGGAAGCATTGACCTACATCTTGGGTCTAAGGGTTTCTTTACGGTAGTCTTCACAAATATTGAGGACAAAGACAGGGTGTTTGAAGGAGGGCCCTACTTCTATGCAGCAGCAGGCCTTTACATGCGACTGTGGATGATGAATTTTGTCCCTGAGAGAGAAACATTCACTTCTGTCCTGGTTTGGGTAAGACTCTACTCGCTACCCCTTGATTACTGGCAAACAGAATCGTTATCTGCTATAGGAAACAAATTAGGGCATTTTGTCAAAGCTTCTGAGGCCACCAAAAGGGGAAAGTACACTTCCTTCACAAGAATATGTGTGGAGATGGATCTCTCTGGAGCTCTACCAGATGAGGTCATTTTAGAAGTTTTTGATGAAGAATGGGTGCAAACAATAGACTATGAACATATTCCTTTCAGATGTTGGAAATTCCATGAGCATGGGCACCTATTTAGAGACTTCCCTCTCAGTAAAATAGAGAACAGAAGTAAAGCGAACACAATGAAAGATACTGAAGGCTTTCACAAAGTGGCACATAGAGGAAAAGGGGGCAAAAAGGAGCCAAAGCAACATCAAACAGAAGGACCACAGACTAATCTGAATAGGTTCCAAGTTCTCGAAGAAGAAGAAGAGATAACAAAGGTAGATCAGGTAATGGAAGGAAGCCCAGAGGAGAAGGAGAAAGAGGAAGACACAGTACAAATACAGGATATTAACAAATAGAAAGAGACTATGCTGAGCGATGCAGAACTAGAGATGGACCAAGAAATGACCCAGAGTGAGATGGAAATGGAGGATCATGAATTACAGGAGATTCTTGACAGGGAACACCTAGATCTAGAAGGGTTCTTGAAATAGGGGACCATGAGTGGGGTAGACTCACTACTACCAAACGAGTTTAATAGGGTACAATAGATGTTCCTATGGAAAACTCAGGCTAAAGGGCTGGACAAACAAAGGAAAAATGGAAGATAGGGCAACGAAGGTGTGAAAACCACGAAAATCACACCAAGACTAGCGCCCAGAAATCCAGGAAAGAAAAGAAGCAGGAAAAAGTAGAACGAGTTATTGATGGCATGTGGAAAGCTAATGATAGATTCAGGTAAGATGAAAGATCTAACCAGCTACTCCTTTACAAATCTTTAATAATGAAGTTTACATCTTGGAATATCAGAGGTCTAGGTAGCAAAAGAAAACAAAGAATTCTTAGTAATTGAATGAAACAAGAAGCTCTGGATATGATCTTTATCCTGGAAACTAAATGTTCCATTCAAAAAGTAAGAGAAATTCACAACAAATGGCTCAATCGATTTGAGTTTCTAGAAGTTAAAGTAGATAACATAGCAGGGGGTATACTCACTCTTTGGAACCCCCAAAACATTGGTATAATAGATGCTGAGGCTTCTAGAAATTATTTATCAATGGTTATATAGCCGGTGGGAGATAGGGAGACCTATCTGGTCACGAATGTATATGGCCGTCAAAGAATGGATGACAAAATAAGGTTTCTAGATTCTCTTATTTAGCTCAGAGACATACATGTTGATGTACCATGGATATTGTGTGGGGACTTCAACATGATAAAATCACTTTCAGAGAAAAAAGGGGGAACCAGAACTTTAAGCAGAGACTCTACAGCTTTTCAAACTTTTATAGATAATATGAAGCTTGTTGACACTGACATGAGTAATGGTTGCTTTACTTCAAACAATAAAAGAGGAGGAGAGTCTCAAGTAGCCTCAAAGTTAGACAGATTCATAATCTCAGAGGATCTTATGCTCACCAACAAGGAAATGATAGCGATAATTCTACCCTTTGGAGGCTCGGACCATTGGCCTGTTCAACTGGAGGTTTAGAGCATTGGTACCCCCAAGAACAAACCTTTTAGATTTGAGAATATCTAGCTCACCCACCTGGACTTCATCAGCAACATTTCAAAATGGTGGACAGAAGACCTGCATATTCAGGGTACAAATATGTTCCTGCTACACAAAAGACTTAGGCACATCAAGCTCAGACTTAAAGATTGGAACAAGAATGAATTTGGTGATATTTTTACAACAAAAAAAGCTATGGAGGATAAAATGCCAGAACTCAATCAAACCCTTATCACATATGGCTTTGATAAAGATAGAAATGACCAAGTCACCAAACAACATCAAGAATGGGAGAATTTATGTCAACAAGAGGAAATATTTTGGCGACAAAAATCTAGAGTTCAATGGTTGAAAGAAGGGGAGCGTAACACCAGATTTTTTCACAGATATACCATAGCGAACAGATTTCATAATAGAATCTCCTCAATCAAGGATGAGGGCTGTCATTTTCATAATTCCCATGAAGAAATAGAATAAGTGCTCGTTCAACACTTTCAAGGAATAGCACAGGAAACTATTTCAGACAGAGAGCATTTTATCAGGGATTTAACAGGGCATATTCCTAGAATGGTTACAAGAGAGGATAATTTTAATCTCAATAGGCCAGTGATAGAAGAGGAGGTTAGTAAGGTCATCAAAGAAATGTAGAATGGTAAAGTGCTAGGCCCTGATGGTTTCAATGTAGATTTCTTTAAAGCTTGTTGGAATATAGTTAAATAGGATATTCTGAACGTAGTGGAAGACTCCAAGTTGAATAGAACTATTTTGAAGGCACTCAATACTTCCTTCATTGCCCTGATCCCCAAATAGGATAATGCTGAGACTCCAGATAGGTATAGACCCATAGCCTTGTGCAATTTGGTTTATAAGATAATATCCAAGATTGTTGCCAATAGACTCAAACCATTTCTTCCTTCTCTAGTATCTGTGGAGCAATCTGGATATGTGGAGGGCAGACAAATTCTCAATAACATCATTCAAGTGCATGAGGTGGTGCACTCTTTGACATGCAATAGGAAGGCTAGTATGATTATGCAATTGGACCTAGCCAAAGCTTATGATAAGCTGAATTGGACCTATATAAGGAAGGTCCTTATTGCTTTTGGGTTTGATCATAACTAGGTTAGATGGGTCATGGCCCTAGTAAATTCTTCCAGTTTCTCAATTTTGGTTAATGGTTCTCCTTCCAAAACCTTTACTCCTTCTAGAGGCCTCTGACAAGGTGATCCGCTCTCACCCTTTCTCTTCATCCTCATGATGGAAGGACAAGGTCGGTATATCAAGCATGCCAAAGAAGATGGTAATATCAAAGGCCTCCAACTTTCAGAGAATGGTCAAGCTTTGACCCATCAACAATTTGTGGATTATACTATTCTACAAGGAATCCCCACGATTAAAGAAGCTTTAGTGTACAAGCATATCCTATCTGATTTTTCCATGGCCACAGGTATGGAAGTTAATCCCTCCAAATCTAAGATATTTTTCTTTAATACCAATATTGCTATTCAGAAAAATATCTCCAGGATTCTAGGCTTTCAAAGGGATGTCCTCCCCTGCAAATATTTGGGAGTTCCTCTTACTAATAAGCCTTTGCATAAGGGCATCTAGGAGCCGGTGATCAATAAGATGCAAGATAAAATCAGGAAATGGGCCTTTAGATCTTTAAACTTGGCTGGTCAGTTAGTGCTTACAAAATCTATTCTCCAATCAATTCCTGTCTTCATGCTATCTTGCCCTTCCAGCTCCAAATGGAGTTATGCATCATTTTAGAACCATTCAAAGAGACTTTCTTTGGGGAAAGGGGGAGGAAAGAAAGAAATGGGCCTTGGTAGCCTAGGAGAAGATCTGAAAACCTAAAAATTATGGGGGTCTTGGATTGGATGATCCGGAAGCACTGAGTAAAGTTTTAGGGGCGAAATTATGGTGGTGCAGGGTAAAAGAACCAAAGGCACAGTGGGCTAGAATATGGAAAGAGAAATATGCTAGCAATTGGCAAGATAATGATCTAATAAGAATGTCTGGCATCATTAAGGTCTCACATACCTGGAATAAGGCCTGTGGAAATAAAGGTTTAGTACAAAATAACAAATTCTGGGAAATCAGAGATGGTGATCTTGCTTTGTTTTGGGAGGACAAATGGCAATAAAAACCTACACTATTAAGAGAGAACCTTATGGACTTTAAGAAAGAAATAGATACCAAAAGATTATTTAAGGTAAAAGATTTTTGGGATCAAACCAACAGTGAAGGAAAATGGAGAACCTGGAAAAAGATGGACTACAGGGAAGATAGCCCACTAAAAGCCAAAGCTGAGGCACTTCTGATAATGTTGGAACAAAGGAAAATATTAGTGACAGGGGGCCAAGACCTACTTAGATGGGGAAACAATTCTGCAGGCACCTTCAATCTCAAGGAGGCAAAACACATACTCCTTGAGTTGGATTCCAATGAACCGGATAGGGTTTGGCAGAACATATGGAGACATCAAGGTTGGATGAAGATTAAACTCTTCATGTGGTTGGTGCATCATAGGAAAATTCTGACTTGGGATAACATTCAGAAGAGGGGAGTTTTGGGCCCTTCCAGATGCTAGCTATGTGAAGCCCAAGAGGAAACAATGGAGCACCTTCTCAATAATTGTTTTTGGACCTATTGGTTGTGGGATACTTTGTCCACTATCTTCCAGTAGACAAATAGAGACAAAGGAAGCATTATCAATACCCTAATGAATTGGAGACGCAACTTCTCTGATTTGGAACTTCTAGGCTCTGCCTAGGCTTTAACGCCAAGTTTCATAATATGGATTGTCTAGAAAGAAAGGAACAACAAAATCTTTAAGAATGTAAAAATTTCCTCCCATCGCCTTCTCGAACAAATCTTAAGACAACTTAAGGAGACAGTAAGCACCATTGTGCGAACTGTACCTAAGAATCCACCTTCTGAAGTTGAATCGCAGATACTTCTTAAGTTAGGTATGCAGGGGCTTATTCCACAAGGCCTGGACAGGAAGGTTTTGAGGATGGATTCTAAACAGGATCATTGGCATCCTCCCCCTCAGGGTTTTTTGAAATTCAACATTGATGGGGCTTCCAAAGATAACCTAGGTATTGCTGGCTGTGGCGGGGTGCTAAGGGATGAAAATGGCAGTCTCCTTTTCATTTTCCATTGCCACTTGGGAAGAGCCACTAACAATATGGTGGAATTAATGGCTCTTGAGCAATGTTTAGAATTTCTGAAGCAGGATAATCTCCAGAATGTTATAGTCGAAGTTGACTCTGAGTTAATCATAAACTCAGTCAAAAGAATAAGCTATGGCACGGAGCCAGAAAAAGTCTCTAAACAATGGAGACTGCTCCAGGTCTTTCAGAGGATCCAGCTTCATCTCCGGGGATTACGCACGGTGAGTTTTAACCATGTGAGAAGAACAACTAACAAATTGGTGGACATATTGGAAAATCAAGGAGTACTTAGTACTAAAAGTAGGGTTGCGCTAAGGTGGCCTGAGATGCCTCTGAATAGATTGAAGATGCAATGTCACGACCAGGTGGATGAGGATATAATGGTGTTTAGACACGGGGGTGGTGTCTAGTTGATTTGGTTTCTTTATGCAGTATTTTCTCCAAAGTAAGATCATTCTGGGGAGGCAGCTTACTGTCAACCTCCCCAGCCCTCGACAATACATTAAAAAAAGTGTCAGATGGGAGTTGCTGTGAAGATGCAGTTTCGCGGATGGTAGGCCGACCAGATGGGTTCTCATTATGCACGAGTTTATTTGACCGCGGAGAAGAGTTGTTGAAAGGGATCGGATTTCTGACTTTCTTGGCAGCCTGAATACCCCCGTTTTCCTTTCGGCGGCTTCAATACAGCTCGGGAGGTGGTTTGGCATCCATCGCATGCCCTTAGCATAGGAAGTGGTTTTGTGGAGTTAGGAGCGACGCCACTCACCATGCAACATGTGGCATAGCACGGGGATGGAATATCGCCCTCATCGCGTGCTATTCTTCAGTGTGTTAGTTCCGTGCAATATGATCCTCAGTCGTCGGATCATGCAGGACAGATCTACAGTCAAGAACAAGTGGGCTTGTTTGTGGGTTCAGGTTGGCTATCGCGTGAGTAAGCAGTGGGCTACCTAGCAGTGCGATATTATTCTCCATCATAGGATCTGGCAGGGAGGATCGACGGTCAAGGCTAGTTGTGCGGATCAAGAAAAAATACCTTCTAGGTAGGTTACGTGTCTAGATGGAAATTGGTGGCTTTCATGCACTCCATATGCTCAAGATTTATCCCCCCTTCCGGACCTGAAATCCATTTAGGGGTTTCCCTATTGCATCACCAGGTCCGTCTCCAAATTTTATGGGTTGATTTGTTTACTTTTTGTGGACCTAGCGGCTTTATGGACTTTGTAGGTTATGCCTTTAGCTCAGGGCCATAGGCTATAAGCGGATGATTGTTCTGTGGCCCACAGTTCCTTTAGGAATGGTGTATATTATGTAATTTGTTTTAAGATTTAATGAAATAGAAGGTACGACTCTTGCTTCAGCAAAAAATAAAAAGATAATTAACGTCCACTAAGACCAATGTGGCGTATCAGACATTTAAAAAGTAAGAGATTGATTGCAATTTTTAATATTTGATTTCTATGATCAAAAAGAATGGAAAGAGGTGCTCCTAGATCACTGTAGTTTTGTTGACTTAACAAGTCAAAAAGATAAGTAGTGTGGAAAATGTTTTGAAACCGACCATCCAAGAGAGTTTTTTTCATCTTCAACCTTATTAGTATCACAAAGGTGACAAATTATTTTATCTCAGGATGTTTTGGGAATAGACAAACCTTTGGTTTCACTCCAAAGCTCATGAGAATTAATTATTATCTTTGTAATGCTCATTTTCGTTTTAGCACAGGTCAAGACAAAAAGAGAATTTTCATTAGCAAGAGTGGGGTTGATCACCTCCTTACTTCCTTTTCCCTGTAGCTCCTTTTTTGTTTGTTTGTTAAGTTGTTAGTGATCCCCTAGGCTTGACAAACACTAGGCTCATTTGAAATATGAAATATGAAATATATATATATATATATATATATATATATATATATATATATATATATATATATAGATATATATATATATATATATATATATATATATGGTGCTCTATGAAGGGATTCTTTGATGTGAATTTACTATTTCAATTCCCCAGCTAATTGGGGTGATATATTGGAAATGTTGAATATATATATATACATACATATATCTATATATATATATATATATATATATATTAAAAACCCTAAAATCTAATATTATCATAGTCCCAAGTATCGACCCATTCTGCCTTTTAGTCTTGATCATCACCTCCACTCATGCATAGTTTACAACACACTCCCATCAGTCATAATAACGCAACTTGTAACTTAAAGTCTTGGCTCCCGATTATCACCTCCATAGCACAAATGCATATCAACTACATGTTGAAAAATGTGTCATCATGGCATGCCCTTGATGACAATCATGGACTGCTCAGACTGAGTTCATCGTGTCGCTGGTGTCATCACATGAACAGTGAGATTGTCAAAGTTTGAACAATGCTCAGAAATCATCATTGGACTCTGGTGTTGGGCTAAATCATGAGTTCGAGGCTCCAAATAATAAGACACTATTGCAAACTAGGGTTTATCTTTTCTCCTCGATTGGGGTTTGGGACCCAGATATTACCATAGTTCGAGGTTGGATGGGAGACCAAACAAAGTTTTAATATTGATTGTTCAATACAGTGGAGGCTTGAGTGAATAGTAGACAAGAGGGTGAGAAGAGAAAACCATAGGCTAATCAGTGAGCAATAGGGTCAACTAAGAGCTAAGCACTTTTAGGATTCATTGTTCACCGACAAATATATTTTTTAAACTAAGTAGAGCAAACCCTACACGAAGCAGCATAATCGACTAAGAGCTTTTAGGATTCATTGTTCACAAGCAAATTTTTCTTTTAAATCAATGTTTGGGTTCAAGTTATGTTTTAGATCTTAAAGCGTCCTCAAAAAAAATTAATGAAAAACAATGAAAATGAAAGAAAAAGAAGAGGAGGAAAAAATAAAAATGTAAAACCTTCATTGAATTGTATTTTCAAAATCAATTATTATGGCATGGAAATATGTTAAGAATTTATTCATATGTGGAAATCCATTCATTAGCTCATGGAGCAATGGATTATTGCTTATTTATTATTACTAATAGAAGTAGAGGTAGTGTTAAAGGATGCATTAAAATATTTCACATAATATTATTAATAGAAGTGGAGGTTGTGTTGAAAGATGCACTAAAATATATGTGGTAGAAAATGTAGTCGAAAAAGACTATTACAACCTAAAGGAAGAAGCAATGAATTATATGGGAGATTGCCATGTTTTCCTCAAACATCATTTGTTCTACTCAAACATAAAAACAAAAGTGTCCTAAGACAGAAATTTTATTAATAAAGGAAAATAAATTATATAATATGAAAGAATGTACAACAATCACTCATTTCTCTTGGGAGAAAAACAAACTTTAAATAAGCTTATGTTCTGAATTAATTTAGTTATGGATAATTTATTTCATGTGACAAGTATCCATTTACATTTAATGTGATTCTAACAAATTTCCAAATTTGATTCCTAAATAACCACACTTTTCTAGATGTCAAATCTATTAGAGAAAATAAATATTCTAAAAAGACTCAAAGACTCTAAATAGTTAAATATTAAACTATTTAAATAATTAAATACTAAACTATGTACTTCGGATCATAAATCTAACATTCCCCACTTTGATCCGGAAGTACATTACAAAAAGTATCAATTTCTTCCCTAAACTTAGTGAATTTGATCTTGCCAAGTGGATTGTGAAAATATCTAAGATCTGGTCTTTTGAAGGACAATATATCAATTTGACGATGTTGTTTGCAATGAGTGCCTTGATTTAATGATACTTTGTGTCAACATGCTTTGTTTTAGAATGGAAAACTAGATTTTTTGCAAGCTTTATAGCTGACTGATTTTTGATGAATAATGATGTTGCTTCTACTTGATGAACACCATATTATTGCAAAAAAGTGTGTAACCAAAAAATCTCACATTTTGCTTAACATGCTAATATATATTCTGCTTCTATCGAAGAATTTTCCACTATGGCTTTCTTTTTTCAACTCCAAGAAACTGTTGACAACCCCATGTTCATCAAATAACTTAAGATTGAAGCCCAATCATCAATAATTCTAGTAAAATATTCACCTGAGTATCCACCATGCACAAAATTCTTAGTCCTTTTGTAGAGAAGACCAAAATCTTTCATACCTTGGATATATCTAAGAACCCTTTTATTTTTCCTTGGTCCATGCATATCGCAAGAGAATAGTAACTAATAAGTTTGGACGAGTGGTTGTCATAGAGATCAACCTACCAATCAATTGTCTGTAAGTAATATTGTTTACCAATTCTTCCCTTCAAATTTTGAAAGTTTTAAGTTTTGCTCCATTGGGGTGAGAACGTACATGCAATTTTGCATTCCAATTTTTTTAGTAGTTTCGATGAATATTTGTTTTGATTAATGAAAATGTTGTTTAGATGTTGAAATACTTCATCTCCAAGATAGTAGCGAAGTAGTCCCAGATTGGTCATTTTGAATCCAATTCATAATTCCTTCTTTACCTACACAATATTATCATTGTTGTTTCCAATGATGATTAATTCATCCACATACATAACTAAAATCTCCATATTTTTACCCTTTTGTTGCACATATAAGATATCATCTGATTCACTATGCTTAAATCCAACCTTGCAAAGATACTTGTCCAACTTTCCCACAGCAAGCTCGTGGAGCTTGTTTCAACCTATATAATGTCTTAATTAATTTACAAAACTTTGTGTTCTTCTCCTTCAAGTTCAAAACTAGGAGGTTGAGTGATATAAACTTCTTCTTGCAAGTTTCCATTGAGGAAGACAATTTTGACATCCATTTGATGTACATTCCAAACTTTTTGAGTTTCTAATGCGAGCATCAATTTAATGGTGTTCCATTTTTTCATAGGCACAAATAATTCCTCATAGTTTATTTTGTCTTATTGTGGAAATCTCAGTGTTCCGTTATATTTTTCGATTTCTTTGTCTAGATTATACTTGAATTGGTAAATTAATTTGCATCCGATGGGTTTCACATTTTAAGGAAAATCAACAAGTTTCCAAGTATTATTTTCCATCACTGAATTATATACTTCTACCAATGTTTTTTCCATTCTACATGTCTTACTCCCTCTTTGAATGTGCAGGGCTCGGTGAAATCATTGGTTACTAAGGAAAAAATTTCTTCATTTCTTTTTGAACTTCTTATGGCTATTTTGTTCTATTGATCTGGTCTGGCATCCTTCAAAACTTGAATGACCCTCTAGGTAGTTGATGTGACTTGATTGTGGATATGAATGATCACCATCATTATAATCATATTGATATAAGCAGAGGATCATCGATTATCTGAAGGTTCAAGAGGTGGAGAGTCACTATTGGATGAACTACTTCCGAAAGATTTAGATGAACTTCCAGAAGATATAGATCAAGCAGGTGAACTAGATGAATCATTTTTTGAAGAAAGCCATTGAATCTCATACCAATGTTGTGTACTTGGTTGATTTTTCATTTTTATTTTCTTTTTATCACCATGACTTTCCAATTTCTATAGAAGACTTTCTATCTCTATGGCACTCTTTCTTTATGTTTCATCAAATATAACATCTCAACTTATATTAAACTTTCCATTGGACATAATAATACATCCCTTCTTTTCATCGGAATATCTGATCAATATTCACTTCAAACTTCATGAATCGAGCTTAGTTCACTTTTCTTTTAGACTAAGGCATAACATATTGAAAAAAAAAACTTTGATATGTTTGAATCAATGTTTGAGGCCAAACCATGCTTCATATGGTGTAATTCCATACAAATAAGTAATGGAAGATATGTTCCTTAAATAGAAATCAAAATTTATTGCTTCTTCCTTGTATGAAGGACTTCAATTCCTCTTCCCAAATACTTTCTCCCTTCCTACAAACTTCTCCACAAGAGTGTCAAAAGTAAAATTCTTAACTTGGGCACTAGCTTGTAAGGATTCATGATAGTGAGAATATGTGGGATAGAGAGCCTTGACGATAGTTGTGAGAGTAATGTCCATTTTAATTCCAGCAGCTTCTACATCATGCATGATGGCTCTAATTTGATAGGCTAGGGCCAAGGGATCATCATCCTCAAACTCCAAGTTGAATGTTTTGATTATCAACTAGACTACCTCAAGCTATGAATATGATTCATATAAATCTTTCAACTTATTTAATGCATCAAAAGCATTGGTAATTGGAATTATGTGAGGACTCACCTCTTCATTTACAGATGTATCAATCAGGGCATAGGACATGATGTTCATTTTCTCCCATATGGTGAATTATTTATTGTATGTGGGCTTGGAAGGAATATTGTCACCTTCTCCTTCACAAGCACCCTTCCATAGGTCATTAAATATAAGAATGTCCCTATTCGTTCTTAGCCATTCATGGGAGTTTTCTTTTCCATTCAGCACCACACCAACAATGGATATGAGAGAATGCATCTTCACCAATCTATGATCTATTCTCTAAGTTGAGGCATTAAACACCTTCTCCAAAGAAAATAATCATTCTCCCCATAAGAAAAAATATACAATGGACTTATAAAATGACTTCTCTATGCTATGTCAACAAACAACAAGTTTATTGGAAGAGTTTGAGGTGTAAATGCAAATTTATTAATTGTGTCATTCTGGCATAGTGTAATACCAATGCAACATCATTGCATATTGTAATATCAACATAAGTTTTCACTTGAGTTGAAACACATGTCCTTAGTGAATCTATGGAACTAAAGTCTAAGTGATCTCCCGCAATGAGAAGACACAAATCTTGGTGATTGTGGTATACAAAAGTGACTTCTTGATCACAATTTAAACATTTTGAGGAAAAAATAACTGCACAATGTACATGACGTGCAAATCTTATATTTGAATTTTTTTTTTACTTTCTATAAATGAAAATCTAGTGAGCTAAAATCTAGTGAACAATGTTTAGAATATTAAGCAATGATCTCAAACATTAAACAATGTTTAGTATATGAAACAACGGGCTCAAACATTGAACAACATTTAGGATATGAAACAATATGCTCAAACATTAAAAAATGTTCATTCTAGTAAGCTATTTATGAATTAACGACAAGAGTTCAATCGTTAGTGCCACATCAGTAAAAGAATTGCAAGGCTTAAGTTATTGGAGATTCCAGGTTGCTTAAATTCTTTTGCATGTAATATGATTTTCATGCCATTTAAGGGTTGTATGAACTAACTGAGATACCTCTAGATTGTTTTCAATGAGAGAATGGGTTTGATCAAGCAATTTAGAGGACCATGTGAAGCCTTGGGCTTAGCTACATCAAAGTCAATGTTTTGAATCTCAGATAGCTCGAGAGCATGGAGAATGAACCACTGCAAATGAACCAATATGGTCAAACTTGTAATATCAATATTGGTAGAAAATATTGTTGAGTTATGTAACAAAGAGGCAAACAATGCAGGGTGTACATTACGATCAAAGAAGAACTATTGCACATGTGTGAAATAACTTGCAAATATGGTAATGAACACACATTTAACATGCTAAGAGAGATAGATATGCAAAGGTGTTTCTCCCAAGGCAAGAAATCAACAGAGTTACACGGGCAAAGGAATGCCAACATTAGGACATGTTTGCTAGGATGGTAACTCGTGAAATTTATTTTTCCATTAGGATAGGAATTAATATGTAAAATAGAATTATGACCCTTGGGATTCATATTCCCAAGTCTTTTCCTATTGTAGGTTCACTATTTACATATTTACATAAATTCATTCAATCTTGGAGGATTAGGTGTCCAACATTTTAGTTAACATGCATATTAAAATATTTAATTTATAATCCACATTAAAAAAATTATTGTTATTAATATTTTTTAAATATTATATATCAAGTCCATGTTAAGAATGGAATAAATTACACATTTTACAATGAAAAGTAAAAAATACAAGAACTTTTTTAATTTAAATTACTTCATTTTTTCTTTACAAAAATAATATAAAAGTATGGACATTGAAATATTTCATTTATGACTAACATTAGAATATTTTTTTGTTATTAATATATTTTTATTTTAAATATTACATGTCAATGAACATTAAATGAATTACACATCATGTCATGTTGATATTCATATCTGTCTCATACTAAAAATGAATCACATATATTTTTAAATGTAACATTATGGGACAACATCTCCCTCATAGACACAAGAAGCACTTTATAGACTAGTATGGGAGAGTTCTTTTTCATTATATCAAAAGAAATAAAATAATGCTTACGTAAAAAAAAGTTAGAATTTTAATAATAAAAAAGTCTATCAATATGGAACATATTAATAACAAAAAAATATCTCAATGTCTACTATAAATAAATAAAATCAATTTTCTCCTTAAATACATAACTTTACACAATTTTATGTATGAACAGAGGAAATAATTAATAATAATAAAATTCTAATTTCTTCCCTAAGTGCTTTTATTTTCTACTTTTTTGTGTGATTCATATGCATAATTATTTCATTGTCCATCTTAAATATCACAATTTTACAACAACTTTCTATAGTGTGATGAAGTAATTGAAAAGTAATTGATAGTAAGAAAATTCTAATTTCTCCTATAAGCTATTTCTACCTTTTAATATCAGCAAGGTATATAATTCTTTCATTGCAATTTTTAATTATTTCTCACTTCTTAGTAATTGGAAGATGTGCATTTGAATATGTACATTAAATTTTATATGTGTGTACTTATTAAATTTTATTTGTGTGTGAGTGAATATAGATATAAATATACACTTAGATCAACTATGTTTGTGCGTCTATTTGTGTAGAGAAATATCTTTTATTTTATTGAAAAGTTTATTTATTTATTTATTTATTAAGGAAATCACATATAGAATTTTAAAAAATAATAATAATCACGAATATATATATATATATATATATTAAGAGAGAGTTCATATTCTATGAATATATGCTCTCTATTTTTTAATATGAGAGACATATATTTAAAAATATACTAATAACAAAAAAAACATTTAAACGTGGATAACATAAGCAATAAATAAAATATTTCAATGTTCACTGGGTATATATTTTATTAAACAATTAAAAAAAGTCTTTATGATTTACTACTTTCTTTTTGTATTACTCAAATAGAGCCTGCTTTCAAGATGCATTCCTTTTTCCAAATTTTGGACCCAATTTTTTTTTACCTTGGAAGATTCTTTCTAGGTACTTAATAGATATTAGATCAGGAATTTATATACTTAAATAATATATATTGAAAAATCAGCTTGATTTCAAATGTGTGTAAAGCTGGAAGGTAGAACATTGAGAATCTAATTAATGAGGATTTGAAGATTTTCTTGAAGTCTAATAAAAGATAAATAAATAATTTCTTTCATGAAAAGATTAATTAAAAGGAAAATTATGTTTTGGTTCAAATATATTTAGTTTGGAAAATTTCAAAATTTAGAATGAAAGCCAAGTGACAATTAATGAGCTAAGATTTATGGAGTTTCTATGAATTTACGAGGATTTGTAAAAGTCAAAAGAAAATAAACAATATTCATATTTTTATTTTTATTTTTTATATTATTTTTACAAATAACAGTTTTGTGTGTGGAAATAAGTAGAAAAAGGGAAAAAAATGAAAAGTGAGCAAAAAAGAGGAAGTGCTTGGCACAAAATTTCAAGAAGAACTTGCAAGAGATTGGCAAATTTATGCCAATAAGTTGGGTTTATTGATATTACTATGTTGGATAAACCATTTAAATTAGAATAGTTGAATTTGGTATAACTCTTATGGTCGCCTAAAACCATTTGTAATCTAAATGTGAATGTTACATGAGAGATGGTATAATTTAATGAATATACCATTACGGAATTTATTGCTCCTTGTATTCTTGTTTTATATTTGTTTATTTTTCTTAATATGCTTTTGTTTCAAATTTATTAAAAATAAGTTTGTCAATTTACAATTTTGTATGATGGTGATGTTTGTCATTATACAACCTAGTATGATGGCGATGTGTAAGTTTGTCATTCTACAATCTAGTGTGATGGCGATGTTTGTCATTCTACAACCTAGTATGATGGCCACATAGAGTTGACACCTATGATTATTAAATAATATAATTTCATCTAAAGAAATTAGAAATAGAAAACATATGTGAGTAAGATGATTAAGCCTTATATTTTTCGAAAATATTTCAACACTCCATTTAAATATTCTATTTGAAGATCTATATGAACTAGTTTATGTTGATATCAATTTATTTACATATTGTATTTTGCATTTTTTTTAAAATTCCACCTCAAGAAATTTGATCCTCTCACCTTATATTAGACCCAGAATTAAATGAATCCAAACAGATTATATCAATCCAAAATACAGTAGCAATGCTATCCATATATATAACTAATCATGAAATAGAATCAAGGACCATTCGAGTAGCAATCCTATCAATATATATAACTAATCATGAAATAGAATCAAGGACCATTCGAGCTCCCTTATTTGACTCCTCTATCAGAGTTTCACAAGCTTACTTATTTGATTTTTCTATCAGATCTTCAAAATATTTTGTAATCTGCAATTATTTGACTTCCCTCGAATCCTTGTATTGTTCCTGTATTATTGCTCCTCGTATTCTTGCTTTACATTGGTTTACCTGTCCTAACATGTGTTCGTTTCAAATTATTAAAACCAACAATATTTTTATCACCGAGTCCAAGCTAATTGATACCAGTGGCAATCATATGAATATGTATGACTAATCATGAAATAGAGTGAGGAACCATTCGAGCTTCCTTATTTGACTTCTCTATCAGATTTTCAAAATATTTTGTAATCGGCAATTATTTGACTTCTCTGGAATCCTTCTATTGTTGGACCATGGGAATCGTGAGGGGGCTGAGGATAGGATAGGATAATGCAAATGAACAAAGTAGCAAAAGAGAGATAAGAGGGACGAAATGGTGATGGCCATGACGTTAATGTTGAACAAAAAGATCATGGAATTCAATGGAAGAGAGTGTTCAGCTGCTACGCGGGACGATGATTGATTCGTATCTTTAAGTTTTACTAAATAATTGTTAGATATATTGCAGAAAGGAGATTTTCCTGTCAGTTACTCAATTTTGGTGTTACTCAAGAAAGCGAGACCGACGAAAGTTTCAGGTACGAAGGGACACGGACCAAAGTTTCAGGTAGCCGCCATTGTTATTGTTTTTATGTTTATTTAGTTTTACGTAATTCGCATTCCTTTCGGGTGTTGGTTGCCGCGAGTGTCTCGCTACCCCTTTTCTAGCAACGACTCGCGATTGGGTTCTACCATCTTTCGTTTTTTTTATACAGTCCACATTATTGCACAACACTATTTGTTTTATGTTATTTATTTGATGCAGAAAATTAATATAAATCTTCAAAAATATTTCGTGTATTCCGTGTTTGTCGTGTCGCCAACTCCCTTCGTAAAGTCTAGACTGCAACGTAAGCGAGCGATCTCATTGTCTTGCCTTCCACAACACAACAAATATATTTATGGAAAGGGGGAAATTGATATTTCCCAAATTAGTAATTGTTTTCAAATGTGGTTGAGAATTCAGTAATTTATATTTTTAATATATATATATATATATATATATATTATGTGAAGTATTAAAATTTATATTAATTGAATTTAAATATAAAGTTGTCTGGTTTCACACATAAATTATTATTTATAAATTAAATTAATTAGTTTTTACATGTTTCTTAATTATTGTTTCGAAATATCATAGTTATGAATATGAATCATTATTATTTTAATTTATTTTCAATTGATATTTCAAAAAAAAGTTCTAATTTTAGTAATTAAAAAAATCACAATATAACAAATTGAGTATAATGAATTTATTATTTATATTATTTTTTAATATAATGTCTCATTTACATGCCACTATAACAACTCCACCATCCTCAACTATAACCTTCTTAGTGCAACCAACCTATATTCATCTTAACCTCGATCTATCAAGCACCAAGAGGGATCCAATCTCTCTAGGTGCAAACCTCTTTTTTGAGTACAAAACTTGAAGAATGGTTTACACCTTGAGAGATATTTGATCCCTCTGGGTGCTTGATAGATTCTAGTTAAGATGGATCTATGTTGGTTATATAATACTATATAATATCTAAATTTGTATCTATGTGTCTCTTTCGTATTCCCTCTTTATCTCCCCCCAAACATACACACACTCTCTCCATATCTATCTCTCTCTCTCCCTCCCTCTTCCTCTTTGCCTCTCTCTCTTCTCCTTCTCTCATTCTCTCTCTCTTACCACCTGCTCTCCTCTCCCTCACTCTCTCTCCATCACTCCCTTGTCACTCCTCTCTCTCTACCTCTCTCCCAATATGTCTTTCTTCTTCCTTCCCCCTCTCTCCCCCTCCAACTCCATCTCTCTCTCATTCTCTCTCTTGAGTCCTATCTCTCCCTTTCTCTCCCACCTCCCCCCATCTCTCCTTCTCTCTCTCTCTCTCTCTCCATGTCCCCTTCTCTCTCTCCCATCAATCTTTGTGCCTCCCTCTCTCTCTCTCTCACCATCTCTCCCTTGTCACTCCCTCTCTCTCTCCGACGTTATCTCTCTATGTCTTTGTTCTTTCCTCCCTCTCTCTCTCCCTCCAAACCCATCTCTCTCTCTCTCTCCTCTCTCTTCCATCCCCTCTCTCTTCCACATCATTCTCTCCATTCCACCCATCTCTCTCTCTCTCTCTCTCTCTCTGCCCTCTAGTTTTTTCACTATCTCCCTCTGTGCCCTCTAGTTTTCTCACTATCCCCCTCAGTCTCCCCCTCTCCCTCTTTTCCCCTCACTTTGCTTGCTGCCATCACTTGGATCCTTACTTAAGATGGATCTATGTTGGTTCTTACTAATACTATTTGTATTATATAAATTTCACATCTTTAAATATAAAATTATTCTCATTTTTTTATATTAAAATCTTAATTTAATTTCTATGGGAATATTTTTAGTAGTTGTGAGGGCATAGGGTTTAGATATATCTCAAAACTAATTATAACATTTTTCGTTTTAGCTTCAATCAGAAAAATGTTATAAAATTAAATTAAAATTAAATATTTTTATTGTGAAATAAGTTATGGTTTTTGGGCATTTGATATTGATAAGCCATGGTATTGTAACAAATGCTATTTACAAGTTAGTAATATCCATGGTGAAGTAACAAAGCCTATTTACAAGTTAGTAATATCCATGGTGAAGTGATGGTGAATATCCATGGTTCAAATCTTGTCATATTATTATAAAATATTTTAAATGTGAAATAAGATATGATTTTTTGGTATGTGGTATTGTTAAGCGATGCTATTGTAACAAAGTATATTCACAAGTTCATAATATCAATCACATAGTGGGGGTGAATATCCATGATTAAGAATCTTGTCATATTGTTATAAAATATTTTGATTGTAAAATAAGTTATGCTTTTTGGGCATGTGGTATTGATAAATCATGGTATTAGCCCGTGGTATTGTAATAAAGCTTGTTTACAAGTTAATAATATCTATGGTAAAGTGGGGATGATTATCCATGGTTAAAGATATTGGCGTATTGTTATAAAATATTTTGATGGTTTTTGGGAAGATGGTATTGTAACAAAGCCTAATTTTTACAAGTTAATAATATCCAAGGTAATGTGGGGGTGAATATAATTTTTTATTTTTTAATTAAGCCGACATTTAAAATTGTTTACATACTTACATTACACCTACACATCTACTCTATAATGGGATGTAGAGCACCTCTAGATGCAATGATACATATTCAGTAACATCTTTGAGATATTCACAGTAAACTTTGATTTTGAGTAACAAATTGAATAACTATTCTTAATATATCATTTTTAGTTATTAATGTTTTTCCAATTATATTAATTATATTTTTTATAGCAAAGTAATTTGTGATAATCCATATGAACAAAAAAATTAAAATTAGAGAGAGGAGTGAGAGAAGCCAAACTTCAAGCAAGTTAGAAGAAATGATTGATGATAAATATGAAAAATCCAAGAAAAGAAACAATCAACCCAAAAAGAATATTTTGAAGACAAATGCAGTCTTAGAAACAATGTTAAATAAATAGCTAAAAGAAAATCTAAGTAACAATCTGGCCCTAAATAGTTTGGAACATAAAGAATATAAATTTGGTATCAAAGTCATCAAAAAAGAGATGAATAAGGTTGTAGAGTTAAACCATAAACAAAAGAGACTTGACCCTCATTATTTTTTATGTGAAAGAGTAGAAAAATGAAGACACCTTCGCAATATTCAAGGAAAAACTAGAAAGTAAATCATAAATTGAAACAACTTTCCTCATAGAAGAAAAAGTACTACGAAAAATAATTGAACATAAAGATACATTGATTCACTTGTAGATAGTCTCTAATGACCAAAATATGGCATCCTCAATAAAACTATGAGATTAAAAGGGCTAGGAATTGTTTAGGAGTGTAGCAAGAAAGTGTCAATTTGATTTTTCCTTGGTCAAATTGAGAAAATTCGAATTTCCACATCACCAAACAACTTGGATACATTTAAATTGTGTGGCATTACTCTTGTCACTCATTTAGATCAGTAAATTCAAGTTAGAGGGCTTGGAGATCAGATAATCATGTGTGATTGCTAAATTTTAAAAATTGAGTTCAGTTATATCTAGTTTTCTTCGTTTAAACTAGTTATAATTGTTGGTAAAACTAGTGGAAGGTTTGTTGTGTAGTGGGACAGTAGTCTAACACAATGATCATCTAGTTAATTAATCAATCATCCCAAAATAACTAGTGCATGGAGAGAATTCAAGTTCCCCAGCTGTGGTGGAGATTCCAAGGTAGTGTAACATCAATTGTAGACTAGTCTTGACTGTACAAGTGTTACATGTAGTGAGATGATAACCCTTGGGAATTGTGCAATCAATTAGAGGAAAATTCCTAAATAATAGAGGCCTAATTCCTCAGGATTTGCACAAGGAAATAGGTGCTCAAGCTGAGGCATAAATTGACGAAGTTTGTGTTAGAGCTTCTCATTGAGTAGAGAGATAGGATATTCACTTGCAAGTTGAGCTCAAAGTAAGCAAGAAATTGTAATACATTTCTATTCATATGATTCAATGCAAGCAGGATTAAGGGGTTTTCAGCAGTTTCTTTCCCCTTGAAAATTATTGTGCATGTGTGTTATTTCTTACTGCATGTCTGAGATTGTTGTTCTAAATTGTGAATTAATGTCTGCAAAATAGTAGAGTAGAATTATGTCTCTTGATTTAGATTAAAAATTCTTGAGCAATTGCAATTCTACACCAAATTTCTACATGGTATCATAGCATGATTCACATTAGAGCAGGAATTTCAAAGTTGTTTCTGAGGAGGTTCGAATTTGCAACTTTAGTGTAGCAGGATATCTTCATATTTGGGAATATGACCTTCAACGGATTGATATTATAGTATTCCTTGAAAGGAAGCTCTAATTTCATTGCATGAAATTATCGCATGGAGGTAGTGCTCGATGAAAATGGATAGCTATAATATGTCAAGACAAATATTGAAAACCACGGGAATATGATGCACAAAACCTAGCCTAATGGAATAAAGATGTAGCCAAGGCGAGAAGAATAATCTTGCAGGGAGTGTGACACCACATTATCTCAAATCTCCATGGGAAAGAAACTCCTTACACAATGTGGAAGGAATTGATAGAGTTGTTCGAGAATAACAACGATCATAGAAAACTGGCCCTCAAAGACAAACCTTGAAATATCAAGATGCAGAAAAATGACATTATCCTACAATATCTCACCTGATTTACCCAAGTTCATGATGAGCTTAGAGGGGTTGGTGTGAATGTTGCAGAAGATGACCTTGTGAGCCTAACTCTTCTAGGTCTTCCCAAAAGCTGGAATAACTACCAAGACTCGGTGAATGGGAGGGAGAAATTACCAAATTGGGAATGCTTATAGTCTAATCATGTACAAGCAAAAATTAGGTGGAATACGAGAGATGAAACTTCATCAAAGGGCGAGGATGAAGAAATTTTTGCATTGGTTGGAAAGGGAAACAAGGGAGAAGGAAATAAATCTCAAACCAAACTAGAATCCATCCAAGGGGGAAAGAAAGACTTATCCAAGATAAAATTCTTCAATTATCATGAATTCGGGCACTATGCTACAAAGTGTCCACATAAAAAGTATGGCAAGAAGAACTCAAGAGGAGCAACAATTGAGGAATTGGCTTCACGATTTGAGCTAGACATCATACTTATTGCATGCATGGCCAACATTGTGATGGGAAGTGTGTGGTACTTGGACTATGGTTCCTTGTTCCACATGATAGTGTGTAGAGAGTTTTTCAATGACCTAGAGGAGAAAGATATCCAAATGCATATTGAGCTTGGAGATGAAAGAAGGTATAGTGATCCTTAGATTGGTATAGTAACCTTTCAGAGGGAGTCTGGATCTCCTCTTCACCTCAAAGATGTGATGTTTGTTCTAGGCCTAAAGAAGAATCTCATCTCTATAGTAGTTTTGGAAGACTGTGGTTATGATGTGATCTTTAGCAAAGGGAAAGCATTCCTTAGATACATAGCCACTGGACAAGTGAAGTAGATCAAGATTCATGTGAAGAACCTGTACAAGTTATATGTGGAAGATTGTTCTACATTAAGCAATAAGGCATAAAAAGTGTAGAGTCGCAATGTCGATGAACATTGGCACAGGAGATTGGGTCATTTGCATCATGGCACCCAGAAAATTATGTAGAAAATAACCACTGGCCTCCCTAAAGGAGCACTTGAGCAGTACAATGTCTACAAAGGTTGTACCTTGGGGAAGTATGTGATATCCACATTCCATGAGCGAGATAGCATAGCACATGTAGTCTTGGAAAGAGTCCACTTTGATGTTTATGGTTCTTTCTCGACAGCCTCCAGTGCCAGACACAAATATTTTGTTATTTTTATTGATGATTTCTCAAGTGTTGGATCTTCTTCATGCGGAAGAAGGATGAGACATTCTCCAATTCTGTAGAGTTCAAAGGCACTAGTTGAGAAAGAGATCGATAAGAAGGTGAAGTCTCTAAGGAGAAACAATGGAGGTGAGTATGTTTCTAACCATTGCAAGGAGTTATGTGTGAAAGAAGGTATTCGAAGACAAATGACAACACCTCACAACCCAAAGCAAAATGGGTTAGCTGAGAGAAAGAACCAGAGAATTGTTGGAGTTGCAATATCTATGCTACATGACCAAGGCCTACCACTGCATTTGTTGGCAAAGGCATGTAACACAACATTCTACTTGTAGAACTAGAGTACTCATTAGATTTTTGGTATGATCACAACAGAGGATGCTTTCTGAGGGAGAAATATGGATGTGTATCACTTCAGAATTTTTGGAGCCTCTATTTATTGCCATGTCTCCAAAGATTTGAGGAAAAAGCTTGAGTTGACTGTAGATTTTGGAGTTTTTGTGGGTTACATCGAAACTCCACACACTAAATTGTTTTAACAGCTACCTTAAATTGTCTTCAATGTGTGGAATTTTTCACATTAACATTTTCATCATTTCTTTATTCGAAATATTTTTTCCTTCATTCTATGAATCTCTCTTAATTTATCAAACTTTCTCAAGTATAATAAAAATATTAAATATTAATTAATTTTTGTAAGCAAATTTTATTTTGATTGTTTCTTGCGATTTTATTAAATATGGATATTCACTCCATATCCTTACTCTTTCATTCATTGAATACCTTCTTTATTAACAAAATATTTCTTTGGTCATAGTAAAATAGTTTTATAAATCTACTTCATATAATTAAAATGTATAAAACCCTTATGTTGCACACAAGGCTCCCTTATATTTTGGTTTAATTAAAATTAATACAACATGTTACTACCATTGAACCAACCAAAAAAAAATGCATCCCCATATGGACTTCTTTGCTTCAATACATTCGATCCATTTAGAATCAATATGTTGTAAGTAGCATAAAGTTTCCTTTTCATTTTAGAATTTCACTCACTCCTCATATTTTCTAATCAACCCATTAAATGTGCACAATGCACCATATAATTCTTCTAATAACTTTATAATGACTTATCTTCAATTATTCTATATATTTCAAAATTATTATAATAACACAGATAAGGTTAGGTTAATTAACTTTCTTATAATGTGTTATTATAACTCTTTTATTCAATTATTTGCATGTTTAGTTTGATATAAGAAATCTCTTCAAATGTATGTTATATTTCCACTCCAAATTAATAATCCAATCTTTTTTACTATAATAATTATAATCTAATTTTAAAGTCACCACCAAGACAACACCAAATTGGTGTACGAGGTCCCTTAAGACATGAGATCTACCTCATGTAAATACTTTAATTAATAAACATATAAAAACATAATACTTATAGTAAAATCTTTCTGAGAACCCCCCATGCACACACATGTACATTACAGTAAAAAAAACTAGATTATAAAATTATAAAACACGTCAATGAAAAATGACAAATATCTAACTATATTTACTATCGGGATATATATATATATATAAACCAACATAGATCCATTTTAATTTTGGATCTATCAATCTCCCAAACAAAATAATGTCTTTGGAGGTGTACATCTTTTCTCATTTTTAAAACTAAAAAAAAGGTCTTGACAATTTTATCTAGAATCAATAAATATTTTTGTAATTAAAAGTTTAAGATGTGTAGTTTAAACAATTCAAGTATCCAAGGGAATTTTCAAGGCATTCAATTCATTTTTGCATTCAAAAATACAATTTAAAAAATGAAAAATTATACATGGCATTAGTGTGTGTGTATCAATCTTAACCATGAATGTACCAAGTGTGGAAAGAGATCAAGTCTCATATGGTGCAAATATTCTTTTGTTCTAACACTCTAAAAGATATTTTCACCTCAAGAAACTTACCCACCTCAATAAACTTATCCATTTCTACACTTCATAGACTTGTAATTAAGATTGATCTATGCTAGTTGGTACATAGAAAATTAAGATGAATATATGTCAATTCTTAATAATACTATTTATATTTTTGTAAAGTTCATATTTTATATATTATTTTTATTATTTTTTGTATTTTTTTTTGGTAAGTAAGCACCCATGGGGGATTTGAACCAGTGACCTGTCACAAGGAGTGCCTTAACAATGCACCCATTCACTGTCAATCCAAAGCCCTGTGGGCTGGTTTTTTTTTTTTTTCTTTATATTTAACTGTGTCTAGAAGAATTTTATAGTTTAATCTAGAATTAAATTTAATTAGTTATATTGTAATTTTATTTTTATCAATAAAAATTACAAACAATTATATATTTATTTCTTAAATTAAATTCTATTAAATAAAAATATATATAGTTGTTTTTTAAATTAAATTCTATTAAATAAAAAAAAAGAAAAAAGAGAGATTAAATCAAGAAGTGAGAACTTCAAAGAACATCTTCAACATTTCTAGTTTTACACACTAGAATTGTTAATGGGTTTTTATTTTTTCATTTTTCTCCTACAGAGATCCACCCAACCTATATAGTTATCAGTTGCAATTGTTTGAGAGAACTCCATCACTTCCATCCTAGCTCAGCGCGAAATTTCTTTCTCATAGTCGGAGTGGTCAAACTCATGGGTGCACTTAAGCTTGTTGATTACTAACATGAATTGCTAATGTTCTATCACTACTCTTTGACAAGATATTCTCCATTGTTGATGGATGAGGCATTGCCACTAGGGTCTCCTCTGCATCTTGAGAAGTCGAGATGTCTAGGGTTGTCTTTTGTTGTTCTGAACAAATATTTTTGCTTGTCAATATCTTAACACATGTTGTCTTTCGATCACACCAACCACAACTGGTTATTCTTGTCTCCAAGGCGTCACATGAACCTTTTGAGAATGGGCATGCATTTTGAGGATGCCTAAGTTGCTGATAAACTCTACACTTGAAAGAAACATTTTCATAATCAAAGGGTTGAGAATGTTCCTTTCCAGCCAACTTGGGAGTAATTTTATCTAGTAATCCTTCACTCATGTCCAGTTCAACCCAAATACAGACAAATGAGATGAAGCCTTTAGCCAATATTTCACTGTCTATTTTGATGAAGTGACCAATTGAATTACCAATTTTTCGGAAGACATCTAGCCAAATCCATTGGAGGGGTATGTTTGGGAGCCTTACCCATATTAGAGTAGTAAGAGTTTTCATGGAAAGAGGGTTAATCTCTAGAGACCATGGTTGAATTGAAAGACCTACACGACCCCAAAACTAGGGCCTTTGGTCGAAAACACTCTTCTGGTCTTCAAGGTCCTTGAAGACTACCACAAAATATTCTTTCAAACAAAATAGAAAATCTAAATTCTCAGATCGATTATGATGAACCCAATCCCAAAAGGCAAAAGCCGAGGGCCAAAAACCATTGAAACAACATATAATGGCTTGCCATTTATAATCTACTACCTTCATCATAGTTAAAATGTCATTCACCTCAAATGTTGGGGTGTATGGTGAATTCTCCACCCTGAAAGCTTGACATGAGAGATCCTTTAGTGACTAAGAGTTGGAATCTAACTTAAGGGAATCTTTGAATGGAAGGGGATTGCATATTGAAGATGCCTCGCCTTCTCGGGCACCTCCAAACAAGCATGCTACTATAGAGATAGTGGAATCCCTCTAAATCCCATAGTTTCACATGCCTTTTTCCATCTTTAGTTTCCTCCCTCTGCAGAGGAGCCTCATCTTACCCATAGGGATACCTGTTTGTTGTTGAATATTGTCAGCCAATGCCCTGACAACATTTGATTCTATGACCATAAACAAAGGGACTCACGAGACATGGACTGAAGAAAACTTGGAAATTTTTTATGATCTAAGTCCCCAACACCTTTCATTTCTAGATCCAACACTAGCTGGAGAATTTTGTCAAACACTTTGTGTGCATTACCATACTCTCAGTGAGTATCTCTTTCTGACATTTTAGAAAACATTTTGCTGACATCCTTACCACTATTGCAATTGCTAAGTCCAAGAGCCTCCTCTAGCTCAAGGATCCCAAAAAGTTCATCGACATGCAGACCATAAGAATTTGCAACAATACATCCAGTGGGCATGCTAAGATATGTTGCTTCGCATAGTCCGTGTAGCTCTGCGAAATCCACCAACGCCAGTTAATAGACAGGGGATGAAGGGGGGATAAAACCCCTCTTATCCTTTCAGTTGGAGGATCCTTCAATAGAACTCCACTCCAATAACCATTTTATCAACTAAAAGGCGACGAATCCACAAGTTCCTTCAAAACAAACAAGTCTCTCGAAATGGTCATCAATCTCTCAATTGTCACACAAAATATTAAATATAAATTAATCAATACAAACAATTCTATATTTCATATAAAAAGAAATAATAATAGTAATTCATATTGATTACCATATTATTTTAAAATTTCAACTAATTAAATATATAAAAAAATTAGCTTTACAATTAAAAATAAATAAATTTACAAACAATAAATAATATAAAATTGAAAAGATAAAACATGCCCATACCTAACAATTTATTGTATATTAAACCACAATTACATGGCTAGTTTAGATATTAATTTCACATGAGGGTAAATATTAAATTGGCTATGTAACTGCGATTTTTGAATATTTAATTTTTGTACAATTTTTTTATATTGGTAAATTTTAGATAGATAGTTTACAGAGATTTGTTCACCACAGTTATTGTATTCCAATCTAGGTCTAATTCATAACAAAACTATGTATAGTCCAAACTTGAGACACGATTTTTTCATTTGAGAAAAAAAAAAGTAAAGTGGAGTGGGTGATTGGGAGTTGGTGAAATGACAAACACACCATAAGTGGAGCAGCCGTGGAGCAGCCGTCTCTCTCCGACGCTCATAAGAAAATCCGTTGAGATGCGGCTTCAAGGAAAAAGGTGGCATACGCCTGTATGCAAGTTTCTTGGGACAGTGTTTATATTTTGTTTCAAACTTTTTTATATAAATTTATAAATAAGTTACGCAATAAGGTGGTTAAAAAATGCAGTTTCTAAAGTAGACGAAAGACAAATTTGTTGCTTTAAAGGGATTTTATATATATGAAGATCCCTGAAGAGGAATTACTTATTTTGAAGCTTCCGAGAGTTGGAACGGTGGTTTATTGGGACAAATATTTTTCTTTCTGCTTCCTATTTTATATTGGAAAAAAAAAGGGAAAAGGAGGTACTTGCGGGTTAAAGGAATTTGAATTTTATATATACGGAGTACAAGAACAACAACAATGGCGGCTACCTGCCCTTCAAACTTTCGGCCGTCCTTTCATGCATGGGACAACCACTATTCGTCTTTGATCATTGACTTAGTCGGACACGCGTATTCTTCTTCAGGTTTTGAATAGCCAACCGACAGGAAAATTTGCGTTCTTGTTGACTTTAAAATTCTTTAGTAACAATTAAAGATATGAATCAACCATGCCGCGTAGGTTGTGGTAGAGTGGAGTAGCTGAGCAGTCTTCTTCCATTGAATTTTTCAACACTTGAATTCAACGTTAACGCGGCGGAGTACTGCCCATGCCTTTATATAAGGAAGAGTCCACATACCCAAGACCTACAGCATCTTCTTTCTTTCGTGTTTCTTGGTTTCATTCATACATCCAAATCTCAGTTCGTTCATTCATGACAATGATGGCCATATCTATGTAACGCGTCCACATACCCAAGACCAACAGCCTCTTCTTTCTTTCGTGTTTCTTGGGCTCATTGATCCAAATCGCAGTTCGTTCATTCATGAGAATCATGACCATATCTATGTCGCCCCGCCTCTCCCTTATCCCTCTTTTGCTACGTTGTTCGCTGCAGGCGTTCGTAATGTCATTCCCGGTGTCGTACCCTCAGTCTTCTAATAACTTGATTCCACATTTTTATGACCATTCATGTCCCATGGCCGAACAAATAGTTCAATCGGTCGTAGAGAAGGCGGTGATGAAGGAAGCTCGAATGGCAGCATCCTTACTCAGGCTTCACTTCCATGATTGTTTTGTTCAGGTCACCATTATTTTCTTTATGCACATTGATCTAATTGCTATTAGTAGTAAAATGTATGTATTTATGGGTGAAATTTTCATGGCATGACAGGGGTGCGACGCCTCTTTGCTGCTGGATAACAGTTCAACCATTGTGAGTGAGAAGGGATCAAATCCAAACAATAACTCTGCCAGAGGATTTGAAGTCATTGATCAGATTAAGAGTGAATTGGAGAAGGCCTGTCCCAAAACTGTATCCTGTGCAGATATTCTTGCTATTTCAGCTCGTGACTCAGTGGTCCTGGTAATAAATCATATGCTAATCTCTTTACTAGCCAGTATCTTAGTATAACATATATACATCTCTTTGCTAGCACTTGATTTCCATGACAATATTATAATCTAGTAACTAATAGTTCCTAGTGATATGTTATAAATGAATAATATCAGAGTGGAGGCCTGGGCTGGGAAGTTTTACTGGGGAGAAGAGACTCGAGGAGTGCAAGTTTGAGTGGGTCCAACAACAATATCCCTGCGCCCAACTCAACTCTCCAGACTCTAATTACTAAGTTTAAACCCCAGGGTCTGGATGAGGTAGACTTGGTGGCCCTTTCAGGTATTTATATATCGTATTTACTTTCAGCGTCATAATTTGCAGTTCATTCATTTCGTTTTGCAGCATCCAATATTAAGTGGAGATTATTAAGTAATGACATACAAATGCAAATGCCAATTAATCAGGGAGTCACACGATCGGCCAATCTCGATGCACAAGTTTCCGGCAGAGACTTTACAACCAGAGTGGAAATGGGCAGGCAGACTCCAGCCTGGACAAATCTTACTATAGTCGGCTCATATCTGGGTGCCCGAAATCGGGAGGAGATAATAACTTGTCCCCATTGGATTTTGTAAGTCCTACCAAATTCGACAACTACTACTTCAAGAACTTGCTGAGCGGGTATGGATTGTTGAATTCAGACGAAGAATTGTTCGCCAAGGGCCAAGGGACGACGATGGAAACAGTGAAGGCTTATGCAGAAAATGAAGAGCTCTTTCTCCAACAGTTTGCAGAATCGATGGTGAAGATGGGGAATATCAGCCCTCTTACAGGCACCATTGGAGAAATCAGGGTCAACTGTCGTACTGTTCTCAGTTGATCAGAACTTGATTTTAGTTATTTTTCATTCTCATGCATTGCTTCATCTTACGTTCCCCTTCGTAGCTGTGATCAAAATGTATTACTAAATAATTCTTTCGAGCGAATTCACATCTATAATAATTATGCCATCAGTAAACTATTTTGTTTCAAATAGGGTCAGACAATCTACGGAAATTAGTTCAACCTGCACATGAAATTTTCATGTAAAAGTATCTCCACATAATCGAATCAATGGGGGCTTAATGAGTTGTTCATATCAAGATCTTGAGATTCATCATATTTGATTTCTCTGTACCTTTTTCCAACTGATCGTGTTTTCCCAAAAAATTAAAATTAAAATAAAATGGAAGTTTGGGGTTTCGTGAAGGTGGTGTATGTCATTTGAATATCAAAGTGATGATACTCTTTGAATGCTTGCCTGCACTGTAAACATCGTGATTATTATGAATGTTAATCTTGGATAACGAGAGTAGTCCAACATAAACTTTCAGACATAGTCCCCATCACATATTAATGATGTAATCTCTTACTCATAGAGTAATGGCAGTGCAGATTTATATGTTTGACAAAGCTTAAGACGCTTACTAGTCATGTGAAATAAAGGAAAAAAGTGCAAGCGGCACTATGATCTAGTGTTATAAACAAAATAACACAGCGAATTGGCACAGTGGCTAAAACTTAATACAACCAGAAAATGATGTGGATATTTGATGATCAAACGATGACTTATATAAATAATAACAGAACAAAAAAATGCATTGGCATAAGCGTTAAATCTTATAAAATTCAGACGTGTATAAATAATAGCAGAAAAAAATAAATTGCATTGGTACAAGCGTTGATCTTATAAAATTCTGAGGAAACTTTGATGGTCAAATGGATTATAATAATAATGGATTCTAGGATGGTTATTTTCATCCTTCCTTATTCACAATGCAGATGTGGATGGATTCACATTGGTAGGCCTTCTCATTGATTCACATGGATTCACATTGTGTTGTTGTTGGATTGCTTTTCTGTTACATTGAGTGAAGAGTGGAATCGATTGGATAAAAAATATTTTACCGTCCACATTTGGACAAGTCACATGATGATGAATTGGATAAGTATTTTCTCATCCACGTCCAAACATGGGAAGTCACGTGATTATTCAAATTCCAAATGAATGAGATATGAGGTGTCTATGATAGTACTGCAAAGCTAGTATTCCGAACTGCAAAGACTATACAATATCAATACTACATTTCAAAACAAAACGAAATGAAAGCAAACGCACTAAGAATTTTGGATACACACAATTCAAAACAAACAAATTTGATCCAGGTGTTCCAATATATTCGCTTTGAATATTCAAACTCACATGGAACAGAAATAATTGAAATTTATGCGTTGTTTTATCGAATTTGTTTCTTTAAATGAAAATGCATCATTTGATAGGCTTCGCATGCTCGTAACATAACAGATTCACATTAATCTAGGTCAAGAATTACATAATTTATAAATGGAAATTCAATAAATATTTACTTTGTCTTTGCCTAGAAACCGGATTCTTGTTGGAATTTAATTCCAACTGCAACAATGAACAGCTGTACATGAATCTGATTTGCAGTAAATGTTTCAGCCTGTTCGGTGCAGCAAAGTCGCCTTTGATATTTTTGCACATAAATATGCATTAAAGCTTCAGCTGATTTCCCCTGCAGACAGCCGACTTGATTTTGATAAAGGCATCACCGCCTTGCTGCAATAAATTCTGAGATAAACATTAAAAGATATTTTGTAATATTTTATTGTTTTAATCAGATATCTTTCAGCTTATAAATACCGCACAGCAGTTCTGTTTTAAAGTTAGAATGTTAGAAGAAGCAGCAGCAGCAGCTGAAGAATCACACAGAACAGAGGAAAGCATGCAGCAGCGTGAAAAAAAGAGGAAGAAGAATAATTTCAGAAGAGTGAAATGCACAGCAGTGCAGAAATTTGAATGTAATTTGTTTTTTATGTTCATCTGTGTGGAACAGAATCGTTCCTTAGTGAATTTCTGAAGTAGATGTTCAGCAATAGAAGTTTTGAAATTCCCTCTGTATGAGGAAGACAAATCTGTAACAGTTAGTTTATTTTGATAAATACAAGTTAAATTTTTCCTGTTGCTATTATACCATCACCGTTGCTGAAACACGACGATCAGCGTTGCTGAAACACGTCGTAACTCAAAAATTACCTGACGTCAAAATTACGTTGCTGAAACACCGTTGCTGAAACACCTGTTTCAGCAACTGACAAAATTTCCTATTGCTGAAACACCGTTGCTGAAACACCTGTTTCAGCAACTGAAAAAAAACTATGTTGCTGAAACACCGTTTCCAGCAAGCGAATTTTTCCTGTTTTTCTGTGTAAAAACAGAGTGCGATTTTTGTCTGTTTGTTATGGGATTTATCAGAAAATTCCAACATGGTATCGGAGCCAGTCTAGGCACTCAGTGAGTCAAAAACAGAGATTGTTTTTCACTGTAGGAGCTGTAAGAAGTTTGTTAAGCAGATTTTTCTAGCAGAGAAAGTTTTTACTTGTTTTTCAAAATACAGACAGTATCTTTTCTTTACCAGTACAGGTTAAGATGGCAGATGCTGGAACGGGTTTGACAAATCCCCAACTGCCTCAGTTTAATGGGAAAAATTACAGTTATTGGTCCATAACAATGAAAGCATTGTTTGCTTCTCAAGGAATATGGGAGCTGGTTGAAACAGGTTATGCTGAACCTGCAGATGCAACAACACTGGCTGCTTTGACAGCAGCAGAAAGAGACTAATTGAAGGGTGACAGAAAGAAGGATGCCAAAGCCCTCTTTTTCCTCTTCCAATCAGTACATGAAAGTGTTTTTCCGCGGATTGCAGCAGCAAAAAAGTCCAAAGAGGCATGGGATATTCTCCAAACTGTCTATCAAGGCATGGAGAAGGTGAAGACTGTAAAGTTGCAGATGTTGAGGAGAGACTTTGAAAATCTCAGCATGAAGGAATCTGATACAATAGATTCATTCTTCACTCAGGTTATTGGCTTGATAACCCAGATAAGATCTCATGGTGAGATTCTTGAAGATAGAAGGATTGTAGAGAAAATCTTGAGATGTTTACCCTCAAGGTTTGAATCTATTGTGGTGGCAATAGAAGAAACAAAAGATCTCTCACAGTTCACGGTAGATGAGCTGAGTGCTTCTCTGTTGTCTCATGAACACAGACTGAGTAGAGGAACAGATTCCTCTTTTGAGCAAGCATTCAAGACTCAGATGTCTTTTGGCCAAAGAAGAGGTAGAGGCAGAGCAAATTAGAGAGGTCGTGGAAGAAGCCAAAACAGAGGCAGAAATTACCCTGCTAGCACAAGCGGAAGGAGCTGCAATCAGAACCAAGCTGAAGGTTCAAGCAAACAGCAAGCCCATGGACAAAGGTATGACAAATCCCAAGTCCAATGTCATTATTGTAAAAAATTTGGACACTATGCCAATGAATGCAAGAAAAAACAAAATGACATGAACAATAGGCAGAATGTTAATTTTGCAAATGAAGAAGATAAGAACCCAAAGAATGTGCTGTTAACATGTAACATAGCACAAGACAAACAAGATGATTTTTGGTTCTTAGACTCAGGTTGTAGTAATCACATGACTGGAAATATTGCAATGTTTGCCAATCTGGATGAAAATGTGAAATCTGAGGTAACAACAGGGACTGATGATAAGATAACTGTCAAAGGTAAGGGCAGTGTCAATATTCGAGCAAAAAATGGAGAACAGATGACTGTGCAAGCTGTATACTATGTACCTGGTCTGAAATGTAATCTTTTGAGCATTGGACAGCTCATGAACAAAGGTTACAACGTGTTCTTCAAAGATGATTTGTGTACTATCAGAGACATACCTCCAAGTAAAAGGATCATTGCACAGGTGCAAATGACCAGCAATAGAATGTTTCCTCTCAAACTCAGGGCAGATTTGAAGGAAGGCAGAACTATTGCGGCTGTAACACAAGAAGTCTTTCAAGAACAGGTGAAAGATGTGAATTGGTTGTGGCATTTGAGATTTGGACATCTCAATTTCGGAGGCTTGAATCTGTTGCACAGAAAGGGCATGGTAAAGGGATTGCCGTTGATTGAGAAACCGGACAGCCTTTGTGAAGGCTGCATCTTGGGCAAGCAACATAAAGAAAGCTTTCCAGCAGGAAAGAGTATAAGGGCAAAAGCACCCTTGGAAATAGTTCACTCTGATGTGTGTGGACCGATGCAAATACCATCATTTGCTGGAAATAGATATGTTTTAACTTTTATTGATGATTACACCAGAAAGACATGGGTGTATATGCTGAAACAGAAGAGTGAAGTGTTTGAGAAATTCCGCCACTTCAAAACTCTTGTTGAAAAGCAGAGTGGGCATTATATCAAAGTGCTCAGAACAGATAGAGGAGGAGAGTACATCTCCCAAGAATTTCTGCGTTTTTGCAGAGAAAATGGCATACAAAAGCAGTTCACAGCAAGGTATACACCTCAGCAAAACGGTGTTGCTGAAAGAAAGAATAGGACCATTCTTGACATGGTCAGAAGTATGCTGAAGGCAAAACACTTGCCGTATGAGTATTGGGCAGAAGCTGTTACTTGCGCAGTTTACATCTTGAATAGATGCCCAACTAAAGCTGTTATGAACAGAATACCAGAAGAGGCATGGAGTGGTCAAAAGCAAACTGTCACTCACATGAGAGTATTCGGTTGTGTGGCATATGCACATGTACTGGATCAGCTAAGGAAAAAGCTTGATAGTAAGGGGGAGAAGTGTGTCTTTATTGGCTATTGTGATGAGTCAAAAGCATACAAACTCTATAATCCATCCACCAAGAAGTTAATAGTAAGCAGAGATGTGCAGTTCATTGAAGATGAAGCTTGGGATGGAAGCTTGGATAAAACGGTGAATGTAAAGACAATAGTGTCTCATGAAGAAGAAGAGGAAGGGACAGCAGCAAATAATCCTTCCTTGGTGGCTCCTCCTACACCACAGCAAGTACAACAAACCACACCACAAGCTGGAATCCGAACAGCCTTGAGAAGTCAAGGAAGAACAGTTGCTGTTACACCACAAACAGCAACTGCTGAAACAGCACAGGGATCAAATACACCCTCAAGTTCGGATGGAACTCCAAGCACACCAAGAAGACCAAGATTCAGAAATCTGAGTGAGATTTATGAACAAGGAGAGGTAAGTAACAATACCGGTCTGAATTCATTATTCGCTTTGTATTGTCATATTGATGACCCAATCCATTTTGAGGATGCTGTAAATGAAGATAAATGGATTGAAGCAATGAATGAAGAAATTGGTGCAATAGAGAAGAGTAAAACATGGGAGTTAGTGGATCTCCCTAAAGGCAAAGATGCCATTGGAGTTAAGTGGGTTTATAAGACCAAGAGTAATGCCGAAGGTAAGATTGACAGGCACAAAGCAAGGCTTGTTGTGAAAGGCTACAAGCAGCAACAAGGCATAGACTATGATGAAACCTTTGCACCAGTAGCAAGGATGGAAACAGTCAGAACAGTGTTGTCTATTGCAGCACAACACAAATGGAAGATTTATCAGATGGATGTTAAATCTGCATTCCTGAATGGAGTGTTAAAAGAAGAGGTTTATGTTGATCAACCTCTGGGGTATGAAGTTGAAGGACAAGAGCATAAAGTTTGTAAACTGAAGAAGGCTCTTTATGGGCTGAAGCAAGCTCCAAGAGCATGGTATAGCAGAATTGATGCTTATCTGATTGAGAATGGGTTTGATAAGTGTGATGGTGAACCCACACTCTACATAAAGCAGAATGACGGTAAGATTATTATTGTTGTTTTATATGTAGATGATCTGATTTTTACTAGCAATGATGCTTCTCTCATTGCTGATTTTAAAGCAGTCATGAAGAGTGAATTTGAAATGACTGACTTAGGCTTCTTAAGATATTTTCTTGGAATTGAAGTAGACCAAAGTGAAAATGGTGTTTTCATTTCTCAAGATAAATATGTAGAAGCTGTTTTGAAGAGATTTAACATGCAGAACAGCAAGGCTGCTGTGACTCCAACAGTAGTGGGGATGAAATTAACCAAAGAAGACAGCAGCAAATATTTTGATCCAAAATTGTACAAGAGCATAGTTGGCAGCCTTATGTACTTGACTGCAACTAGGCCGGACATTATGCACGCTGTGAGTTTAATCTCCAGATTTATGGAAAGACCGAAAGAGACTCATTGGCAGGCAGCCAAGAGAATTCTAAGGTATGTGAATGGAACGAAGGGGTTTGGTATTTTATACTCCTCTTCTGAAAGTTTCATGTTGACAGGTTACACTGACAGTGACTGGGCTGGAAGTGTTGATGATAGGAAAAGCACATCGGGATATGTGTTTCATATGGGATCGGGAGCCATCTCATGGGCTTCCAAGAAGCAACCAGTTGTGGCTTTATCAACAGCAGAGGCAGAGTATGTGGCAGCAACAGCAGCAGCATGCCAAGCAGTATGGCTGAGAAGAGTTCTCAAAGATTTGTGTCATGAACAAGAAAATGGCACAACCATTTACTGTGACAATAGCTCAGCAATAGCATTGTCTAAAAACTCTGTTTTTCATAAAAGAACAAAGCACATAGACACCAAATATCACTTCATACGTGAATTGGTTAACAATGGTGAGATTGTTTTGCAGCACTGCAGAACAGAGGATCAGCTTGCAGACATCTTGACAAAACCATTAGCAAAGAAAGGTTTTGATCATTTCAGAAAATGTCTGGGTATGCAGCAGTTGAAATTAAGGGGGAGTGTTGGAATTTAATTCCAACTGCAACAATGAACAGCTGTACATGAATCTGATTTGCAGTAAATGTTTCAGCCTGTTCGGTGCAGCAAAGTCGCCTTTGATATTTTTGCACATAAATATGCATTAAAGCTTCAGCTGATTTCCCCTGTAGACAGCCGACTTGATTTTGATAAAGGCATCACCGCCTTGCTGCAATAAATTCTGAGATAAACATTAAAAGATATTTTGTAATATTTTATTGTTTTAATCAGATATCTTTCAGCTTATAAATACCGCACAGCAGTTCTGTTTTAAAGTTAGAATGTTAGAAGAAGCAGCAGCAGCAGCTGAAGAATCACACAGAACAGAGGAAAGCATGCAGCAGCGTGAAAAAAAGAGGAAGAAGAATAATTTCAGAAGAGTGAAATGCACAGCAGTGCAGAAATTTGAATGTAATTTGTTTTTTATGTTCATCTGTGTGGAACAGAATCGTTCCTTAGTGAATTTCTGAAGTAGATGTTCAGCAATAGAAGTTTTGAAATTCCCTCTGTATGAGGAAGACAAATCTGTAACAGTTAGTTTATTTTGATAAATACAAGTTAAATTTTTCCTGTTGCTATTATACCGTCACCGTTGCTGAAACACGACGATCAGCGTTGCTGAAACACGTCGTAACTCAAAAATTACCTGACGTCAAAATTACGTTGCTGAAACACCGTTGCTGAAACACCTGTTTCAGCAACTGACAAAATTTCCTATTGCTGAAACACCGTTGCTGAAACACCTGTTTCAGCAACTGAAAAAAAACTGTGTTGCTGAAACACCGTTTCCAGCAAGCGAATTTTTCCTGTTTTTCTGTGTAAAAACAGAGTGCGATTTTTGTCTGTTTGTTATGGGATTTATCAGAAAATTCCAACAATTCTAGTTCACTTTAGAAATTTGTTCACCTTAGAGCACATTTTATCTACTTTTAGCGAATAAGCTATAATGTTATTGTTTTAAGACTAGCAAAATCCATAAAACATTCCTTTTTTGTTTCCCAAAAGCCCTTTATAAACATAAAAATGTTATATATGCAAAGTTTCTTTGACACTTTCTACAAACAGAAACAGATTTCACCACAGATTAAAAGTTCCAACCAACCAAAACACGGGCGAGAACCAGTTAAGAAACCAAAAAAAACACATTACAGAAAACATCCCACGAGGCCAACAATCTGGGCAGCATAAACCCCCAACCAATCAAAACAGAGTATCAAGCTTCCACTGCCAAGAGATGTAACCAAAAAAAAGTGAAGCTACCTTCACACAAAAACAACCCTTGGCTGATAATGACTGATCTTTGATCGATGCATTTATATCTAATTAGTATAGATCTATTTTAAATATAGATTTAACATCAAATTAAATATGAGCCTAATATGAACCTAGCCAGATTTAATTTTTTTATTTGTAAATTTTTATTTATGAGCTTACATTATTTAAATGTTTTTTTATAGTTATTTAATTTTTCTAATTTTTAGATTTTTTAAAAATTTTATTTTAGTGGACATGTGACAAATTTCAACTTTGATGATGGACAGAGTTACACATTATATTGGACCAGGGTTGGAATTTGACAGACAAATTAGTGATCATGGGGTGATTTGCCCTTCAAATACAAGTTAAAAAATTACAAAACCCTCAAAAATCTGCCTTGAAACTATGAAAACAGGTTGGAAACTCTTAAAAAAGAGGGTTTTTTTGAAATTCCAAACCTAAAGAGGGTTTTTTTGAAATTCCAAACCTGTATTAGACTATAGAATGAGCTTCTAAATAAATCCCTTCTAAATAACCAGTCGGCCTGAGAATTCTTCTTCCTGACGTGGGAGAAAGAAATCAAATCGCATTTATCCTTTCTAACTTGGATTTGCAAGATCCAGTGGGATAATGACGGTACAGTTTCACTGCAAAGAGAAACAAGAAAAAATTATTTTATAATTTATAATTATTATTTTTAAATTTGGTCTAAATAGAAGTTTGAGCCATAAAATTTTAGCAGAGTACTCTAAAATCACCAAAAATTATATCTCAGAAAAGAAACCTTTAATGAATTAAACTTAAACAATAGTAATCACTCAAAACTTAACTAATAGTAAATAGTGAGTGAGATAAGTGGGTTTTGTGGAATAAGGCTGGGATACCATTTAGATTATTACGACTGGTTGGAAATTTAAATTTGAAATATTTTGAACATTGATAAACTTAAAATATCATGCCCTTGGAAATGGGATTTCACCACCATCGTTAAAATATAATGTTCGTGCACCTAGGATGTTGACGACGTTATTATATGTATTAGGATGTAAAATGATTCAAATTCAATTGTGTCGGAGAAATTAATTTTAACTATTTATTAGGAGTTATAACTGTTTATCCATGTGTCATAGCCAATTAGAGTTTAGTCTATTTCAGTGGATTATTCGTAATGTCTTCTATGTAATATTATTTAACTGTTTGATAATATTGAGAAGAGCATTTTATTCCATTTCTCTCAATTATTATCAAAACACAACTTGCATAAGACTCTTTGAGAGAGAAACACAGAATGTCAGAGAAAACTCAAGTGTGCTCCTCTCACCAAATAACAGTTCATCAATACGATGTTTATGTTGTATCATATGCAACCATTCATCATTAGCTAATCATTCCTCATCAAAGCTAACATCAAAAATCTTAGTTGTTGAATTCTCCATACTATTGGTTGTTCCAATGACAGCTTCACTGTCATCAGCATGCTTTGTTATTGGATTCACCAAAGCTTCATTCACTTGTGGGTGAGCAAAGTGGGATTCACCAAAATCTTCATTTTCAACTTGATTACTCCCCCTTTCACCAAAAATGCTCTGAAGAGTGTCCCAAGCCTGCTTGGTTGTCTTTGAATCTATAATGAGGGGAAAAATGTTATCATCTACGCATTAATTTATGCATTTCAAGGTGAAGGCATTCTTTTTCCTTTTATCTTCTAGTTCTCTCAAATAAATCTCAAACAACACTTCTTGTTTCTTCGACTTTCTCAACATCTGGGCTTTTCCCATTTGTTGAGTGCTGGTTGACTATGGCTCAACGAACAAATCGATGTGCAGATATAGCAACTGCCTGAAATAAAAATGTCTTTGTGATTGCTCCCACTCCTACCAAGAAAGTGACTAAACCTAAGTCATCCAAAGACTATTCATCCTAGGAATTACGCAAGAGATTAGGGGCTTGGAGAGCTACATAATAGGCTAAGGACTTAGCTTCAGTTAGCTTGTGAGCTAAGAGAGTTGAGCATATGTGTGTAGAATTTTTCTAGTGAGAAAAATCTTTGCATGAGCTTATGAAACTACAGGATTTTCTACATGGTATTGGAGTTGATAACAATATACTAGAGGAGATTTCGAAGTTTGAGTTTTGGGTTACATGTGAAATTCGAATTTGCAATACATACTTCAGGATCGGTAGATGGCGTTCTACAATTTGCGGCTCGAGTATGACTAGGAAGGCAGCATGAATTTTATAGCCTGGAGGGATAGAATGGAGGTTGTGCTGGAGGATAATGGCTTGAAGGAATTCGTTGATCAATAAATTCCTAATCCAAAAACATGAGATGCACAAAATTTGGCCGAATGGAAGAAGTGTGTTGTGAAAGACAGGCGGATATTTGAGGGAGTTCGAGACCACATTGTCTCGAGTCTCCATGGCAAAGAAACTCTGTATGCTATAAGGAAAGCATTGACAGACATGTATCAGAACAACAATGACCAAAGGAAATTGGCACTGAAGGACAAACTTAGAAAAATAAAAATGGAGAAAGGCGAAACTATTCCAAAATACTTGACCAAGTTCACTCAATGTCGTGATGAACTTGGAAGTGTTGGAATCACGGTTTCCAAGGATGATATGGTGAGTCTTGTTCTTCTAGGACTCCCAAAGAGTTGGCATAGTTATCAGGACTCTGCCAATGGTCAGGAGAAGTTGCCAAATTGGGAATGACTCTGGTCAGATTTGATGTAGGAGGAGATCAAGAGGAACACCAACGATGGCTCTTCATCAAAGACTGATGAAGAAGGGGAAAGGGAAAGCTTCCCATTACAAATGAAACTCTTATCATGGAGGTAAGAAGAAAGACATGACAAAAGTTAAGTTATTTAATTGTAATAAGTTGTGCCATTTTGCTACAAACTGTCCAGTCAAGAAGTCCAAGAGGAAGTCCTCAAGAGGAGTGGTGGGTGAGGCTTTAGCCTTTCAATTTGAATTGGACTTTTCCCTCATTTCATGCATGGTGTCATCAATGATGAGAAGTGTATGGTACTTAGACAATGGATCATCATTCCACATGACTGGCGACAAAGAGTTATTCAGTGACCTGGAGGAGAAAGATCTCCATATGCATATCAGGATGGGTGACGATGGGAAGTATAATGTTATTGGATTAGGCACGATTATTTTTCAGAGGGAGCATGAGGCTCTACTGACCTTGAAGAATGTTATGTATGTTGCCGAGTTGAAGAAAAAATTGGTATATGTTACCATGATTGAGGACAGAGGCTATGATGTGATCTTCTTGAAAGGAAAGGCGTTCCTTCCACACATAGCCACAGGTCAAGTAAAGAAGGTAGGGATTCGGGTGAAGAATCTCTATAATTTAGAGGTAGAGGAGTGTGTTTCTTTGCGCACAAAAGCAGAAAAAATGTAGAGCTGATACATTGGTAAGTTTTAGCATAGGCGATTGGGCCACTTACATCATGGGGCTTTGAATATATTGCAATAGATCTCTATCTGTCTTCCCAAAGGTACGTTTGAGGAAGTTGATACATGTAAGGGGTGTAGTTTGGGAAAATACACCAAGTCTTCCTTTCATGACAGAGACAGATGAGTAGAGGCTATTATAGAGCGAGTCCATTTAGATGTGTTTGGACCATTCTTGACAACATCCATGGAAAAACACAAGTATTATGTTATATTTGTTGATGAATTTTCTTGAAAATGATGGATATTTTTCATGCAGAAAAAGGATCAAACTTTCATAATTTTTTGTGAGTTTAAAGCATTGGTGGAGAAAGAGTTAGGCAAGAAGGTTAAAGCTCTATAGATTGATAACGATTATGTCTCAAACAATTTTAAGAACTTATGTGCAGCAGAAGGGATTAAACGAGAGTTGATGTCACCCCATAATCCTCAGCAGAATGGGATGGCCGAGAGGAAGAACAAAAGCATAATAGGAGTTAAGACTGCGATGTTACATGATCAGGGCCTACCACTTCACTTGTGGGTTGAGGCATGCAACACAACAATTTATGTTCAGAACCGTAGCCCACATTAGATACGTGAGATCAAGACACCACACGAGGCTTATTTCTCCTTCTTATTTTATAATGAAAAAATAAAGAGGGAAGAGGAGGTACTTGCGGGTTAAAGGAATTTGAATTTTATATATACGGAGTACAAGAACAACAAAAAAGATGGCCACCTGACCTTTAAACTTAGTGGGACACGCGTATTTTCTTCAGGTTTTTAATAGCCAACCGACGGGGAAATTTGCGTTCTTGTTGACTTTAAAATTCTTTAGTAACAATTAAAGATATGAATCAAGCATGCCGCGTAGGTTGTGGTAGAGTGGAGTAGCTAAGCAGTCTTCTTCCATTGAATTCAATGTTAACGCGGTCGAGTACTGCCCATGCCTTTATATAAGGAAGCGTCCATATACCCAAGATCTACAACCTCTTCTTTCTTTCGTGTTTCCTGGGTTCATTCATACATCCAAATCTCAGTTTGTTCATTCATGAGAATGATGGCCATATCTATGTCGCCCCGCCTCTCCCTTATCACTCTTTTGCTACTTTGTTCGCTGCAGGCGTTCGTAATGTCATTCCCGGTGTCGTACCCTCAGCCTTCTAGTAAATTGATTCCACATTTTTATGACCATTCATGTGCCATGGCAGAAAAAATAGTTCAATCGGTCGTTGAAGCTTCACTTCCATGATTGTTTTGTTCAAGTCACCATTATTTTCCTTATGCACATTGATCTAATTGCTTAATAGTAAAATGTATGTATTTATGGGTGAAATTTTAATGGCATGACAGGGGTGCGACGCATCTTTGCTGTTGGATAACCGTTCATGTTGAAATAATAATTTATCTTATCGCAGATCGCAAATCGCATGCATGCTCACTGCCTCCATCTGATCACTTGAATTCTTCCGATGTGATGTTGCGATGCGATCCGATCGCATATCGCAGATCGCACCCATATGTGTCGTGCCTCCCCCTGTTTTGTGCCGAATGAGATTTTGCGATTCGATCAAATCGGAAATTGCATAATTCAATGATTGAAGTACAACCTGCAACATGAAATTGACGTGGAGTAAAAGTTTCATTTACGACCAGTTTTGTGAGTAAAATAGTAAATGTCAGTAAAACAGTAAATGTCAAAACAGTAAATGTAATTTATTGTGGGTTGGTAAATGTAAGTAAGTTTTTAATTTTATTAGTTTTTTATCCACGGGTATAGTTTTTGGTTTTATAACACATGTAAAACATCTTTATTGTCATGTTAGTTGTTTTTTTTTTTGAGACATGTAATGAAATGCAAGGGGAAGCGCACGCATGTGAAAAATACACAGTAGTGTAAATGTAATCTTTATTGTAATGCACAACAGTGCAGGAAAGTTTTTTGTTGGTTAATATGAAATGTAATGCGCAACACCAGATGTAAAAAGAATTTTTTTTTCTTACACAGTAATGTGAAGATTTACAGGGTAAAACAGAGCATTATCCTTTGTTCATTATTTGTTTTGGAATTAAACAGAAAATTCCCAACAGTGGTATCAGAGCTTGTCCAGGCTCTTTGAAGGTGTCAAAGAAGCTGAAGGGAAGGATTTTCTTGCTGCAGTAGCTTCTCAGTAGAGTGAAGACTCAGTCAATAAGGGATCCAGGTATTTCTCAAAAAAAAATTTGTTGTTGTTGAAGACATTCAATGATTTTTAAATACACAATCAAATATTTGAAACATAGCTGAGAGTGAAAGGAATGGCTGGATCCAGCATCAGCACTAGCATAGGTATTTTTAATACTCAGCTCCCACAGTTTAATGGAAAAAACTATGACTATTGGGCAATAAACATGAGAGCCCTGTTTGCCTCACAAGATTTATGGGAACTTGTTGAAGATGGGTTTGAAGAACCAGGAGATGAAGATGAGTTTAATAGATTAACTTAGGCAGAGAAAGATCTGTTGAAGAGCAATAAGAAGAAGGACTCAAAAGCCCTCGTATTTTTGTATCAAGCAGTGCATGAGAGTGTGTTTCCAAGGATAGAAACAGCTAAGACATCCAAAGAAACATAAGAAACTCTCAAGACAGCCTATCAATGCATGGAGAAAGTGAAGACAACAAAACTACAGTTGTTGAGGAGAGATTTTGAGAATCTGTGCATGAAGGAGTGAGATAGTATTGACTCATTCTTCACAAAGGTGATTGGTCTGGTGACACAAATAAGATCTCATGGTGAAACTCTTGAAGAAAGGAGGATTGTGGAGAAACTGTTGAGGGTCCTACCCTCAAAGTTCGATGTGATTGTCACCACCATAAAAGAGAAAAAGGATTTCACAAACTTTTCAGTTGGTGAACTTCATGCATTACTGATAACACATGAGCGAAGGTTGAGTAGAAATGAAAACTCATCTCTAGAACAAGCCTTTATGACCCAGATGTCATTTGGAAGAGGAAGAGGTCAAGGCAGAGGAAACAAGAGAGGAAGAGGAAGAAGCTAAAATAGAGGTGGAAGGAACAGTGCAGCAAATGCTCAAGGAAGAGGCAGCAATCCAAATCAGAACCAAGGCCAAGTCAGCAACCAGCAAAGTGGACAACATCATGCTCAAGGACAAAGGTATGAAAAATCCAATGTCCAATGTTATTATTGTAAAAAATATGGGCATTATGCCAATGAATGTAGGAACAAGCAGCATGATATGAATAATAGATCTAGTGCAAATATCACTAGAGAAAATATCAGCTAAGATAATGTGTTTTAGCTTGTAACATGGCTGAAACAAATAGTGAAGATATATGGTTTCTAGATTCCAGTTGTAGTAACCATATGACAGAAAACATAGCCCTGTTTTCTGTTTTAGATCAAAATGTGAAATCACAAGTCACACTTGGGACTGATAGTAAAGTTTCTGTTATGAGAAAATGAGAAGTAAAAATATTCACAAAGAAAGGTGAAAAGAAAACCACAGCAGATGTCTATTATGTTCCTGGAATGAAATGTAACCTCTTAAGTATTGGACAACGTGTTCAAAAGGGTTACAATGTTTTCTTTGAGAATGATGTATACACCATCATGGATAGAAAACCCAGCAAACTATGTATTGCTGAAGTGAAGATGACAAGGAACAAGATGTTCCCTCTCAGGATAAAAGTAGTTTTAAAAGATGGAGGTGAAATTGCAGCAGTTACACAAGAGGATTTCCAAAGCGAACCAAAGGATAAAAAGTGGTTGTGGCACTTGAGATTTGGGCATCTCAACTTTGGAGGTCTTAACTTGTTGAGAAGAAAAGGAATGGTAAGAGGATTACCATTAATAGAGAAACTAGACAACCTTTGTGAAGGTTCTATATTGGGAAAACAACATAGAGAAAGTTTTCCATCAGGAAAAAGCATAAGGGCAAAAGCATCCTTAGAAATTGTCCGCTCAGACTTATGTGGACCAATGCAAGCTCCAGCACTTGTAGGCAGCCAATATTTTCTAACATTCATTGATGATTTTACTAGAAAAACTTAGGTTTACCTTCTAAAGAACAAAAGTGAAGTGTTTGAAAAATTTCGCAATTTCAAAGCACTTGTAGAAAATCAAAGGGGGTTTCATATCAAAGTTCTAAGAACTGATAGAGGAGGTGAGTATATCTCCAAGGAATTCCTACGTTTCTGTAGAGAAAATGGAATCTATAAGCAGTTTACAGCTAGGTACACCCCGCAGTAAAATGGAGTTGTTGAAAGGAAGAATAGGACAATCATGGACATGGCAAGGAGTATGCTAAAGGCAAAGCATTTGCCAAATGATTATTGGGCTGAAGCTGTACATTGTGCAATGTATATTCTGAATAGATGCCCTACAAAAGCATTGATGAACAAAGTGCTGGAAGAAGCATGGAGTGGGAGAAAGCAAGGAGTCACCCATATGAAAGTTTTTGGATGTGTGGCTTATGCACACATTCCAAATTAGCTAAGGAGGAAGTTGGACATCAAAGGGGAGAAATGTATTTTCATTGGTTACAGTGAGGAATCCAAAGCTTACAGGTTGTATATCCCATCTACCAAGAAGTTTTTTGTGAGTAGAGATGTTCAATTCATTGAGGAGGAAGCTTGGGATGGAAGCATAGAGAAAATAGTGAATGTTAAAAATTGTTTGCTTCATGATGAAGATGATGAAGAGATGGCCGAAATACATCCCCAAACAACAGTGCCAACACAAGGACAACAAGAGACACCCTTGAGTAGAAGTGAAAGTGCTTCTCCAAGCACACCACAAGGAGGAAATTCAAGTGCTTCTTCGAGCACTTGCACACCAAATGAAAGAGGTAAGAAATTCATAAATTTAAGTGACATTTATGATGAAGGTATGAATTCTTTATTTGCTTTATATTGTCACGTTGATGACCCTATTCATTTCGAAGATGCAATTAAGGATAGGAAATGGATAGAAGCTATGGATGAAGAGATCAATGCCATAGAGAGAAACAAGACATGAGATTTGGTTGAACTACCAAAAGGAAAAGAAGTCATTGGAGTCAAATGGGTCTACAAGACCAAGAGTAATGCTGAAGGACAAATAGAAAGACACAAGGCAAGGCTGGTTTTCAAAGGATACAAGCAGCAGTATGGGAGGGACTATGAGGAAACTTTCGCACCGGTTGCAAGAATGGAAACCGTGAGAGCAGTGATGTCCATAGCAGCACAAAACAAGTGGAAAGTTTACCAAATGGACGTGAAGTCAGCATTCCTAAATGGAGTGTTAATGGAAAAGGTTTACATTGAACAACCTCTAGGCTATGAAAAGAAAGGCCAAGAGCACAAAGTGTGCAGATTGAAGAAAGCTCTGTATGGGTTGAAGCAAGCGGCAAGAGCGTGGTACAGCAGGATAGAATCTTATCTACTGGAAAAAGGATTTGAGAAGTGTGAGGGAGAACCCACCCTCTACATCAAAGAAAAAGATGGTAAAATACTGATTGTTGTGTTATATGTTGACGATGTTATTTTCACAGGTAATGATGATCATCTTGTTGAAAATTTCAAAAGATTCATGAAAGAAGAATTTGAAATGGCTGACATAGGTTTGCTGAGATACTTCTTAGGAATAGAAGTAGATCAAAATGAAAATGGGATTTTTATCTCACAGGCAAAATATGTTGATGAAGTGTTGGAAAGATTTGACATGCAGGAGAGCAAGGCAGCAATCACTCCCACAGTGATGGGATTGAAACTCAGCAAAGAGGACAACAACAAAGATTTTGATCCTAGCTTGTATAAGAGCATAGTTGGCAGCCTAATGTATTTGACTGCAACTAGGTCGGATATAATGCTCGCTGTTAGTTTAATTTTCAGATTCATGGAGAGGCCAAAAGAAGCACATTGGCAGGTAGCAAAAAGGATTCTGAGGTATGTTAAAGGTACTAAACAGTTTGGTATTTTATATACTGTCTCAGAATGTTGAGATTTAATTGGATACACTGATAGTGATTGGGCTGGAAGTGTAGATGAGTTCAGGAGCCATTTCATGGGCTTCTAAGAAATAGCCTATTGTAGCATTGTCTATAGAAGAGGCAGAATATGTGGCAGCTACAGTAGCAGCATGTCAAGCAGTTTGGATGAGAAGAATGTTAAGGAGCTTAGGCCAAGAGCAGGCAAAAGGAATGGTAATTTTTTATGACAATAGCTCAGCTATTGCATTATTCAAGAATTCAGTGTTTTATAAGAGAACGAAACACATTGATACAAAGTTTCATTACATCAGGGAATTCGTAAACAATGGAGAAATTGTCTTAAAACATTGCAGGACTCAGGAGCAGGTTGCAGACATTTTGACCAAACCATTGGGACAAAAAAGTTTTGAATTTTTGAGGAAATGTCTAGGTATGACTGATAACCCAGCAATTGAAATTAAAGGGGAGTGTTGAAATAATAATTTGAACTGCAGCTCTATTTTACTTTGCGATGCGATCTTATCGCAGATCGCAAATCGCATGCATGCTCACCGCCTCCATCTGATCACTTGAATTCTTCCGCTGTGATGTTGCGATGCGATCCGATCACATATCGCAAATCACAACCATATGTGTCGTGCCTCCCCCTGTTTTGCGCCGAATGTGATTTTGCGATGCGATCAAATCGCAAATCGCATAATTCAATGATTGAAGTACAGCCTGCAACATGAAATTGACGTGGAGTAAAAGTTTCATTTACCGCCAGTTTCGTCAGTAAAACAGTAAATGTTAGTAAAACAGTAAATGTAATTTACTGTGGATTGGTAAATGTAGGTAAGTTTTTAATTTTATTAGTTTTTTATCCACGGGTGTAGTTTTTTGTTTTATGACACAAGTAAAACATATGTATTGTTATGTTAGTTGTTTTATTTTTTCTTTGAGACATGTGTAATGAAATGCAAGGGGAAGCACACGCAGTGTTGCGCATGTGAAAAATACAGTAGTGTAAATGTAATCTTTATTGTAATGCACAACAGTGCAGGAAAGTTTTTTGTTGGTTAATATGAAATGTAATGCACAGCACTAGATGTAAAAATAATTTTTTTTCTTACACAGTAGTGTGAAGATTTACAAGGTAAAACAAAGCATTATCCTCTGTTCATTATTTGTTTTGGAATTAAACAGAAAATTCCCAACCATTCAACCGTTGTGAGTGAGAAGAGATCAAATCCCAACAATAACTCTGCCAAAGGATTTGAAGTCATTTATCAGATTAAAAGTGAGCTGGAGAAGGCCTATCCCAAAATTGTATCCTATGCAAATATTCTTACTATTTCAGCTCGTGACTCGGTGGTCCTAGTAATAAATCATATACTAATCTCTTTACTACCCAGTATCTCAGTGTAACATATATAGATCTCTTTGCTAGCACTTGATTTCCATAACAATATTATAATCTAGTAACTAATAGTTCCTAGTGATATGTTATAAATGAATAATATCAGAGTGGAGGCCTGGGTTGGGAAGTTTTAATGGGGAGAAGAAACTCTAGGAGTGCAAGTTTGAATGGGTCGAACAACAATATCCTAGCGCCCAACTCAACTCTCCAGACTCTCACTCATTACTAAGTTTAAACGCGAGGGTCTGGATGAGGTAGACTTGGTGGCACTTTCAGGTATTTATATATCGTATTTATAACTTGTAGCATCATAATTTGCAGTTCATTCATTTCGTTTTGTAGCATCCAATATTAAGTGGAGATTATTAATTAATGACATACAAATGCAAATGCCAATTACGCAGGAAGTCACACGATCGACCAATCTCGATGCACAAGTTTCAGGTAGAGGCTTTACAACCAGAGTGGAAATGCGCAGGCAGACTCCAGCCTGGGCAAATTTTACTATAGTCGGCTCATATCTGGGTGGCGGAAATCGGGAGGAGATAATAACTTGTCAGCATTGGATTTTGTAAGTCCTACGAAATTCGACAACTACTACTTCAAGAACTTGCTGAGCGGGTATGGATTGTTGAAGTCAGACGAAGAATTGTTCGGCAAGGGCCAAGGGACGACGATGGAAACAGTGAAGGCTTATGTAGAAAATGAAGTCTCTTTCTCCAACAGCTTGCAAAATCCATGGTAAAGATGGGGGACATCAGCCCTCTTACAGGCACCATGGGAGAAATCAGGGTGAACTGTCGTACTGTTCTTAGTTGATCAGAACTTGATTTACATTGCTTTATCTTATGTTCCCCTTTGTAGCTGTCATCAAAATGTATTACAAAATAATTCTTTCGAGCGCATTCACATCTATAATAATTATGTCATGAGTAGACTATTCAGTTTCAAATAGGGTGAGACAATTACGGAAATTAGTTCAACCTTCACATGAAATTGCCATGTAAGAAGTATCTGCACACAATCGAAGCAATGTGGTTCAATCAATATATCAAGATCTTGAGATTCACCATATTTGATTTCTCTGTGCCCTTTTTCAACTGATAGTGCTTTCCCAAAATAAAATTAAAAATTAAATAAAATGGAATTTTGGGGTTTCGTGAAGGTGGTATACGTCATTTGAATATCAAAGTGATGCTAATCTTTAAATTGTTTAAAAAAATAGATAGTATTTTAAATAGAAGTTGCCATCACGTTTTAGGGAATTCATCATTTAAGTTTAAAAGTTTACCGAATTTTATTGATGGAGTTCATAAAACCTGACGTCCAAATTGAAGTCGTACGGAAGTAGTCTTGGCATGACAATTATGGCAATGAATGAGTTGTTAACATCTTTCTTTGTAGGGTTGTTTAGGTCATGCAAACAATTTCGATTAATATTAGTAAGTGCGGGATGAATCATGAATGTATCCTGTGTACTAGCAAGCGACAATAAATGCTCTAATCTATGGAAAAACATTCGAGGAATTACATCTAAAGAGGTCATGAAGAAAATGAACATAACCACTAACAATACATGTTGTTGGAAATTTATGTAGCTTAATGTCAATAAAAATTACAATAGAAAAATATGTCGATCCACTTGTGCCAATGGTTACAATTCCTGTCAGCAATATTTTTATTCTAAAAACTTCAATTGATTTAGGTGCAAATATTAATGTAATGACAATGGAATGAATCAAGAATTTGAATATTGTTGGTCCCAGATGCACAGCTAAATCAAATAAACACACAGCAGAATATCAAGCACATATGACACAGTATTTAACGTGGTTCACCCAACCAATCTGGGCTACGTCCACCAAACATAGGCATCAGGAATTTATTAATCAAACAGGAGATTACATCATGAAATCCTCACTAAAACTCTCACCCTCTTAGCAAACCATCCGAATGGTTGCCTTTTATATAGCATAGAGAATCTAACAGCCTCATTAACTCACTCACATCAAATATAGGAGGCATTAACTCCCTCCCAACAACCTGGAGCTAATCTAGGAACTGAATTCCTATTGTTGTCACCTACAGAGATTTCTGCCTATTTCACTTCAAACAGAAAATCTCAACAATCTCCACCTTGACAACAATTCGCCTGATGCCTTGTTATTATTATTTTATCTTTTCTGCAAGCCAAGAGAAGCCAAAAACCAGCGTAGCTTCTCTAACAAAACTAGTTTCATGAACATGTCTGCACAGTTTTCCTTTGTATGCACCTTTTCAAGAGAGACTCCCCTTTCAGTGATAACCTGTCCTACAAAATGGTACTTGATCGGTATATGCTTTGATTTACTATGATAGGCCGGATTCTTAGCCAAATGTATTGCACTTTGACTATCACAAAGTAACCTGATGTTGTCCTGTAACCTACCAAACTCACCAAGCAAACCTTTCAACCATACTGCCTCTTTGCAAGCATGCGAAGTAGCAATGTATTCTGCTTCAGTAGTGGATATAGCAACAATGTTTTGTAGCTTTGACATCCAGCTAATAGCTCCACCTGCAAGAGTAAAGACATACCCTGAAGTTGACCTTCTCTTATCCAAATCACCTGCAAAATCAGAATCAACATACCCGCAAATAGATTCACTACCCTTATTGTAAGTGATACAATAACTACTTGTGCCTCTCAAATACCGAAGCACCCATTTCACTGCTGACCAGTGTTCTTTACCCGGATTTTCCATGTACCTGCTGACAACCCCAACTGCATGTGAAATATCTGGTCGAGTACAAACCATCGCATACATTAAACACCCTACTATATTGGCATATGGAATTCGAGACATATAATCCTTTTCTTCATCTGTATTAGGACATAAACTCGAAGAAAGCTTAAAATGGGAAGCTAAAGGGACTGACACAGGCTTCACATTATTCATACCAAACCTCCAAAGTATTTTCTCAACATACTTCTGTTGTGATAGCCACAGCTTACCATTACTCATGTCTCTGAAAATCTCCATGCCCAAAATCTGTCTTGCTGCTCCTAGATCTTTCATATCAAATGTCCTTGCCATCTGAGCCTTCAACCTGTTGATTTCTTCAATGCTTTTTCTTGCTAAAAGCATATCGTCAACATACAATACCAAGATAATGAACATGCCATTATTCAACTGTTTAAAATAAACACAATGATCATATTCACTTCTAACATATTTCTGACTCAACATGAAAGAATCAAACTTCTTGTACCACTGCTGAGGCGACTGCTTCAGGCCATATAATGACTTCTTGAGCCTACAGACAAATTTCTCATTGCGATGGTGAACAAACCCTTCCGGTTGTTCCATATATATTTCCTCATCTAAGTCACCATGTAGAAATGCAGTCTTAACATCTAACTGCTGCAACTCTAAATCAAGCAAAGCCACTAATGCTAACACAATTCTAATTGAAACAATTTTAACCACTGGTGAAAAAATCTCATGAAAGTCAATACCAGCTTTCTGAGAAAACCCTTTTGCAACCAGCCGTGCTTTGTACCTGTCCTCCGTATCATTCACACCCCGTTTCATCTTGAAAACCCATTTACACCCCACAGTTTTCCTGCCTTTCGGAAGCTCAACCAGATCCCATGTACCATTCTTACTTAAGGCCATCATTTCGTCCTTCATGGTTGCTTTCCACTTGTCACTATTTGAACCTTCTACAACTTCCTGATAACACAAAGGTTCATCATCATTAGCGGTCAAAGAAACTGAAGTAACATGTTCATCATACCTTCTTGGAGGGCGTTTGATCCTTGTAGACCTCCTTAAGAATGTTTCTGGTGCTTCCACAATTGGCTCTCTATCATCTGTAGGAACTTCTTCATGATCGCCATCTGAGACCTGTTCATGACCTCCATCTGAACCCTGTTCATAGTCTGATTCTGAAACCTGTTCAAGACTAGAATCTGAACTATGGTCGTTATGACTATCATTAGAAATGCTGTCAAACTGAATGTGCTGGAAATCAAATACATCATCATGTTTCAATCTTCTATCTACATCTAACTGTTCAAGAGAGGATTCATTAAACTTTACATCTCTGTTGATGATGATTTTGCGGGTAGTAGGATCCCACAATCTATATCCCTTTGTTCCATCACCATACCCAACAAAGATATACCTTTTAGACTTTGGATCTAATTTAGTTCGCTGATGTTTAGGCACTAGAGCATATGCTTCACAACCAAACACTTTGAGTTTAGAATAATCACAAGGGTGTCCTTTCCATACCTCTTGCGGAACCTTGCAGCCTATCGCCGTTGAAGGAGATCGGTTTATCACATAACAAGCTGTTGCCACTGCTTCAGTCCACAACTCCTTTTGCAACCCAGCGTTACTCAGCATACATCTTGCTCTCTCTAGAAGAGTCCTGTTCATGCGTTCAACAACTCCATTCTGCTGAGGAGTATAAACCGTGGTCTTATGTCTCTCGATCCCTGCATCCTTGCAATAGCTATCAAACTCCTTGGAGGAAAACTCACCACCATTGTCAGTTCTTAAACATTTTATAGTTCTACCGGTGTTGTTTTCTACCAATGCTCTAAACTGCTTGAAAACTGTAAAAACATCAGACTTCCTTTTCAACATGTAGACCCACACTTTTCTAGAAAAGTCATCAATAAACGATAAAAAATATGACGAGCCACCATATGACACTGTAGGGGCTGGACCCCAAACATCTGAATGGATATAATCAAGTATTCCTTTACTAGTATGTTTGCCTGTTTTAAACTTTTGCTTACTTTGTTTACCAAACAAACAATGTTTACAAAAATCTAACTTTCCAGATCTTAGATTAGGAAGTAACTTGCAGTCAGCCAAAATTTTCAACCCCCGTTCGCTCATATGGCCCAACCTTTGATGCCATAGGCGAATGGAACTGCTGTCCCGTTTAGACACCGACACATGATCTGACCTAGTTCTACCTTCTAATTGAAAAAGATTTCCAACCTTCTTAGCCTTCATCACTAGTAAAATACCTTTATAGATTTTCATAACTCCACCTTGAATTACAGTTTTATATCCATTCGTATCCAGTGCTCCTAATGAAATTAGATTTTTTCTTAGATCTGGTACATGTCTCACATCAGTTAACAATTTGGTTGTGCCATCAAACATTTGTAGTTGTATACTTCCTATTCCAACAATACTGCAAGTGACATCATTACCCATGTACACGACTCCATCATCAACTGATCTATATGTTTTAAACCAATCTTTATGAATACACATGTGGTTAGATGCCCCGGAATCTAACAACCAATGTTGATCATGTTTTGAAACATTAACAGACAATACCTCATCACTCATACCTGAACCAGATACTGAACCTGTATCTGTGGTGTTGGCTTCCTTCTTTTCTGTCGAAGAGCCTTCTTTAGCAGCCTGCTTTCGCTTCCAGCAATCCTTTTTCAGATGTCCAGCCTTGCGACAATGCCAGCACTTCACCTTTGGCTTCTTTCCTTTGGACTTTGAGCAAGAGTCGCTATGCTTTCCCTCGGAGTGTCTCTCTTGTGAGCGACCTCTGGCCATCATTACCTCTGATGTAGAGGTGTCTGCATTCGACCTCTTCCTCGTCTCCTCAGCCAACAAGGCTCCAACAATATCGTCAAACTCAAGGATGTCTGATGTAGTAAAGCTTATGGAAGTAACAAAGTGATCCCAGGATTCGGGAAATGAACACAATAGAGTTATTGCCTTATCCTCTGAATCAAATTTCACATCTAGACTGTCTAATTGCACCAGTAAGGTATTAAAAACATTCAGGTGATCAGCAATTGAGGTACCTTCTTTCATCCGCAAATCGTAAAGCTGCCGTTTCAGGAGAATCTGATTTGTCAAAGATTTCGTCATATAGAGCTTCTCAAGCTTCGACCACAGGCCTGCGGCGGTTTTCTCTAACACAATGTTGAACAGAACATCGTCCGCCAGACATAACCGAATTGCGCTCAGAGCTCTATCGTCCATCTCATCCCATTCATCCTCCGTCATGGAAGGAGGTCTTTTGTTTTTCCCCAACAGTGCTTTCGCCACACCTTGTTGAACGAGCAGATCGTGCATCTTCACCTTCCAGATCTCAAAATTATTCTTGCCATTAAATTTCTCAATTTCAAACCGGGCACTTTGAGTTTTCTCCATTTGTATCAGCAAAAAAACACAATAATCTCCAATACCAACGTTTAAATACCAACAATTTAAAAAAAAAATTGCCTATGCCTTTGTTTTTACACAACAAAAAAAACTGCCTATGCCTTGATTTTAAACAATAATAAAAAAAAATTTGCCCGTGCAAAATTACATCCCTTTCATGCAACCACGCGCCAGCAATCAACCCAATGTTGGCTGATATCCCAATTCACAATATGAAAGCAATTCAAATAAAAAACCAATTTGCAGCAAATCCAGCCGCCCTTTCAAAAAATCTGATAACAGCAATGCGCCCCTGGAGCTTAACTGTTTATTTATCAGAACATCAGTTTGTGCTCCTTTAACTCTTATTTTGATGAAAATGTATATCACTCTATGAAACTCATGCTAAAGTATTTTGTTCGAAACAGAACATATGCCATCCATCTTGTTTTGGTTGAACATTTCTGTTTAATATATCGTCCAGTCTTAAAACTATATTTCGATAGCAAAGCTGAGGGCATTCATATCAGCCACTTGTCACACATGAAAGATCTTAAATAGAACGAACAAAGCAAAGCTAGCGTTAACTTATGGTACATTAAACTCCAATAATGAACATACCATTCACGCAATAATGAACATGCCGTTCAGGCTCCACGCAATAGAGACATACCATTCAGGCGCACCGCACAGTAAACGCACCAGGTATCAGCGCGCACGGAGGCTGTGAACGCACCAGCACGCAGGTCTGGTCTCTTCCGCGCAGCAAAGAACTGAATATACCACCACGCACACAGGTAAGAGAACAAGGCGTCTTCCACCAGCACGTCATACACAGCTCCCTCACAGCCAGCGCTCCAGCACAGCCAGCGCTCCACCTTGAGCTCTGATACCAATTGTTGGTCCCAGATGCACAGCTAAATCAAATAAACACACAACAGAATATCAAGCACATATGACACCGTGTTTAACGTGGTTCACTCAACCAATCTGGGCTACGTCCACCAAACATAGGCATCAGGAATTTATTAATCAAGTAGGAGATTACATCATGAAATCCTCACAAAAACTCTCACTCTCTTAGCAAACCATCCGAATGGTTGCCTGTTATATAGCATAGAGAATCTAAAAGCCTCATTAACTCACTCACATCAAATATAGGAGGGATTAACTCCCTCCCAACAACCTGGAGCTAATCTAGGAGCTGAATTCCTATTGTTGTCACCTACAGAGATTTCTGCCTATTTCACTTCAAACAGAAAATCTCAACAAATATATCTAGTCTTTGACCTACACCTATAATATTGATTTAGTAAATAGATCCAGGGTAAAGATTGAGGGTGTAGTTGATTATATTATTGTATCTTTATATTCATAGGAATATCTTATTGATTTTGTAATTCTTCAATCGAAGGATATTTTTGGAAAGCATCCCTTAATCCTCGGCAGACCTTGGTTGGCCATACTTGATGTTTTCATTATATATATATATATATATATATATATATATATATATATATATATATATATATATATATATAATAATGACCATTTCAAAAGATTAAAAAAGGTAAATAACTTACACTTTATCATCGTATTAATTGTTTAAGTGAATTGGAAACATATGTCATGGTTTGAAGAAAAAAAGGTTCGAAAGAAGAAATTATTCAATATCTTCTAGCTATTCCTGCTATTCCTCATTTTAAAAAAGAAAATGATGAAAATTTACTTAATCACTTTATTTCCAATCAAAATCAAATGAATCAATTTAGAACTTTTCAACAAGTCTCCATTAATAACCTGTTGAGGAAATTTTTTCAGGAAACTTGTATAAGGAATTCTTTACAATCTCTATTTCAAATAATGTTTCGAGTAAACTCGGTGTCATTTTCTCATAATAAAGTCATTGAAATCTACGGTAGAAAATGTTCAAACAATAGTTTTACCTTGGAAGAATCCCAAGAACAATAATTAATTCAATTATTATGAAAGTATTCCAATGCATTTTGATCCTATGACTACACATATATGCAAATTGTCCATCCAGATACTTGTACACATCATATTTATATAGAGGGTAATGCTAAAATTGTTAGAAAACCACATAGAATAATGAACACAATGCTGGAAGAGATAGTCAAAACATAACTTCAAAAATTATAGAAACTAAACTTTATATATCCAATCTTTGATCATTAGTGGTTTTCTCTTTTAGTAGTGCTACCTAAAAAGAATGGGAAATGTTGAGTATTTGTAGATTATTGGGAAAAAATCATTTCTAAAATATAATTTTTCTTTATCTTTTATCTACCAAGTCTTGGATACATTAGCCGGAAAGAATTTATTCTCTTTCTTGATGGATTTGGTGGCTATATTCATATTAAAATAGTTCTAAAAGACCATGAGAAAAAAAATTCACATGTCTTTGGAGAACATAGGATTATAAAGTACCACCATTTCGATTTCCTAATGCACCTGCTACTTCCAAAGGGAAATCGTGGCTATTTTTGTTGATTTAATGCATGAATGAGTAGAGGTATACATGGAATACTTTTATGGATATGAAGAGTCTTTTAATATGATTTAGTTAATTTGGAGAAAGATTTAATAAGATGCTTGGAAACAAATTAATCCCTTAGTAATGAAAAGTTCTTTATGTTACTAACTTAGTGAATTGTATTAAGCTATCATGTGTATGTTATAGGGATAAAGGTAGATCTGGGAAAAATATAGGTTATTATCAAATGGCCAATTCCATCAACCCAATGAAAAGTTAAAAAAATCTAGGATATAAAAGTTATTATTGTTATTTTTGTTTGTAAAATAGCTTTACACTTTTTTAAATTACTTGTTAAAGACATCAAATTTTATTGTGATACTAATTGTCAAACTACTTTCCAAACTCTTAAGGAAAAAATCTCAACAACGCTAGTATTGAGAAGTCAAAAATTGACCTTATCATTTCACATCTGAACAAATGCATCTCATACAATAGTAAGAGTAGTCCTAGGTCAAAAGGAAAACCTTTAAACCTATGATATCTACTTTATTAGTAAAAATTTAACTTATGTTGAACTCAATTATACGATTACAGAAAAGGAGATGTTAGTAGTTATATGATGTTGTTAATAAATTTTGACACAATATTACTGACTACAAATTCTTTGTCCATATAGACCATTCTATCATTACGTATTTAATGGATAAACCTATTGCTAAAAGTAGAGTCACGTGACGGTTATTACTATTGTATGAGTTCAAAATTACTGTCATAGATCGACTTATAAAGGAAATTCAAGTGGCATAATTTCTTTCTCACATTAATAATCCTAGTGAGAATGTTCTAGTAGTAGATTCTATCCCATATGATAATTTATTCGATATATTTATTATAGCTCCATCGTTTTCAAATATAGCTAGTTATTTTTCCACATGGAAGTTACCATTGAATTTTTCTCCCCAAGAGAGAATAAAATGATCAAATAATGTGCTAGATAGTTTTGGATCAAAGGATATATTTTCTATACAAACGTAGTTATACAAGTTCATAGATGTGTTAGAGAAGATGAAATATTTGGATTTTTGAAATCATATTATGATGAACCATGTGGTGGGAATTTTTCAAATAAGAGATCTTCTTACAAAATATTGCACCTCATATACTATTGGCCAACTCTCTTTAGAAATGCTAATAATAATTTGAGAAGTTGTGATAGTTGTGAATGAATGGGTCTACCAATAGTAGCAAATCAGATTCCCCTTTATTCACAACTTCTTGTGGAGCATTTTGACGAATGGGATCTATAATGTGTACTATCTACATATCCTTCACTTAAAGGAAAGAAATATATATTTGTTTTCACTAATTATGTGAACAAGTGGGTGGAAGAGAAATCCCTGACCTCAATAATAGAAAACGCCATAATAAATTTCTTATTTGAAGACATTTATTTCATATTTTGGGTCCCAAGAGAAATCAATACTAACTAAGGAGTGAAATTTGCAATTTACCTCAAGGATCATGAAATGAATTATTGAAAAGCACAAAATTAAGCATCGTAAGTCTTCTCCTTATCATTTGTCAGTCAATAGTCAAGTGGAGTCAGCATAAAAGTCTTGGAAGCAATCATGAGAAAGACAATCCAACTTCATTGGAAGGACTAGGTAGATCAACATCCAAAAGATTTATGGACCTATAAGACAACATGGGAAAATATCATTGTTTTTATTTCCTATGAATTGATATATGGTATGTAAGTCCTTATTCCTACTAAATTTCAAATTCAAAATATTAGAATTGTTGTTGAATTAAGAATGGACTTAACTTAAGCTCAAAAGAAATTAATAGTGCAATTAAATGAGTTAGATGAAATTCAACTTAAATATCTCCACCAAAATATTTTGGTTCAAAAACAAAGAATGAAGTGAGATGACGAGTTCATTAAGATAAATCAGTTCAAAGTCAATGACTAGGTTTTCCTCTTTGATTCCAAATTTAAGGAATTTAATGTCAATTCACCACTCATTTGCATGGCCCTTATGATACACAGGAAGTATTTGATAATATTTCGACACAAATAAATGAAATTGGAAGGGAAGGAGTTTCATCTGTGGTCAATGGTCATAGTTTAAAACTATTCAACAGGCCGATCAATTAAAATTATTTTATTTCCCTACACTATCATCAATATGAGATGTAAGTTTTACTTGAAAGGAGTATACTCTACTCCTCTTCCATCTTGAATTTAATTTTAAAATATAAAAAATAGCAAAAAGATAAAAAATAACACACACACACACACACACACATATATATGAAAAAAGGGAAAAAATAAAATAAGTTCACTTGTGAAAATACAAGTTAATGGCATAATCGATACTTTAATTTTCATTAGAAAACGAAGAAATCGGCCAATTAAAATTCATAATAAAATTAACTTCCAAGTGGTTGCTAGATTCATCTATGTCTTGTAATCAACGTTGAAAATTGTTAGTGATTTCCTATTAGGAGCAAATATTTATCTAAATAGGATACCTACAAACAAGAACATGTATCGTATTTTCAGAAGCTCAGTAGCTATTGTATATAAATTTCTATAAAGCATTATAGTTGTCGACTAACGAGGTTGAACATTCTATTTTAAGTCTTTAGGAGACTTATTTATTATCCAAATAAGAAATAAGAAGGAAATCATTTGAACATCCACTCCATAAAAGCGTAAGTTTCATTATCCATTCAAAAGGGAACAAGATTTTATCATCATCCATTTCAAAAGGAATGGAGTTATAGTCATATATGGCAACATAAAATAATTTAGCCTACAATTAAAGCCTTCAAGGATAGTCTAAAAAGTATGCAATTAGAAGCTCCAATCAATAAATGAAGACTATTAACTAACAAGTGAAGAGTTGAAGACTTTAAAGCAACATGATTGAAGATACCAACAATTATTTATATGGTATCAATTATGCTAAGAATAATATTTCAATACTTTGAATTTTGTTAATAATCAAAATTGAAATCAATAATGATACCTTTTTATTTACCATTTACCTTTTTATAAATACCTTTAAAAGTTTCTTCTAAAACTCTTTTGGTCATTTTTGTCTACATTAACACTTTTAAATCCCAACTTCATACTTGAATTGGACTTTTAATCATTGTACAAAAATTTTGTATCTACATTACCTATCTATCCTATCCATAATTACTATTATATAACCATCATTTCATTATCCTGATAAATATTTCATCTAATAATTATCACAATCTATCCCACTACTTCTCTACAATTACATCCTTATCATACACTGGAAATTAATTTCATTACCTCTATATACACATATCCTGATAATAATCCTTGAATTGACTCTTAACCAAGAGCAAAAACTTCTATATTTTTGACCTCTTATACTTAGCAACAAATGTTTGTTCCATATAATTTGTTGTGAAAACATATGCTCTATTCTAAACATTATACTTTGCCTCTCTAACTTTTACATTTGAAATTTCCCTACCATGCCACTGTACATTGTAAGCACCATACACTGCTATGCTTTGGAACACTGATATGCTAACCTCCTCTCACAAAGTAAAAGTTGTTTTTCAACAAAGTATGTTCAAGTCTCATACAGTGTATATTTTCATCAATTTTTCCATGAGAAACATCTTGATTTTTATTCTTCTCATGAATGAGTATTGACATAAAAATGTTTAAAGTTCAACAATAGGATTTTTATATGATCTTTATATGTTATCAAATTATTTTCTAAGAAATTTGAGTGACATATACAACATGTTCTTCATACTTCTTTTGAATTAGTGATAGTTACAGACATAGATGTTTTCAAAAACTGCAATTTCCCCACAATATAGTATCTATTATAAATGTTTTAAATACATTCTCGATAACTTAATATCGACATATGAGTAATTTGTTACTTATGATACTCATACAAATTTGAAGTGCACATACTCAAATAATGGAAATGACAGCCAAAGATGAACCTTATGATCTTGAAGTAACTTATTTACACCAAGAGTTTCAACCAATTCTTCAAAATACAGGATGGATTTATTTTTTATCTAAGTTTCAAGGGCATAACATGGAGGTCACAAAATGGTGCTCAAACTTTTGATGGTGAGAGTGCATTATTTGGTAACCTAATTATTCATCTTTTTTAGCACTAACTATCACAAATCACTTGTTTTCCTTAGAAAGGGGAAATATGGTTCAAAATAAACCCATAGAAGAGAAATCATGGAACCCTTTCCTCAATATACGAAGACAAAAACCCAATAGGTCCATGTGTATCTCAAGAAACATTTGGTTGAAAAATCCATGGAAAGCCTTATTTTTTCTCATCCAAAAATACATAACCTATGAGGGGCAAGGAAAATTTTAAGGATGGAAAATATTCTTGAAGTTTAAAAACATTGATGAATATCACTAATCCCTAATATGAAAGCTATAAAATGTTTATTGATATATTTGTAAAATTATTTAAATTTATAATAATTTTATATATACTCTCTATATAATGTTGGCAATTTTTGAGGTAAAATAAACTTATATTCTAAAATTTGGGTGAATTGTCTTTTATAAAAATTGGAAATTGACAAATCTTTTTTGTGGAAAAATCATGGAAAATTAGCCCACTGGGCGAACATTAGCCCCTAAAATGTTCCATGTTGAGCAGAGATACAGTGTTATGTTTTTATACCATATATGCTTATTTTGCATCTAAAATATGTAAATCTTATCAATGTGCCTTACTATTTGTTGAATAACCTAACAAAAATGGCCAAGGCCATCCAAAGGAGACTAGGAAATGTAGATTGACGTGTTTCCTATCATGGCCTCATTAAAATGATTTCCCAACACGAGTTATAAAATAATAATAAAAATTGGGAGTAGCTTCTTATTGATAATGGGTTTGTGGAAGAGATAAATGGAGAATCTGCCCTAAGTAAATCTAAAGATGACCCATGGGATAACTTTGTTTAGCAAATAGAATCAGGGAGGGTAGTTTTTATGTGTCAAAGAAAGATGGAAGTGGAAAATCATACAATAAACAAGTTACATATCAAAGAAGGATAACTAGAGTGATGCTCGAGCTCAATAAGGAAGGTAAACAAAATGGTTGAAAAGAAAAATAAGAATTTGCAAATATTACTAAAAGTTTGAGAAAAAAATTGTCTACCTCTACAACATCACCATTGGAAGTTGATAAGGATCAATATATTTTATATGATTATAGTGAATCATCAAAGGTGGAGGAGGGAGAACCATCCACATTTGTGAGAATGGAATAAGAACACTTTACATTTGTAGTGTAGGAAGAGGAATGATATCATTTCAAGAGAAGGACTTTTCCACCTTTACCAAAACTCATAAATGTACTCCTTAAGATTCAAAAGGAAAATCTCCTATGTAATTTTCAAAGATATATATGTAAAATAATAAAAGGAAAACATAGAAGGCTAAAAGAGAACTCAAAGGGATTACAATGCTAAAAAGCTATATTAAAACTCAAAATCAAATGCTCACTAGGAAATGTATGAACAACACTAAAGAAGAGAGCGAGAGAAAGGATCAAGAGAATGAGAGGTTACAAAAGAAAAAAAAAATTCCTCATATCAAGAAATATTGCCAATGGTACAAACAAATAAAAGCATTGAATCCTAAAAAATAAAGTTTGAGGGTCAAAGTACTCATCCAAAGACCAAGGAAACCAAGACGAAGATGGTCTACATCTAATGTGGATATCCGCTTGAGAGAAACATGGGCCTTTTAAAGATGAGAGGAACAAATTTTGATTGCATGAGGACATGTAGTACCCTATTGATGGGGCCAGCCCACGTGGTCCCGCCACTCCTAAGTGGATGTGTAATGCTCCTATGAACCAGACAATATACAATTGATTTGGTATTAATTTTAGATTGATTTACAATCAACTTGGGTTACGGCATGTACTGTGGTGGTCTTATCGGTGGACAACTGTCCCTCCTCAGGATCCTGGAAAGTTCTCGGCTTGGGTTTTACCCTGTTCGCGCCCTTTGGGTTATCATTGTTACTTGGTTGTTTAGCTCTGCAGTCTCTGCGATTTTTCTTTGTATCTGTTGAAATGTCTACGGTGAAAACGCAATGCGGATCCTACCTGTTCGGTTAACTGTATAGCAAACGTTTGGTTGCGGTTCTGTTGTTCCAGGTCCGGGCTTGTATGACTCGACTGTATGGTGTCGCTTTGGTAAGTTCGGCTACCGTATTGTTTATATGTTTGTTCCTCTGTCGTTTGGCATTTTCCACTGGCATTGATGTTTGTCACGGTATTGTCTGTTCGTTTCTCTCAAGAGTCCATGGTTATTTGAGCATTATGAGTTAATGGCATTCTGGTTACAGTCTCGGTTCGTCAGCCTCCAAGTTCGATGGGTTATGCGTCTTGCCCTATTCGGCTCTCTGCTAATTTAATTGGTAAGCTCTTGTTCTTTGCCAGACTTCTTTTCCGCTGCTTATTTAGACTCTAATAGCTCGGCTCCTCTGTGAGCAGGGTTCGTCCGTTTGAGGGGTTTGCTTTGCAGTTGCGGCTCACCTTCAGGTATTATTTCTCGTTCACTCTCTCAGCATTTTCCCTTTCAATTTCTCAGTTTGTCGCTTTTCCTCAAGGGTTGGTAACTAACCCTTCCTCCTTTCGTCCCTATGCAGGTGGAGCCGTTCGCTGGGTCGAACGCATTGGGCTTCCGGCCATTCTGAATATCTTCCGGGTAGAATTTGTTTTTTTTTCCTTGTCTGTAATGGATTCTTGTATGGGACATTAGTTTGGTTGTTGGCTACGATAGTGGGTAGTTCTCGCTGCGGCTTTCGTTCATGACCCTATCAAACCCTAGGCTTGTGAACCGGGTAGGGTTTGAAGCTGCGTTGAACACTAATTTGTATGCAGAGATGGACTGTTAATAATTATATTTATGCTGAGATGGACTGTTAATTGTATGTGGAAAGAAAATCTTGAATCGCCTTACAGTTTCGTTTGCATACCTTGAAAATGTGTTTGTCTGGGCACTGTAACTCGTGACCGGTGCTGGTTGGTGTCACCTCTCGTTTGTTTATTTGTCCTTCTGCCGGTTCGAAGTCTGTCAAGAACATATAATAGGTTTTGTACATGAAAGAAAAATAAAATATAAGCACAGCATTGAATTGTACAGTCTCTATTTTTTGAGGACGCACGTAAGAGTTGTTTTGTGCACTAAAAAAATAAGATGTATATCTTTATTTCTTTTCTTCTCTTCTCTTCTCACTTCCGAACCCCTATGGGCTTGCTTTCCCTCATTTTTATATCATTGTTCTCAAGCAGTTGGATAACTGCTGTCAGTTGTTCAATTATCAGTTACATTAGTTATTTCATATTTGACATTTATCCATGGCTAGCTTGTTTCCCTTTGTTTGTTTTTACAAGAGTATATAACTTTTTAGCATGTAATGATTGTAACTAATATTACTGTTCCAAATTAGAACTCGTTACAGTATTCTAGGCATTTTTAAACATAAACCAAAAACAACAGATAATAAAAATAATTAAAAATAAAGATGAAACAGTCATGCTGTCCGTTCTGCGAGCTGTGTTCTTTGTCCTTCTCAGAAACCATGCCAACCTTCTTTCTATCTCCGCCCTATTAACCAGATGCTCCTGCATCAGGCTTCCGGGGTAAAAGAAATTTCATGGCTCCGTTCCATGAGTTCCTCCACCGAATAACCAGCCTTCTGAATGTGTGCCGCGTCGAGCCACGAGCTGTCCTCCATTGGACGGTCTCTCCACTTGACGAGGTAACGCAGATATTCCTTCCTGCGCATCTTCTTGGCTACCTGGGTGTTGAGGATCCCTTCAATCTCATGGGTTCGGGCCGAAGGTAACTGTTTCTTCCAAGAACTGCTTTTTAATTGGGTGTCCGATTCTGGCTGTACCGCACTATCATCCTCTGCTTGGGCATTATATGGGAATAGATCTGCCACATTAAAAATAGGTGATATGCCTATGTCCGGTGGCAGCTGAATCTCGTAAGCGTTGGCTGAAAATTTTCGTAGGATCTTGCATGGACCAATTTTCTTATATTTTAACTTATTATATGTGCCTCTAGGAAACCGTTCCCGGCGCAGATGCGCAAGGACCTCGTCTCCAACATTAAAATGCACCTCTCGTCGTTTTGAGTCTGCTTGCTGCTTGTATTTCTGTACGCTGTCCTGCAACCTTAGTTTGACTTTTTCATGAAGATCGCTCATTGCTTCTGCAAAATCTTCCCCATCCGTGCTCCTCCATTCTAGCTTCCCAAATCTCGCAGTTCATGTATTCCTCGAGGATGTATGCCATACAAAATCTGAAATGGGCTAAGTCTGGTGCTACGATTGGGTGAATCATTATAAGCGAATTCCGCCTAGGCAAGAGCTCGATCCCATAATCGTGAATTTTCTCCAGTCAAACTCCGTAATAAATTCCCCAAGCTCCTGTTCACCACTTCCGTTTGTCCATCAGTCTGCGGATGATATGCAGAGCTGAAATTCAATTGCGTGCCCAACTTTTTCCACAGGGTGCGCCAAAAGTGTCCTGTGAACTTTACGTCCATGTCTGAAATGATAGTTTTGGGTAGGCCATGTAATCTAACAACTTCCGTGAAAAACAGGTGTGCCACGTACATGGCGTCACTAGTTTTCCGGCAAGTAATAAAATGAGCCATTTTTGAAAATCTATCTACCACCACCATTACCGAATCATACCCCCACTGTGTTCTAGGCAGTCCGAGAACAAAGTCAATGCTGACCGAATCCCATGGCCTTCTTGGAATGGGTAGTGGTGTGTAAAGTCCAGTATTCTGACTGTGTCCCTTTGACAGTTGGCAGACTTTACACCTGTTTACCAATGTTTGTACATCCCTGCTCATTTTAGGCCAATAATAAAAATGTCCAAGTTGCTCCAAAGTTTTGTTGATTCCGAAATGTCCCGCTAATCCACCATTATGCTTCTCCCGTACTATATTCTCCCTCATTGAACAGTCCGGGATACATAACTGCCCACCTCGGAACAATAATCCTTCCTGTAAATTATAGTCTAACCATGGGCTTGCGTTTCTCAATACGAGATTTTGGGAGGCTTCAAAAGCTTCCTTGAAATCTCTGTCCGTCTGATACAAATCTTTCAGATGTTCGAAACCCATCACCTGTATGCTGCTTTCCTGTAGGAGCAAGGCTCTCCTGCTCAAAGCATCTGCCACTTTGTTGGCCTGCCCACTTATGTGTTTTAACACAAAAGTAAAACTCTGCAAATATTCTACCCACTTGGCGTGCTTATGGTTTAACTTGTGCTACTGCATTACATATTGTAATGTCGAATTATCAGAAAACAAAACGAATTCATTGCCCAGTAGGTAGTGTCTCCAATGTTTTAAAGCTTGGACCACTGCATAAAATTCCTTGTCATATGAAGAATATTTCTGCCGACTCTCATTTAGTTTTTCAATAAAAAATGCCACTGGTCTGTCTTCTTGACTGAGCACAGCGCCAATAGCTGTTCCACTTGCATCACATCGAACCTGGAAAAGTTTATTAAAATCGAGCAGTCTCAAGATTGGCCTCTCCGTGATCTTCCGCTTCAAAAGCTAAAAACTGTCTTCTGCCGCCTTGGTCCAGCAAAAAGGTTGACTTGCCTTTTTGATGGTCTCTAACATTGGTGCGCAGATTTCACTGAAATTTTTAATAAATTTCCAATAAAAACTTGCCAGTCCATGAAAACTACGTACCTCAAATAAGCTTTTTGGTGACGGCCAATTTATAATTGCTGCAATCTTTTCTGGGTCCATTTTCAATTCATTTTCTGCAACCGCAAATCCCAAATAGACCAGCTCCTTCTGCAGGAAAGTGCATTTCTTCAAGTTTATCAGCAGTTTGTTCTGCTGTAACTTCTCTAACACCCTTCGAACATGTTGAAGATGTTCTCCCTTCATTCTGCTGAAAATCAAGATATCATCAAGATAAACTATCACGAACTTGCCAATAAATTCCTTTAACATCTCGTTCATCAATCTCATGAAAGTACTAGGAGCGTTGCTTAATCCAAATGGCATGACCAGCCATTCGTATAGTGTCTCATTGGTTTTAAATGCTATCTTCCACTCATCTCCTTCCCTAATCCTAATCTGATGATAACCACTCTTCAGATCTATTTTTGTAAAATAAGTTGCCCCACTAAGACAGTCCATCATGTCGTCCATCCTGGGTAAGGGAAATCTGTATCGAATCGTGATTTTATTAATAGCCCGCGAATCTGTACACATTCGCCATTCTCCACCCTTCTTAGGTGCAAGTACTGTTGGTACTGCACAGGGGCTCAAACTTTCTCTAATCAGTCCCTTATCCAGCAACTCCTGCACTTGTTTGCAAATTTCTTCATTGTCTTTCGGACTCATCCTGTACGCTGCCTTGTTTGGCAACCTTGTTCCTGGTATAAAGTCAATGTGATGGCTGATACTCCTCTTGGGAGGCAATTTATCAGGTAAATCATCAACCACAATGTCTTGGAATTCTTTCAACAGCTCCTGAATTTCTATAGGCAGTTCTGATTTTCTGTGTTCAGCAACATCGGTCTCGTCCTCCTCACAATTGCATAATTGACTTCATTTTCCTCAATCTGCTTCACAAACTGTTTTCCTCCAATTAATAGTGCCTTTGTTCCACTCGGTTCCATTGCTTCCTCTTCCCTGATGGGTACAGGTGTATGTTTGATCCCATCTTTCACAAATTTATAACAATTTGTCTTCCCATCGTGTGTCACCTTCCGATCATACTGCCACGGTCTCCGCAACAGTATATGGCACACGTCCATTGGCATAATATCACAGACCACCGTGTAGTGATATTTTCCAATGCGAAATTCAACTTCACACTGTTCATCAACTAATAACTGGTGGCCTTTCTGTAGCCACGACACCCTGTAAGGTGTGGGGTGTTTAAGTCGCTTCAGTCCCAGCTTTTCCACCATTTCGGTGGCAACCAAATTGTCTGTACTTCCGCTGTCTATTATTAATTTACAGCACTTCCCAAGTGATTTGCAAACTGTTCGGAACAGTGCCTTTCACTGGGCCTGCTCAGCCACCTCCTTGGCTGGTTTCAACAGTACTTTATTCAAAATTAAAGCTTCCCCTATTTCTGCCATGTTTTCTACCTCTCGGGGTTGTGCTTCAACTTCCTCAGGCTGTGCAACAAGTGTTCCCCTCTGACCCGCATGCTCAGCTTCCGGGCATTCGAAGGATCTGTGCCCCCACTTATGGCACCTGTAGCACTGGACATTAGTCCCTCTTCCACGGCCATTTCCTCATCCCCGCTGGTATGGTCGACCTCCTCTGGTGCTTTCTCCTTTCTCTGCTGTCCCTGAAGCTCTGGAACTGCTGCCTTCCTCACTATTTGCGGCAGTTCTCCCTCTGCCGTAGGACTGCCCTCGTCCTCTCCCATTTCCTCTCCCTCTCCTGTTGTTCTGTCTCCTGTTGATTTTTTCCTCTGCCTTTACAGCAATTTGAAAGGCTTCTTCAACACTTCGGGGAGAGAGAATGCTGATCTCGTCCAATATTTCCATCCTTAAGCCATTCACATACCTTGTTGTTTTTTCGGGAGTATCCTCTGTATAACCAGGACGTAAATTTACATGATAAAACTCTTCTGTGTATTCTTGTACAGTCATACCTTTCTGCCTTAAATTCTGTACTCGCCGATAAAGTTCAACCTGGTAGTCTTTAGACAAAAATCTACCCTTCAGTTTTGCCACCATCCTTGGACATTTTCTTATCGGTAGTTTGTTCATTCGCCTTCTGGCCGCTTGGACACTATCCCATCATAGGGCAGCATGTCCTTTCAACTTGGTCGCAGCAAATCTAACTCTTTTGTCCTCACTGATCTCCTCATTTTCAAAATATTTGTCTAATTCACTCAACCAATCCAGCAAGACATCCGCGGACAAACTAACATCATAGTTAGGGATCTCCGGTTTGGGCTTGCTACTGGCTAACAGAACTGATCACAACAACGTCAACTCTGGGGCTTCTTCCTCTGACCCATCTATAGCAGTTGCTGCCTCGTCTTCACTGTCATCCCCAAGTTCCGGGTCTCGTCGCCTACCCACCTCTACTGCTTCCAAGCGAGCTGTAAGGATTCTCAGCTGTTCTCTCAATCCTTCATCTGCTCCTCTGCGTGCACCTCTTCCACGTCCTCATCTTTGTACTTCCATCTTCCTCTACTTCCTCAAAATGCTGCTCTGATACCACTTGATGGGGCCAGCCCACGTGGTCCCGCCACTCCTAAGCGGATGTGTAACACTCCTATGAACCAGACAATATACAATTGATTTGGTATTAATTTCAGATTGATTTACAATCAACTTGGGTTACGGCATGTACTGTGGTGGTCTTATCGGTGGACAACTGTCCCTCCTCGGGATCCTAGAAAGTTCTCGGCTTGGGTTTTACCCTGTTCGCGCCCTTTGGGTTATCATTGTTACTTGGTTGTTTAGCTCTGCAGTCTCTGCGATTTTTCTTTGTATCTGTTGAAATGTCTACGGTGAAAACGCAATGCGGATCCTGCCTGTTTGGTTAACTGTATAGCAAATGTTTGGTTGTGGTTCTGTTGTTCTAGGTCCGGGCTTGTATGACTCGACTGTATGGTGTCGCTTTGGTAAGTTCAGCTACCGTATTGTTTATATGTTTGTTCCTCTGTCGTTTGGCGTTTTCCACTGGCATTGATGTTTGTCATGGTATTGTCTGTTCGTTTCCCTCAAGAGTCCATGGTTATTTGAGCATTATGAGTTAATGGCATTTTGGTTACAGTCTCGGTTCGTCAGCCTCCAAGTTCGATGGGTTACGCGGCTTGCCCTGTTCGACTCTCTGCTAATTTAATTGGTAAGCTCTTGTTCTCTGCCAGACTTCTTTTCTGCTGCTTATTTAGACTCTAATAGCTCGGCTCCTCTGTGAGCAGGGTTCGTCCGTTTGAGGGGTTTTCTTTTCAGTTGCGGCTCACCTTCAGGTATTATTTCTCGTTCACTCTCTCAGCATTTTCCCTTTCAATTTCTCAGTTTCTCACTTTTCCTCAAGGGTTGGTAACTAACCCTTCCTCCTTTCGTCCCTATGCAGGTGGAGCCGTTCGTTGGGTCGAACGCATTGGGCTTCTGGCCATTATGAATATCTTCCGGGTAGAATTTGTTTTTTTTCCTTGTCTGTAATGGATTCTTGTATGGGTCATTGGTTTGGATGTTGGCTACGATAGTGGGTAGTTCTCGCTGCGGCTTTCGTTCATGACCCTGTCAAACCCTAGGCTTGTGAATCGGGTGGGGTTTGAAGCTGCGTTGAACACTAATTTGTATGCTGAGATGGACTGTTAATAATTATATTTATGCTGAGATGGACTGTTAATTGTATGTGAAAAGAAAATCTTGAATCGCCTTACAGTTTCGTTTGCATACCTTGAAAATGTATTTGTCTGGGCACTGTAACTCGTGACCGGTGCTGGTTGGTGTCACCTCTCGTTTGTTTATTTGTCCTTCTACCGGTTCGAAGTCTGTCAAGAACATATAATAGGTTTTGTACATGAAAATAAAATAAAATATAAGCATAGCATTGAATTGTACAGTCTCTATTTTTTGAGGACGCACGTAAGAGTTGTTTTGTGCACTGAAAAAACAAGATGTATATCTTTATTTCTGTTCTTTTCTTCTCTTCTCACTTCTGAACCCCTATGGGCTTGCTTTCCCTCATTTTTATATCATTGTTCTCAAGCAGTTGGATAACTGCTGTCAGTTGTTCAATTATCAGTTACATCAGTTATTTCATATTTTACATTTATCCATGGCTAGCTTGTTTCCCTTTGTTTTTTTTTACAATAGTATATAATTGTTCACCAACTAATGATTCTAACTAATATTACTGTTCCTAATTAGAACTCGTTACAGTATTCTAGGAATTTTTAAATAGAAACCAAAAACAACAGATAATAAAAATAATTAAAAATAAAGACGAAACAGACATGATGTCCGTTCTGCGAGTTGTGTTCTCTGTCCTTCTCAGAAACCATGCCAACCTTCTTTCTATCTCCGCCCTGTTAACTAGATGCTCCTGCATCACCTATCCTTAGGGGAGATGTTGGTACTCAAATATTTCAACAAAAAGCCACAAAAATAATCTTCATTTCAACCATATTTACCCCATTTTCATTTAATTTTTCTTCATTTTATTAAATTTGTCCAATAAATCCAAATAAAACCATAAAAATGCATTTACAATATTTTCTTTTCATTTTTATTATTTATCAACTTTTAGGTGTTGTTACCATTTTTACCTGTTGTTACAAGAAATAATTTGATTTGGTAAATTTCCATTCATTAGGATACTCGCAAGCGGTTTGGAGAAAGTTGTGAACAACGGTATTTTTCCCAACGTTCACAATAAAGACAACATCCTCTTGGATCCACAAAATTCCACATAGAGATTTGACGTCAATACTTTGCCAATGCTACCATGAAGAGGAAAATCGTGCTATCAGAGCAAACAAATCTTCCCAGGTTTCTACAATCTATGATTTGGCACAATTTAAGCTACCATAGAATTAGAATCTATTGATGATGAATTCTAAATAAATAACTTAGTTATATTGTAGAGGATTATTTCCATTTTAGTTTCATTATTTCTTTATATAAATACTCATACAATTGAAAGCATGTTTAATTTAAAGTTTAGGTTTCTAGTTTCATGTGCATTGTGTTGCTAGTGAATATCATTTTTTTTTTTAATATCCTATTACATATGTGTAATATACCCTCTACTTATATTGAAATATGTAATATACCCTCTACTTATATTGAAATTAATGGTTCCTTTGATCAAGTGTAGAATTTTCTTTTAAAAAAGGTCTAAATATTGATTTAAGGGAATGGTTGAAGTGGTACATAGAGAATTTTTTCTATCCTCTCTCACACATGGGATTGAAATAGAGGCACTACAACATAGTTTTCTACCCATTGAGGCCCCATTATGCACTTGATTACCTAGCTAGACTTGAGTTAATTGATTTCCTTTGATGGGATCTAGAGTATCCTTTCCATATAATTTCTTTCCCAAACAACAATATCAGCAGGTGAAGTGACTATTTTTGCATGATATTTTAAAAATGTGATATCCACAAACTATATTTTACCTATACAAGATTTCATATCCTAGATTGGAAAATATTAGTTCATATTTTGTCTTGAAAATTACGTTGGTAACATAGAACTTTATTTTACGCTGCAATAGTTGAAGTAAAAGTATTCTTGATATCAAGTTATAACTTACATTGTATCCACCACAATGACTTGGTGCATTTAATCTCTTTAATTATATATTGTAAGCTTAGTCAAAGCTTGTATTCCATTATTAGATGTTAATCATGAATTCCATTCACATTTAAAATTTGAACTTTATTCTCATTAAAAGTTTGTTTTGAGATTTGAACATCTTTCATATGTTCTTGATTTTATCTTGAATATCATCCTTTACTTAAGCCTTCAATTAACATTCTTTAGTAGCCTTTAAATCTCACAGCTCCTTTGAAATTTGATAAAAAAAACATTTTAGTTAAGCTTAGTATTTATTAAAGTGACATGTTAGGAAACTAAGCTAATTATTTCACATATAATGAGTGTGATTATCAATTTATGAATTCGAGATTGATATGATAAATTTCTTAATTTACACAAGAAAATTAATCTTCCCAAGTCAAACCATGGCCATAGAGCTTATTTCACAACGATGGCCCAACTCTCTTTGGGTCCATCAATCCATCGAGCCTTTTTGTAGTAGTGGAAAACTACAAAATTGACCACTAATCATAGTGCCTCATACATTCCTCCATTGATCCACCAAAGTGATTAACTTTATGTCGCAAGGTGATCACCACATTGCTTGCATTAATGTTATTTTTATTACTAGACCATTTCGCATATGTTCCACCCAACCATGGGAATTCAATGAGAAAGACACTCTCATGTTATACCATTAAGCCATAAGGGAAAAATAATAGTTCTCATGATTTTTTTGTATTAGACAAATCCATAATCTCTCATGCTAGGCCAACATTTTACATGAAAAGAATCCATGTGACTATTTTATCTTTCATGTGATCCATGGTACTCTCTATCTCTATCCTTTGAAACCCCAAGGAAATACCTATGCCCTTTTCTGCTTAAGAGTGCCTCAAGGATAGCTGAAGGACTTATTTTCATTACTAAACATTCTCTTAAAAATCCTTTTGTTATTCAATGCTCTTCAATGTGTGCAAAAGAGTCCATCTTTTACTTACCTTATCGGTATTTTCTTTAGGATTATTACTACCTTGGAATTGCATAGGTTTTTAGGTTCCTACCTTTCCCAACCACTATGCTCTCCCATAGCCTTCTGTTTTCTACCAAGATACACAATTTTTTTTTGTTTTTGGAAGCTTCATTATTTAGTTATTTTTCTTAGTATTTTTTGTTTCGTGGTCCACTATTATGTGTACAATAGTGTACATTACCTCCCCTGTCTCTTGAAATACCATATTTTCTAGTGTGAATTTATGCTTCTAATAGGAAGGGGAAAACGAGGAAGGTTATGGTTGGCATTACCTTTGTCAAATTGAATCATGTACTCAAACCATGCTTCAATACCTTCACGAAAGTACTTTCCCAACCAACCTCTTACATGCATAGAATAACTAGCTTAATGATTGAATGGAGATGTATGGTTTCATCAATCGAACATGGTGGAAAGGATATGATTTCATGGGTTGGGAATTGGCAGAAAATTATTCAATCTCCCAAAGACCCTCTTTTCTCTTCTCCTTTAATGGAAACATATCAACTCTTTTTTCTTGTTCTCGCATAGCTAGTATGAACTATTTTATATTATAATTTAAACATTAGTATTAACATTGCTTGCACCTACTATGATATGCCTATCACATTGTCCATGGAAATATATCCAATCATGTGCCTATCCATTAAATAATTAAGCTTCACCATTGAGATTTACACTAGCAATACATGCTAGCATATTTAAATCATCTACATAATTCGATTAAATACAATCCAAAGATCAAAACCAAGACATTACAATCCCCATATCTAAATAAATTGTGAAATCACATCACATTTTTTAGTCTAACACCAAATTACACACATAATTGTTCTCTCAACAACTTAAATCCGTATTTTTATCTCACATTTGAATGGAAAAAAGGCTTCTACCAAGTCATGCAAAATAGTTGTTTTGTAATTGAGGCATGAAGGAAATCTTAGATATCCCAGAAGTGGACACTCGTGTAATGAATGTTATGAATGGGTTAATGAATTTGTCCACAACAATGATTATCATTGATGATGAAGCTTGAAATTTACTTAAAATTTGTGTTATAGGAAAAGTTTGCCTTTGTTTGCATTTGCGTTAAACTAATGACACACATGTACACTAAATTGTCTTTACATCTACCTTAAATTGTCTCCAATTTGTGCAATATTTTGTATTAACATTTCCATCATTTCCTTATACGAAATATGTTTTCCTTTATTCTATGAATTTGTCTTAATTTATCAAACTTTCTCAAATATGATACAAAATATTAAATATTAATTAATTTGTGTAAGTAAATTGGTTTCTTGCGATTTTATTATATATGCATATACGCTCCAATATCTTTACTCTTTCATTCATTCATTGAATACCTTGTTTGTTAACATAATAGTTCTTTGGTTATTGTAAAATAGTTTTATAAGCCTATTTCAAAAAATTAAAATATGTAAAACCCTTATGTTGCACACAATGCTCCCTTATATTTTTCTTTGATTAAACATAATACAACATGTCACTACCTTTGAACCAACCAAAAAAGATGCATCCACATATAGATTTCTTGCCTTCAATACATTCGATCCATTTAGAATCAATATGTTGTAAGTAGCATAACTTACCTTTCATTTTAGGATTTCACTTACTCATATATTTTTAATCAACTCATTGAATGTGCACAACGCACCGTATAATTCTTCTAGCTACTTTATAATGACTTATCTTCAATTATTCTATATATCTCAAAATTATTATAATAACACAAATAAGATTAAGTTATGTAAATTTTTTATTATGTGTTATTATAATTCTTTTATTAAATCATTTTCTTTTTTAATTTGATATAGGTATGTTATAGTTCTATGCCAAATTAATAATCCAAGTCTTTTAACTATAATAATTATAATCTAATTTTAAAGTCACTACCAAGACAACACCAAATTAGTGTAGATACCCTTTTAGACATGGGACCTATCTCATCTGCATACTTTAATTAATAAACATATAAACACATAATGGTTATAGTCAAATATTTATGAGAATCTCCATACACAAACATGTATAATACATTAAAAAAGTAGATTATAAAATTATGAAACATGTCAATGAAAATTGGAAATATCCAACTATATTTATTGTGAGGATTTTAATATATTAGAAATAAATATATTTGTATTTATAGATATCTATAAAAATATGAGTAGTATTATTAAGAACCAACATAGATCCATTTTAATTTTGGATCTATTAATCTCCAAAAAAAAATAATGTCTTTGGAGGTGTACATATTTTCTTAAGTTTTACACTCAAAAAGAGGTTTGGACAATTTATCTAGAATCAGTAAATAATTTTTGTACTTAAAATCTTAACATGTGTAGTTTAACAATTCAAATATCCAAGGGAGTTTTCAAGAAATTCAATCTATTTGTGCATTCAAAAATATAGTTTAAAAAATTAAAATGTATACATGGTATAGATGTATGTGTGTCCATCTTAACCATCAATGTATCAAGTGTGGAAAGAGATCAAATCACTCAAGGTGCAAATATCTTTTCAAGTTCTAATACTCAAAGATATTTTCACCTCAAGAAACTTATCACTCTGGACACTTCATAGATTTGTGATTAAGATGGATATATGCTAGTTGATACATAAAAAATGAAAATAAATATATGTTAATTGTTAATAATACTATTTATATTTTTGTAAAATTCGCATTATATATATAATTCTTTTTTTATCTTTAATGTATGGAGAAAAATCTTATAGTTTAATCTAAAAAAATATTCAATGAAACATTTGATTAAAAATAATAATAATAATATAATTAAATTAAAAAAATAATTTATTATAGTGCAATATTATTTTTATCAATAAAAATTACAAAATATATATAATTTTAAAATTTCATAATATTTTAAAGTTTCAACTAATTAAATATATAAAAATTTAAGATTTACCATACAAAAATAGTTTTTACAAACAATAAATAATATAAATATAAAATTAAAAAATATAAAACATGCCCATACCTAATAATTAATTGTGTATTAAACCACAATTACATGGCTAATTTAATATTAATTTCAGACAAGGATAAATATTAAATTGGCTATGTAACTGCAATTTTTTATTATTTAATCTTTGTGCAATTTTTTTATATTTGTCAATTCCAGATAGATAGTTTACCGTTAGATAGTAAAGTGGATTTGGTCAATTGGGCATGTTTAGTTTCTATGAGTCTTGTGGTACAATTCCTCACTAAACTATGTACACTTGAGAGCCAAGGCACGATTTTTTCATTTGGGAAAAAAATTAGTAAATAGTAAAGACTCGGTGATTGAGAGTTGGTGGCATGGCAAACACACGATAACTAGAGCAGCCGTCTCTCTCCGACGCTCATAAGAAAATCTGTTGAGATGCGGCTTCAAGGAAATAGGTGGCATACACCTGTATGCAAGTTTCTTGGGAGAGTGTTTATATTTTGTTTCAAACTTTTTTATATAAATTTATAAACAAGTTACGCAATAAGGTAGTTAAAAAATGCAGTTTCTGAAATAGACGAAAGATTGTATTACCAAACGCCATATTGACTTTATATATGATGTTCCCCGAAGAGGAATGACAAATTGTTGATTTTTTATATGAAGATTCCTCAAGAGGAATTACTCTGAAGCTTCTGTGAGTTGAAATGGTTGTTTATTACTTATTAGTACAAATCTTTTGCCTTTTGCTTCTTATTTTATGATGGAAAAACGGAAGAGGAGGTACTTGGCGGGTTGAATCAATTTGAATTTTATATATACGGAGTACAAATACAACAACAATGGCGGCTACCTGCCCTTAAACTTTCGACTGTCTCACTTGCTACATGCCAATCGTTCCCTCAGGAGTATTCATTGATGCATGAGACCACCAGTTTTCGTCTATGATCATTGACTTAGTGTGACACGCGTATTCTTCTTTAGCTTTTTTAATACCAAACCGACACGAAATCCTGCGCCCTGGTTGACTTACAGTTTTTTTGAGTGACCATTAAAGATATTGAATATTAATAAATATGTTTACTAAATATAAAAGTAATTTCTAAATAATATTTATTAGACGAAGTCCGCCAAACCTCAAGTTGAACTCAAAATCTTACCTGAATCATAAAAAGTGGGAAAAAGATAATTGAATTCCCTAAAATTATGCATTTTAGTCTTGACCATCGCCTCCAACGGCACATGGTTCACAACGCACTCTCATCAGTCGTAATTGTGGAACTTGTAACCTTCGAGTCCATGACACAACTGCAGATTCCCTAAGGCTGAAACATGTGTCATCGTGGCAAGCCCTCGACGACGATCGTAAACTGTTCAGATTGATGTCATCGTGGTGTCATCACGTGAACAGTGAGTTGGCGTTGTCGAAGTTCGAACAGTGCTCACAAATAATTGTTGGACTCTGCTGTTGAGCTAAGTCACGAGTTCGAGGCTCCAAACAACAAGACACTATTGCAAACCAGGGTTTCATTTTGCTCCTTCACTGGGATTTGAGACCAGGGTATTACCATAGTCCGAGGTTGCACGGGAGACCAGCGTATTCTCCTATTCCAAGGTGGGAGAGAAAACAAAGTTTTAATATTGACTGTTTGATACAAGAGGGTGAGAAGAGCAAACCATAGGGTAGTCCGTGAGCAGCATGATCAACTAAGAGCTAAGAGTTGTTAGGATTCATTGTTCACAAGCAATTTTTTTTGAAATAGTTTAGCACAACAAAAGAGAGGGTAACCAACATAATCAACTAAGAGCTTTTAGGATTTAGTGTTCATGAGCATTTTTTTTTGTAATCAATGTTCATGTTCAAGTTGTGTTTTACATCTCAGACTTATTAAAAAATATTATTGAAAAAAAAAATGAAAAAGAAGAAATAGAAGCTAAGGAGAAAGTAAAAGAGTAAAACCCTCATTCGATTGTATTTTCAAAATCAATTGTGATGGCATGGCAATATGTTAAGAAGTTACTTATATGTGAAAATCTATTTATTATAGGATGATTGTCTTTTAATTATTAGTAATAAAAGTAGAGGTGGTGTTGAAGGATGCACCAAAATATTTAAAGTTATATTATTAATAGAAGTGGAGGTTGTGTTGAAATATGCATTAAAATATTTCATGGGTGGAGTGTTAGGTCCCTATACTACTAGTGTAACCCCTTATTGTTATTAGTACAACCCCCTTATTATACTGTTGTGTCTATGTAGTCCCTATATTGTTATTATTGTGCCCTTACGTTATTATTGTTATATCGGCTCTGATTATATTATGAACCCTTGGACTCCTATATATAGAAAAGAGGTCTTGTCATTTGTATCATCCAAGAATTGCTCATTTGTGTAATGTAAAGGAGGTTTCCCCCTCAAAGAGGCTGATTTATAAGGTGTTCATCTATCTTTTTTATCTTTTTGTGAGCTGGTTTCATAACATTTGGTATAAGAGCTTTGGATTCTAGGGTTTTCGCTGCTCCAAATAGGTCATTGTGGCATTTTCGCTATAACTATTTTTTTGCAACGTTTCAGAAGCTAAAAAAAAAACATTTGAGCTGAAATCACACTAAAGCTCGTGTCCAAATTTTAGATCTTTTCTCGCTATATTTTCGGCGATATGATCTGAGGAAGTTACAGATTTTGCAAGTTCCATAATTTCATCTAAAACAGGTCATCGTGGAAGTTTCACTATAACTTGTTCACTACAAAGTTTTAGAAACTTAGAAAAAAACCCATTTGAAAAGAAAGTGGTCTGAATCTCAAGTCCGAATTTCAGATCTTGTCTTGCTATATTGTTGGATATATGATTTGAGGAAGTTAGGGTGTTTTTAGACTCCCAAATTACATCTTAAAAAAGTGATCTTGGGAAAATCATCATAACGTCCTGTCTGAGAATCAGATTGAAATGTCATAAGAAGTTACAGAAAGAAGACGAACTGTAGTTTCCTGTTTATAGTTTTCAGATCTGAAGGTCAAAACAGTGACATGTGGCACTTCATACAAGTTAGCTCTTCTGAAAAAGTATATAATCAGATAATCTTGGGAGATTGTGCATAAATCTTTCTTGGAGAATCCAATTTCGATCAAACTGGTGGCATTCGAAAGAGGACTCAAAGTGCTATTGCAGATCGTGATTTCAGAACTGGAAAATCCGAAATTACAGAGTTACAGTCGTTTCAATATCGAGCTCTTAAAATCAAGAAAAGGAAGTATGAGGAAGTTTGATGGTAAGGATCTGTTAAATTAGATACTACAGATGGAGAAATATTTTGATCTACATGAGGTGAAACTGTTACAAAAGGTATGTATTGCATCTTCATATTTAGAACCGGATCGATTTTTATGGTATATAGGGCCGTGTTCTCACAAAGCACTTGTCACTTGGTCAATTTTCACAGCGGAAATAATAGCACATTAAGAGGATACCAAGAGAAACACCTTCTTTAGCCAATTGATAAATCTCAAACAAAAGGGTTCAATGGTAGAGCATATTGAGGAATTTCAAAAATTGAATATAAGGGTAAATGATATTCTAGGAAAGCAAAAGATAAATAGTTTTATCTATGCCATGGAAGCTAATAACAAGGGTATGAAAGCATATTGGAAAAAAGGCATGGAAGATTTGAAGAAAGACATGGAAGGTGGAAGGAAGGTGGGACAAAGTTTCTACAAGAAAGGCCTCTTAATGACGAAAAGGATCAAGAAACGTCAAAAGAAGAGGATATACACCAGGAACCAACCCTAGAGAAAGAACTAATGGATCCGACCATATCTTGTATTGCAATGGCAGGAATTACCACTCCTCAAACTCTCAAGAAGAAGAAGGTTCAAGAAGTGAAATATCAGGAAGAAAAGTATCAAGAAACATCAAAAGAAAAGCAAACTCACCATGAACCAACCCCAGAGAAAGAAAAAATGAATCTTACCATATCTTGTAATGCATTGGTCGGAATTACCAGTCCTCAAACTCTCAAGATAGAAGGACATATAAAGAAGAAGAAGGTTCAAGTAATGAAATATCAGGAAGAAAAGTAACAAGAAACATCAAAAGAAAGGATAGTCACCAGGAACCAACCCCAGAGAAAGAACAAATGAATCCAACCATATCTTGTAATGCATTGGCCGGAATTACCACTCCTCAAAGTATCAAGGTAGAAGGACATATCAAGAAGAAAAAGGTAACTGTGTTGATTGATTCGGGCAGTACGCATAATTTTGTTCATTGTAAGATAGCCAAGGAATTGAATTTCTTCCTATATCCAACAATAGAGTGTCAAGTGATGGTTGCAAGTGGAGGAACCATAAATTTCTCTGAAAAGTGTCATAATATCAGGTTATCCATGAGAGAATATGTATTGAATATCCCAATGCTATCCATTGCATGGGTGGTGTTGATGTTGTACTAGGAGTCCAATGGCTACAATCCCTCGGTACAATAGCTTTTAATTTTCAAGAACCTTTCATGAAATTTTCTTCGGAAGGAAAGGAAGTTGAATTAAGGGGTATCACAGGGAAACTAGGAAAGATAATCATCTCTAACAGATTGACAAAGCTTCTAAAGAAAGATAAACAAGGCGTAATTGCACTATTATGTTCACTAGAGGTTCCCACATCGAAATCATCTATTTCTTCAGATATCCAAAAAGCCTTGGACAATCATTCCAAGGTATTGGAGACTCCAAAAGGCCTCCCACCTATTTGTGATCATGATCATTCTATTTATTGCATTCCAGGACGTGCTCCTCTAGACATCAGGCCTTAGAGATATCCCTATGCCCAAAAGAGTGAAATTGAATGTATGGTTGGAGAAATGCTAGAGGCTAGTATACATGGAAAATTTTAGGGGCTAATGTTCGCCCAGTGGGCTAATTTTCCATGATTTTTCCAAAAAAAGATTCACCAATTTCCAATTTTATAAAAGACGATTCGCCCAAATTTTAGAATATAAAATTATTTTACCTTAAAAATCGCCAACATTATAGAGAGACTATATATAAAATAATTATAAATTTGATTAATTTTACAAATATATCAATAAACATTTATAATTTGCATATTAGGGATTAGTGAGATTCGCCAATGTTTTAAACTTCAAGAAAATTTTCCATCCTTAAAATTTTCCTTGCTGGTATAATTCAACTTAATCAAAGTTCTTTCTCTGCTCCAATGGTATTGATTCACAAGAGAGATGGGTCATGGTGCATGTGTCTGGATTATAGGGAGCTCAACAACATCACTATTAAAGAGAAATTTCCCATTCCTGTCATTGATGAATTATTGGATCAATTTCATGGATCAATTTACTTCACCAAGTTGGATCTTCATTCAGGATATCATCAAATCAAAATAAAGATTGAAGACATTTTGAAAACATCATTTAGAACTCATGAGGGTCATTATGAATTTTTGGTCATTCCTTTTGGCCTTACCAATGCACCTTCTACATTTCAAGGTTTGATGAACTCCATTTTCAAACCCTTCCTTGGAAAATTTTTGCTAGAAATAAAGATTGAAGACATTTTGAAAACATCATTTAGAACTCATGAGGGTCATTATGAATTTTTGGTCATTCCTTTTGGCCTTACCAATGCACCTTCTACATTTCAAGGTTTGATGAACTCCATTTTCAAACCCTTCCTTGGAAAATTTTTGCTAGTATTTTTTGATGATATACTAATATACAACATGTCTTGGAAGGATCATGTTCAACATGTGGACAGTGTGCTCAAACTATTGGAGGAGAAAGAATTATATGCAAAAATCTCCAAATGTTTCTCTGGAATACAAGAGGTCGAATATCTAGGTCATATTATATCTAATGAAGGTGTTAAGGTAGACCCTAGAAAAATTAAAGCCATTAAGGAATGGAAAATCCCCACATCCATAAAGCATCTGCGAGGATTTCTCAAGTTGACACGATATTATCACATTTTTTTTAAGAATTATGGGAGAATAGCAGTACCTCTAACAACATTATTGAAGAAAGAAGAATTTTCATGGACTCCAGAAGCAACAAAGGCCTTCGAACATCTTAAAGAGGCAATGTGCCAAGCATTGGTCTTAGCTATGCTAGACTTCACAAAAACCTTTATTGTGGAATATGATGCTTCAGGAAATGGAATTGGTGCTATTTTAATGCAAGATGAAAGACCCATTTCTTTTGAAAGTCATCCAATCAAAGGAAAGTATTTACACAAAGATATTTATGAGAAGGAAATGTTGGCAATACTACATGCACTTAAGAAATGGTGACCCTACCTAATGGGAAGACACTTCAAGGTAAAAACATATCATGATAGTCTTAAATACCTTTTAGAACAAAGATTATCCTCTGAAGAGCAACAAAAATGGGTCACAAAGATGTTGGGTTATGACTTTGAAATCATCTACAAAGAAAGTGAAGCAAAATGTTGTGGCAGACACACTCTCAAGAAAGGATGAGGATGCAGAAACATTATCTTGTGCTATTTCTGTTATCCAACCACATTGGATAAACCAAGAAAGGGATGAATGGAAGAAGGATGAAGAAGCACAGCCACTCATTCAAAAGTTGCAGAAGATCCTAGTTCAAACAATATTGCCAAAACTTGAAGAGGAAGGAAAAATCATATTGGAGCCTAGAGCAGTCACAGAAACAAGAACCCGATAGCTACGAAATTGATCAATTTCAGAGTATCTAATCAAGTGGAAGAACGTACATGATGAAGATTCCACATGGGAGGACAACAATTTTATACATAAGCATCAAGAACTACTCAAGCGTTGAGGACAACACTTTTTGAAGGAGAGGAGCATGTTAGATCCCTATACTACTAGTGTAACCCCTTATTGTTATTAATAAAAGCCCCTTATTATATTGTTGTGCCCATGTAGTCCCCATATTGTTATTATTGTGCCCCATAGAAGCCCACTATTGTTATTATTATGCCCTTACATTATTATTGTTATGTCGGTTCTGATTATATTATGACCCCTTAGACTCCTGTATATAGAAAGGAGGTCTTGTCATTTGTATCATCCAAGAATTGATCATTTGTGTAATGTAAAGGAGGTTTCCCCCTCAAAGAGGCTGATTTATAAGGCACTCATCTATCTTTTCTATATTTTTGTGAGTTGTTTTCATTACATGGAGAAAGACTATTACAGTCTGAAGGTGGAAAGGGAGAAAGGGGGAGGAAGAAGCAATGATTTTAAGGGAGATTGTCATGTGTTCCTTGAACACCATTCATTCTTCCTCAAACACCATTCATTCTACCTCAAACATAATAGCGAGAAAGATTATTACAGTCTGAAGGTGGAAAGGGAGAAAGGGGGAGGAAGAAGCAATGAATTCTAAGGTAGATTGGCATGTCTTCCTCAAACACCATTCATTCTACCTCAATCATAATAACAAGAAAGACTATTACAGTCTAAAGGTGGAAAGGGATAAATGGGGAGGAAGAAGCAATGAATTCTAAGGGAGATTGGCATCTGTTCCTCAAGCACCATTCGTTCTACCTCAAACATAATAGCAAAAGCGTCCTAGAGACAAAAAAATTATTAATAAAGAAAATAAAATTACTTAATATGCAAGAGCTTACAACAATCACTCATTACTATTGGGAGAAAAATAATATTTGAATAATCTTATATTCTAAATAAATTTATTTATGGAGCACTCATTCATGTGACAAGTGTCCATTTACATTTAATGTGATTCTAACAAATCTCCTAACAGATTTCCTATTTTGATTCCTAGATAACCACACTTTTCCAGATGTCAAAACTATTATAGCAAATAAATATTCTAAAAAGGCTCAATGACTCTAAATAATTAAGTATTAAACTACCTAAATATTTAAATGCTAAACTATGTACTTTGGATCATATATCTAACATCCTTTGATCTAAAAGTATATTACAAAAAACATCAAGTTCTTCTGTGAACTCAGTAAATTTGATCCTACCAAGCTGTTTTGTGAAAATATCCAAGATTTAGTCTTTTGAAGGACAATATATCAGTTTGATGGTGTCCTTTGCAATGATTGTCTTGGTGTAATGATACTTTGTGTCAACATGCTTTGTTTTAGAATGGAATAATAGTTTTTTTGCAAGTTTTATGGTTGATTGATTGGCGATGAATAATCGTTTGGCTTCTACTTGAGGAACACCTAAATCTTTCAAAATTATATGCAACCAAACAATCTCACATGTTTTTTAACATGATGATATATATCCTACCTCTACCAAAGAATTTTCCATTGTGGATTTCTTCCTGCAACTCTAATAAATTGTTGCTAAACCCATGTTCATCAAATAAGCTAAGGTTGAAGCTCGACCATCAATACTTCTAGAAAAAACAGCATTTGAATATCCACCATGTACATAATTATTAGCATTTTTGTAGAGAAGACCAAAATATCTTGTACCTTGGATATATCTAACAACCCTCTTTTCTTTCCCTTGGTCATGCATAAATCACAAAAGAATAGTAACTGCATAAGATACATTTTGAAAGTGATTGTCAAATACATCAAGCTGCCAATCAACTATCTATAAGTAGTACTATTTACTAATTTCCCCCTTCAAATTTTGATATTTTTAATTTTTGATCCAATGGGGGTGAGAACAAACTTTCTATTTTGCATTCTAAATTTTTTGAGTAGTTCAGATGCATATTTGTTTTGACTAATGAAAATTTTGTTTGGATGTTGGAATACAACAACTCCAATATAGTAGTGAAGTAATCCTAGATTGGTCATTTTGAATCCAACCCATAATTACTTCTTTACCTGCACAATATGATCCTTTTTGTTTGTAATGATGATAAAATCATCCACATACATAACTAAAATCACCATAGTTTTACCCTTTTGGTGCACATATATGATATCATCTGATTTACTATGCTTACATCCAACATTGTGAAGATACTTGTCCACTTTTGCATACCAACCTCGTGGAGCTTGTTTCAACCTATATAATGCCTTAATTAACTTTCAAAACTTTTTCTCTTGTCCTTTGAGTTCAAAACCAAGAGATTGGGTCATATAAACTACTTCTTGCAAGTGTCCATTGAGGAAGACAGTTTTGACATTCATGAAATGTATATTCCAACCTTTTTGAGTTGCTAATGTGAGTATCAATTTGATGGTGTTCCATTTTGTTATAGGTGCAAATGATTCCTCATAGTCTATCCCTCCTTGTTGTGCAAGGCCCAGTCTTGCCTTATATTTGTCAATTTCTCCATATAGATTATACTTGATTCTGTAAACCAATTTTTATTCCACGAGTTTCACATTTTAAGGAAAATTAACATGTTTCCAAATATTTTTTTCCATCACTGACTTATATTATTCAACCAATGTTTTTTCCATTCTAGATGTTTTACTACATCTTTGAATGTGGAGGGCTCAGTAAAATCATTTGTTAGTAGGAAAAAATCTTTTTTATTTCTTTTTTAACTTCTTGTGCCTATTTTGTTCTATTCATATAGTTATACATCCTTCAAAACTTGGATTACCCATCTAGGTAGTTGATGTGACTTATTTTTGAATTCGAATGATCACCATCATTATAATCAGATTGTAAGCAGAGGATCATAAATTATCTAAAGTTTCAGGAGGTTGTTAGAAAATTATTTATTACAAAGTAATGGAACACATAAAATATTGCAGAAATATAAACACAGAAAACACATAAAACAAGAGAGACACAGATATACATGGTTCACCCAGTTTGGGCTACGTCCACAGAGAAATAACCAGTCCTTCTTTTATTATATTATCCATCAAACTGAAGAGATACAACCTACAACAGATCTGTTGTAACTCCCTCTTCGCTCTCAATCTCCTCTCTCTTCCTCACTCAGAATACTGATCTACATAAATGCAATATAATTCCCTCATATATAGTGAGGGGGTGCCTTCTAGGGCAAAAAACCCTAAATTAAACATAACTTCTACCCTCAGATCATCTGCTTAATGAACGGCCCATATTGACTAGAAATTACTAGACTTTTACAAGGAAATTTTACATCTATTTTTAGCTTCGGGGGCACTACCCCCAAATCCATGCCGGGGGACCACTGGCCCACAAACCCCCAGCCGGGGGGGATTTACCCCCCTGGACCCCCGCGGGTGGGACAAGTCCCCCCCCCCCTCGCGTGGAGGGGTGTACAATCTTCCTGGGGTATACATCCAGCTGAAACCTTCGAATACAGAAGATAATCAAGCTCCACAGCCAATAATCTCCCACTTGGAGACTAATTATAGCAACTTCACCGTTGCTTCATTTGCTAGACAATGACTCCACATTGGACCTAGTTGCTTCTCATCTTCTTCATCATACTTGAAGACCAGTTGAAACTGAGCAGATTCTCAATTTCTCCCTAGTTACAACTTTTGTTAACATATCTGCAGGATTCTGGCTAGTGTGTATCTTTTCCAGCTTCAACTGTCCATCTTCCAACACTGACCATATGAAATGGTACTTGAGCTGTATATGCTTAGTCTTGGAATGAAATGAAGAGTTCTTTCAAAGATGTATGGAACTTTGGCTGTCATTGTATAACATGGCCAACTCCTACTTCTTACCCAATTCATCCAGAAACCTTTGTAACCAAATCCTTTCTTTACTAGCCTCTATAACAGAAACATACTTTGCTTCTGTTGTTGAAAGTGCAACAACACTTTGTATTTTTGAAACCCAACTAAAAGTTGTTCCACCTACAATAAATACCTCTCATGTAGTGCTCCTCCTGTTATCTCTGTCACCTGCCATATCTACATCAACATATCCCTGTTGAGCAATGTTTGAACCACCAAAACATAATGTTTGATTTGTGGTACCTCTCAAATAGCTGAGAATCCACTTCACTGCCATCCATTGTTCTTTTCCTAGATTGTTCATGTACTTGCTTACAACTCCCACTGCATGTGCAATATCCGGCCTTGTGTAGACCACTGCATACATTAAGCTTCCAACTATTGATGCATATGGAACTTTAGACATATGAGCCATTTCTTCTTGAGTCTTGGGACACGCCTCCTTACTTAATTTGAAATGGCTAGCCAAAGGTATACTCACTGGTTTTTCATTCTGCATATTAAACCTTTTCAACACCTTTTCTATGTACTCACTTTGAGATAATGTTAATTTGCGATTCTTCCCGTCTCTCATTATTCTCATACCAAGAATTTGTTTTGCAGCACCCAAATCCTTCATTGAAAATGAGTTTGCCAATTTCCATTTGAGCAAATTTATTTTCCGCATGTTAGAACCTGCAACAAGCATGTCATCTACATAGAATAACAATATAATATAGCTACCATCATTTTTCCTTTTCAGATAAACACAATGATCATAGTGACATCTAATATAACCTTGTTCAGACATAAACCTAGAAAATTTTAGATACAACTACCTTGGAGCCTATTTTAAGCCATACAAGCTCTTCTTCAACCTACACACTAGTTTCTACTTCCATTTTCCCTAATATCCTTGTGGCTGCTGCATATATTTCTCTTCCTCCAAATCCCCATGGAGAAAAGTTGTATTTACATCTAACTGCTCAAGATGGAAATCTTCAACTGCCACTAGACTTAAAATAGTTCTAATTGAGTTCATTTTAACAACAGGAGAAAATATTTCATCAAAATCAATAACTTTCTTCTATGCAAACCCCTTCACCACAAGTCTAGCTTTGTACCGTTATTTCCCTCCATCTTCTTCCTTTAGCCTGTAAACCCATTTATTCTGCAATGTTGTTTTACCTACAGGCAACTTGACTAAGTCCCAAGTCTGGTTATGTGCTAAGGAGTCCATCTCTTCTTTCATGGCTTGCTCCCACTTCTTCCCGGTCTCTACCTGCACTGCTTCTTCATAAAATTCTAATTCACTAGAATTAGCCAACAATACATAATATAATGAAGGCGAGTATCGTTCAGGGGGTCTACTTACCCTGGTACATCTTCTAACACCACTTTCAGGTGTTTGAAGTGCTTGTTTATGTTGTGGTTGTTGTTCTGGCTGTTGATCATTATGATTTTCAGGCACCATCACTTTTCCTGTGATTTGGTCAAGCACTATGTATTCTCTGTTTTCTTTTTCTTGTTTCTTTTCCTACAACTGATTCTTATACAAGACCTTTTCATTGAATATTACATCTCTACTTCTAATGATTTTTTGATTTTCATAATCATATAAGCGATAACTGAAATCATTAACATGATATCCAACAAATCTACAGTTCTTTGATTTTTCCTCAATATTTGTTCTATTTTCCTTATTAATGTGGACAAAGGCTTCACAACCAAAAGTCTTTACAATTGAGTAGTTTACCTTTTTACCTGTCTATGCGTCCTCTAGAATACCACCATCCAAGGAACTTGAAGGCCCTCTGTTTATTAGATAAACAACAATATCTACAACATCTGCCCAAAATTGTAAAGGCAATCCTGCATGCAATCTCATGCACCTTACACACTCCATGATTGTCCTGTTCATCCTTTCTAACACACCATTTCCTTGTGGTGTTCCTGGAACTGTCTTCTCTCTGTGAATTCAATTCTCTGAACAGTACCTATCAAACTCTTTGCTTCAATATTCACCTCCATTATCTAATCTGAGACACTTCAACCTTTTTCCTGTCTCATTTTCAACCAAAGCTTTCCATTTCTTGAAAGTGTCAAATACATCAGATTTATTTCGAATACAATAAATCCAAGTTTTTCTGGTTGCTTCATCCATAAAAGTAACATAATAACGAGAGCCACCAAGAGATGATACTTGAGCTGTTATGAAACCAGCTCAAGAAAAGATAGAAAAGAAAGATCAACGCCTTAGAATTCCGCCTCTTCGAGGGGGCAACCTCCTTTACATTACATAAATGAACAATTCTTGGATGATACAAATGACAAAACCTCCTTTCTATATATAGGAGTCTAAGGAGTCACAATATAATCTAGCCGACCTAACAATAATAATATAAAGCCACAAAAATAACAATAGAGGGATTCTATGGGGCACAGAAATAACAATATGGGGCTAATAGGGGCACAACAATATAAATAAGGGGTATAAATACAATAGTAATGGGGTAATCACTAGTATTATAGGGACCCAACATGCCCCTCTCCTTCAAAAAAGTGTTGTCCTCAACGCTTGAGTAGTTCTGGATACTTCTGCATAAAATTCTCATCCTCCCATGTGGAATCTTCAGCGGATAAGTTCTTCCACTTGATAAGATACTCTGAAATTGATCGATTTCGTAGCTGTCGAGTTCTTGTTTCTGTGACTGCTTCCGGTTCCAATATAATTTTTCCTTCCTCGTCAAGTTCTGGCAATATTGTTTGAACTGGGAGCTTGTCGCCTATAACCTTCTTTAAACATGAAACATGGAAAACTGGGTGCAATCGAGAAGCTGCAGGAAGCTCCAATTTGTATGCCATAGTACCAATCTTTTCCAACACCTTGTACGGACCATAATACTTTGGTGATAATTTATTATCCTTCTTAGCTTGCTTTAGGGACATTTGCTTATATGGTTGTAGCCGTAGGAATACCCAATCACCTACATCAAAACTTCTTTCACTGCGATGTTGATCTGCCTGTTGTTTCATTCTATTTTGTGCCAACACGAGGTTATCCTTTAAGAGTTGGAGGACTTGTTGTTGATGTTCGATGTGATGTTCCACTGCCTGAACCTTAGAATTTTCTCTTAAATATGATGTGATGGATGGTGGTTGATACCCATAAAGTGCCATAAATGGGGTCATTTTTGTTGCTGTATGGAAGGAAGTGTTATACCACCATTCAGCCAGAGGCAACCATTTGACCCATTGTGTCTGTTTATCAGATACAAAGCAACGAAGATATCCTTCCAAACATTTGTTTACTATCTCAGTTTGCCCATCAGATTGAGGATGATAAGATGAGCTATGAGCTAACTGAGTACCAAGACAAGAAAATAATTCTGTCCAAAAATTTCCAGTGAAAATGGGATCTCTGTCACTTACAATAATCTTTGGGTTTCCATGTAGCTTTTGAACTGTTTCCATAAATGCAGTAGAAACTGTACTGGCTTTAAATGGATGTGATAATGCACAAAAGTGTGCATACTTGGTAAGTCTGTCAACTACCACCATGATGACACTCTTTCCCTCAGACTTGGGTAAACCTGTGATAAAATCCATTGAAACCTCCTCCCAACGTTGGCTTGGAATGGATAAAGGTTGTAATAGACCCGGTGTCTTAATTGTTTCAACTTTATTTTGTTGGCAAACCAAACATTCCGCCACAAACTTTTGAATATCTGATTTAAGGCCATCCCAAAAAAATTCCTTCTTAACCCTGTGGTAAGTTTTTAAAAATCCTGAGTGCCCTCCTAAGGGAGAAGTGTGCAATTCCATAAGAATCTTTTTTTTTAGCTGGGAATTCTTACAGAGGTATAAGCGATCTTTGTACCATAACGAATCATTTTTCCAGCTAAATGTATCAGAAGTACTGGAATCTTGTTGTAGCTTTCGAATAAGTGCCCACACTTCTTCGTCATTCTTCCATTCCTCCTTTGCTTCGTTTATCCAATCTGGTTGGATAATAGAAATGGCACACAACAATGCTTCCACATCCTCATCCTTTCTTGAGAGTGCATCTGCCACCACATTTTGCTTCCCTTTTTTGTAGATGATTTCAAAGTCATAACCCAACATCTTTGTGACCCACTTTTGTTGCTCTTCAGAGGATAATCTTTGTTCTAAAAAGTATTTAAGGCTATCATGATCCGTTTTTACCTTGAAGTGTCTTCCCATTAGGTAGGGTCGCCATTTCTTAAGTGCATGGAGTATTGCCAACATTTCCTTCTCATAAATAGCTTTGCTTAAAAACTTTCCCTTGATTGGACGACTTTCAAAAGCAATGGGTCTTTCATCTTGCATTAGAACAACACCAATTCCATTTCCTGAAGCATCACATTCCACAATAAAGGTTTTTGTGAAGTCCGGTGTAGCTAAGACCGGTGCTTGGCACATTGCCTCTTTAAGATGTTCAAAGGCCTTTGTTGCTTCCGGAGTCCATGAAAATGAATCTTTCTTCAATAATGTTGTTAGAGGTGCTGCTATTCTCCCATAATTCTTAACAAACTTGCGATAATACCCTGTCAACCCAAGAAATCCTCGCAGATGCTTTATGGATGTGGGGATTTTCCATTCCTTAATGGCTTTAATTTTGCTAGGGTCTACCTTAACTCCTTCATGAGATACAATATGACCCAAATATTCCACCTCCTGGACTCCAAAGAAACATTTGGATCTTTTTGCATATAATTGTTTCTCCTCCAATAGTTGTAGCACCTTGTCAACATGTTCAACATGATCCTTCCAAGACTTGCTGTAGATTAGTATATCATCAAAAAATACTAACACAAATTTTCTAAGGAATGGTTTGAAAATTGAATTCATCAAACCTTGAAATGTTGAAGGTGCATTGGTAAGGCCAAAAGGCATGACCAAAAATTCATAATGACCCTCATGAGTTCTAAATGTCGTTTTCGGAATGTCTTCAATCTTCATTCTGATTTGATGATATCCCGAACGAAGATCCAACTTGGTGAAGTAAATTGATCCATGCAATTCATCCAGTAATTCATCAATGACAGGAATGGGGAACTTATCTTTAATAGTGAGCTTGTTGAGCTCCCTATAATCTGGACACATGCGCCATGATCCATCCTTCTTGTGCACCAATACTACTGGAGCTGAGAAAGAACTTTGACTCGGTTGAATTATACCAGCCTCTAGCATTTCTGCAACCATACGTTCAATTTCACTTTTTTGGACATAGGGATATCTGTACGGCCTGATGTTTGGAGGAACACTTCCTGGAATCAGATGAATAGCATGATCATGATCACGCATAGGTGGGAGACCTTTGGGAGTCTCAAATACCTTGGAATGATTGTCCAGGACTTTTTGGAGATCTGGAGAAATAGATGATTCCAATGTGGAAACATCTAGCGAACATAATTGTGCAATTACACCTCTTTGCTCCTTTTTTAGAAGCTTTGTCATGCCATTAGAGCTGATTATCTTTCCTGGTTTCCCTGCAATACCCCTTAATTCAACTTCCTTTCCTTCCACAAAAAATTTCATGAAAAGTTCTTGAAAATTAAAAGCTATTGTACCCAAGGATTGTAGCCATTGGACTCCTAGTACAACATCAGCACCTCCCATTGGAATGGAAAGCATTGGGCTAGTCAATACATATTCTCCCATGGATAGCTTGATATTATGGCACTTTCCAGAACAATTTATTGTTCCTCCATTTGCAATCATCACTTGACACTCTGGTGCTGGATATAGGAAGCAATTCAATTCTTTTGCTACCCTACAATGAATAAAATTGTGGGTGCTTCCTGAATCAATCAACACTATTACCTTTTTCTTCTTGATTTGTCCTTCTATCTTGATGGTTTGAGGAGTGGTAATTCCCGCCAATGCATTACAAGATATGGTCGGATTTATTTGTTCTTCATCTAGGCTTTGTTCCTGGAATATATCCTCTTCTTTTGACCTTTCTTGCTCCTTTTCTTCTTCCTCTTCACAATCTATGTAGAATAATTTCTTCTCAGCACACTTATGACCTTTTGTGTATTTGCTATCACAATTGTAACAAAGCCCTTTTGCTCTTTTTTCTTCCAATTGTTGTGGTGTCAACCTTGTAGGTTGTGGAAGACTATGGGCAACAACACTTCCGTCTTTATAGTTGTGAATGGTATGCTTCCTAGTTGCCATAATTTTGCTTTCCATTTTTCTTGCTAACCTGAATGCCTTCTCTAATGAATCAGGTTCCCAAAGGCGCACATCATGTTGGATATTATCCTTTAAAGACCCTATGAACACATCAATCCTATGCTCCTCTGGAATATCTTTTACCCTTATGTTCAATTTTTGGAACTCCTCAATGTGCTCCATTATTGAACCCTTTTGTTTGAGACTTATCAATTGGCTAAAAAAAGTGTTGCTTTTTGTATCCTCATAATGTGCTATCAATTCTTCCGTAAAAATTGCCCAAGTGATAAATTGTTTACGAGAACAAAGCCATTGATACCATACAAACTGATTTGGTTCCAAATATAAAGTTGCCATACGTACCTTTTGTGTGTTTTGCACATTATTGAGATCGAAGAATTGCTCCATCTGTAATATCCATGTGGCGGGATCCTTGCCATCAAACTTCCTCATATCGATTTTTGGAACATGGTGAGTCTTCGATCCAACATTAGAGTCTATGGAATCATGATTAACATTTCTTTTGTTCTCATCATGAGTTTCCTTTAGTACTCTTTCACCCTTAGTGACCATTTCTTGTAGCAACTTATTCATATTTATCTTCAATTCTTCCATCTTATCATCCATGCCATCAATTTTAGCGTCCATGCCATTCACCTTAGCTTCTACGCCTTTCTTTAAACATTCCATCTTAGCTTCTACACCTTTCTTTAAACCATCCATCTTAGCTTCTACATCTTTCTTCAAACCATCCATCTTAGATTCTGTTCCTTTTTGTGCAAGGGACAGTTGTTGCACTTGGTCTTGTAATTTTGATATATCATGTTGCATTTCTTCCTCTTCTTCATGAGTCATGCTAGAGCTTTCAGGTTCCTTACTAGGTGTTTGCATTTTCTTTCCTCGGGGCATCAGTTACCGATAATAATGCTCTACTATGCCCTTTGAATTCCTTCAAAATAAATTTTCAAACCAAGCTTAAGCAAAAATTTAAAAAAATCTACACACCTTTTTTCACTTTGTAGGAGCTTGATATTGCCTCTGATGTATCTCTGTACTTTCCAATCATCTAGTTCTGAAATTGTGATCTGTAGTAGCTCTCCGTGTTCTCTTTCCAATGCCACTAGTCTGATCCAAATTGGATTCTCCAAGAAAGAGTTATGCACAATCTCCCAAGATGACCTGATTATAGACCTTTCCACAAGAGTGAACTTGTATGAAGTGCCACGTGTACAATTTTCGACCTTTGGTTCTGAAAAAGATAAATAAGAAATTACAGTCCGTCCTCTTTTTGTACCTTCTTACGAAATTTCAATCCGATCCCCAGAGAGAAAGTTATGACGATTTTCCCTAGGTCACCTGTTTTGAATATAATTCAGGAGTCTGCAAAAAGACCAACTTTCTCAGAGCATATCTCCACAAATATCGTGCAAAAATATCTGAAATTCGGATCCAAGGTTCAGAGCGATTTCTTCTCAAATGAGTTTTTTTGCGACTTCTGAAATGTCACAGAAAAAAGTTATAGCAAAAATGCCACGATGACCTGTTTGGAGCAGCGAAACCCTAGAATCCAAAGCTCTGATACCGAATGTTATGAAACCAGCTCAAGAAAAGATAGAAAAGAAAGATCAACGCCTTAGAATTCAGCCTCTTCGAGGGGGCAACCTCCTTTACATTACATAAATGAACAATTCTTGGATGATACAAATGAAAAAACCTCCTTTCTATATATAGGAGTCTAAGGAGTCACAATATAATCCAGCCGACCTAACAATAATAATATAAAGCCACAAAAATAACAATAGAGGGATTCTATGGGGCACATAAATAACAATGTGGGGGTAATAGGGGCACAACAATATAAATAAGGGGTATAACTACAATAGTAATGGGGTAATCACTAGTATTATAGGGACCCAACATGAGCAGGTCCCCATACATCTGCATGCACAAGCTCTAATTTTTTGCTCTTCTTTTCTTTCCCAACTCTAAGGAATCTAACTCTCTTCTGTTTTCCATAAACACAATTCTCACAAAATTTTAAATCAACATGCTTCAAACCTGGCAACAAATTTCTTGAGTGAAGAATCAGCATCCGCTTCTCACTCATGTGCCCAAGTCTATGATGCCATAATGTTGCATCTACTCCTTTGGAAGTTAAAGCATTAACAGAGTTAGAAATACCATTGCATAAATACAATGTACCAACCTTTTCACCTTTTGCTATTACGAGGGATCCTTTAGTGACCTTCCAGGTTTTATCTGTGAAAGTAGTTACACAACCTTCACCTCCCAACTGCCTTGTTGAAATTAGATTTTTCTTTAGATCTGGAACATGCCTTACCTCCTTTATTAGCCACGGATTTCCATTTTGCTATTTTATGAAAATTGTACCCATTCCAAATTATGATTTTACAGGGTTTATCATCACCCAATTGAACCTATCCAAAATATCCTTAAACATAATCATGAAAATGTTTCTTATCAGGTGTGGCATGGAATGAGGCCCCTAAATCTACCACACAGGCATCAATAATACTTTCTAAAGAAAAAATCAAAACATCTTATGACACATCACCTATCAAATTCGCTTAATGATTATTTTCTTACTGTGTGTCTCCTTCTTTTCTCTTATGAGACATGTAGTCTTTCTTTAGGTGTCCTTTCTTCCCACATTTCTAGCACACTATCCCAGATCTAGACTTGGATCTGCCTTTTCTTGACTTACTGTGATATCCAGAGCTCTTTCCTCTTTCCATTTTTCTTCCCCTAGACTCTGCACTTAAAGCATTACCCAACGTCTCACCGGAGCTTTTCCATCGCATTTCCTCGCTAAGGATTGCACCGGCAACATCATCAAACTTTAAAGTACTAGATCCAAAGATAGAGTTACTAATGGCCATAATTAAGCCATTCCAACTTTCTCGAAATGAGCACAAAAATAATAGAGCCCTAACTTCATCATCCAAAATTTACCCCTACAGAACTTAACTGACTTGTAACTATATTAAAATCATTTAAATAATCAACAACAGATCCACCCTCCGACATCTTCATATTAAATAGACGCTTCATAAGAAATACCTTATTTGACGCCGAGAGTTTTTCATATAGTTTGGTCAATGCCTTAATCAAACCCTCTGTCGTTGTTTCCTTCGAAATGTTGAAGGCGGTCGATGCTGCGAGGCACAACCGTACTATTCTGAGTGCCTTTCTATCGAGAAGGTTCCTCTTCATCTGTCATACCCGTGGACATCTTTGTTTTTCCGCCAAATGGTAGCTACAGATCTTTCTGATACAGATAATCTTCCATCTGCATCTTCCACAATGAGAAGTTTTGGCCGTTAAACTTCTCGACCCTAAACTTACCATCTTTTGCCATTGCTCCCACTTGAACAAGGAACCCTTCTTTCCTGCGAGTTTATCAGCGAAATAGACCTTCGGCTCGGATACCAGTTGTTAGAAAATTATTTATTACAGAGAAAGGGAACACATAAAATACTGCAGAAATATAAACACAGAAAACACATAAAACAAGAGAGACATAGATATACGTGGTTCACCTAGTTTGGGCTACGTCCACGGAGAAACAACTAGTCCTTCTTTTATTATATTATCAAGCAAACTGAAGAGATATAACCTACAACAGATCCGATGTATCTCCCTCTTTGCTCTCAATCTCCTCTCTCTTCCTCACTCAGAATACTGATCTACATAGATGAAATACAATTCCTTCATATATAGTGAGGGGGTGCCTTCTAGGGCAAAAAACCCTAAATTAAACATAACTTCTACCGTCAGATCATCCGCCTAATGAACGGCCCAAATCGACTAGAAATTACTAGACTTTTACAAGGAAAATTTACATCTATTTTTAGCTTCCGGGGCGCTGCCCCCTGAACCCCCGTCGGGGATGCTGGCCCCCCGGACCCCCCAGCCGGAGGGGATTTACCCCCCGGACCCCCGTGGGGGGGACAGCTCCCCCTCGCACCCTCCCCCCACCCCGCGCATGGATGGGTGTACAGTGTTCCTGGGGTATACATCTTGTTGAAACCTTTGAATACAGAAGATAATTAGGCTCCACACCCAATAGTAGAGAGTCACTATTGGATGAACTGCTTCGAGAAGATTTAGATGAACTTCCAAAACATCCAAATGAACTAGGTGAACTGGATGAATCATTTTCTAAAGAAGGCCATTCAATCTCATAACAATGTTGTGTACTTGGTTGATTTTGCATTTTTCTTTTCTTTTTAACACCCTGACTTTGCAATTTCTATAGAATACTTTATATCTCTATGGAGCATCTAGGCCTAGCCAACAATGTGATGGAGTGGTCACATGTTGTGGCTAATGAAAGTTTGGAGGAAGACTTGGTTGTTAATTTTATTAATTACAAAGTATGTAAGTATTTAATTGTTGTCTAATTCTGAACAGAATTGGGAAATAAGTGGCAAGTGATCCTCCCTACGTGGAGATCAAGCCAATTAGATATATTGATTAGTCAGGGTAGGACATGATTCCTAAGAATATAGTGAATTCCTTCATTTCTAGAAAGAGATGGTCAGACAAAACATATATGTATTTTCCTTCTTTTCTAAAACAGGGAGGATTAGGGAGGAAGGGTTCGACAGTATTTTAATCCTATGAGTAGCATAGGAGAGGAAGGCCACTAATTAGAATAATCAGGCCAGAGAGGGCAGAGAGCCTCTAATATAAAATTATGCGTTTATATGCTTGTATACAAAGAGTTGATTTTGAGTGTGGAAGTGCATTGTTCATCATGAAATAATAAATTCTCTTTGTCTTAGTGACTCTATTAATATATGCATCCAGGCAGAGTTCGGAGAACATAGAGAGGAGAGAAAGACAGAGGGACTGTGTATTTATGCATTTTCTAGTCATGTTGTGCCTTAATTATTTAAATTTTGTTTATAAGTATTGATCGACCATCGATCACTTAAGGATCAATGGTGATCTATTGAATAAATGAAGGACTGTTAGATATATGTAGAATGTGCATGTATAGTAGAGGAATGTGTGTTAATGGGGAAATCTATCAAAATAGAGTGAAATCAAGTTAAGAAGGCATAGAGCGCAAGAATGTTCAGTAACCGTTGGATCCGTAATATCAACAGTCTAGATTGAAGTGAATAGTAGAACTATATATATCGCATCCGCGGAAGTTGGGATGCCGGGATCAGGTCTTACAACCTTGCGATCATCGATAGCTTATTAAACGAGGATCGTTGGATCGCAAAAGGGATCAATGGTGGAGACTCATTCTCATATCACAAAACAAAGAAATCAATGGATGGCAGATGGAGGAACAACGAACGCCGATATGCGATTTAGCGATATCAGGAATAAAATAAGCGATATCTCCGATCGGCGATCAGAGGTATCAGTAATTGGAGTTCGGGCTCATCGAAGTGGGGAGATAGCTTTGAGTATGTGGACTCGACGACATTTATGGTTGCAGATTTAATGGTTTTGAAGTCCGGCCTTAAGGCTTCCGGTCGTGTTTCCTTTATGTTTCCGTGTATTCATATATTTTGATATATATGTTTGCAATAGTCGCAATAGCGATATTGTGATAGGTCTATGAAAAAGCGGTGATGAGCGGACTCAAGAGTTATATGAAATCATATCTATATCTATATATATATATATATATATATATATATATATATATATATATATATATATATATATATATATATATATATATATATATATATATATATATATATATATATATATATATATATATATATATATATATATAACATTTTAAGTCTGGATAAAGATTCAAGCGGCATTTTTAGGCATTTCCGTGTATTTTAATGTATTCTCAATAAAAGGTATGGTCCCGGGGTTTTAAACATATAAAATGCTTCCGATAAATATGTGTGGATACAAAGCTTAATAAAGCACCATTAAGGGTGAATGAGTCTCGATAAAATGGTTAGGGTGTGGCAACCTTAAAGGTGTACCATTTTGGTATCAGAGAAGGAAAAGGGAAGAAAATATCCTATGAGAAGGATGTTTTACTTGTGAAGATTATGATTACAAAGGTATGAAAGTTGCAGCGGTTGAATGAATGACAATGTTGGGCACATGACTATAGTAGTAACACTATAGAAGAACTTTTTAAAGTTCTTAGAGATTGTAGCAGAACCTCATTCCAGCTGAGGCTTAGAGTAGATAGGGACAGATGAGTCCTTAAGAGAAGTGAGTGAAGCAACCAGAGAGAGAGAGAGAGCAAGATTGCTCAGTGAAAGTTCTAAGGAAAGAGGACTTGGAAAATAGGTAGATGAGAAGCTTGGTGAGAAGATCAACTTGGAAGGAAGTTGATTGGTTGCAGGTATAGAGCTCACATAGAAGAGAATATGGCTATGGAAAGTCATATGGAAGATTCAGAAGAAGGCTACAAGATGAATGAGAAGAGTTCTCAAATAGTCCGAAGGAAACAGATGAGTCAAGCAAATATTGACAAGGACATAGATGAGATAAGGGAAAAACTCAATGTGTTAGTAACGCTGCTAGAGGAGAACCAAAGAAAGGGTTGGGTCTTGAAGAGGAAGCCAGTGAAGTGGCCTAAGTTGCAGAGGAGGCTACAACAAGAACAGGTAAAGTGGTTGATGAAAAACCTCAGAGAAGAAAAGGAAGAAATGGAAGTTTCCATTTGTAGACTAGAACAAGGTGAAATGTTGGGTGAAGAGGATAATGAGAGATCAGCTGAAGATGTCATGGACTACTGGCATAGTTCAAAAAATTAGAAGATATGATGACAAGGGAAGTACATGAGGAAATGAAGCCTGTGATTTTAATTGTCATAGTTTGTCTATGTTTGCAGGATATGCAGAGGATGACGGACAGTCTGGTGAAACTTTCACAAATAGGAATGAAGCTCTTGAGGTGAAGTATGATGGAGAATGTGTTCTAGAGGAAGAAGGTGTTGATTTATTGTAGCAGAAGGAGTTCATAGATGAAATTCTATTTTGGTTAAGACAATTAGATGAAGTTGATATGGACCAGAAGTCTACTGAAAATGCCATAGTGGTATTTCGAGAAGGTAAGAAAATGAATTTGTCTAATGGAATTGATGAAAGAACTTTGCAATATGATAGTGTAAAAAATAGGATAACTCAAGAGGATTGGCAGAAAAAGAATGAAGCTGAGAATGGAAGTTGTGATGAACTGCTAGAGAGATTTCACATGGAATTAGAATTCTTGGAGAGATTTCTCAAGGAACCTGAAGAAGAAATGAAACTTTCAGAACCTGATAAAAAAGAGATTGTGGTTACCATGTATCATAGGGATGAAATGTCTCTAACATTTATAGAGTTAAGTAAATGTTCAGACTCTTCAGTTAATAATGTGACTACAGGAATGGAAGACAACATTAATAAATATGTTGTTGAAGTCAGAGAAATTGACCAAAGGTTATTTGAAGGTGAGATGAAAGATCAGGAACAACAAGGAACTTATGTCCTTAGAGACATGAAGGAGAGAGAAGTATTAATTCAGCAAGATAAATATGGAAGAAACCAACAATTTAAAAGAGATGATCAGCGACATGAGAGTGAATTTGAGGAAGGCACTAGATTGCAGCAATATAGCAACTGGTAGTAGAATGAAGAACAATAGATTAGTCTGACAGTAATGAGAATATAAATAAATATAATAATAGAAGAGCTACAAAGAAAGACAAGTGAAGACCAAAGATACAGATGGAGAATGAAGAAAAGGGTCAAGTGGAAGCTATTGCAACAGAGGTGGAATGGAAAGCTGATGAACAAGTTCATGGAACTTGAAAAAATTCATATTGATTTGTTAAAGAAGGCAGACTCAAAGAAATGGAATCACAGCAAGAAGGATCTATTGAAATCCAGAAAATCTATGATGGAAGATTGGTGCCTGAAGCACCAAAAGAGGACGGAAGGTACTGTGCTTTTAAATTTGATTATTGTTGTGTGTTTGCAGGTCATGTAAACTTGAAGGAAGACAAGCAGTTATTGGAAATTGTTATATTAACAGGTGAAGAGATGACTACTCACAATCATATGAAGAATAAGGAGAAAAGCTACAGTCAAGTGAAGGAACATGTCCAATCAGATGACATCCAAGGGATAAGTCAAAAAGAGGATGGAAAAGGAATTGTTGAGGTCAAAGGAATGTTTGGAAAGGAAGAGATCCATTCATATGAACATAGAACAAAGAGTTTTCTCAGGAAAACTGATGAAGCTAATATAAACCAAATGGAGAATATTATGGTGTATTCAGGAAGTGGAAGTCAATTGGAAGAGTCGACGATGAAATTATTTGAGGAGACCCTAGTGTCTCATAGTTTTGAAACTAATATTTTTTGTGTAAATGCAGGATACACTGAAGTAAGGAAACTGTTTAATGTTGTCGTAAGGGAAAGGAAAAACAAAGATATGATTTTTTAGAAGTTAGAAGAAGGAAATTCACATAATATTGTGATGCAGAGGAAAGGGCAGCTGTTAAACATAGTTGTAGTGAATTATTCAGATATTAGACAACTATTGAAGACTGAAGCTAAAGGAGAACAACTACTGAAGTTTGATATAGAAGACTTTGTAGATATTAAACAGTTATTGAAGATCATTGACCTTGAAGAAAGCCAGAGTAAAGAAGGAGGAAAGATAGATGTTCCAGACAATGAAGATCGTGCAGAGTGCTTGGGAGAAATTCCAAATGTGATGACAAATTGATGGCTTGAGTCTAGTCTTTTGAAGAAGAGGCAAGAAAACCAAAGAATAAGTTATTAGAATGTATGACCATAATTGAATGAGAATGAAGCAGTTGTCATGGAAGACAAATATGGAAAAGAAGTTGTTAGAAATGTTGGCATGACGAGGAAACATGGTAAAGTATTTGTGTTTGATGAATTGATTGATTCTGGTGAAGATTTATATGTAGAAACAAGGCAATGTGAAGTAAATTTGAAACAAGGAGTTGATTCTGGAGATCAGATCGAAGTAAGGAAGGGTGAGATTAGAATGTCTCAGGAAGATGGAATGATGTTGAATTTACAGTCTGGAATTGTTGAACTGGAGATAAGTTCAGGAGATGATAGTAACAGGATTACTATTATGCTACAGGGAGTTATTGATGAAGAAGAGGTTGAAGATGACATTTCAGGAGTAGACAAATATAATGCCATAATCATTAAGGGTACAAAAATTAAGTTACTAGAAGAAGAGGTATTCCAAGAACTTAAGCAAGCAGGAATAATTCTTAGTTTTCAAAAAAGTTGTGGAATTGCAGGTATACTAGAAGTTGAAGCAAAATGTGGTGAAGCCATGAATGAGAAACCAGAAGAAGGAATTGAAATCGCTACAGGGGATCAATGGAGAAGGCATTTGTACATTTCAGAAATGGATATGGAAAAATATTAGCACAGGGATTATGATGTTCCTATGCAAGAACACATCCAGTTACAGGAGGATAGTATTCATCATCTAAGAAGTGAAGTGGACAAAGAAATTGATGAGTTGTGGGAACTCATAACACAACATTCCAATAAACTAAATAGAGGACAGAATAAGGAAGGAAGATTGGCTGGAAAGAATGATAGAGGTGAAGGAAATGGTAGACTGCAAATTAAAGTGTGGAAACTTGACATAAATTGTGATGATGAGCAAAAGGTAGTAAGATATATGGAAAAGACAGCAGTAGACAGTGAGAGCATAGCTAATGGGGCAGTGCAGCATAAAGCATGGAGACCAGGAAAACAAAAAACAACAACAGTAACCAAGGACAGACTATCAAACAAAGTATGGGATCCAGGAAGACATATATCAAAAGCACATGATCATGAGATCATGATTAATTTTAGCTTTGGGAGTCTGGTGCAGGAGCATCTAGGCCTAGCCAAAAATGTGATGGAGTGGTCACATGCTGTGGCTAATGAAAGTTTGGAGGAAGACTTGGTAGTTAATTTTATTAATTGCAAAGTATGTAAGTATTTAATTATTGTCTAATTTTGAACAAATTTGGGAAATAAGTGGCAAGTGATCCTCCCTACATGGAGATTAAGCCAATTAGCTATATTGATTAGTTAGGGTAGGATATGATTTCTAAGAATATAGTGAATTCCTTCTTTCGTGGAAGGAGATGGTTAGACAGAACATATATGTATTTTCCTTATTTTCTGAAAGAGGGAGGATTAGGGAGGAAGGATTCAAGATTATTATAAGCCTATGGGTAGCATAGGAAAAGAATGCCACTAATTAGAATAATCAGGCCGGAGAGGGCAAAGAGCCTCCAATATGAAATTATGCTTTTATATGCTTGTATACAGAGAGTTGATTTTGAGTATGGAAGTGCATTATTCATCATGAAATGATAAATTCTCTTTGTATTACTGACACTGTTAATATATGCATCCACATAGAGTTCGGAGAACACAGAGAGGAGATAAAGATAGAGGGACTGTGTATTTATGTGTTTTCTAGTGATGCTATGCCTAAATTATTTAAATTCCATTTATAAGTATTGATAGACAATCGATCACTTAAGGATCGATGGAGATCTATTGAATAAATGAAGCACTGTTAGATATATGTAGAATGTGTGTGTATAGTAGAGGAATGCGTGTTAACGGGGAAATCTATCAAAACAGAGCGAAATCAAGTTAAGAAGGCATAGATGGCAAGAATGTTCAATAACTGTTGGATCCTTAAGATCAATGGTCTAGACTGAAGTGGTTAGTAGAACTATATATATCGCATCAGGGGAAGTTGGGATGTCGGGATCAGGTCTTACAACCTTGCAATCACCGATAGCCGATTAAACGAGGACTGTTGGATCTCAAAAGGGATAAATGGTGGAGACTCAATCACATATCGCAAAACAAAGAAATTAAGGGATGAAGAATGGAGGAATAGCGAACACCGATATGCGATTTAGAGATATCACGAATGCGATAAGTGATATCACTGATCAGAAATTGGAGGTATCGGTAATCAGAGTTCAGGCTCATCAGAGTGCAAAGATAGTTTGGAGTATGCAAACCCAAGAACATCTATGGTTGCGGGTTTAATGGTTTTGAAGTCCGGCCTTAAGGCTTCCGATCAGGTTTCGTTTATGTTCCCGTGTATTCATATATTTCGATATATATGTTTGCGATAGTCACGATAGTGATATTGCGATAGGTCTATGAAAAAGGGGTGATGAGCGGACCCGAGAGTTATATGAAATCATATATATAACATTTGAAGTCCGGATAAAGATTCAAGTGGGGTTTTCATGCATTTCTGTGTGTTTTAATGTATTCTTGATAAAAGGTATGGTCTCGGGGTTTTAAACATATAAAACACTTCTGATAAATATGTGGATACAAAGATTAATAAAGGACCATTAAGGGTGAATGAGTCCTGATAAAGTGGTTAGGGTGTGGCAGGCTTAAGGTTGCATCAATATCCGATCAATATACACTTCAAACTTTGTGAATCGAACTTAGTTTTCTTTTCTTTAGAACTAAGGCATAACATATTGAGCCAAAAACTATGAGGTGTTTGAATCAATGTTTGAATCCAAACCATGTTTCATATTGTGTAATTCCATCCAATGAAGTAATGGGAGATATGTTCCTTAAGTAGACTGCAATATGTATTGCTTCTTCCTGGTATGAAGGACTTCAATTTTTAAAAGTTAACATGGATTTTTAGATCCCTAACAAGTTGTGACTCATTCCTTCTACTACTCCATTATGTTGTGGAGTGTATACATTTGTAAACTTCCATTTGATATTGGTGTCCTTGCAAAAAGTTTGGAATTCATAGGAAGGGGTGTCGAACATCCCCCTTTTTAATATTGGGGGGTGTTTGTAAATCCAAGCATCCTTTTGAATCTTTCAAAAATTTCTCTTCCAAGCGCTTCGGTGAAGATTTCTAAATTTTTTTAATTTGTAGGACATTGTCATAGGTGAATAGTCTTTGCCTCAACATGATGTTGATAATTTGTGTTGATGTAGTTGGTTCTATCATGGAATTTTGGATTCTTAGTCAATCTAATTGCAAAACTACTATCAATTGGAAGATGATTAGAGTGCATTCTTTTCTCCTGCAAATATTTAAGAATTTTTCTGAGCCACACAATCTCTTTGGTTGCTTGTACATTTGCCACATATTTTACCTCTTTTGGGCAATCTACTGGAACTCATTGTTTGTGTGACCTCCAAGAGATAGCTTCTGATCTAAGACTCATAACATAACCTAAATTGGATACTCAATTTTCTTTATCTCCATCAATGTATGAATCAAAATATCCAATCAAGTTGAAGTCACCCACTAATGTATATTGAAGTCCAAAGGCTTAAGTTGGTTTCAATTACTTTAAAAATATTTTGTAGCAAATAAGTGTCCCTCACAAAGGATTTTTCATAAACTTGGAAATGATTCCAATAACAAATGAGATGTTTGGTTTGTTAGTGGTGAGGTATATAAGACTTCCTATAAGTTGTCTATACTAAGTTGCATCCTCAAATTTATTTCTTTCTTTAAATGTGAGATTTAAATTTTCTTCCACTAGAGTGGATAAAAGTTTGCATTCAACCATTCCAAATTATTTCAACAAATCTCCAATGTACTTATTTTGAGAAAGAAATATATATTTTTAATGTTGGGTTACTTCAATACCCAAATAGTAGTGAAGATGTCCCAAATCTGTTATTTCAAATCATTTCTTCAATTCTTTATTAAGGGATGCAATATAATTTTCATCGTTCCTTATCGTCAATAGATCATATACATATACTACAAGATAAACAATAGTTTTACCTAATTACTTGACAAATAAGGTTGCCTCATGAAGATTAAAGTTTTTTAAGTCTAATTTCAAAAGATGCTTTGTCAATTTTTCATACTAGACTCACAATGCTCATTTTAAGCCATAAAAGGATTTGATGAGTTACATACTTTATACTCTTGTCCCTTCATAATAAAACTTCTAGTTGAGACATGAAAACATTTTCTTTTAGGTCTCCATTCAAGAAAGTAGGTTTTAAATCTAAATTTTGATGCACTTTCCATTCATTATGAGATGCAAAGGAAAAGAGAGTCCAGATGGCACCCCATTTTTTATTTGTTTGCAGGGGGGATTCTCCTCATAAGAAACCCCTTATTTATATGAAAATAATTTTACCACGAGCCTTGATTTATGCTTGTCAGGTGAGAAATATAAATATAATTGTTATTGAAGAGTCACTTGCAGCCAATTAGTTTGGTTCCAAATGGAGGGTCTACCAACTTCCAGGTTCCATTCTTTATGGGACCATCATACTCTCTCTGCATTGCTTATTTCCATTCATAATTACCTTCTTTAAAGGAATATGGTTCAAAATTACTAGAAAAATTTAATTCACAATAATAAGAAACATCCATATCAACAATTGAATCATAATCATCTATACCACCTCAATTTTTTCTAGTGGAAATTCTATTTCTTGTCTTTCCAACTCATTAGGATGAACACTTTCAAGTGTCTTAGTGAACCATTTTGGAAAACCTTGTTGAGATGCTCCAGGTTGTTTTTATTGACTAAGATAGGGCTACTACAAGATTTATCCTTCCAATCCTCTTAGTCACATCACTCAAAGTATCTTCCTAATATGAAGAAGTGTTTGGAACTTCATGAAGGGAAGTGAGTGCTTCAAAAGGAGATTCCACAAATTGATATAGGATACGGATCCCTCGTTCAAGATTTGGAATCTCATTATGAAATTCCTAAAATGTTTTTGCATGACTAAATATTTCCAAACGATCAAGTAATCACTCAACAACATTGTTAGTCTTGGAAGATTCAAGAAAAATGACAACTTGAGATGGTATTATCTTTTTATTTACCTCACCATAGAAACAATATGCTTTTGAGGTATTTAATTACCCCGAGAAGATACACTTTTGAATCCTTTCACCAAGTTTGTTTCTTTGTTCCTTAAGGATTCAAAATGATCAAGTTATCACTCAACAACATTGCTAGTCTTGGAAGATTCAAGAAAAATGACATCATGAGATAGTATTATCTTTTTATTTACCTCATCATAGAAACAATATGCTTTGGAGGTATTTAAATACCTCGAGAAGATACACTCTTGAATCCTTTCACCAAGTTTGTTTATTTGTTCCTTAAGAATCAAGTCATAGCAGGTGGAACCAATGATATTGAGATGGCTTACCAAAGGAATACCACCATACCAAATTTCATAAGGAGTCTTGTTTCTGAGAGAATGAGATGGACATTAGTTTTTAATATATACTACACATAGAATTTCATCTGCCTATAACATCAAACTTACATTTTTTGAAAAACATCATTGAACAAATCATATTTAACATTGTCATGTTCATTATTTTAGCTACACCAATATGTTGATGATTATATGCCATAATTGTTTTTTGATGAATCCCATGTTGGTGAAGATATTTTTCAAATTCATTTAAGGTATTTTATTTTCCATCATCAATATGAACATAGCTAATATGACATTGTGCATCATTATCAATCCATGCATGAAAGTTTTTTACAGTTTCAAATGCTTCAAATTTACTCTTCAACAAATATACCCAACACATTCTTGTATATTCATTAATAAAAATTATCATATATTTGTTTTGGTTTGCAAAAGGAACAAGTATAGGGCCAAACAAATTAGAATGAATCAATGCAATATTTCTACATGCTTTAGAAATAGAATGACATGAAATGGTTATTTGATATGTTTTCTTTGGACAAAAGCATCACATTACTCTAGTTTCCTTGAAATTGTTTTCAAACCAATAACACCATTTCTCTTCAATAAATGAATATAGTCATAATTTAAATGTCCAAATATTGCATGCAATAAAATACTATATGCTAATGTACCTTCAATATGTTGAGAACTATATGAACATTTTGTGCATGACAAGACATTCCTTGCAACTTCAAGAATATTTCTTCCTCTATTTCTGTCATGACAAGTGCATTTCCTAATTCTTTTCTCACCTCAACTTTTCCATCAAACATGTGAATGGAGTGTCCTTGTTAACGAATTTGAACACGGGAAAAATATTTTCTCCATAGCTCTCGGAGGTAGAGAACATTATACATAATAAAGCTAGGGAGTCCAGAAAGTTTGAGTCTGATGGTGCTAAGTCCGAATGGCTTTAGTCTTGATTTTTTTGCAAAGTATATTTATCCATCTACATTGTAACTAAAGTCTTCAAAAAAATATTTTTGAAAGCTTGTGTGGCAAGTTGAACATGTATCAAATAGCCATGCATCTTTCCAAGAAGCAAATGAAGTATGAAACAAATATTTAATTAATCCAATATTGCAATGTGCCACAATATATTGAGCATATTTAGCTTCTTTACCTTTCCATAGATGTAGTGGTTTTTCCTTTATCTTCATTTTTTTCTTGTTGGATTCCATCCTATGAGAGCTTTAATGTGGATGCATCATGTCCATTTATGTTGCAATGAATACAATGGAGATCAAATTTTCCTCCTTGATGATTTTTACCCCATGCCTCTATTATTATTCTTTCCATGTCCTCTTCTGCCATCTCTTCCTCTGGAAGAATATTTCTTTTTTATTCTTCTCTTTCATTCTAAGGCAGACAAGTTCTTTAGAAAACTGAGCAATTGTCTTCCTCTTCCCAAATTCTTTCTCTCTTTGTACAAAGTTCTCCACAAGAGTGTCAAAATTAATATTATGAAATCGGGCACTAGCTTGTAAGGATTCAAGATAGTGAGAATATGTGGGATAGAGAGACTTGATGATAGTTGTGAGAGGGATGTCCATTTTAACTCTAGTGGCTTCTACATCATGCAGGATAGCGGTAATTTTGTAAGATAGGGCTAAGGGATCATCATCCTTCAACTCCAGGTTGAAGGACTAGCTCAAGTTATGAGTGTGATTAATATAAATATTTCAACTTCTTTATTGCATCAAAAGCACAGGTAATTGGAATTATGTGAGAACTCACCTCTTCATTTATAGATGCTGCAATCAGGGTATAGGCCTTATTGTTTATTTTCTCCCATACAGTGAGCTCTTTATCGTACGTGAGTTTGCCAAGCATATTTTTACCTTCTACTTCACAAACGCCCTTCCATAGGTCATTAAAGATAAGCATGTTCCTATTATTTGTTCGTCATTCATGGAAATTTTATTTTCCATTCCGCACCACACCAACAATGGAGATGAGAGAAAGCATATTCACCAATATATGATCTATTCTCTAAGCTCAGACATTAAACACTCTCTCCAAATAAACTAATCATTCTCCCCATAATAAAAAATATGCAATGGACTTAGAAAACTACTTCTCTACTCTATGTCAACAATCAACAAGTTTATTGGAAGAGTTTGAGTTGTAAATGCAACTTTATTAATTGTGTCATTCTAGAATAATGTAATATCAATGAAACATCAATGCATATTGTAATATCAACACAAATTGTCACTTGAGTTGAAACACATGTCCTTGTTGAATATATGGAACTAAAGCCTGAATAATCCCTTGCAACGAGAAGAATCAAATCTTGGTGATTGTGGTCTCCAAAAGTGATTTCTTGATCATAATTTAAACATTTTAATAAAAAAAATAACTGCACAATGCACATGATTCTCAAAGCTTATATTTGCAACTATTTTACATTATGGAAATGCAAATCTAGTGAACACAAATCCACCAAACAACGTTTAGAATATTAAGAAAAGATATCAAACATTAAAAAATGGTTAGAATTTGAAAAAATGGGCTCAAACATTTAACAATGCTTAGAATATGAATCAGTAGGTTCAAATATTAAACAATGTTCATTATAGTAAGTTATTTATGATTCAAGTTTTTTTTGAAAAGAAAACCTACCTGGATGACCTAGGGAGAGGAGCACGGGAACGAAGCAGGAAGACAAACCATGGTTTCGAACTATTATAGAGGTAGTTCTCCATGGAAGGACGCAAAGGAGGGAGCTCCACTCCCTCCGACAAGAAGGCTGTCACCAACAAGGGAAAAAACCAATGGAAAATGACAGAGAGCCTTCAGTAGGAAGGGATAGAAGCTATGAAGAAGAACATGAGGGAACTAAGTTAAGGAAGCATAATGATGCAAAGGAAAATGAGGAAGAAGACAAGGAGAAAGGAACTAAAGACAAAGCACACATGGGACCATGAAAACCCAAAGCGACGGTAACTCCCAGGGTCATTTTAAATGATCCGGCGTTGCAGGCGCATAGGGATCACATGCAAACATATGCAATCATTTGTAAATTCATGGGTTTATGGCCCATTGAGAAAGATTTACAAACGTGGATTAAATACCACTGGAAACCAAAAGGCAACATTGACCTACATCTTGGGTCTAAGGGTTTTTTCACTGTAGTATTTTCAAATATTGAAGATCAGGACAGAGTGTTTGAAGGAGGGTCCTACTTTTATGCTGCAACAGGCCTCTATATGCGACCTTGGATTATGAATTTTGTTTTGGAATGCGAAACTTTCACTTCAGTCCCAGTTTGGGTAAGACTTTATTCTCTACCTCTTGATTACTAGTAGACAGAATCTCTATCCACCATAGGAAATAAGTTAGGATGTTTTGTCAAAGTTTCTGAGGCACTAGAAGGGAAAAGTATACTTCCTTTGCTAGAATATGTCTGGAGATCGATCTCTCTGGAGCTTTGCCAGACGAAGTTATTCTGGAAGTTTTTTATGAAGAATGGATACAAACAGTAGATTATGAACATATTCAATTCAGTTGTCGCAAATGTCACGAGCATGGACATCTGTTGAGAGACTGCCCTCTTAGTAAAATAGAGAGAAAAAACAAATCTAACATAATGAAGGATACTGAAAGCTTCTTCAAGGTGGAACATAAAGGAAAAGGGGGCAAAAGAGGACCAAGAACAAGTAAAGTTGCAGGGTAGAAAGCCAGCTAGAAGATGTTTCAAGTCCTCGAAGTAGATGAAGGTTCAACAGAAACAGATAAGGCAAAGGAAGGAAACCAAGTGGAGGAGGAGAAAGCAGAAGACAATGAACAAATACAAGAAAATAACAAACAGAAAGAATTTATGATGAGTGATGTGGAGCAGGAGATGGATCATGAAATGACCCAAAGTGAGATGGAAATGGAGGACCATGAACTCCAAGAAATTCTTGAAAAAGAGAACCTAGATTTAGAAGGTTTCTTGAATCAAGGAACCAAAGAAGGGTTATACTCGTTACCTACAGAGGAATTCAATAGGGTTCAGCAGCTGTTTTTATGGAAAACCTAGACTAAAGGGGTGAACAGAAAAAAAAAAACACAAAGATAGGAAAGGCAATGAAGGAGTGAAAATGATGAAAAACACAGCAAGACTAGCACCCAGAAACCCAGGAAAGAAAAAGAGCAGAAAAAAGAAGAATTAGTTGTTGATGGAATGTGGAAAGTTAATGATAGATTCAGGTAAGATGAAAGACCTATCTAGTTACTGCTTTACTAATCTTTAATAATGAAGTTCACTTCTTGGAATATCAGAGGTCTAGGTAGTAAAAGAAAACAAAGATTACTGAGTAATAGAATGAAACAAGCAACTCCATATGTGATTTTCATTCAGGAAAGTAAGTGTTCCATCCAGAAGATAAGAGATATCCATAGTAAATGGCTCAATAGATTTGAGTTTCTAGAATTCAAAGCAGAGAATACAGTAGGAGGTATTCTCACTCTTTGGAACCCACAAAAAATTGGCTTAATAGATGCAGAGGCATCTAGGGATTATTTATCTGTAGTAATTCAACCTGTGGGAGACAAGGAATCCTACCTGGTAACAAATGTTTATGGCCCTCAAAGAACGGATGACAAACTCAGGCTTCTAAATTCTCTAGATATTCTTAGAGACAGACATGTAGGAATACCCTAGATCTTGGGGGGGATTTCAACATGATCAAATCACTTACAGGAAAAAAAAGGGGGAACTAGAGTTCTAGGCAAAGACTCTTTGGCTTTTCAAACCTTTATCGATAAGATGAAGCTGGTGGACATTGTAACAAGTAACGAAATCTTTACTTGGAACAATAAAAGAGGAGGAGAGTCTCAAGTAGCCTCAAAATTAGATAGATTCATAATCTCAGAGGATCTTATACTCAATGACAAGGAAATGGTAGCAAGAGTGCTCCCCTTTGGAGGCTTAGATCACTGGCTGGTACAACTGGAGGTTCAAGGAATTGGTACCCCCAGGAACAGACCTTTTAGATTTGAAAACATCTAGCTCTCAAACCGAGATTTCATCAACAACATAGATAAATGGTGGTCAGAAGATTTAAACATTCAGGGAACCAGAATGTTGCTTCTACTTAAAAGATTAAAACGCATCAAGCTTCGGCTTAAAGATTGGAACAAGAATGAATTTAGAAATATTGTTGAAGAGAAAAATATTATTAAAGGCAAAATGCAAGAACTTAACCAAGCCCTTATCAAGGAGGGCCATGAAAAAGTCAAAAGTGGTCAAGCCACCAAATATCATCAAAACTGAGAGCATTTATGCAAACAAGAGTAAATATTTTAGAGACAAAAATCTAGAGTCTAGTGGCTAAAAGAAGGTGAATGTAATACCAAATTTTTCCACAAATCTACCATGGAAAACAGAGCACATAACAAAATTTCTTTGATCAAGGATAAAAGAGGAAACATTCTAAGAAATAGAAGTAGTCATAGTTCAGCACTTTCGAAACATAGCACAGGAAACCTGTTATGATAGAGATCACTACATCCGGGACTTCACCCAGCATATACCCACGATGGTATCGAGGGAGGATAATTTCAATCTTTATAGGCCAGTGACTGAAGAGGAGGTTAGCGGGGTACTCAAAGAAATGTAAAATGGTAAGGTTCCAGGCCTGGATGGTTTCAATGTCGAATTCTTCAAAGCTTGCTGGAATATTGTCAAACAAGACATTCTACAAGTAGTGGAAGATTCCAAAATGAACAGAACCATTTTGAAGGCTCTAAATACCTCTTTTATAGCCCTGATCCCTAAACAGGAGTCAATTCTTCGTATGGAGTCAATTTTGGCGAACAATTCTTCGTATGGATTATGATGATGCCAACAATCTCATGTATTCTCCCAATCCATTAATCCTAGATTAGATCATAAACGTAGTTCCCTTCACCAGATCTACAAAATACCATGGGAAGAAAACCATGAGAAAACCATCATGCCCAAAACCATGTGTGAAATCCATTCACAAAACCATAGGTGGTTCCGCCCTCCTTGTGACCCCACTAAACTTTGTCAACCCTACAAATGAGTGTTGCTCTTACTCTTCAACGTAAGAGATTACATCATTAATATGTTCCCACTGATGTTGGGAGGTCTGGCTGTTTGTAATTTTATGCTACACTACTCTCATTATGCAAGATTCAGCATTCATAATAATCTCGTTGTGCAAGATTTAGCCTTCATAATAATGACGATGTTTACAGTGCAGTCAACAATTCAAAGATGACTTATACCATCCTGACAAAACCCTAAGATTCCATTTTTTCTTGGGAAAATACGATCGGTTGAAAAAGGGGACAGCGAAATCACATATGATTTAATCTCAAGATTTTTTATATGAAACAACTGATTATGTAGAGATACTTCTTACATGGCAATTTGAGGTGGACGTTGAACTAATTTTCCCTTATTGTACGATCTTATTACATATTTAATAATTAATTGGCGGCGTAATTATTCAATAGGTGATAACTGAATGCGCTGGGAAGGATTATTCAGTAACACATTTTGATGGCAGCTACAAAAGGGAAAGTAAGATAAAACTCAAGTACTGATCAACTGAGAACAGTACGGCAATTGGCCCTGATTTCTCCCATGGTGCCTGTAAGAGGGCTGATGTTCCCCATCTTCACCATCGATTCTGCAAACTGTTCGAGAAAGAGCTCTTCGTTTTCTGCGTAAGCTTTCACGGTTTCCACTGTTTTGCCTTGGCCCTTGGCGAACAATTCTTCGTCTGAGTTCAACAGTCCATACCCGCTCAGCAAGTTCTTGAAGTAGTAGTTGTCGAATTTCGTAGGACTCACAAAATCCAATGGGGATAAGTTATTATCTCCTCCCGATTTAGGACACCCAGATATGAGCCGACTATAGTAAGATTTGTCCAGGCTGGAATCTGGCTGCCCATTTCCACTCTGGTTGTGAAGCCTCTGCCTGAAACTTGTGCATCGAGATTGGCCGATCGTGTGACTTCCTGCGTAATTAGCATTTGTATTTGTATTTCACCACTTAATAATCTGTACTTAATATTGAATGCTACAAAATGAAATGATTGAGCTGCAAATTATGACGCTGTAAGTTATAAATACAATGTGTATACCTGAAAGGGCCACCAAGTCTACCTCATCCAGACCCTGGCCTTTAAACTTGGTAATGAGAGTCTGGAGAGTTGAGTTGGGAGCCGGGATATTGTTGTTAGACCCACTCAAACTTGCACTTGTCGAGTCCCTTCTCCCTAGTAAAACTTCCCAGCCCAGACCTCCGCTCTGGTATTATTCATTCATAACACATGACTAAGTATTATTATTTACCAGATTATGATCTTGTCTTAGAAATCGAGTACCAGGAAAGATATGTTTATATGTTATTTTTTCTTGGAAACCGAGTGCTAGTAAATAGATCTATATATAATGTATTACCAGGACCACTGAGTCACGAGCTGTGATAGCAAGAATATCTGCACAGGATACAGTTTTGCGACAGGCCTTCTCCAGCTCACTCTTAATCTGATCAATGACTTCAAATCCTCTAGCAGAGTTATTGTTGGGATTTGATCCCTTCTCACTCACAATGGTTGAACTGTTATCCAGCAGCAAAGATGCGTCGCACCCCTGTCATGCCATTAAAATTTCACCCATAAATACATACTTTTAATTACTATGAATTCGTGAGTAGCCAATAGTAATAGCAATTTGATCAATGTGCATAAGGAAAATATTACTGACCTGAACAAAACAATCATGGAAATGAAGCCTGAGTAAGGATGCTGCCATTCGAGCTTCCTTCATCACTGCCTTCTCTACCACCGATTGAACTATTTCTTCGGCCATGGGACATGAATGGTCATAAAAATGTGGAATCAAGTTATTAGAAGACTGAGGGTACGACACCGGGAATGACATTACGAAGGCCTGCAGCGAACAGAGGAGCAAAAGAGGGATAAAAGAAAGGCTGCGCGCAATAGTTTTTGCCATGATTCTCATGAATGAACGAACTGCTATCCCGATCTATCAATCAACGTAAAGGAACACGAAAGGAAGAAGAGGTTGTAGTTGTTGGTTATGTGGACGTTTATTTATATGAATGGATGGGCGTTAACGTTGAATTAAAGTATTGAAGACATCAGAGGAAGAAGACCGCTCAGCTACTACCCTAAACCACAACCTACGCGGGATGATGACTCATTCAAATCTTTAATTGTTACTAAAGAATTGGTAAGTCAGCAAGGCTGCAGGTTTTTTGGCTGTTAGCTATTAAAAAAACTACAAAGGAATACGCGTATCCCATTAAGGCATTGATTCTAGATGAATACTGGTTGTCCCATATTGCATGAATGAATATTTAGCGGTCCATCGTTCGGAACGATTCAGAGGTAGCAAGCGAAACAGCCGAAAGTTCCAAGGGCAGGTAGCCGACATGGTGGTTGTTTTTATAATTCAAATTCATTGAATGGTTTAAATTTAAACATCCAAACATATTCTAATAGTTGCAACAATATCAATGGATTGAATTAATATCATTAACTTCAGTGTATATTTAAAAATTAAATGATTAAATTTTATTTAGATTATTTTTTTACAAAGTTTTATTAAAAATTTACCATGTCATTTGTTAATTGACACCTATCAAAATTAACCATAATGTGAAGACTACAAAATGTAACACACACTTTACACATACACTTGTCATAGTAGTGGAAAGGTGTATTTCCAAATAACATGATCAGGCTTTTCAAACCATTGGAAACCCGTGTCCAATTCCGAATACAATTCCAAATAACAGTACGTAGTTTCATTAACTTGTCCATCAATTTTGTCCTTTCCAAACCATTGGGAAAGTGTGTCCAATTCCAAATAACAGTAGGTAGTTTCATTAACTTGTCCATCAATTTCGTCCTTTCATGCTCTTAACAATAACTCCAAAAAACAGGTGTGGTTAGTTTCATTAACTTGTCCTTTCATGCTCTTAATAATAACGTTTCATTAACTTGTCCTTTCATGCTCTTAATAATAACTCTGCCACTCCATCTACTATTGTAAAGTGGAGGAATAAAGCAACTTGAGCGTTTCAAATTGTGATTAAATATTTATTGTAAGTGTTATTCATCACCATTCCATCTATTATAAGCAAAGCATTTCTCCGTGGATGCATGCATTTCTTAGTGATTGGGTTGTTGGAATTGTTGAAGGATTACTGGAAGGATTGCTGCAAGGATTTTGAAGGGGCTTCTCTTGGCTTCTATCTATTAAGAAAGGTGCACAATCTGTTACCTAGATTTGGAAAATTACTACTCTATATATTAATATTGTTTTCAATGGCCACTGTTAACTAGATTTTTCATTACTCTAATGTGGAATGACTTTGTCCATTTGCGCTCAATGGCCACTGTTAACTATATTTTTCATTACTCTAATGTGGAATGACTTTTTCCATTTTCACTAAAGTCTTGTTGAAACTAAATTTAAATTGTAAATAAAAAGAACACTTACATGATGCTAATTTTCATTATATAATCCATAAAATATGTATTAAAATTAGTGAGATTAATGAAGACAAAATCATATAAAAAAAAAAATTGGGATAAATGGCTTTGTGTATTTAACTACGCTATACAACCAACTGCTAAGATTCTGCTGCAAGCAAATCAAGGTAGTATGCCTTCTTAAACTTAAAATTTAGATATCTCTGTAACCTCTAACACCAGAGGAAAAACATTCACCTAATACCCACAGATAGAGAGACCACGTGAGAGGGGCACTCACAAGGAGTCCAGTATCTTTTGACATGACGTGCATAAAAAAACATTTGGGATAAGTGGCTTTGTGTGTTGAACTACGGTATACAACCAGCTGCATAAGATTCTGCTACAAGCAAATCAAGGTAGTATGCCTTCTTAAACTTCAAATTTAGATATCTCTGTAACTTCTAACATCAGAGGAAAAACATTCACCTCATACCCAAAGATAGAGACACAACATGAGAGGGGCACTCACAAGGTCTCCAGTGGCTTTTGACATGACGTGCATAAATGCCTTGGACTGTGGGTGCCATTCGAATTTGTACAGAGGCGTTGGTTCGGCTCTCAACAGATTCTTCGCACAGTATCTGAGTAGAATTTACAGAATTACCACATAGTTTTCAGTTACAGCAAATGAATGTATCCACCCGGAGCGGGACTGCTCTGCAGTTCACCTGAATCCCATAAATAATTATTGTGCATTATGGATCTACGACCCAAAATTTATCATTCTATAATCTCACAAAATCAGCGAAACTGATCTTACTCGTCCGATGAAAGTTCTCTTATTCGATCCAGGAAGCATGTGGGCCACAGTATAACCAGGGTTGGGCATGAGGAAAGTTGGTACCTTGAGTCTTAACATCTAGATTAAGGTTTTTTTGAAATAAAAGTGAAGAAAACCTTAAAACAAAACACTAAGGTTGTTTCTCCACATTAGTATATAGAGTTTGAATAGAAAATACAATGATATAGATGAGTATGGAAGCCAAAAACTATAATGGTAAGCCATTAATATTTGCCTGCCATATCATTTTGAGAAACATTTTAAAGGAAAATGAAAAAAAAAATAGAGAAGTTTGATTAGTTCTTATTCAAATTTTTTTAAACGTCACAATTAATTTTTTATTATTATATAATCACATACAATTATATTATTTATGTCCAATAATTTTTTTTTATATATTTTGTATAGAAAGAATGATAGGATAGGTTTCTCTATTTATATATCTATCAAATACAATTATTTGTCTCTAATATTATTTTGTATAAAAAGAATGATATGGTAGGTTTTTCTATCTATCAAGATCGATCGGGTTTGGTGGGAGGGAAATTATACCCTAACAGTCCCTAATTTGTGGTTATTACAGGATTTTTGGTGATTTCGGTTCACGGTTCTGCGTGTTGCGGAATAAGAGTCCATACGAAAAATAAATTAAACAAGGAGCCACTGCCGTGGCGGTAGTCCTTGCCGGGGTCTGCAGGGAACTTAGAAGAGGTGCCAACCTTGCAGAAACCATATTTAACTTTGCCTTTGGATGACCAAATGTGATTAATGAAGAGTTTGGTGGGTGCGGCAATCACATTCCATCCAACATAAAACTCAGTTTTGTGCTTTGTGATAAGAATATTATATTTCTACTGTAATATAATTTACTGTCTAAATATTTGTTAAGAATAAAACTTAACATTATTTTATATAATGAATATGCTTATAAAATGTTTAAATTAAAATTTAGCAAACTGTCTAGATGTGAAGATGAGACATTGTTTTCCTATTTAGTTTTCATTTTCACTATGTTACCACCTGAGCTCCTCAAAAAACTAATTTCACTTTGTTAGTGTTAATGTATTGTAAATTATTAATTTATAAATTTATATTTTAATAATTTTAAAAAATAAAAATTAATCATTTAAAAAAAATTATTAAATTAAAATTATCTTTTAATAAAAATAATGACTATAATTCACCATAAATATTTAAAAATGAAAAATGAAAATATGTATATAGAAGATAATAATATGTATTGCGTTACCCAGATTTCTTTTATTTTTATAATTATTTATTTATTTATTATAAATAAAATATTTTATAAGAATTTATTCATTGATACGAACATAACTTGTTTTCTGTAGCTATCTCCCTCTAATTTGTTTACTTACTCAAGCAACTGAAATCAGTCATAGATTGTAAAAAAATCCTTTGTTCTGAACAAAAGAATAAAGGCTCTTTCTATCTTTTTTGGAAATTAAGTCTTCTAATGCTCAATGCAAAGATCGCAGCGAACAAAAGTGCGATTGTCATTGTTGCAACTGCAACCGGTCCCAGAAAATCGTGTTTATATCCAAAGTAATTACTCAGAAATTCGTTCACTTGTTGCTTCTCGCCATCTACCATCACCACTTCAGCTGAAATATTGCCAAACTAAGATACCGCCAGTCCGTAGAGCGTCCATGCGAAGGGGCATGCCCAGTAATACCATCTCCACCACAGAGGAATCCACTGTAACGCCCAAAAACACTCACATTATCAATGAACATTTATTTGACTAATTTTTGTGACGAGCCCAAAGGGAAAAAAAAGAGTAATTACTTTTTTTATGGTAAGAGTTTTGGAAATTTGATAGATAGAAACCACTAAAATGAACTGATTATACTCCTATCCATCATGGAATTTCCAAAATCTGCAATCAAATTAAATTGAAAAATACATAGAGAAAAAGTGCCTTTTATTTTCTCTCAAATTTAATTTTAATTTTGATAAATTTCAAGTGAATACAGACCAAAAGGGATTCCTGACAAATAACGAAAGGCTCAAAATCCATGCATACCTTTATTTTCAAACTGAAATCAGAATTTAAATTATTTCTAGTGCAAAATAGATACAAATGGATTACTGCCATGTAATAATATCTCCGAAAGAGTATCTAAAAGCATATTTTCATTATATTTACACCATGCAGAGGTAAAAAACCAGGGCATATATGTTTTGAACAAATCCCATTTTGAAAAAATACTATCTATTTGAGAGATCCTATAAATATTTTGTTCCTCTTTAGATGAATTAGAAAGGGTACTCCTTCCATTTATGTCTTCATTTACTATTTTGTTTTTTAAACATTCGGTTACAAACCAATCTTGAATACGAGGAAAAATTTCCTTGTTCTTATTGGAAAACATTTCGGATAGTAAATCATCTTGATAAGATCGAGTTTGAATAAGACCCACGTTTGAACTGAAACCCCTTTTAAAGCACTGATCAAAGTTGTTTTCTTCTGAATCGGATCTTTTAAAAAAAGGTTGGCAAAAAGTTTTTTCAAAATTGACTATTTGTTCTTTTGTTAAAGGCGTAGAAATCTCTTCGATCGAAGAAAGATATATCTTTTCATGAACGAATGGATTCAATCAAGTTAGTAAATTTAAGGATCTGTACAAATCATAGATTAATACAAACGTTTGGTCACCACTTCGTTCTCGTTTTAAATATTTAGGTAATAATATGTTAGATACTTGTGATTTGATGAATGAAATAGTTTTCTGAGTGAACGGGTCCTATTTCACCAATGGGCAAGGAAGATAGATTGTTGTGGATGATCAAAAGATTGAATAATTGTCCATATGTAAAATTATTCCTTTTGATATAAAATCTTTTCATATCAGAAGGTAATCTATTCCTATAATTTGGCCGAGTATGATGCAAATAATCAAAAATTATACAACCTCTAAGAAATTTCCCAATAATAAGTCTTAGGCATCTAATCTAGATGATTTGATTTATCCAGAAGTTATGAAATTGACCAATTAATTGTTTCCCTAAAAAATAGGAGGTTGTATTTGGGAGTGGGAAACAAAATCTCATTAATGATCTAGCAACTACCTGCCACTTTTTGGTGAGGTGGAGGTAGTTACTAACCACAAAAGAGTGGTAGATTGGAAATTGATAAAAATCTTGTGTTTGATTTCTTTTGGCTCATTGTGAGAGAAAATGCTAAAGAGAAGCAATATCCTTGAGGGGATAATGGTTGGATGCAATATCAATGTTGAGAGGAGCCAAGTACTCAACTACTAGTTTTCCCAAACTACTGATTTTGAAGTCAGTGTCCTTACCTATTGTTCTTTTTTCTTTGGAAAAAGTAAATAATTATGTTTTTCATTAGAAAATTCTATGTAGAAGAAAGAAAATAATTTAGTTACATTTTACTTACTCATTTTCCATAGTAAAAGAAAAAGAAAAGAGTTAGTTATAATTTTATTAGAGAATTTTGAACTGTAAAGAGAAAATGGCTAATTATTTTGTTTTATTTTATAAATTTTATATAGTAGAAAACTTATGGTTATATTTTTATTCATAAATATTGTGTGGAGGACTATTAAAGGAAGAAAACTAGAAATTATGCTAAAGAACTATTAAAGGAAGAAAACTAGAAATTATGCTAAAGAAAACAATCGCATACATAGTAGACATTTAATGTGTTAATTGAGAAATTAAACATGAAGGTATTTGTTGAAACTAGATAGGTATTGGTTATGTATACAAGTCTATCTATATGTGTTATTTCAACACACACCGCACCTAGTAATACAGGATTGGAAAACCTTGTTCGACTTTGAAGAGTAACTATGTATACAAAACAATAATAAAATATGTATATAATAAATTTTGATTAATGTAATAAATCTTAATCTTCACTTTGTGAATATAATAAACTAGCCTAGATACACAATGATCGAAAATACAAAAGTATCAATATTTACCATTGTTTTCACAAGAAAACACAATGGTATTGTTTTCCAAAATTATACAAAGTTTCATTTATGATCTAAAAATATCATTACATGGAGACAAGATTTGGAAGAGCTCTAACAGACCTCAAGAAACATGTAATTAGAAAAATAATTATATAACTTAAATGTTTTCTTCATAATCGAAAACAATACTCAATACATGAGAGGCTCATATCATTTTATAAATAATTATGTTTCGGAGGAACTACATGTCCCAAAAGACGTGAAAGAAAACAATTAACAAACATTTCAGAGGTTAACAGTCGGGAGATTCCTCTTCGAACAAGAGAAATCACAACCCATGTAGAATGAGAAACCAAAATTTGGGTACCTTAGACATGGCGGAAGAGTTGAATAAGTTGAAATCAAGCCATGCCAAATTTGGAAAAGTTAAAGGAAAACGCTATGTTCAAAAGAGAAATCGGTACTTGAAATAAGCATATACGAAATTAATAATTAGTAAACAAGAACTGGATAAATAACACAAAGAAAATTTAGCATTAAAGGAACAAATGTGAAGAGCGTTATAAAAATAACTTGAAAATAAGTTACAAAATTTTGATGGCTTCTCCCACCTATACAAGAGTAAAATTAACTTATTTACTATACATAGAAAAATGGTTGCTATCTAAAACAAAGACAACAATGTTATAGGTAAAAATAATTAAAGATTGAACTCAGAAATTATAAAGTGAATAACAATGTAAACCCGGTGATTACATTATTTTAACCTATGTAAAACAAATAATTGATTTTTGGATAAATACCAATCTAAACTCTGTACAATGTGGGAAGGAAATAATTGCTGAGTAATTAAGAACTTAAATTCATAATTATTTTTGGGTAAATTTACCGCAGGCATATGACTTTATCGCGCTTCATGCAAATGACAAGATGAAAGAAATGCAAATGACAAGATGAAAGAAATGAAGAACTTTAGCACATAATTTTTTTGGATTTATTTGATTTCGAATTATGGAAATGCCAAAAAAGAAAAAGAAAAAGTGTGGCACATAAATTCATGACAGAAAAATGCTAAAAATTCAGACCAATAAAGAATAGAATGAAAATCTTAGGGCATCAACAAAAATGATACACACACCAAAAATTACAATACACGCACCCAAAAAAATACGAACGGCCCTAACCAAAAAAATTAAAATAGTTACCTGAGCAGTAGCATAGGGAAGAGCCGGAGACATCCCTGCTGCCTTTTCTCTATAGAAAACTGTCCTTTCCGCATCAACTACTGGTTGGACAGAGACGGCATTAGAGAAGCCCAGAAAGATAATAGCTGCGAACATGGATCCCAAAGCATTGAATATATCTTGTTGCTTCTGCCTGCAAACAACATCCAACCACACATAAGAATTGAATCGTTTTGTCCACATCGAACAACACATTAAAATTGGAGAAAGTAATGTTTACATGTTCCGGTCAATTCTGCAAAAAATAGAGCCAAATATTAGGGCGCAGCAAAAGGTGAAAATGAGTCGAACGGTGTTGTACTGAGGATTTCACCAATACGACCAGTGCTGCTTCCAGAAACAAGCCATGGTTTGAACGGCAAAGGATTGACCAAATTGTCATTCGAAACACAAATCCTTTGAGTCCGGGGCAGGTTGGCTGAGTCCCTGAATGAGAATTTTATTATGCCTGTGCAAAAAATAATGATACATTTCGTTTTTAGTCACATGAATAAACCCACATACATAAAACACAAAAATGCGGGCATTATTGCTAATGGATCTCTAAATTATAAGTCAAAAAGATAATAAATTGGGATAAATAAATAAGAAAACTTCTTTTTTTTCAGAAGAAAAAAAATAGAAATATGTTTTATTAGATGTGAAGATTGTTTTATATCAGCTCATATCTATGGCAGGCTTTGCCTTAGCTGGATTGTAAACTTCGTACATATAAACAAAAAAATTGATCACTGATATATCAACAGAATATTAACAAAAAACAGTAACAATAATCTTGTAGTCTAGGTCACAAACCTTACCATAACTTGCGCTCTTCCATAGCTAATTTCTCCCGGTGACTGAGATTACACGATAATCCACTGCCTGTTCTGGACGATAGAATCCAACCGGTGGTTGAAAGAAAGAATCAACCCAAGGTTGGGATGGATAATAAACTGGCTTGCTGACTTGTAGATAGCACTAGAGTTGCATGCATGCAGATAGACATGTGGCAGATACAAAACTTTGCCCCAACTGCACTTTGGATAAAATGAACTTTGGATAAAATGAAGGCAAGTTTGTGTCAGTGAATTATATGTAGTTTGGATATAAAAATCTTTAGTGAATTATATTTAGTTTGGATATAAAAATCTTTTGCACCAGAATATTTAGTTTGGATATAAAAATCTTTTGCACGAGAAAACCTTGGATAGCAGAAAAGTTGAATATCTTTTGCACCTGAAAACTTTGGATATCAGAAAAGTTTGCCGCAAGGACACACAGAACAAGTACCAAAAACTTAGGATATCTTACTTTTACCCGTCTTGAAACCCGCGAAGCCCGCAATAAGACCCTCAACTTTGTTGGCCAATCAACAATTACATAATAAATTTTATATTATTTTTTAATATGAAAACTTTGGTTAAAATTGTGATGTATAGCAATATTTTTTTGTCAAACAAGAGATTAATAGGCAGTCAACGCACGATCGATTGCTAAGAGTCCCAGGCAGGGACTAATAATATATAGATTCAATAGAGTTATCGTGTTAATGGCATCCATTCTTAGGGCATACATCTGATTTGATTTTGGAATATTTAAGTTTATTGCGTTCACCTTAATTAGTTTTGTAAAATATTTTAAGATTTGTAATAATATTTTACTCAAATAAACTAGGGAATAATTTCAATAGATCTAGCTGACCTAATTTATAACTTTTATAGAACAAAGGTAATAAAACAATGCTGCATTGTCGTGAAGTATCCTTCATGAAATATAGTAGCTGCAATATTAGTGCTAATCAATATTTATCCTCTTATAATGTGGGTCGGTGCACTTGTGTAACCCAAATCCAAATTGTGCTACGTCTAATAGCGAGGTTGCTCGGTTATACTGCCAAGATTGGAAATAATATAAACGAACAATCACCCCAGTTGTTGAATAGAGCTTTTCAAATATATCGCAAAAGATTAAGTGGTCAGAATCATCAGATTTTGTATACTTAGATATATTTTTTATTCACCTGATTGTTTTTATTTAACAATAAGTATTTGTCAGAATCTAAATTCATATATTAAAATTATTTTTTATATATATTTAATTGATTTAAAAAAATTTATTTTACAATTTAATATGATGTGTAACATGTAGGTCATCAAACTTGAAATTTTGTTCATTTCTACCAAAATAAAAAAAATAAAAAATAACTATACAAAGCATTTAAATAAGGTAGACTCAAAAATAAAAATAAAAATGGAGAAATTGGATTCAAATTCAATCTTTCTGGGCTCACCTTAAATTTACATTTAAGGTAAATCTACCCGGATTAAAAATTCATTACATCTAAAGAATTGCCAAAAAATCATCTTTGTAATACTAGGTTTGATTTATTTATACTAATTTTAATGAAATTAATTAGACTTTGTAATAATGGTTAAAAAAGTATTTATTAAATGAGAAATCGTTTAACCTGATGAGAAAAATACCTAGCCGCTGCTATGCAACGCCTTTGTGCCTGATGCCATTGGCTCGGCCCTCTAGCTACTTCGGTGGGCTCCACTGACCTCTTGTGGGAAGTGTTTCCTGTTCCAGTCCTACTCCTGCGCGGCGATTTGATTGGGTGTCACGGCGCATTGGGTTGGCCCAACACGTTGAGTCGGCCCCCCTATGTTCGTTTTGGTTATGCGCGACGCTTGGCCCCTGTGTGCTGCATTGGCCTCTCTGCGCAGTGCTTTGAGCCTCTGCTTCTGGTATTGGATTGGCTGGGGCTCTTTATTCCTCACTGCTCGCTCTCTTCTGCGATGGCTTGAGGGGATCGGTCTTGATCGCTGGTATCTGTGGTCGCTGCAGTAATGGAGCTGCCCTCGCCGCCTCCCCCCTCTGATGCTGAAGCTTTTCTCAAACTCCTGGAATCCCTACCGAAGAAGAAAGTTTTGGAGGCTGTGAAGTTCGTGAAACGATTGGATGACATCCCTAAGATTTCGCTCCCCCTTGAGGGTTCGATCCAGGTCGCCCTTTCTCTGGCTGAGAGAGCTTTGGTTGGATAGTTCACTGGCCTCTCGCCCTCCCCCAAAACCACGGAGAGCTGGGTTGCTAGAAACTGGGCTCCGCTGGTTAAAAATGCTGTCACCTCGTATTTTATAGGGAAGGGATTCTTTATGTTTGAATTCTCTGACAAGGACTATAAGGATCTGATATTCCGGAACGGTCCCTACTTCATGGGTCCTCAGGGGCTGTATCTCAACAAATGGACGCCCGATTTTGACCCAGCAGTTGACGTTCCCATAGCTGTTCCTGTGTGGGTTAGGCTACCCAATCTGTCAGTGCATTGTTGGAATTGGGAGTCCCTAAAGCGTATCGGTAACAGCTTGGGCAAATTCATCGACCGAGCAAACAACAAAGACCAATACGATTGTGCTAGAATCTGCGTTGAAGTTGACCTGGAGGTTGGTTTGCCCGAAGCAGTAAAGATCAGAGTTGGAAGTTGGACTCATGTTCAAAAGCTGGATTATGAGTAGCTTCCGTTCAAGTGCAGGAAATGCCATGTCTATGGCCATTTTGCTCGAAGCTGTCCAACGAATAGTGAAGTGGAGAAAGTCAAGGATGAAGGTTGGACTCATGTCAAAAGGTCCAAAAATGCCCATAAAGCCATTTGAACTGGTAATACAAATGGAAATGGCCCTCAGGCAACGCCTAGAAACCAAACCCCTATCATGGAAGAGCAAGGAAAGAAATTTGTCCAGTTAAGCTCAGTAATAGAAGGCACCTAATAACCAGAGATGCAGAAGGAAGGATCGACCCACAAGGAGTCCCCCTCGGGATCAAAGCATGTGGAAAGTAATGAAGACAGATCAAAAGAGATCCTCATTGAAGAGACAAAGGAAGTGCAAGGTTTGGAGGAATAAGAAGAAGAAGGCGAAATAGGGGCTTCGCAAACCTCGACCAGAAGATCATTGAGAGGCCAAACATCTGCTTGGGGAAAAAGAGAGCAAGAGACTTACAAAGAAAAACTTCAGGGAAGTCAACCAACCCTCGAGAAACTCTTGGCAAATACTCCGAAGAAGAACATAAATCAGTCCCAGAGCTCTAGGGGAGCTCACCATCCAAAAGGAAAGTGATGAAGATCGTTTCCTAGAATTGTAGGGGTATGGGGAGTAGAATAAAAGAAGAAGCCATAAGAAGTTTGATAAGATCAGAATCTCCCGATCTACTCCTTATCCAGGAGACTAAAATGGAGGACTCTGCCTTCCTCCAGATCGGTAAGAAATTGTGGAAGAAAAGCGAAGGACAAGAAGTCTCAGCTCGAGATGCTTCAGGTGGACTGGGTACTATTTGGAATGCTAAAAAATTCATAAAGATCAAAGAAGTCAAAAACACCCATTGGTTGTTCTCAAAGATACAACACATAGAAACATATATGACTCTCTCCCTCTTTAACGTGTATGCTCCTGTCAGCGTAGGAGAGAAAAAGCACTGCTGGGACTCCATTAGAAGTCTGGTAGATTATGAAGATTTGGCTAATATAATAATAGCATGGGATCTAAATCTCACCTTATTATTGTCTCAAAATGTGGAGGAAGCACTGTTAGGGACCCGGCGTGGGAATGGGTTGGCGATTTGCTTCAAGACTGGGACATGATAGATATTAAGCCTACGTATGGGAAGTACACTTGGACAAACAAAAGAATTGGCCCTAGACATATCGCTGCAAGGTTAGACAGATTCCTTGTTCAAAGTTCTTTTCTTCTTCTTGGTCTAGAGTCTAGAATGCATATTCTCCCTTGTAGTGTTTCCGATCATCGCCCCATTAAACTTGACCTGCTGGCACATTTGGACCAAGGTCCCATTCCATTTAAATTCAGCTCTCATTGGGTCAAGGAACAGTCTTTCTTGCCTCTGATAAAAGAAAGTTGGAAGCTCCTAGTCAAAGGCTCTGCCTTCCTTATTTGGGAGGAGAAACTTAGGAGAGTTAAAGTTGCACTAAAAACTTGGGTAAAAACCTTACCAAATCCTATTGGGGAAAGGAAAATGATTCAGGAACAACTTGAGATGCATCATCTAGTTTTGGAAAATGTTGATATCACAAAACAAATACTTGACAAGGAGGCTAATCTTCAGCACATGCTCCTTAAGGCTAGCTTGGCAGAGGAAGAATATTGGAGACTGAAATCCCGCAGTCTCTGGCTCAAGGTGGGAGATAGAAACTCTTCCTTCTTCCATAAGCAAGCTCAGGCCCGAAAATGCCTCAACTCCATCTCAGAAATTAAAGTAGAGACCATCACGCATAGAGAAATCCGAAGCATAAAGAATGTTGCCTTCACTCATTTCAAAAACCTCTATAGTGAACAAGAGGCCTTAGGACATGTTTCTATCATTGTGAATGAGGTTCCCTCCCTGATTACCCCTAGAAAGAATCAATTCCTGGAAGCTAAGATCTCTAACAATGAAGTAAAAATCACCCTCTTTGCTATGGAATCGGACAAGACCCTGGGTCCTGACGGTTTTAGTACCAGATTCCTGCAGTCCTGTTGGCAGATTGTGGAGAAAGACTTATCCAGAATGATTCGGAAATCTCAAGAGTGTCAGAAAATTGGGGGAAGCACTAATTCGGCCTTCCTAGCCCTCATTCCCAGGAGAAAGGTGCCAACACCTTCAGCAGGTTTCGTCCTATCTCCCTTTGTAATATAGGCTATAAGCTGATTACGAAAGTTATTGCCAACAGATTAAAAATCATTCTCCCAGACATCATTCTTGCAAACCAGGGAGGTTTTATTCAGGGAAGACAGATTGTGGATAACTTTATCCTTGTCCAAGAGGCGATTCACTCTAGTTTGGTTCGCAAAGAGAAAGGAATGGTTGTCAAGGTAGATCTTGAAAACGCCTTTGACAGAGTGAGACATAGTTTTTTGATGGATGTCCTGCAGAAATTTGGTTTTGGATCCAAATTTATCAACTGGATTAAGGCTTGTATCAGCGAGCCATGGATAACCCCTCTAGTGAATGGGACGGCCATTGATTTCTTCAAAGCTTCTCATGGAATGAGGCAAGGGTGTCCTCTATCCCCTCTGCTCTTTGTCTTTCAATCTTTTTTCCTCAGCTTCCTTTTGAACAAAAAGCAACAGGATCAAGAATTAATGGGCCTGAACATTGCGAGAGGAGTTAATAATATAAATCATGTGTTATTCTCAGATGATTCCCTCTTACTGTGTGCTGCCTCTGTGTCCTCAGCTAAAAGATTTAAAGATGTGGTTGATGACTATTGTGAAGACTCAGGAAGCAACCTCTATAAAGGTAAATGCCATATCTACTGCTGGAATACCCTTTCCATCACACTGCAAGCCATCTCCTGTTGCTTTGCTTTCGTGGCCTCCTCGTCATGGTCTTCCTTCATGTATTTGGGTCTCCCTATTTTCCAAAAACGTGCTGTCAACAGAGACTGGTTGCCCCTGCTGGAAAAGTTTGAATCTAAGATCCACTCCGAGGGATTTAACTGGCTTAATCTGGCAGGCAATTCAGTGCTTATAAAAGCAGTCCTAAACAGCCTCCCCATCTATCAGTTTGCTGTGATGCTGGCTACAGTTGGAATTATGAAGAAAATGGAGGATCATATAAGAAAATTCTTTGGGAAAGGCAGGAAAGCAAACGAAAAGAAATCCCTTTAATAAGCTGGGCTAAAATCTCCATGCCCAGATTGGAAGGCGGACTGAATTTTAAGAATATTTACACGCAGAAAATTGCATTGGGAGAAAATCTGATCTAGAGGATAATTGCCCCAAATCCGGGGTGGGCTCAGCTTGCCTTGTAGAAAAAATTCTTTTGTGGGCAAAGAAAAAGGTTTCTGGACCATCCCATAACAAACTTTGGCTCGCTAATTCAAAATCTCTATGCAAAATCTTCCTTCTTAATTAGCCAACATGCACATTGGATCCCTGGTAATGGCAAGCAAATTAGAATATGGGAGGATCGTATAATGGGTTGCGATCCTCTGGCTGATGATCGTTCCTTGACTTTGTTGAAAGACTGGATGTACAGTGTAGGTTACATTACTCTGTGGGATATTTCTAATTGGGAGAATGGAGACTGGAATAGCTGGATTAACATTGAGGTGACCCAAATTCTATCCAACAAGTTTGCAATCTTCTTAGACTTCTTAAATGGCAAGGCTCCTTTGAACAGCAGAAATTTGATACCCATGGCTGGGGTCCAACCCCTGGGCATTATTCAGTCTCTCAGGTTTATAGGCAGATCTTATAACATCCCCATGTTCCTCCAGATCCGAAACCATGGAAAGGGATTTGGTCACAGTCTTTGCTTCCTAAAATCGACTACGTCTGCTGGCTCCTATGTCATCAGATAATCTTGACTGATGATAAATTACAGAAAAGAGGCTATCTAGGCCCCTCTCGTTGCTCGTTGTGTGGAGAAAATGTTGAAACTGCTACACACCTGATGCTCAAATGTAAATTCATGGCAGATCTTTGGAATGAGGCCTTAGGCCCATGGAGTTTGGATTTTGTCCTCCCCAATAGCATTCCCAATCTATTTTCGAGTTAGTTACGTTCGTACCCTAGAGGCTCTCCACATAATGTACATATCAAAGCTACCTGGTGCATTCTTCCTAAACTAATTTGTTGGCACACCTGGTTGGAAAGAAATCAGAGGATTTTCAAAGATAAGAAGAGAGATCACAAGATTGTCTGGGTTAAAATCAAAAGCCAATTAAAGGAATGTGTCGGAAATCAGTTGGACGGGGCTGGCCTAAGAGACCATGATGCTGCCTGGAGCGATATCCTAGACCTCCGATTCATTGAAATTGCCAGGCCTCCCATTCCTCTCAAAGAATGGAAAATTAGAATTAATGCATCAAATTTCTTGGCTTTTTGCACCAAGTAGGTGCATAACATTCTCTTCTTTGATGAGGCAGCTAAAGGCAATCCAGGCAGTTCCAGAGCTGGTGGAGTTGTTAAAAAAGATTATGGCAGAACTGTTCTTAGATATGCCTGGGGAGTGGGCTTTAATACCAGCATCCAAGTTGAAGCCCTGGCCCTTCTCCAACGTCTAAAGAAACTTAAATCTCTTGGTATCAACAATGCAATTGTGGTGGGTGACTCTCAGTCTATCATAAAAATCATTGTAGATAGCTCTTCCCCTTCAGATCTAAGATTGTTCAGATTGATCAACAGAATAAGAACCCTGTCAAATTCCTTTCAGAGCTTGAATTTCTATCATGTCAAGAGAGACAACAACAAAGATGCTAACGTTTAAGCTAATAAAGTTGTTCTCCTCCCCCTCGTAGTCATCCTCAGAGATGGAGAAGAAGGCTGGGATCCCATTCCTTAACTGTCTGGTGAATATGTTTTACTATCTCTTATTGGAGCAATTTGTCTGCACTTTTAAAGTGGGAAAGATAGAGGTGGTTTCCCGAAAAATTGCTTGTAAAAATCTCTAGCGTAGCAAAGAAAAAGACACATCGGTCCTGGCCAAGGAGTTTTCTGGACTTTGGTTAGCATTTTGCAATCAGTTTTGAGGCATTTTGGCCAGAAATTAATATATCACTCTATCCATTTCTGTAAAAAAATAAATAAATAAATTGAGAAATCGTTTAAATTATAAATAGTTAATAATTATTTACATCAAAATTATTTATTAAATCAGAAATTGTTTATTCACATACTTAAATTAGTATAAATTACTCATAAAATTAGTCAATTACTCATAAGCTAAATAAATCATAGTTAATGACAATTAGTCATAAATCTAAGTTACTTATAATTCATGATTTATTGAAATATACAATTACTTATGTAGCATTCATTATTCATGATTTAATTTGGCAATGCTCTTAAAGTTTATACTAATAAAATCATATAAGTTTTGCAATAATGATTAAAACAATATTTATTAAATGAGGAATTGTTTAAATCATGAATAACTAATAAATATTTAAATCATAACTAACATTACTAGAAATTAATGGTAAACCTAGAAACTAAAACATAGAATTAGTCAATTACTCATAAACCTAAATAACACATAATTACTTATAATTAATCATAACTATTCATGAACCTAAGTTACTCATCATTAACCTAAATTACTCATAATTGTTGACTATAAATTGCACTAAGGTGTGAGAATTATAATGGATTTAAGGAATTTATGTATTCCTTTTTGTATGTAAAGTGAATTTGGTTACTGTGGTCCATTAGCATAAGGTAAATTGGTACATAGATTTATAGATGGATATCCCATGAACATTTTAAACAAATAACTTTTCAACTCTACAATCTAATAGAAAACATTTTATTTTTAAATATTCTTCAATATCCAATTGAAATTCAATAAACTCTACAATAACATTATTTACGTATATAATAAAAAATCATTAGATATCAAATTCAATTGTGCATTTACTTTTTCCCTAAAATATATACTCAAATAAAAAATAATAGGTAATTATCTAAAAGATGTTGAAATTTTGGATAACTGGGAAAGTATTTCCGAACAAACCCATCAAAGAAACCCATTTTTTATTATTTAAATTTCCTAATATTTTTTAATTTAACTGCCATATCCACGTAATCGTAATCATATAGATATTAATGTAGTCCATTACAATGATTAAGTTGTGGTATTAATTCAGTACATTATGAGGATTATCTTATGATATAATAATCTATTGTTTTATTAATAAATAAGTAAATAATTTTAGATTAATTTTAAATATCAAAAAATTAATATATAAGAATGTGTTGTTTTAGAAATTTAATAATATAATTTTAATTTGATATTTATATATTCGCTATGATTGACTCAACAAAAATTTGTCAAATTCCAACCAAAACTTCCAAAACCTCTGGGTTTTAGACAACCTATTAAAAATATTTATAAATATATAAAATAAAGATAATAATACAATTTTAAGATTAAGATCAACCTATATGTCATTATTTTTTTAAACAACGAAGACATATAGACTTAATTGTTTTAGAAATACATTTTTTAATGGTTAAAAACATTTAAATTATAATTATTGTGATTATTGTATGATTAGAAATTATATTATTAAATAAGAAACAATATCTTAATAAATATTAGGAATTTCAAATAATTAAAACAATTATAAATATATAAAATTATGTTGAAAAATCTCACAAATATAAACTAGACTACATTTTTTATTATTTAAATTTCTCAATATTTATTAATTTAACCTCCATATACTCCATAACCATAATCAGATGGATAACAAAATCCGAGTTTCCTAGTAATTGATAATGTCAATTCTTATGTTTGTGGTTGCTCGAGTGAAGAAATTTTGTTGGATTCAATAAAAGGGTGTGACGTATAATTATGAATATTTACATGTGTATTGCTGAATAAAAAATTCATTGATTAATAAACAAATATGGGTTTTAAATGTAATTGGTTGTCAATAATATTATAGGAATTTGGATAATGTATAAGTGTAATATGGGTTTTAAATGTAATTGGTTGTTATTAATATTATAGGAATCTCGATAATGTATATGTGTTTAGACGAAATGTATTAATTTAAATAATTAAATGTATTTAATATGTTATTGAGAATTGCTTAAACATTTTTTTAACTTTTTTGAAAGAAATAGAATTATATAATTATATAAGAGAATAATGGAAAAACTTTTTTCATTATATTACATACATATTATAATATGTTAGAAAAATAAGATATGGATTTTATAAAACTATATTACATAAATAAGATATGGATTTTATAAAATTATATTTAATCCGTTAGTGTAACCTTTTTTTTATTTGTTTTATAAATTATATTTACCAAAAAAGCATTGTATAAGAAAAATATGTATAAGAATAGGTTAATTAAATAAATTAAAAAACCTTTTCAATTTTTTTAAATAAACTTTAAATACCTTACTTAATATATGTCTAAATTCATGTCTTGTTAGATTTTCTATTGTTTATAATTTGGCAAAGATTGTTTGGAATTACAAGTAAATTTGAGTAACAATAAAAATTAAGATTAAGTCAACAAAAAATTGTCAAATTCCAACCAAAAATTCATAAACATCTAGGTTTTAGACAACCCATTAAAAACATTTATAAATACATAAAATAAAAATAATAATTCAATTTTGAGATTAAGATCAACTTATATATCATTATTCCCGGATGCGGGTGTCTTCACTGGAGATAAGACCTTGCCACATGCAGAGCACGGGCGGCCACGTGATGAGGGACGGGCTTTTAATGCCCCAAGCCATCGCTGCATTGGCATAAGGAATGTTTCTGAGCTTCCTTAATGGAGCTGAGAGAGGGATGGTCGCGCTTGCGATTCGCATTCAATACTGGTCCTATCACTCGTCATGGGAAGGTGCATAAGTTTGTTCATCGGGTGGTGCTGGTTGCATTATGCGTGGAGGGTAATCCAACGCAAGTCTGGAACTCCTATAGTGAGGTGGTGGAACACCAGAGGGAGGCTGGCTTCATTCCAGTGCCTTTCCGCCTTTGTTTCCACTCAATTGAGAGCTATTGGATTGCATTTTGGGAGTGTCGACCGGGGGAACGGTCCAGTTCAAGCCGTTGCGAACAGCACGAGGAGGGGGAAGATACTATGGTTCGTGAGTGCATGCCTTGCAGGAGAGGGCCTGGGCGCGGAGAGCCCTCCCGTCCCCCTGCAGCAGACATTCATCACCATTGTTGCTGCTGTTATTGTTACCGAAGAATGGGAGCTAATCCAATTCCAGCTCACCAAGTCATGGAGGTGGGAGGCTCTGCTGAGGGTGAGCCAATGCTCGCAGCTTTTGGTTCGGTCATTTTTACCTTGGGTAGCTCCAGGGAGAATGCAGGCGTCAATGCCCACATCTCTGTGCTCTTCACCAAGATTCCAGAGGAACATGAGGAAGAGTCATCGCTGGTTATGGCGGAGGATAATTCAGGGCGCGGCAAAGGGAAGCTTCCAATGGGAGAGTCTTCACGAGCAGCTGACAGTGCTGAAAGCGGCAAAGGCAAGGCCCCAATTGGGGAATCCTCAATGGCGGTGGGCACTTCCAGAAGCAATCAGCCTCGGCCCCTTTCCCAATTTCGTGCCCAGGAGCAACCTTCCCCCTCGCAGAATCCCATGGCGATGGGCGAAGGGACAGCAACAGAAGAGGGTTGGCGCACAATTGAGGAAGAGGAACCAGACATCTAGCTCCCAATTCCACCTCTGCGCTCTGGCTGTCTTTTTTCAGGTTTGGTTCACTCCTGTTGGTTCCGGGTTTCTGATAAGTACCAATTGTCTGTTTCATGTCTCAATTTGCTTTCTGTTAGTTGTAAAGACCCGCATGCGGACTCCACAGTCGCAGTGGGCGCGATGTAGTTTGACGGGCATTTCATGTAGTTTCAGTGTCTTGCTTTTGGGTTTCACTGTCCGGTTGGTCCACAAGTCCTTGTTGAGGAACCCCTACGTGGGCTATCATGTGGTTGTTTTGAGGAACCCCTGCGTGGGCTGGCATGTTGTTTTTTTGAGGAACCCCTGCGTGGGTTGTCATGTTGTTATTCTGATCTCTCACGGTCATATAGTCAAGGTTTTTGATCTTTTTGCTCGAATTGCCCTGCGAGGCAACCTCATGAATCAGTCTTTGTCGTCCATGGAGTCACTCGTGACTCTGGGCAGCCAGCTTCTTTGGATGTAAACTTTTACTCTAAATATTAATACATTAGTAGTTAGAATTTGCTGAGAAAAAAAAAAAACTTATATATCATTATTCTTTTAAAACAATGGAGACATATAGAATTAACTGTTTTAGAAACACATTTTCTTAATGGTTAAGAACATTTAAATTATAATTATTATGATTACTTTATGATTAAAAATTACATTATTAAATAATAAATACTATCTTAATAAATATTAAGAAATTCAAATAATTAATAAAAGTTATAGCTATATAAAATTATGTTGAAAAATCTCACCAACTTAGAACATACTACATTTTTTATTATTTAAATTTCTTAATATTTATTAATCTAACCTCAATATACCACATAATCATACTCATGTAGATATTAATGTAGTCCACAGTTATGATATTAATGCAGTCCATTACAAGGATTATCTTATGATATTAACAATCTATTTTTTTTATTAATAAATAAGTAAAATGATTTTAGATTATTTCTAAATATGAAAAAAATTAATATATAAGAATGTTGTTTTCGAAATTTAGTAATATAATTTTAATTTGATATTTTTGGATTCATTATTATTGAATCAACAAAATTTTGTCAAATTTCAACCAAAAATTATTTGGGTGGTTATTACACCTTAAGGACTACTTATTTAGGTGGTTATTACACCTAATCACAATTGACAATAGTTAACTATGATTCACATTACATACATAACTAAAACATATAACTAAAACAAATTCACTATTTTACAAAACAAGTAGCCATCTCGTCTTGAATCTAGCAAAAAAAAGTTGTTCCCCAACTATTTTTTATTAGTTAAAATTTCACTCTTCCACAACCATTAACATTTTTTATCCTTACCACAATGGAAAATTGTTTAGTCCAACAAAAACATAACATGGTGTTTTCTAGGCAATTTTTTGTTGGCATTATGAATTAGATTTTTTCCTTCATGGTAACCTACCTAATGAGTTGTTCTTATTTGATATTATAAATATATTTGTAGAAGCATTATAGCATCAATATTAAACATACACCTTAATATAAACATAATTATAGGTTTACTAACATTAATAATCTTGGATTATAGAGATTAGGTTTAAAAAATTGTGGAATTGTGTTCAATGTTGTAATAATGTTATGATCACTCATTTGATTTTATACAATTTGTATATGTCAAGTTTTTATGTATGTGTAAATGGTAAATTATGTATGTATGTTACTTTTAATTTTATTCAACATTAAATTGTTTCGTTGATATCAAATATTTTTTTTTACTGTTAGGTGATTTCATTGTTTGATCATGGATCCAACTATTTGGAGTTGTCTTCCATTCAAAGTTCTTGAAATTGTCTTCCTGTGGCTCCCTTTATCGGTTGTGATAAAGTTTAGCACTGTTTGTAAGAAATGGAAGAATGTTTTGCAAAACCCTTCTTTCTTGTTATGTTGCAAGAATGTCTCTACGAACGAATTTGGATTTCTCGTTCCTTTCCTTAATAGTGAAGACAATTGTTTTGTTGCTCAATACCTTAATCAAAATGGGCACATATCTCAATTTCATTTGCGATTCATAGATTCAAGATACAGAGTAGAGTGTATTGTTGGACCAATGGTGGTTTTATCCTTACCAACAGAATACTCCCATACACACAAATATTTTGTAACGAATCCATTTACAAAGGAATTTAAAAACATAGGGCCAATACTGATGCAGGAGCATCTGACCACCCTTAATCAAAAGTCAAAGCCAAAGCTATGGAGGAGGAGACGTGGAAAATCATGTAAACTAGGAGAAAATTTCTGTTAAATACAAGCTAATTTGATGGAATTGATAAGTCTCAAGAAGACTTGATTTAATGTAATTATCTGCCATGTATGCACAACGAAAGATTTAGGTATTGTTTGAATGATTTTAGGAGAAGATCATGGATATAGAATGATCCATGATTCTATAGTTATTTCTATATATTATGAACCTATGTATTCTAATAGAGAGAGTATAGGTAGAGAGTGAGAATACAATGTAATTGCTAGAGGAACTGTGACTAAGGCTGAAATGCCTTAGAATGTAATCTAATTATATCTATAATATAAGATATATGTGTTATATGGATTTATCTATGCCTGTGTATAATCTGGATATATATATTCTTTACTGTGAGTTAAATTCTGTGTTACGAGATTGTTGATCGACCATCGATCACTATAAGGATCGATGGTGATCTAGCGTTAAATCAATATATGTGTGTGAGTGTTTAAACAGAGTGTGGTAGAGTTAATATGGGTGGAAAGGTGAATTCCATCATAAGAAAACAAGCACAGAGGGAGCTGTCAGATTGTTTAGATCTACGAATATTAACAACGGAGGAATAGACCACAAGGTCCAGGAGTGTACGGGTGTCCTGATCACAATTGAAGGCCCGCACTTAATCGCAACCTAGATATAAATTCAAATGCTTATGTCGAAGTCAACTATAGGGTTTGAGCGTTTGGTAATCCGCGAGCTAGTTGAAGGGCCACAAACTGTTGGATCACTGCTGATGCTGACTGTTGGATTAATATCGCTTCGCATCAATCATGAGTGAATGAACCCTGGCCTGGAGGAATTGCGAAATGTGATGTGCGATACAAGGATCCTGAGCGGACCCGATAGGAGTTGAACTAGGGTTTATTTTATTTGGAGTCTGGTTCTTGTGCATTTAGGTGGGACCAACGTTCATTGGCGGATTACCTGCTAAAGCGTTGTTGGGTGATTGGTTGGGTTTTATTTAAAACCTACCAATGTAACGCTTCCGATTTGTATAGGTGGGGCATAACCCACAGATTTACGTAAGGTGATTATGAAAACCAAGGAAATTACCTTTCGCAAGTTTTTCCTGCATCAAAGTGGTATCAGAGCAGGGAAAGGTTTCCTGCAAGTAGAAAGACGATTTTGTGTGCAAAAATGGAAATTCAACATGGGAAAGTTGTTGTCCAATTGCTGTTCAATTGTTGTTCAGTTGTTGTTCAATCGTTGTTCAATTACTATTCAATTGTTGTTCAATAATTGTTCAATTGTTGTTCAGTTGCCGTTCAATTGTTGTTCAATTTCTCTTCAGTTGTTGTTCAGTTGTTTTTCAATTGTTGTTCAATTGTTGTTCAATTACTATTCAATTGACGTCCTGCGTCATTTCAAGTGAAAGGAGGAGGTACATTTATGTGAGGATTGGTGAGCTTGTGATCTTTATGTTATTATGCATTCAGGTAACAACATAGGAAGGTGAGAAAACCTACAGCAACCTAGAGCATGGAGTGCTCAATTTCTTCCAGAAGAGAGAACCATAGGGATGCCAAAAGACTAAGCCAGGAGAGAAGCTTGGTGAGGTATCGTGTAGCATATGAGACTGTTACTACAAAGGTTTTGTTGTAGCTCACAAAAAGACCATAAGAGAAATTCCATTGAGGAAGTGGGTAGAATTGATATGGGATAAAGGAGAAGCCTATGACCCAGAGGTCATAACATTTTGTGCCTCAAGATTCTGATGCAGAAGCATCTGACCATCCTTAATCAAAAGTCAAGTTCAAAGCTATGGAGGAGGAGACGTGGACAATCATGTAAACTGAGAGAAAATTTCTGTTAAAAATGGGCTAATTTGATGGAATTGATAAGTCTTGAGAAGACTTAATTTAATGTAACTATCTACCATGTATGCATAACGAAAGATTTAGGGATTATTTGAATAATTTTAGGAGAAGATCGTGGATCTAGAATGATCCATGATTCTAAAGTTATTTCTATATATTATGAACCTGTGTGTTCTGATAGAGAGGGCATAGGTAGAGAGTGAGAATACAATGTAATCACTAGAGGAATTGTGACTAAGGCTGAAATGCCTTAGAATGTAATCTAATTATGTGTATAATATAAGATATACGTGTTATGTGGATTTCTGTATTCATGTGTATAATCTACATATATATTCTTTACTGTGAGTTAAATTCTATGTTACGAGATTATTGATTGACCATCGATCACTATAAGGATCAATGTCAGTCTAGCTTTAAATCGATATATGTGTGTGAGTGTTTAAATAGAGTGTGGTAGAGTTAATCTGGGTGAAAAGGTGAATTCCATCATAAGCAAACAAGCATAGGGGGAGCCGTCGAATCATTTATATCTACGGATATCAACAATGGAGGAATAGACCGGTGGGGATAGGAATGTATGGGTTTCCTGATCGCAATTAAGGGTCCGCACTCAATCACAATCGTTGATCTAAATTTAAAATGCTTATGTCGAAGTCAACTATGGTGGTTGAGCATTTGGTAATCTGTGTGCTAGTTGAAGGGCTGTAGACTGTTGGATCACTGTTGATGCTAACCATTGGATTAATATCGCATCACATCATTCATGAGTGAATGAACCCTAGCCTGGAGGAATTGCGAAATGCGACGTGTGATATGAGGATCCTGATCGAACCCAATAGGAATTAAACCGGGGTTTATTTTATTTGGAGTCTATTTCTTGTGCATTCAGGTGGGACTAGTGTTTGTTGGCGCATTACGTGCTAAAGCACTGTTGGGTGATTGGTTGGGTTTTGTTTAAAACCTACCAATGTAACGCTTACGATTTGTATAGGTGGGCCATAACCCACAGGTTTACATAAGGTGATTATGAAAACCAAGGAAATTGGCTTTAAGCGATTTTTCCTATGTCAAATCTGAATTGGAGACTAAAGATTATTTTCATTATTGGAAAATGTAAACAATAGAAAATATGACTGGGTTGTTTTAAAACATATGTATGACAGAATGCAATCTAAATTTTATGTTTGTAGTAGTCTTGATAGGGTATGGAAAAGGGCTATTGTTCCATTTGGTGACACTTCACCCCCTAAGAATCTAGTTTTCTATAAAAGTAAATTGTTTTAGCTATATCTGGACAAGGAGTATGAAGATTATCCTCGGTATGGGTATACAATCTACTAGTTTGATGTGATAAAAAATGAATGGGGATTTCCATTTGTTCCAATCAATGACATACGTTGTATGTCATTAGCAATATACATGAATCAATTGATATGCCTTGTGAATGATGGCTCCACTTCTATATGGTCAATTGAAGAATTAGATCATTTCTAGTTTGGTCAACCATGTGTTGAACGAAGAATTAACTACTTTGAAGATGATCTAGGTTTCAAATGGAAGTTGTTGGAAGAAATTTCTGTAGATATAAATAACAAATGTCCTAGTTATCTTCCATTTTGAATAGTGCATGGTTTGGTTCTTATGTGCAATTGCAGTGAAGTTCTTTTGCTGTTATATGACATGATGACTCCCATCTATTTTTCAATTAGATATTGATAATTCAACTAATGAATTGATGTCTGTCTTTTGGTACCCAACGTTGGAGGATTGCAATGATTTGATTGAGTATGGAAATTTTTTTGCAATTGCTCCCCGTATGGATTCCATAGATGAGATTCCACCATTGGATATGGATATGGATTCTTAGGATATTAGTATTCTTATGAGTTCCTATAAGTATTTCCATTTTATATACTCTCTATGGTTGTGGAAAATATTTCCATTTTTTTCTCTATACATACTATGGGTCTCTTTATGATGTAAAATATTTCATATTGTTTCCCCTAAAGTTTTCTTTTTTACATGTAAATGTGTCTCGATGTTATGCATTTTTCTTTGTTTGTATAATTATAATTTCTATGAGTTATGTTATACATGTTATTTGTATTGGTTTTTGTCATTTATTCTCAAACAATGTTATATGTTTATGTACATTTTAATATTTGCATTTATATTTTGATAGTATATAGTTCCAAATTTTTAGATATACTTCCAATTCATATAATTCTTAAAGTATTGTGTCCCAATAGTATGGGTTTTGTTTTGTTTCTAATATGGTACATGGAAATTTATACTTTTTGTTTATGCAATTTGGAACAATTCATTTCTGTTTTTTTCCATTTTGAAAAATTCGTTTTTATTTTTAGCCATTTGGGAAAAGCCTTATACATTTTGATAAGTTTATATGTTTGGAAAACAATAAGATATACACTTTTTATGTTTTTTTACGATTTCCAAAAAAAAATTGTGCCTTTTTCATTCTGTTTTGTTTGTTTATTAGATATTTGTTATGTTCCATGTTTATGATTCCATAATGAATATTTTATTATTCATTGTAGACATGTCATCTGAAGGCACAAGCAAGCATACAAGAAAACAAAATTTGTCACCAGAATCACGTGAGAGGTCTAATGAAAGTTGTCGTTTATGGTATCAACAAAATAAGGATGCCATAAATGAGCATAGGAGAGCTACATATCATAGAAAAATGAGTGAAGCCACTCTTGAAAATGATTTTATAATTCCTCGTAAGTATCGTACTATGGATGATATAATGGAAAGAACATTTCCTATTGATAGTTCATTATCAGGATATGCTCCTCATCAACATAATCTTGTTGTTCGATGCTCTCCTAAAAATGTTCATAACATTGGGGAAACATCTTGTAATCGGGAAGAACGACATATCGATAATGTGGATGCAACTGTTCACCCTAACCCTTCCATGTGTCCAATTGCATGTTTTGATGGCCAAATGTTTCAAAACATTCATGGTGGAGGTAATGATGACATTGTGTGTGATGATTTGCATGATAGTTTACTTAGCCATTTGTTTGATAATTTGGAGCCAGTTGCTCGAAACATCGGATCTTCAAATATCATTTTTCAAAGTAATGTGGTCCCACCAAGAGAATTAATCATTCTTGATAGCATTTCCCGTGGAACAATGAAGGTAACACAATGATATTTTGATTTTTGTTGCAATAGTGGTTGTTTTATTACATTCCTATATTTACAAAGTTTTGTTTACTAAACTTATAAGTTTTATTATTCTCCTGGAATACGATACAACTTGTTTTAATAGAGGTCTAGAAATTAATTCCCAAAGTGTTCCATCTACTAATATAAGAAGTGAAGATGAAGCATGTCATAGCCTTCGTGTTCATTCTCCTCGATGATCAAATTGCGAGAATAATGTAAATTTTCAATGTTTTTTATTTTCTTTTCATTTTTTAAATTTCTAGTTGGTTGGACATTAATTTTAGGACATATGTTATTTTCTTCGAATTGGACAAAACTCATTTCAATAGAGGCATAAAAATTAACTTTGTAGATGTTCCATCTACTGATGTTCGAAGTGAAGAGGAACCATCTCATAATGTTCATCCACATCGCCAAACAAATGTAAATGTTGAGTGCATTTGATATTTTTCTCATTTTTTCATTTACAGTTGCTTGGAAATTGTATTTTGTAACATTTTATGGAGAAACCATGATTTCGTCTCATTAGGTTGGAGAATTGGAATCCAAAACATCAAATTGTAAAACTAATGTAGATGTTCAATGTATTTGATTTCTTTTCCATTTTTGAATCTTTCTTTGTTGGACATTTAGTTTTATAACGTATTTTATTTTTTTGAAATAGGAAACAACTCATTTGAATAGAGGCATATAAACTACATCCCAAAATGTTCCATCCACCAATGTTAGAACCCAAGAGCAACCATCTCATAACACTTATCCACATGAAGGCACAAATGTAAATTTTGAATGCATTTGATTCTTTTTCATTTTTTTCATTTATAATTAGTTGGAAATTAAATTTTAAAGTATTTTATGACAAAGAGACCTTTACATCCTCTTAGGTTCACTAAATTCACACATAAATTTGGAAAGACATTCTCATAGATCCATTCCACATGCTTCAAATCTTCAAAGGGAATCTCGTGTTCCTAAAAATGAAGCACACGTTAGAAGAAATTTTACTCTTCCATATGGTTTTCAACATGGTTCGACCATTAGAGATCATATTCATTTTGATGCAAACATGATTGTTGTGCATAAAATATTTCGAGCAAAGATAGATAGCGTGTCAGTTGTCCAAATGTGCCCCATTTGCCAAGAATCATATCCCAGAATCCAAGTTGTGAGATATTCTGAAGGACCTGTTTTCAAATGATGTAAGAGTGGAAGAGGAGCCCATCATTTTTGTCGATATAATAACATGGATCCTAGTGATCAGCCTCATATTTTAAGTGTTATTACTCAAGTTGAAGAAATACTAATAGCATGTCTGAATCCTATTTTGCAAGTGACACATGCTCAAGGTGGGCAATATAAGTATAGTGGTCATAGAATTAGCTTTCCTCAATATATTTCTACAATTGTACAAAGTCTTCCACGGCATGTTGAAGATATTGACTTTCTAATTGTGAGGAGACATGTTGCTCAGTCTAAATATTATGAATGTTATGTTAAAATATTTTGAGTGATGGCTTCATTGGTTTTCAAAATCCAACATGATCAATATTATCAATATGTTGTAATTGATTATGATTCAGTGAATGCTCTGCCCGAAAGATCAAGATATGTCTCCTCTAGACTTAAATTTGTTGATTGTGATATTGAAGAATCTGAGATCAACGAAACTAAAAATGAAGGGTTTCCTGCTAAGCGTTTTCCCTCTAATCCTTCTTCTTTTGTTGCTCACCTACCAAATCAATGAAGAGAAGTGGAAGAAATTAGAGAATTTCTTGATAATGTTGATTCTTCACATGTTCAAGACATGGATTGGCCCAGTATTGGCACCTCTCCAGTGAGTGAATATAATACAAAGGGGTTATTAGATATGGCATTCTCAACATTCTTCCACATTGGTGATGCTGATTGGTTGCAACCACATAATTGTAGTGTTCAAATTCATGAGCATGCATTGCATCTTCTTAGGTACTATGATCAGAGATTTGGAAGCCATCCTTGCTTTTGATATTGCCTATTGAACATGATAATGCGGAATCAGATCCAAGCAACTGCTACAATTTTCGCAAAGAAACATTTACATGATAACTCACCTACAACAATTGAAGAGTTGCATCACCAACTATCCGATTTACCAAATAATAAGTTGGTTGAGCATCTTATGCGGTTCGGTTCTTCTAAGAGGTACAAGGGCATGTTGGACTAAGTGTCGAGCTGAATTGACTGACATGATTACTCAGTTAGGATTGTTATCTTTATTTTTTACTTTGAGTGTAGTGGACACAAAGTGGCCATAGTTGCATAACCTCATGCCCATACATTCACATTCTCGTTCTTTAAATGAGCATCGTATGAAAATTTAGAATGTTATCTAGTACCCTAATATTGTTGTGACATTTATGCACCATACATTCAATATTTTTCGAGAGGAAGTTATCCAAAAATATCTTAAAGCTAAATACTTCTTGTACAAGTTTGTGTTGTTGAATTTTTTTCTATACTTTTTCAACTTTTATTATGCTTCTATTTATATTGTTTGTAGTAACTATATCTTCATTTTTTCCAGATATGAGTGGAAAGATAGGGATTCAACACATATCCATGGTTTCCTATGGTTAGAAGGTGCTCCTAACATGGAAATACTTGATTGGCCAAATGGTTTTGATGTACAACTTGCAAATATATTCTTCGACAAATATGTAACTGCATGGAATCCACGTGACATACATCATTGCAACATAATGGTTCCACAAAGCCTCAATGATGACGCTTTCCTATTGAATATTGGTCCTATTTTCTCTTCTAATCCTCATAATGATTACAAAGAATTGTTAAAACGTGTCCAAAAGCACATAAAGTGTATTGTAGATTCTTGTTTGCGCAAAAAGGGCATCATTCTAACATGTCAATACAATGCTCCATGGGATCTTTGTTATGAATCAAGATTGTTCATAGATGATCAAGGAAGAAAAAAATATTAGCCAACAAGAAATGATGACAAGTTTAATGTACATAACATTGACCTTCTAACAATGTGGTGTGCAAATGTTGATTGCAAACCAATGCTTTCTCGCTATGTTGGCTTGAAATATATTGCTAAGTATGCATAAAAGGTAGAAAAAAGGTCTGAAAGTTATCATCATATGTTAACCAAAATTTCAAATACTATTCGCTCTAAGGATCATGCTTTATGTGCGTATAGAAGGTTTCTTGTAGAAACAATTGTTGACTGTGACATTACAGCATAGGAAACATGCCATATGTTGCTTAAGCTACCTATTTTTGTTTGTAGTTGGAATTTGTTTCCTTAAATGTTGGAAGAAAGGTTTTTAGGAAAATCTCAACGGATGGCTTGCAATGCTCATCTAAGAATAATTTTGTTCAACATTACAAAAATAGACCTTTTTTCCTTGAACATCTATCTTTTATAGAAACAACAATATCTTGGAAATTTGATAGCAAGCGTAAACAAGATCCATGTAATCCTACAGATGTTCATGCTATTATTCGGGTTTGGCCACGATTTTATTCTATTCCTGGTGAGGCTTCAGAGGATTTTGAAACATTTTGCTGGACATAATTGCTCTTGTACAAGCCATTTCATGACATTCCTGTAGAAATTGGCATTTCAGCTGAAATTATTATTGAAAATTGGAGGAATTTCCGATATTGAGCATGGCATGTTGATCGAAATCCATCAATTGTAGACAATATTGAAGATGAAGAAGATGGTGATTTTTCTAACCATGAAATGAATCTTGAAGATGATTTTCAAGAATGGCAGATTTTCTCTCACTTGCAATGATGTGAATGTTTATGATCTTCACACCCTTGGTCGAAGGGACTTTGATATATCCTTTGACTGGGAAAGTAAAACTATTTCTAATGATGTTGCATAATCATCTATTAATTTTATAAGGAATACAAAATCAAGGGGTGATATTGTTGACCTTTCAAATAGAACATTTTCATCTCCATATTATTTGTCAGAAAAACAACGACTTGCTTTTGAAATTGTTTTAAGGCACTTTGCTAAATATGAGATTCCTGAAGCTCTTCTTATGATTATTTAGGGCACTGTGGGCACTGGGAAGTCTTTCCTTATCCATTGTATTTTTGAATCTCTTTCTAATTCGTCAAGTAATGGAAGAATCCCTTTGCTTCTTCTTGCCCTAGTAGGAATAGCTTCTTTTAATATACCTGCAAAAACAATACACGTATTTCTAAAAATTTCAAGTAAATATATGCAGCCACTACAAGGGCAGTCACTTTCAGTATTCCAAGAAGAAATGAAACATGTTAGATATATATTGATTTATGAAATGAGATTTCTAGGATCAAGGTTGTTTATGCAAATAGATGCTCGATTACAAGAAGCATTTCCAGAGAAAAAGGATTGTCCTTTTGGTGGCAGATTCATCATCCTTGTGGGTGACCTTGGCCAACTGCCTCCTATGAGAGATAATACTTTGTATGCAATTAATACAACAGGAAAGTCTTGTGGAACAAATTTAACATTGTTGTCACTCTTGACAAAATCTTTCGCCAACAAGGGAATAATGAAAAACAATCTTGTTTTCGTAGAGTCCTCAATAACATAAGAAATGTAGAACCTCTTCTTGAAGATTGGGAGTTTCTTATGTCACAGGCTGATATGACATTGCATCCTAGAGAAAGAGATTTATTTAATGCAGCAGTTCACATGTTTCCAACAAATAATTTGGTCTCCTTCCATAATAGGCATATGTTAAATCATTAAATTCTCCAATTGCATGATGTGTTGCTGAGCAATCAAAGCGTTCAGAAATCATTGGTGTTGATGATGATCAATTGGACCGTGAAGTTTTGTTGTGTCATGGTCAATGTGTTATGTTGACATGTAATTTATGTGTTGAAGCTGGCTTGGTGAATGGTGCACTTGGTTATCTTAAAGATATATTTTATACACCTACCTCTAAGCCACCTCAACTTCCAATGTTCACAACTGTTGTTTTTTATAAGTATGTTGGTGTTTAATTTGATGCAATAAATCCAAACATTTTCCCTATCACACCAGTGACAAGAGGAAATCGAAAACAAATACCTTTGAAGATGGAATGGGTTCTTACAATCCACAATTCACGGGGATTGACTTTAGAACGAGCGTCAGTTGATATCGGGAATAAAGAGCAACAATGCCTTACCTTCACATCCATATCAAGAGTGAAATTAATAGATGGTTTATGCATTGCACTGCCTTTCGCATTTCAACGTTATGACAAGATGAAAGATAGTTCATGTGTTACAATTAGGAAGAAATATGAGGAGCGATTGAAGTCCATATCGCTATGACATACAACTAAGAACATTGTGACCTTATTTATAATATGTTTTTTGAAATGATTTTAGTGTCCTCTTGATTTACTTTTAATATAATAATCATTTTCATATATTTATGAGATTAATAAATTCATCATATTCATAGTAATATTTGAGAAAGTTGTTTACATCGTTTTTCATGTTTTTCAATTTACTTATATTTTTTTAAGTGCTAATTATTCTTTTCTTTGCAACAGACCATTCAGACATAAACAATGCGTTATATCAACCAATCATTCAAAATCACTTTTATAACTTATTCATATTGATATTAATATTGTGGATTCATATTACATCATGAAATGAAAAAATGGAGGTTTTGAATATTGGCCATCGCCATGGCCAATATTCATTTTTTGAATATTGGCCACGATTTTTTCTATTATATTGTGAAATGAGGTTTATATTTGTAGAAATTTTTATATGATTTGGTTCATGTAACACTATATTGTTCTTTTTCATGTAACATTATAAAATTAAGTTTTTAAACATAAATACAAATGGGGTGTTATGTTATGTTACCTATATATATCTCTGTGTGTGTTTGTGTGTGTGTGTGTGACTTTATTGATTTTATTTCTTTTTTTTTGTCTTTCAAATGAAAATATGGACAATAATGATGTCATCTATTATTCCAGAACAATATGCAATATTGTTGGAGCTATAATTTTTCTTTCCTATCTTCGGAACAATTTTGATAGAAAACATGGGTTCCATCCCGCTTTTATTGATGATCATATTCGTGACCTAGATCAAATGAAAACACATGTAAAATACTTGTTACATTTGCACCAGAGGGAGTCTGGGAGGAGAACAAGAAGGAATTGGTTGGAAAGCATCAAGTATCAGGATCATTATCCTGTTGATTTGAATTGGTGTTGCTTTTGTCATAAATATGGTTGTGTTTTGGAAGAGGCCGCTCCATAGATGAATTTTGATGGAGTGCTTCAAGTTCAATTTTGTAGTGGAAATATTTGATGTAAAGAAAACAAAAAATATATGTTAAGACTCAATGTTCTTTCTATGGTTGCAATGTTGGTAAAATTGAATTTTTTTTCTCCTTGTTGTTTTTATGTACAAAATTGTATATATCTGGTCTTAAAATGTCCTATTATGTTGTTCTTCTTTAAATCCAATGTGTGCAATTTAGAAGTGTTTTTTCATTTATGATCCTCTGCTCCAATGGCAGTGCTACTATGTTCTTTTTTCTCTTGCATTTGCGATTGTTGTGGTCTTTTGTGTGGATCCCTTCACTTTGTTCTCGTCTTTCATAAATGAAAATATTGTTTACATTTATAATATTATTGTTTGGATTTCATGTTTTAGGTGTTTATATCAATATTCTTGAGATTTATACTATTAATACATTCATGTGTTGATATCAATGTATTCATGGCTTAAAATTTATTTATTGTTTATAATGTAGTGACATAAATGTGTTATTATTAATTTGATGATGAGTTATCATGTTTTAATGCTTTATGGTTTGCAATGTGGTTCTTATATTGGTTTTGGTTTATGTTTTTTATTATTTTTTGTGTTATAGCATTATTTATGTTTACAATATTGATGCCATGGATTTATGGCTTAGGTTTGGTTTACTATTTCCTTGGGTTTATAATATTAAATTATTAGGTTTATTTGTTCTTTAAGTTTGTCATATTAATAATTCCTTTGGTTTATCATTTACTCCCTTTGGTTTATTAATCCCCAATATTATGGTTTAAATAATAGACTTATCCCTTCAAATTATTAACATGTTGCTTTCATAGTATTAATAATACCTATGGTTGATTGATCCCTTAGGTTTACAATCTTCATAGTCACGTGGGTTGATCAATTCATTGGGTTTAAAATACTAATTCCTATGTTTTTTTTTAATATTGATCCCTTGCCATTTTTGATCGCTTCGGTTTCTAATATTTTTCACTTGGGTTTATTAATTCCTTAGGTTTATAATATTAAATGCTTGGGTTTCTACGTTCTTCAAATTTTTAATATTAATAAATCCTTTGGTTTATCATTTAATCCCTTGGTTTTATTAATCCCGTGACCTTAAAAACTAAATTCCTTGGGTTTACTAATCGTTTTGGTTTTTAATATTAGCTCGTTGGGTTTAGTGATTCCTTGGATATATTGAACCCTTGCATTTTTTAATCATTTGTTTCTATAATATTAATGGCTTGGGTTTGTAATATTAATAATATCTTGGTTTTATAAAACCCCAATATTAAGGGTTAAATATTTTTCCAACTATTTATGATTATGCCAATATCACAATAGATTAATCTAATATAGAAATCAACCATGGTCAACCATGTTTATTTTAGGTTTTATAATAGTCATGTTAGGGTTTATATGCGTTGGGCTTATAATTTTTATCCCTTAAGTTTATTATTCCGTTGGGTTTATAATATCAATCCTTTCGGTTTATTGATCTAAGGGTTCATATTCTTAGGGTTTAATATTATTCAGCAATGGTAAAAAATAAACAACCATGTTTGACCATGATCAACCATTGTCCAACATCAACCACTTGGGTTTATTATTCCCCGTTCAACGAGGGTTTATTATGATGTCAACCATGGTCAACCATGCCCCAACATGGAATTGTCTCAATATGAAAAACAATGATGTTGAGCCATGTTTATTTTAGTCTTTATAATATTTGTCTTAAGGTTTATATACATTGGGTTTATAATATTAGTCCCTTGTGTTTAATATTATTCCCTTGGGTTTAATATTAGTCCCTTGGGTTTATTATTCCTTTGGGTTTATAATATCAATCCCTTGGGTTTATTATTCCCTTGGGTTCATATTATTAATCCATTGTGTTTAATAGTATTCCCTTAGGTTCATAATCCCTTAGGGTTTTAGTATAATCCCTTGGGTTTATTAGTCCATTATGTTTATAATATCAATCGCTTGGGTTTATTATTCTTGACTCAAACATGGTTTATTATGATGTTGACCATGGTCCAACATGAAATTGTGATAAGGATTATCTCAATATGAAAACCAACGATGGTCGATCATGTTTATTTTAGTGTTTATAATATTTATATCAGGGTTTATATATGTTTGGTTTATAATATTAGTCCCTTGGGTTTCATATTATTCCCTTGGGTTCATAATCCCTTAGGGTTTTAGTATTAATCCCTTCATTTTATCATTCCTTCGGGTTTCTCATATTAATCCTTTGGGTTTATTATTCCCTTAGGTTTATAATAGCTATCATGGTCAACCATTGTCAATCATAGACAACCATGGTCAACCATGGTTGAGTTTCACTTTGTGGCAAGGATTGTCTCAACACGAAAGTAAATCATGTTTATTTTAGTCTTTGTAATATTTATATTTGGGTTTACAAATGTTGGATTTATAATATTAGTCCCTTGGGTTTAATATTATTCCCTTCGGTTCATAATCCCTTGGGGTTTTAGTATTAATCCCTTGGGTTTATTATTCGCTTAGGTTCATAATATCAATCATGGTCAACCATGGTTGAATGTCTCAATGTGATAAGCATTGTATCACCATGAAAATAAATCATGTTTATTTTAGTCTGTAATATTTATATTTGGCTTTACAAATGTTGGGTTTATAATACTAGTCCCTTGGGTTAAATATAAATCTCATGTGGTTTAGTATTTGGGTTTATATTATTGGGTTTAATATTACGGTTTATAACAGGGGGTTTAATAACAAGGTTTAATGTAATGGGTTTATAATATGAGGTTTATAATATAGTGTGCTTAAGATATAGAGTTTAATATACATGGTTTATAATTATTAATAATCTCTTGGGTTTATGAGTTTCTTAGGTTTACAATATGAATCATAAGGGCCTATAACATTAATCCCTTGAGTTGACTAGTCACTTGATTTTATAATAATAATAATCCCTTGAGTTTATAATACTAATAATCGTTTGGGTTTATAATATTAATCCCAAGATTTTATGATATTAGTCCCTTTTGTTTTTAATATTAATTCCCTAGGTTTATAATATTAATCGTTGGGTTTATTAATCCCTTGGGATTATAATATTAATAATCCCTTGGATTTATAATATTAATCCATTGGGCTTATAATATTATTATAAATTCCTTGGGTTTATAATTCTTTGGGTTTTTAGTACTAATCCTTTGGGTTTATTATTCACTTGGGTGTTTAATATCAATCCCTTGGGTATATAAATCTAACGGTTCATATTCCTAGGGTATAATATTATTCAACATGAAAATCAAGCATACTCAACCATAGTTTGTAGTATTTATATTTGGGTTTAGGAATGTTGGGTTTATAATATTAGTCCTATGGGCTTAACATTATTCCCTTGGTTTCATAATACCTTGAGGTTTTAGTATTAATCCCTTAGTTTTATTATTCCTTTGGGTTTATAATATCAATCCCTTGGGTTTATTATTCCCTTAGTTTTATAATATCGATCATGGTAAACCATTTTCAATCATAGCCAACCATGGTTGAATGTCACATTGTGGCATTGATTGTCTCACCATGAAAATAAAACATGTTTATTTTAGTCTTTGTAATATTTATATTTTGGTTTAAAAATGTTGGGTTTATAATATTAGTCGCTTGGGTTAAATATTATTTCCTTGGGTTCATAATCCGTCGGGGTTCTAGTATTAAACCTTTTGGTTTATTATTCATTTGGGTTTATAATAGAAATCCCTTAGGTTAATTATTCCCATTGGTTTATATTATCAATCATGGTAAACCATTGTCAATCATAGCCAACTATGGTAAATCATGGTTGAATGTCGCATTATGACAAGGATTGTCTCACCATTAAAATAAATCATGCTTATTTTAGTGTTTATAGTGTTTATATTTGGATTTACCAATGTTGGGTTTATAATATTATTCCCATGGTTGAAGGTCGCATTTTGGCAAAGATTGTCTCACCATGAAAATAAACCATGTTTATTTTAGTGTTTGTAATATTTATATTTGGGTTTACCAAATAGTCGAATGGTTGAATGTCGCATTTTGACAAATATTGTCTCACCATGAAAATCAATCTCTTTGGTCTTTGTAATATTTATATTTGGGTTTACGAATGTTGGGTTTATAATATTAGTCCCTTGGGTTTAACATTATTCCCTTGGGTTCATAATCCCTTGGAGTTTAGTATTAATCCCTTGTGTTTATTATTCATTTGTGTTTATAATATAAATCCCTTGGGTTTATTATTCCATTAGGTCTATAATATCAATCATGGTCAACCATTGTCAACCATGGTTGAATGTCACATTGTGACAAATGTTGTCTCACCATGAAAATAAATCATGTTTATTTTGGTCTTTGTAATATTTATATTTGGGTTTACAAATGTTGGGTTTATAATATTAGTCCCTTGGGTTTAATATTATTCCCTTAGGTTCATAATCCCTTAGGGTTTTAGTATTAATCCCTTAGTTTTATTATTCCTTTGGGTTAATAATATCAATCCCTTGGGTTTATTATTCCCTTAGGGTTATAATATCAATCATGGTCAACCATTGCCAATCATAGCCAACCATGGCCAACCATGTTTGAATGTCGCATTGTGACAAGGATTGTCTCACCATCAAAATAAACCATGTTTATTTTAGTGTTTGTAGTATTTATATTTGGGTTTACCATTGTTGGCTTTATAATATTAGTCCCATGGGTTTACTATTATTACCTTGGGTTCATAATCCCTTGGGTTTTAGTATTAATCCCTTAGTTTTATTATTCCTTTGGGTTCATAATATCAATCCCTTGGGTTTATTATTCACTTAGGTTTATAATATCGATCATGGTCAACCATATCCAACCATGGTCAACCATGGTTGAATGTCACATTGTGACAAGGAATGCTTCACCATGAAAATAGATCATGTTTATTTTAGCCTTTGTAATATTTATATTTGGGTTTATTAATGTTGGTTTTATAATATTAGTCCCCTAGGTTTAATATTATTCCCTTGGGGTTTTAGTATTAATCCCTTGAGTTTATTATTCATTTGAGTTTATAATATCAATCCCTTAGGTTTATTATTCCCTTAGGTTTATAATATCAATCATGGTCAACCATTGTCAATCATAGCCAACCATGGTCAACCATGGTTGAATGTCGCATTGTGACAAGGATTGTCTCACCATCAAAATAAACCATGTTTATTTTAGTGTTTGTAGTATTTATATTTGGGTTTACCAATGTTGGGTTTATAATATTAATCTCATGGTTGAACGTCACATTTTGACAAAGATTGTCTCACCATCAAAATAAACCATGTTTATTTTAGTGTTTGTAATATTTATATTTGGGTTTACCATATTAGTTCCATGGTTGAATGTCGCATTTTGACAAATATTGTCTCACCATGAAAATAAATCATGTTTATTTTAGCTTTTGTAATATTTATATTTTGGTTTACAAATGTTGGGTTTATAATATTAGTCCCTTGGGTCTAATACTATTCCCTTGGGGTTTTAGTATTAATCCCTTGGGTTTATTATTCATTTGGGTTTATAATATCAATCCGTTGGGTTTATTATTGACTTAGGTTTATAATATCAATCATGGTCAACCATGGTTGAATGCCACAATGTGACAATGATTTTCTCACCATAAAAAGAAATCATGTTTATTTTAGTCTTTGTACTATTTATAGTTGGGTTTATGAATGTTGGGTTTATAATATTAGTCCCTTGGGTTTAATATTATTCCCTTGGGGTTTTAGTATTAATCCCTTGGGTTTAGTATTCATTTGGGTTTATGAAATCAATTTGTTGGGTTTATTATTCCCTTAGGTTTATAATTTCAATCATGATCAACCATTCTCAATCATAGAAAACCATGGTCAACCATATTTGAATGTCGCATTGTGACAAGGATTCTCTCAACATCAAAATAAACCATGTTTATTTTAGTGTTTGTAGTGTTTATATTTGGGTTTACCAATGTTGGGTTTATAATATTAGTCCCGTGGGTTTTATATTATTCCCTTGGGGTTTTAGTATTAATCCCTTAGTTTTATTATTCCTTTACATTTATAATATCAATCCCTTGATTTTATTATTCCCTTAGGTTTATAATATCGATCATGGTCAACCATTGTCAATCGTAGCCAACCATGGTAAACCATGGTTGAATGTCACATTGTGACAAGGATTGTCTCACCATGAAAATAAACAATGTTTATTTTAGTCTTTCTAATATTTATATTAGTGTTTACCAATTTTGGGTTTATAATATTAGCCCCTTTGGTTTAATATTATTTCCTTGGGTTCATAATCCCTTGGGGTTTTACTATTAATCTCTTGTGTTCATAATATTGATCCCTTGCGCTTCTTGATCCCTTAGGTTTTTAATATTTTTCCATTGGGTTAACCAATTTCTTGGGTTTATAATATTAGACAGTTGGGTTAATTAGTTCTTTGGGTTTATAATATTAGTCCCTTTTGTTTAATATTATTCCCTCGTGTTCATAATCCCTTGGGATTTTAGTATTAACACCTTGTAATAATAATATAATATTATTATTAATTAATAATATTATATTGTTATTACAAGGGATTATGAACGTGAGGGAATAATATTAAACAAAAGGGACTAATATTATAAACCCACTGTATACAAACCCTAAGATAAATATTAAAAATACTAAAATAAACATGGTTGAATTAATAAAACTTAAAAGTTATAATATAATAATAATTATTATTATTATTAATTAATATTGCTAATATTATTATGAGTTTATATTATTATAATAATATTAACATAATAATCATACATATATAAATATATAAGAATATCATTATTGTTATTTATATACTTATTAATAATCATAAATAGTTGGTCTTTAAAAAATCACACATAATAATTCACTTATCACAATTTTAATTATTATTTGATCATGGTTATTATTATGAGCTAATATTATTATTATAATAATAATTCAAAATAATTGTGATTACTATCATTATTATTATTTTAATAATAATAAAATAATTTAATAGTAATTATTATTATTAATGTAATAGCTATTATATTATTATTATAATAATAAATATATTTTATTTTTATAATAATAATACAATATAATTGTTATTATTAGTTTTATAGTTTTATAATAATATTATTATAATAATATAATAATAATTATACTTTTTTATTTTTATAACAATATAACAATATAATGATAATCTAATATTATTATGACTTATTCTTATTATTAATTAATATTACTAATATTATTATGAGTTTATGTTGTTATTATAATATTAATATAATAATATATATAAATAATATGGTTGTTATTTTTTTTGCTAAAGCAAGATCGGACCTTCTATTTCATTAAATAGCAATTAAAAATACACAAAATACAACAATCCTCAGTGAGTTATAGAACAAGGATAAAAACTTACAGTAACTGATAATGGGTGAGAGGTACAAGCCTCGAACCCTACAAACAAACCTCGAAACAATCAAAAGAAATACATTGCATAAACTGACAGACTCAAAAAATGGACTCAGACACGAAGCAAAACAAATGTGCTGTTCAAAAAGAATTCAAATTCACTTAACCCATCACCCATGTAATAGTGGACGGTAAAGGACTGGTGCTTCCCATAAAGAGCAATTTGTTGCCCACCAATATTACTCAACACTGATTCCGCCATAAGAAAATCACACCCTGGTACGCATCCACCAGACCCACAAAATAGGCGAGAGGACGTGCCAAAAAGGTATGATGAGGCTCAGCCATCGGACCCACCAAACTGCATCCACATTCTCAACCGTTGATCCTGGCTGTTGGATCCAATGGCCAGGGATCATATCACACTCCCCAACCTGTCTGAAGAATAGTGTGCGATCAACAGTGGTATTTAATACCATCCCTTGCCCACATGTCACCTGTTCTATGGGATCGCTGCCATAACACGAAAACCACTTACCGCTTATGGGACTTGCGATCACTGGACATCTGGCCCAAGTGTGGTTTTTGGAAATAAAGGTGGGAAGAGGGGAAATAACCGTTGTTGGCAAACTATTTTCCATTTTCCGTCTGTTTTGTACATCGTAGCTGTCCCCAAGACTATGCTTCTTTGAGAATTGACCCCTTAAAATTTCCTCCGAGACCCTGATATTTCCATTAACCTGATTCTAGTAGAGTATGAGACAAACCCTTGCTTGTATTTCTATCAATTGCACTTCAAAAGGATGAGAAACAGCTTGCCAGAAAAATTAATTTATGCTTGTTATCCGAGATCGATAACAAAATATTTCCTTGTCCTCTGCAGCTTGCTCCTCGCAAAGAACCTTTAAACGGTTTGGAGGAATTTTCCGCCACTTGTATGCTATCCCGCTTGCAACATTGTTCACCCCTTGGTTGGCAAGAAGGTCTGCTAGTTTATTGGCTGAACGTTGAACATGGTTGAAACTCACCATTCGCAGCTCTCGGAGGTGAACCTGGATTCTTTTGTAAACCAGGAGTAGTTTCTAGTGATTAGAAACTCTCTCTGACCGAGTACCACAATTAATTCTTTTCATAGAGTTAATAGTAATCTTTGAGTCCACTTCAACAATGACATTAGAGCAACAGTGTTGGATCAGAAACACCAGGCATTGTTCCAACGCCATCATTTCTGCCATATTATTAGTGGCTCTGCCATGATGATAATGGAATATAAAAATGATTTTTCCCTTTTCATCTCTTAAAACTCCTCCAAAACCAGTTGTTCCCGGGTTGCCTTTTGAAGCCCCATCAATGTTGTATTTCAGATAACCTTTCGGTGGAGGTTGCCAGAACTCCATCCCTATATCCGTGTCCGTGTCCTTTCTACTTAGACCTTGAGGAATAATCCCTTTCATTCCCAAATGTCTGAGAATTTTCAGCTCAGACACCGACGGAGGCTTATTGGGGAGATTTTTAACCGTGGAACTAACAGTCTCCCGAAGCTATTTCAGGATAAGATTAAAAAGACCCTGTGGGGTGGACTTTTCACTTTTGAAAATCCTTTTATTCCTTTCCTTCCAAATATTCCAGATTATGAAGCTTGGCGTAAAAGTCCAGGCCAGATTAATGAACTCATTCTTTGAAAAGTTAACTCTCCAATTGTTCAGGGTATTAGTGATACTACTAATGTCCCTGTCTGAATGCTGGAAAATGGAAGAGAAGGAATCCCATAACCAAGTAGTATAAGGGTAGCTGTTGAGAATGTGTTCCATATTTTCTTCCTTATCTTCACAAAACTGACATCTGGAGGGCCCCATGACTCCCCTTTTCCGTATTTTGTTCCAAGTTAAAAAAAAAATTGATGAACCAACCACATAAAAATCTTGATTTTCTTCCAGCCTTGGTGCTTCCAGAGGTATTGCCAAGTCTTGTCTAGAGCCTTGTAATCTAACCCAAGAAGAATGGTTTTGGATTCCTTAAGATCAAAGTTACCTTTATTGTTATTGCCCCATCTCAATTGATCCTACTCCTCTGTAGCTAAAATCATTCTTTGTTTAAGTAAGCTTCCAAGAGCTTCTGCCTTAATTTTCATGGGGCTATCATCTCCATAGTTAAGTTTACTCCAACTTCTCCATTTTCCTGAGGTCTGAGCTTGATCCCAGAAATCCTTGACTTTATTTAACCCTTGATTGTCTGTTTCCTGCTTGAGACTTACAAAATCCTCTTTTAGCAGAATTGGTTCTTGCTGCCACTTATCTTCCCAAAAGAGTGCCAGATCACCAGCTCTGATTTCCCAAAAGCTGTTATTTTGAACAAGGCTTCTGTTGTCCCAGGCTCTATTCTAGATGTGAGACCCTTTCACATTGCCAGACATTCTTATTAGATCCTTAGTGTGCCAAGAGCTTGCATATTTTTCTTTCCAGATTCTTTCCCACTGAGCTTGTGGCTCTTAAACCCAGTGCCACCGAAGCTTGGCTCCTATAGTTTTATTAAGAATCTCCTGATCATCCAAGCCTAGACCTCCTTGTCCCTTGGGTTTACAGATTTTTTCCCAAGAGACCAAGGCCCATTTCTTCTTAGTTTCTTCTTTACCCTAGAGGAAATCTCTTTGAATGTTTCTTAATTTCTCTAAAATTCCTTTGGGAGCTGGGAGGGCTGATAACATGAAAACTGAGATCGATTGCAGAACCACGTTTGTTAAAACCAACTTGCTTGCTAGATTCATGACCTGGAAAGTCTAATTTTTTACTTTGCCTTGCAATTTATTGATCATTTGTTCCCAAATATTTTTGTGCATTGGTCTGTCTGTGAGAGGAATTCCCAGATACTTTGTGGGGAGGGAGTCCTTTTGGAAGCCCAGAAATCTTGAAATGTTTTTCTGAATAGAAATATTAGTATTTAAGAAAAAAAAATTGACTTGCAAATATTGACTTCCATACCTATGGCCAGATCAAATTCCTTTAGGATTAGATTATAGGCTGAAGCTTCTTTGACTGTGGGGAGCCCTTGTAGCATGGTATCATCAACAAATTGTTGGTGAGTCAGAGCTTGACCATTTTCCGATAATTGCAGACCTTTGATTTTGCCCGTTTCTTTAGCATGCTTAATAGATCTGCCCAGTCCCTCCATCATGAGAATGAAGAGAAAGGGAGAGAGCGGGTCCCCCTGCCTGAGGCCTCTAGAAGGAACGAAAATCTCTGAGGGGGAGCCATTCACCAAAATTGAAAAACTGGAAGAGGTCACCAGAGCCATGACCCAACATATCCAGTTATGGTCGAACCCAAAGGCCGTGAGAACCTTTTTGATGTAGCTCCAATTGACCTTGTGATAGGATTTTTCTATATCTAATTGCATTATCATCCCTGCCTATTTTTTGTTGTTAAGCATATGCACCACCTCATGGGTTCGAATGATATTATTTAAGATGTTTCTGCCCTCCACATACCCTGATTGTTCCTCTGAAACTAAAGAAGGAAGGAGAGGTTTAAGTCTGTTTGCCACTACCTTAGAGATTATCTTGTATACCACATTGCATAAAGAAATGGGTCTGTATTTTTCTGCAGTTTGGGCCGATTCCAGTCTGGGGATCAGGGAGATGAAGGAAGTATTGAGGGCTTTCAAGATCGTTTTACTGGATCTGGATTCCTCCACCACATCTAGAATGTCCTATTTAACAATGTGCCAACAAGCTTTAAAGAAATCCACATTGAAACTATCCAGACCTGGTGCTTTACAGTTTTTCATGTCTTTAAGAACCTCACTAACTTCTTCACCGGTAATAGGCCTGTTGATATTAAAATTATCCTCTCTAGACACTAACTTACGAATATGCCTTATGATTTCTTTGATGGAATGTTCTTTATCTGGATTATTTTCTTTGGTTATATCTCGGAAACATTGGACAAGCACGGCTTCAATACCTTTATGTGTATTCTTTGGTTTTCCATTATCATCCTTTATCGTTGAGATTCTATTGTGTGCTCTATTGGTCATCGTGGATCTATGAAAGAATTTTGTGTTCCGCTCTCCTTCCTTGAGCCATAGCACTCTAGACTTTTTCCTCTAGAATGTTTCCTCTCGTTTGTATGAATTATCCCATTCTTGGTGATGTTTATCAACCTGATCAATTTTGATTTTGTCAAAGTCATCTTTGATTAGGGCCTGGTTGAGTTCTTGTAATTTGATTTCCAATGATATTTTGTTCTCAAAAATATTACCAAACTCCTTTTTGTTCCACTCTTTTAGTTTTAACTTGACATGCTTAACTCTTTTATGAAGGAGGTACATCTTTGTGCCCTGGAATTGCAAATCCTCTGACCACCACTTTTCAATATTACTGATGAAATCCGGGTGAGAGAGCCAAATGTTCTCGAATCTGAAGGGCATGTTCCTGGGAGAGATTAAACCCTTGATTTCCATTTGAATCAACCAGTGGTCAAAGCCTCCAAAGGGAAGGACCATTGCTGTTAGTTCTTTATCAGTGAGCAATAGCTCCTCTGAAATTACGAACCTGTCCAACTTGGAGGCTACCTATGCCTTACCTCCTCTTTTGTTATTCCAAGTAAAAAATCCATTTTTTAGGGCTGCATCCACCAGTTTCATCTCCTCTGTGAAAGTCTGAAATGCTAAGGAGTATTTGTTGAGTGCTCTGGTACCTCCCTTTTTTTTCCGATAGAGATTTTATCATATTAAAGTCCCCTCCCATGATCCAAGGAATCCCAGCCTGTCTATGTCTGAGATCAATAAGGGAGTCTAATAATTTAAGTTTGTCATCTATTCTTTGAGGACCATACACATTTATGACGAGGAAGGTTTGTGGCTCCCCCACTAGTTGAAGGACCACTGATAAATAGTTTCTAGATGCTTCTGCATCTATTATACTGATTTTCTTTGGATTCCACAGAGTTAGAATGCCCCCAACTATGTTTTCAGCTTTAACCTCTAGGAAATTAAATCTATTAAGCCATTTTCTATGGAGTTGTTTTATTTTCTGGATGGAACATTTAGTTTCTTGGATGAAGATAACATCTGGCATTTCCAGTTTCATTCTATGACTGAGCATTCTTTGTTTTCTTTTACTACCTAGACCTCTAATATTCCATGATGTGAGCTTCATATTTAAAGGTTTGTAAAAGAATAACTAGTTAGGTCTTTCATCTTACCTGAGTCTATCATTAACTTTTCACACTCCATCAAGAGGTCCTTCTACTTTTTCCTACCTCTGTTTTTTCCTACATTTCTTGTTGCTAACCCTGGAATCGTTTTCATTACCTTAACTCCTCTATGTTCCTGCTTTTCACTGATTTTTCCATTTACTAAATCTTTATCCTGGGTTTTCCATAAGAATAGCTGTTGAATTTTGTTGCAGTCTTCTTGGGGTAGTGAATCTATCCCTCTCATGGACCCCTGCCTCAAGAACCCTTCCAGATCTAGATGCTCCTTATCTAGAATTTCCTGAAGCTCATGATCTTCCAGATCTGTTTCGCTTTGGGTCCTTTCCTGATCCATCTCTGGTTTCATTTCGCTCACTATGTCTTCTTTCTTATTATCCATCTCTTGTGATGGGTTGTAGTCTTCCTTCAATTCCATTTCCATTCCCTTAGGACCATCCTCCACATATTGGTCTCCATTTGTCATTTCTGCATTTTCCTCCAGTACATGATACCTATTTTCGCTAACCTTTTTCCCCTCATTACGTGGTTTCCTTGATCCTTTTTTGCCGCCTCTTTCTCCGCATATAACTTTTTGGAAGCTATTTGGATATTTCATTTGCTTAGTTTTGCCTTTGTTTTCTACTTGACTAAGAGGGCAATCTATGAACAAGTGTCCATGTTCATGGCATTTACGACATCTGAAAGGGATATGTTCATAGTCTACTGTTTGAATCCATTCCTCATAAAAAACTTCCAGGATGACTTCATCTGGAAGAGCTTTTGATAGATCCATTTCCACACAGATCCTTGCATAGGAAGTATATTTGCCTCTTCTTATGGCTTCCGAAGCTTTGAAAAAACGTCCTAGTTTGTTACCTATGGCAGCACGTGATTCAGTTTGCCAATAATCAAGAGGAAGAGAATAAAGTCTTACCCTGACCGGTACCGAAGTGAAAGTCTCCTTCTCTGGCACAAAGTTCATCTTCCAAGGCCACATATAGAGGCCAGCTGCTGCATAAAAGTAGTGTCCTCCTTCGAATATTTTTTCTTTGTCTTCGATGTTTGTGAATATCACCGTAAAAAATCCCTTGGACCCTAGATGCTGATCTATACTTCCTTTGGGTTTCCAGTGATACTTGATCCATAAATGTAAAGCCTTTTCTGTGGGCCATATTCCAATAAACTTGCAGATTATAGCGTAGGTCCCCATATGTTCTCTGTGTGCCTAAAGTGCAGGATCGTTTAACACCACTCTAGGAGTGACCTCCATTTTGGGTTTGCACGGTATTTTTTGTTTATTGTTCTTAATACCCTAACTTTTGTCTTCTTCTTCTTTGTCTTTAGTGCTGACATTTTCCTTGGGTCTGCCCCCCTCTGTTTCCTTTTCATTATTACTCTGTTCCTCTTCCTTAAAATCTCTGACTTTTCCCAGAGGGGACTTACCTTTATTAGTAACAACAGTTTTGTAGGAGGGAGGGGAGCTCCCTCCCCTGCGTGTCTCCATTAGTAGCAGGCCCTGAATCTCTTCAAACTCTAGCGACTCGGTTTTGCTGCCTCCAACTCCTCCACCGTTCGCACCCTCAGAATCCAATAGTTTCTTCAACTGATCAATAATATGGTTGTTATTATTTATATAGTTATTAATAATTATAAATAGTTGGTGTTTAAAAAAATACCCATAGTAATTATTAATGTGGTTGATATAAGCCTATTGGTGGATATCAACCACATTGGAAACTGTGCTTGTATATGTGTTTCATATAGGCCTATCCACGTATATCAACTACATTGGTAAATGTGGTTGTGCTAGTAATAATGCTTTTTTGCCCTGAAAGTTACGGAAATACTTGCCATATTTTGGAAAAATCTAGCAGAGATTTTTGTAAATCCAAGTAAAAGTTGTCAAAATTCATAATTTTAAGTGCCTTAAAAGTTTTTGATGGTGCTGAATCAATTTCCACCATCAAAAACTTGATTCAAACACTGCCTCTACAAAATATTTTGAAATTTTTTTACCCAAATTCCATTCACTTTTTTTCGTCCAAACAACTTTTTAAATGACTCCTATAAAATATAAAAAATAAGAAGCAAAATATTTACTCCAACAAAGAACAATTCCATTTCAACGTGATTCTCTTGATGGATCTTCATATATAAAAGTCCTTTAGAAAGCAACCATTCATCATTTGGTTCTATTTTACTAACTTCACGTTTATTTTGAAACAAAAAATAAACAATCCCAAAAATATGCATACAGCGATGAGCCACCTATTTTGCTGAAACCGCTTCTCAACCAATTTTCGTATCCGCATTGGAGAGAGATGCCCACGTTAATTAGCTGGGCCAACTCCAAATCACAGAATCCATGTTGCATTCAACAGTGGGTATCTAATTATCTCATTCTTCCACAACAAATTCCGTGGAATTGCACATAGATTAAAGTTGCACTTGCCTGCGATAATCCAATGCTTTTAAAATTCACACTGTTTCGTGAAATTAATTTAAATTAGCCACGTAAGTGTGTTGTAATACACACCATTCATTGCCGTCAAGTTTGATATTTTTTAACTTCATATGCATATGCTTCATCATATTATTTATTTTTAAAAATTACTATAAATATTGAATTTTTTAAGGATATCTATATATATATATATAACAATGAGATTTTCGTATTAATTTGGCAACATTACATTTTTTTTTTCAATTTCTAATTTAAATATTAGAATTTGGGGTTTTGTTGTAGCTTCCGCTACCACCAATGCTCCAAAGCTCAAGGCGTGACATCACCATTCTCTTACCTGTCACTGTTTTGTTTTGCCTGGCCCCACGTGATCTAGTCACTCCGCCATTTTTTCTCAAATAGTTGATAGTGTGTTTGAGACTCAAGTACATAATCTGGTCACTACAACCTATGCCACCTTCATTTCGACAACTTCCCTCAACCAAACGTGGTTATCCCAATGCTCCATTATCATGTCCCACTCTTCTTCAGAATGGACAACAAAACAGTTGAATTCAATTAAAGTTGGTGGGTTTAAATTTTAAAATTTAATAAAGGGATTGGATACACGGGCCATTCACCTCTTAGAGCAGAGTGATAAACTAATCAAAAGAGGGGGGTTAGCAAGTGTATACTAAACCACTGAGGATACATAAATATGGAATCGCAAGAAGGCCTTAGATATTGTAATCATTGTGGCACTAGGAAATCACAGAGATATCGTAATCATTGGTTCTACTAGGGAATTGCAGACATTGCTCTAGTAGCTTTATATTTAGATGACTACTATGTGTCTCGTAGTTTCGATGGTCCAGCCATTGATATCTTTAAGAGGGAGAGCTAATCTATGTTATTATAAATGAGAAACGAGAAACTAGAAATAAAGTTTGAAGGTTTCACTTATAAGAAACAACAACAGAGAAAAAAATAAGATTAAAGGTGAATAACATAAAACAATGCATTAATTATAAACATCCAATATTTTCACTTGTGAAATTGTAAAGAAACATTCATAAATAGTGATTCATTTTTAAAAAAGAAGTGATAATTTTGTAGATCCAAAAATTTACGTAATCTTTATTTTTTTAAAAATAGCAAACACTTATGAAAATAATATATTTGAAATATAAATAATTAAATGTGTATATATATAACCAATTCTAATAATTCATATGCAAAATGCAAATAAACTTAATAATCTAAATTTTCAAGCTCATTTTCTAGAATGGTTGTTGAGCTTGAGCCAATTCCAAAAGCATTATTTTGGTCAGTGGACTTATTGGTATTATCAAGCACGTCTTTAGAATTTTCTTGTAGCGCCTAAAGTGAAAGCTCATCATATCCACGATCTTGTGAACCACCATAATCCCACATTCTCATGGTTCCAGTTTGGTACGCTAGTTGTTGTCGAGATAAGAAGCGTAGATTTGAGTGTACAAAGAACCAAATCTTCTGCCATTTTTGTGCCTACGAGATTCCTCTTTGTTGAATTTATAAAAACATATTCACTCTAGTTTCTTTCACATGTAGATGAACTAGTCATCTGTGAAATAAAATTAGCATTATGTTAGAAATAAACATCCTAAACCTTAAAAGGAAAATAATCCAAAACAAATATTAGACTTAATTGCTTGAACAACAAATCAATACATTAAAGTTATTTTTTATTAGGCATATCTATGAAAGAAAACAAATAGCCAATTGATGAAGCAATGGAGTCCCTGTACCATATTTCATCCAGAAGTCTATGGGGTCCAAGTTGTTTTATGTTGTATGCACAATCTTTATTTGTGAAGTGGTCTTCTTATCACAACACCTACTTATAAAAGTGTTTCAATTTTGCATCACCTCTACATTTGAAGATGATTTCTTATGAAACCATTTAGGATTGAGTAGGAAAGCAATGGAATGAACAGGGTTATGAAGCATTGCCCACTTTGTCAAACTAAGTTCCTACACTTCATTTTTGGTGTCTTTGTCGATCCTAGAAATTTCATCTTCCATTATGTCATGAAGCTTCTCTCTCATTTGATCCATACTCTCAAATACATACCCTAATCATAGTTTATCACTATCAAATATGTGAAGGGTGGAAAAAATAGGTGTAATGAAAGTGAAAATATCCTCCACCCTCCTCCAGAAATCCTCTGAAGAAAGGCCAAAAATATTTTCCTAAGCTTTTGGGCCATCCCCAATATAAGACTTCTTCTGCCTATGCCAATCCATTGATACCAACATCTCTCTCAAATAGTGATGCATTTTAATCAAGCGCTGGAGCATAATGAATTCAAATGTAAATTTAGTCTCGGCACATCGAAGAAATTGAATATTTTCATATTTACTATAAATAGTTATCAATGTTGCATGATTAACAATAAAATTTTGTAGCATCTTTGCTTGAGTTATAGTTTTTGCAACCCATTTAATGTTACTAATATCTTTCAGGAGCAAATTAATGGAGTGCACAAAAAAAAGAGTCCAAAAAATTGTTGCATATTCATCCTCAATCAATTACCCAACAAGGACATTGTTTGAGGCACTATCTGTAATAATTTGGACCACGTTTTCTCTTCTAACCTCCTCTATTTCCTCTTTGAAGAGACCCATTAGATATGGACCATATTTTGTCTTTCTTATGGTATTATGGGATTTTAATAACATAACTCCTTTTGAGATAGAAACCAAAATATTAATAAGGGGACGATGGTTGACATCTATCCAACCATCTTAGATAATGGCAACCCCAGATTCCCTTCAACTATCTTCAATGTCATGAGGTATAGCTTCAATGCGAGTCCTCACTTAAGATAACATTGTTTTCCTCATATTTTCATAACTAGGAGGTTTGTAACCTTTAGGAGCATTTTTAACTAGATCCCTCACAATTTCATTCCAATAAGAAGACCTACAAATATTGAAAGCTATGTCATTTTCAAAAAAATGGCGTCCAATGGATGCATCAATATTTCCCCTCCCTTTTACGTCCCATAACTTTTCAAGGTGGGAAACAAAAATTTGATGTTGAGAATAAGAGTGCAGACCATCGACTGTTAATCCACTAGGATTATTGTTAGTTTCAATTAAACTTTCAACAATACGTCTCAAATTTTCAAGTTCAACAAATTGTTTATTTAGAGAAGCTTTGTCTATTTTAGGTACACTCAGACACTGTTATGAAACCAACTCACAAAAAGATAGAAAAGAGAGATCCACGCCTTAGAATTCAGCCTCTTCGAGGGGGCAACCTCCTTTACATTACATAAATGAACAATTCTTGGATGATACAAATGACAAAACCTCCTTTCTATATATAGGAGTCTAAGGAGTCACAATATAATCCAACCGACCTAACAATAATAATATAAAGCCACAAAAATAACAATAGAGGGATTCTATGGGGCACAGAAATAACAATATGGGGGTAATAGGGGCACAACAATATAAATAAGGGGTATAACTACAATAGTAATGGGGTAATCACTAGTATTATAGGGACCCAACATGCCCCTCTCCTTCAAAAAAGTGTTGTCCTCAACGCTTGAGTAGTTCTGGATACTTCTGCATAAAATTCTCATCCTCCCATGTGGAATCTTCAGCGGATAAGTTCTTCCACTTGATAAGATACTCTGAAATTGATCGATTTCGTAGCTGTCGAGTTCTTGTTTCTGTGACTGCTTCCGGTTCCAATATAATTTTTCCTTCCTCGTCAAGTTCTGGCAATATTGTTTGAACTGGGAGCTTGTCGCCTATAACCTTCTTTAAACATGAAACATGGAAAACTGGGTGCAATCGAGAAGCTGCAGGAAGCTCCAATTTGTATGCCATAGTACCAATCTTTTGCAACACCTTGTACGGACCATAATACTTTGGTGATAATTTATTATCCTTCTTAGCTTGCTTTAGGGACATTTGCTTATATGGTTGTAGCCGTAGGAATACCCAATCACCTACATCAAAACTTCTTTCACTGCGATGTTGATCTGCCTGTTGTTTCATTCTATTTTGTGCCAACACGAGGTTATCCTTTAAGAGTTGGAGGACTTGTTGTTGATGTTCGATGTGATGTTCCACTGCCTGAACCTTAGAATTTTCTCTTAAATATGATGTGATGGATGGTGGTTGATACCCATAAAGTGCCATAAATGGGGTCATTTTTGTTGTTGTATGGAAGGAAGTGTTATACCACCATTCAGCCAGAGGCAACCATTTGACCCATTGTGTCTGTTTATCAGATACAAAGCAACGAAGATATCCTTCCAAACATTTGTTTACTATCTCAGTTTTCCCATCAGATTGAGGATGATAAGATGAGCTATGAGCTAACTGAGTACCAAGACAAGAAAATAATTCTGTCCAAAAATTTCCAGTGAAAATGGGATCTCTGTCACTTACAATAATCTTTGGGTTTCCATGTAGCTTTTGAACTGTTTCCATAAATGCAGTAGAAACTGTACTGGCTTTAAATGGATGTGATAATGCACAAAAGTGTGCATACTTGGTAAGTCTGTCAACTACCACCATGATGACACTCTTTCCCTCAGACTTGGGTAAACCTGTGATAAAATCCATTGAAACCTCCTCCCAACGTTGGCTTGGAATGGATAAAGGTTGTAATAGACCTGGTGTCTTAATTGTTTCAACTTTATTTTGTTGGCAAACCAAACATTCCGCCACAAACTTTTGAATATCTGATTTAAGGCCATCCCAAAAAAATTCCTTCTTAACCCTGTGGTAAGTTTTTAAAAATCCTGAGTGCCCTCCTAAGGGAGAAGTGTGCAATTCCATAAGAATCTTTTGTTTTAGCTGGGAATTCTTACAGAGGTATAAGCGATCTTTGTACCATAACGAATCATTTTGCCAGCTAAATGTATCAGAAGTACTGGAATCTTGTTGTAGCTTTCGAATAAGTGCCCACACTTCTTCGTCATTCTTCCATTCCTCCCTTGCTTCGTTTATCCAATCTGGTTGGATAATAGAAATGGCACACAACAATGCTTCCACATCCTCATCCTTTCTTGAGAGTGCATCTGCCACCACATTTTGCTTACCTTTTTTGTAGATGATTTCAAAGTCATAACCCAACATCTTTGTGACCCACTTTTGTTGCTCTTCAGAGGATAATCTTTGTTCTAAAAAGTATTTAAGGCTATCATGATCCGTTTTTACCTTGAAGTGTCTTCCCATTAGGTAGGGTCGCCATTTCTTAAGTGCATGGAGTATTGCCAACATTTCCTTCTCATAAATAGCTTTGCTTAAAAACTTTCCCTTGATTGGAAGACTTTCAAAAGCAATGGGTCTTTCATCTTGCATTAGAACAAGACCAATTCCCCTGAAGCATCACATTCCACAATAAAGGTTTTTGTGAAGTCCGGTGTAGCTAAGACCGGTGCTTGGCACATCGCCTCTTTAAGATGTTCAAAGGCCTTTGTTACTTCCGGAGTCCATGAAAATGAATCTTTCTTCAATAATGTTGTTAGAGGTGCTGCTATTCTCCCATAATTCTTAACAAACTTGCGATAATACCCTGTCAACCCAAGAAATCCTCGCAGATGCTTTATGGATGTGGGGATTTTCCATTCCTTAATGGCTTTAATTTTGCTAGGGTCTACCTTAACTCCTTCATGAGATACAATATGACCCAAATATTCCACCTCCTGGACTCCAAAGAAACATTTGGATCTTTTTGCATATAATTGTTTCTCCTCCAATAGTTGTAGCACCCTGTCAACATGTTCAACATGATCCTTCCAAGACTTGTTGTAGATTAGTATATCATCAAAAAATACTAACACAAATTTTCTAAGGAATGGTTTGAAAATTGAATTCATCAAACCTTGAAATGTTGAAGGTGCATTGGTAAGGCCAAAAGGCATGACCAAAAATTCATAATGACCCTCATGAGTTCTAAATGCCGTTTTTGGAATGTCTTCAATCTTCATTCTGATTTGATGATATCCCGAACGAAGATCCAACTTGGTGAAGTAAATTGATCCATGCAATTCATCCAGTAATTCATCAATGACAGGAATGGGGAACTTATCTTTAATAGTGAGCTTGTTGAGCTCCCTATAATCTGGACACATGCGCCATGATCCATCCTTCTTGTGCACCAATACTACTGGAGCTGAGAAAGAACTTTGACTCGGTTGAATTATACCAGCCTCTAGCATTTCTGCAACCATACGTTCAATTTCACTTTTTTGGACATAGGGATATCTGTACGGCCTGATGTTTGGAGGAACACTTCCTGGAATCAGATGAATAGCATGATCATGATCACGCATAGGTGGGAGACCTTTGGGAGTCTCAAATACCTTGGAATGATTGTCCAGGACTTTTTGGAGATCTGGAGAAATAGATGATTCCAATGTGGAAACATCTAGCGAACATAATTGTGCAATTACACCTCTTTGCTCCTTTTTTAGAAGCTTTGTCATGCCATTAGAGCTGATTATCTTTCCTGGTTTCCCTGCAATACCCCTTAATTCAACTTCCTTTCCTTCCACAGAAAATTTCATGAAAAGTTCTTGAAAATTAAAAGCTATTGTACCCAAGGATTGTAGCCATTGGACTCCTAGTACAACATCAGCACCTCCCATTGGAATGGAAAGCATTGGGCTAGTCAATACATATTCTCCCATGGATAGCTTGATATTATGGCACTTTCCAGAGCAATTTATTGTTCCTCCATTTGCAATCATCACTTGACACTCTGGTGCTGGATATAGGAAGCAATTCAATTCTTTTGCTACCCTACAATGAATAAAATTGTGGGTGCTTCCTGAATCAATCAACACTATTACCTTTTTCTTCTTGATTTGTCCTTCTATCTTGATGGTTTGAGGAGTGGTAATTCCCGCCAATGCATTACAAGATATGGTCGGATTTATTTTTTCTTCATCTAGGCTTTGTTCCTGGAGTATATCCTCTTCTTTTGACCTTTCTTGCTCCTTTTCTTCTTCCTCTTCACAATCTATGTAGAATAATTTCTTCTCAGCACACTTATGACCTTTTGTGTATTTGCTATCACAATTGTAACAAAGCCCTTTTGCTCTTTTTTCTTCCAATTGTTGTGGTGTCAACCTTGTAGGTTGTGGAAGACTATGGGAAACAACACTTCCGTCTTTATAGTTGTGAATGGTATGCTTCCTAGTTGCCATAATTTTGCTTTCCATTTTTCTTGCTAACCTGAATGCCTTCTCTAATGAATCAGGTTCCCAAAGGCGAACATCATGTTGGATATTATCCTTTAAAGACCCTATGAACACATCAATCCTATGCTCCTCTGGAATATCTTTTACCCTTATGTTCAATTTTTGGAACTCCTCAATGTGCTCCATTACTGAACCCTTTTGTTTGAGACTTATCAATTGGCTAAAAAAGTGTATCTTCATAATGTGCTATCAATTCTTCCGTAAAAATTGCCCAAGTGATAAATTTTTTACGAGAGAAAAGCCATTGATACCATACAAACTGATTTGGTTCCAAATATACAGTTGCCATACGTACCTTTTGTGTGTTTTGCACATTATTGAGATCGAAGAATTGCTCCATCTGTAATATCCATGTGGCGGGATCCTTGCCATCAAACTTCCTCATATCGATTTTTGGAATATGGTGGGTCTTCGATCCAACATTAGCGTCTATGGAATCATGATTAACATTTCTTTTGTTCACATCATGAGTTTCCTTTACAACCTTTTCACCATTAGTAAGTATTTCTTGTAGAAAATTTGTCAAATCTGTCTTCAAATCTGCCATGTTTGTCTTCAAATCTGTCTTCAAATCTGCCATGTCTCTCTTCAAATCTATCTTCGAATCATCCATCTTAGCTTCCATGCCCTTTATCTTAGATTCCACGCCACTTATCTTAGCTTCTGTTAGCTTTTGTGAGCGTGACATTTGTTGCACTTGTTCTTGTAATTTTGATATATCATGTAGCATTTCTTCCTCTTCTTCATGAGTCATGCTAGAGCTTTCAGGTTCCTTACTAGGTGTTTGCATTTTCTTTCCTCGGGGCATCAGTTACCGATAATAATGCTTTACTATGCCCTTTGAATTCCGTTAAACCAAGCTTACACAAAAATTTAAAAAAAAACTACACACCTTTTTTCACTTTATAGAAGCCTGATATTGAATCTGATGTATCTCTGTAATTTCGTATCATCCAGTTTTGAAATTGCTACTTGTAGTAGCCTTCTGCATCCTCTTTCCAATGCCACAAGTCTGAGCCAAATTGAATTCTCCAAGGAAGAGTTATGTGAACTCTCCCACAGTGACTTGCTTTTAGACTGGTTCAGTAGAGCGAACTTGTATGACATGCCACGAGTCACTGTTTTAACCTTTGAATCTGAAACACACGCATAAAAAGCTACCGTCCGTCCTCTTTTTATACCTTTTTACAAAATTTCAATCCGATCGTTAGAGAGAGAGTTATGACGATTTTCCCCAGGTCACCTGTTTTGAATGTAATTCAGGAGTCTACAAAAAGGCCAACTTCCTCAGATCATATCTCCGAACATATCATGCACAAAGCTCGGAAATGCGGACCCAAGGTTCAGCACCAATTCTTCTCAAATGGGTTTTTTTTGCGGCTTCTGAAACGTCACAGAAAAAAAGTTATAGCGAAAATTCCACGATGACCTGTTTGGAGCAGCGAAACCCTAGAATCCAAAGCTCTGATACCAAATGTTATGAAACCAGCTCACAAAAAGATAGAAAAGAGAGATCCACGCCTTAGAATTCAGCCTCTTCGAGGAGGCAACCTCCTTTACATTACATAAATGAACAATTCTTGGATGATACAAATGACAAAACCTCCTTTCTATATATAGGAGTCTAAGGAGTCACAATATAATCCAGTCGACCTAACAATAATAATATAAAGCCACAAAAATAACAAAAGAGGGATTCTATGGGGCACATAAATAACAATATGGGGGTAATAGGGGCACAACAATATAAATAAGGGGTATAACTACAATAGTAATGGGGTAATCACTAGTATTATAGGGACCCAACAGACACAATTATTTTTAATTTTTTCCCCATTCTATGTAAATGCTATCGAATTCTTCCTACATTTTTTGATTTTTGTGTTTTACAATAAGGGAAAAACAAAACTTTTAAACTAGTTGTTCCACTTTGTCTTCCTCTATAAGATTGAGTGCATTTCATAGCTACCCATAACCTTGCTTCAAAGGTTTTTTTTGCTTCTTGATATTCTTTGCTTTGGATTTTTTTTTATGCCACTGTGGAATATTCTTGTTGGGAAAGGGGTGGTATAATTTGTGAAGTTGATGAACTTTCTTCCACTGCAATGGAAAATGAGTGGAATAAAGAATATGTAATTATCTACCACAACCAATTTTAATTTGCACAATTTATATTTGAAAATCAATTAAAAACAAATTGATAATTAGAAAAGTATAATTAACTAAAAATTTGAATAGATAAATTTATTCACATGCATAGTTTGATGTACTACATGAGAGACTATACTCCTAGAGAAATCATATATATAGGCATGAGGGACAACACTATTTTTATTGTAGGATTAAATTCAAAACCCTTAAATTTCATAAATATAATATTTCCATGCTTACTTATTGTCTCTAGGAGCTAATGGTGTAAGTAACTGTGTTTGGTTATCGAAAAGTTGCAAGCTTGAAGGCTTCAAGTTTATTGAGGACTTTAGGACATTATATGTCATGGAATTATGAGTCATTATGAGTCACTGGACAATAATAGATGCTCGAGTATTGTTGTAAATACTATAATTAAGACATAGAAGCCTTAGTATTACTACAAGGTTCCTTCTCTAAAATATTTACTATTAAATAAGCCTTATTTTCTAGTGACAACCTTCATAGAATTATCTAATATTTTACTATTATTACCTTTGGATACCTCCCTTAATACCCATATTACCCTCTAAGTACACTACAAAATGTCTTGAACTAGAAGGTAAATTTTGAGATAGTGAAAATAATGCATCTATTTTGAGGGATTCAAATTTACTTCCATTAAGAGAAGCATAACCTTGATGAAATCCCCTTCCCAAATAAAGAAATAGAAAATTAGATAATTTGACATTCACTCTTTTTTTGGAGTTGTAGTTTCAATTTTCAATATAATAGTTATCTAATGTTTGATATACAGTTGCCATTCTTAACCCTAAAAAATAAAATGTCACAAGGTAGATGGATAATTATGTTTTCTTTAAATTTTTTTTTCCAAACATCTCCCTAGTTTGTTGCAATCAAATCATGTGGAGAATCAAACAATGGGAAGCATTTTCTTTGCATGTTTTTTGTACCATGTTAAGACCTTTTCCAACTATTTGTTAATTTCAATAACATTTATTTTTTGAGAATCAATTTCATTTGTTTCATAAAGGATTCACGAAAGGAATTATGATAAGATAAGGCCAAGGCCATTTTCTACTACCCTAAAAGAAATCAACCAAATATAATTCTAATAAGACCAGGCCAGGGCCATTTTCTACTGCCTTGAAAGAAATCAACCAAATTCAATACAAGTTTATGGACCTCTTCTAAGGCTAATTCTATTTTTTTTCCAACAAAACTCTTCTTAGATAAGTTTCAAGGTAGTAGAAAATTGTTGTTGGTCAATTTTAGTTTTCCTTACCTGAATTCCTTAAAAGAAATCTGTATTCCTCGGATCAACTTCCTTTTTCTTGTTGAAGACTATTGAACTATAGTTACATACCACAAAGAATAATGGCTCTAGATCAACACATATATTATCATATTGTGGAGGAAAGTGCATATAGAATAGAATTTTTAAAACAAATGTAATGAATAGGAAACAAAGTAAACAAAAACTGGAATAATGATCTATAAAAATATTTGAGAAATAACGACTCTATGAGAGAAATATCAATAAATGTACTCTATGTTTTTCAATGAAAAGAAAGTGCTTTTTCCTCATCCCAATTTACTCACACATATTATTGCATTGATAAATACATATCACTTGAATTTATGTTTATATAAGTAATAGTCCCAAAATCAATAGTTAATTTGTTGGTTTATGCAAACTAAATATTCTTTTATAATTCTAAATATACACACATTCAGAAAGTAGACATTCTTTGGGTTGGGTCTCAGACTTCCATGTGTTTTAGTTTACATTTATTTTCTCTATGTAAGAATGTTACAAAAATTTAATGAAGAAAAAGTCTTTGTGAACTGACATAGATGGCTAGAGAGCCTACTTTTGGAAACTTACACTGCCTCTTGAACTTAGCCAATGAAAAAGTAAGAATTTTGGCCTATCCGGATATCTATATACACACTAGATGTTGATGATTACTCTATGAATTTTTTGATGTTATAATAGGATACATATAAATAACTTACAGACACAATGAAGGTTTAAGATAATAACTACAGTTTTCTTTGCAAAGAGAATAATTATAGTTTGTATCTTATTTAGTAAAGGAAGCTAAAATTTAGAGAATATCATAGCTTAATTAACACTCCTTAACCTAATTAACAGAGAAACTTAATCAACAAAAAACTAAAATTAATTAAGGAGGACAAGCGTTTCACTTGATTCTCATATGAACTGAAGCACTTTTTGTAATGGCCACATATATTCATCTGGAAAGTGAAAAATAATGAATTTTGAATTAGAATGAAGGATTTCTTTATGGTTGGATGGATATATTTATCCAGTAAAGTGAAATATAAATAATTTTGATCTATAGGCATATAAAATAATCTCGTACGTTAGTATTGAAATCTAGGCATTGGGTTCATCACTACATTTTTGCTATCCTACTAGCCATCGAATTATATGAGAATTGATGCAAAGAGGATGAAAGAGTTTATGTTAGCCTATATGATACACGTTTTTGGCATAAATAACACACAAATTTGATTTGGAAATTGAATATAAGGCATGCATTCATTGATTTACCATACCATGTCCTCTAAGGAAATGAGATTGAAGACTGTACCTAAGATACCTAGATTTTTTTCATAAGGAACTAAAGTCTGATGATGGCGATGAAGCCAAATTGCTAGGGGGCTGAAGCTACTTGGCTCAGGAGTCATCTCTAATCTATACCTGTGATGCATTTGATGAGTAATGAGTTTTCTCTCCTTTGTGGCTTAAACCTTTGAAAAACCTTGGCAGTTGCACAACTAAAAAAGGAAAATAACTTGCATGCACAGTTAAAAAAGGAAAATAACTTGTATCATTACATGTATAGCTTGAAAAGGAGACTTGTGTTTTTGTGACAAAGAATGAAGAGGATTTCTGGAGCAGATACTTCTCTTCTCAATATTCAAAATAGTTAAATATAATACATTGAAAACATCAACAATAAATGAGTGGAGTGAAACTCGACTAAACTGAAGTAAAAATAAACTGAATATGACACCTAGCACATAATGAAATCAAATGTGATGACACCTAACAAATAGTGAAATTAATATCTTAACATCCCCTCCTAATCTAAACTGTTGCAAGGAACTTACAATGCCTAATTATTGTCTTTGAAATTCCAATACATTTTTTCCCAACGACTTGGTTAAAATATCTACAAGTTGATCTTTGGAAAATCAAAAGTACTATGTCCCCATCATTGACAAGATCACGAATGAAATGAAAACATGTGTCAATGCTCTTGCTCTTCTTGTGGAAAACATGATTTTTTAATATAGAAATTGTTCAACTTTTATCACAGTAAATAGGAGTTTTCCCCTTCTGAACATTTGAAATATCTTTCAATAATTCTCTCAACCACATGCTGGAAATAATACTGAGGGGGGGGGGGGTGAATCAGTATTATCAAATCAATTAATTTCATTTTCAAATCAGATTTGTATACGCTACTTCGCTATGTGAAACTGTGTATATACGCTACTATGTCTAAAGAAACTAGCATATATCAGAATACTTAAGATTCATTAATTGTTTGATCTTTAATTAGTGCATTATTACTTCATTAATCATACGAACAGTAAGCAGGAGCAATAAAACAGAATAGATCATCACACACATGGACACACAGATATAAGGTGGAAACCCAATGTGGGTGAAAACCACCTCCTGCAATTTGTCTCTATCTTCTTTTAAATTAGAAACTTACTTTTACAATGATTCTCTATCGATGCAGTCTTATACCAGTACGCAGGCTGCTACCTACAGAAGGCTGCAACCTTCTCTCGTTCTCTAGATTCTCCTAGAAGGGAGCTACAACCCCCTTAGCTCTTGTACTAGCTGAGGTACTAGTACGTAGGTGCTGACGTACAGAAGGCTCCAACCTTCTCTTTTCTTCCAGGGACCACGTTTCATAAATTTTTAGACTGGATCCATGAATATCAATCAAACATCAAGTATATATGCATTAACCAAACTGCTTTGTACAAACAAATACTGAATCAACCAATAACTTGTCAGAGTGATGTAACCAGAAAACAGTACCAGTAACCAAACACCAATTTTGAACCCAGAACATTGCAGCAATAAACAAAAGCAGCTAAAACATATTTAATGAGATGTACGCTACTTCTATATGTGGAACCTGTTAGCCTCCTATTGCAACAGGTTTCATATTTCATGATTGACAGTGGAAGTGCCAAAAATGTTCATCTTTTTCCATGTTGTAAAGGTTCCATTTTTGAAACATTTCTCAGTCAAGGGGAAGCCAAACAACTGAAGCCTAGTTCCCCTAGGTTTAAACTTTTGCTTTAGAATATAGAGAATGTATCTATCCAAACAGCTTAAGCTTGGCAGAGTAGCAACTAGGTAGAGAATGAAGGAGCCCAACAGCTTAATCTGGGCCCTTGGAAGAAATAAGGGTAGTTTTAGAAAGGAAAGGCAGATTAAAAGAAAAAAAAATCAGGGTTTGCAAGTCTAAGTGCACCCTTCCTGAAGTAACAAAAAATGCTAGGTGGATTAGGCTGGGTAGGTAGCCTGGGGTTGCAGAAAAGATCATCTTCAGTTTTGGTTTGACAAAGAAAACTCATCTTATCAGTGGTGGAGGTAGCAAAGCACTATTTTAATGGCAGAAATTTGGAAGCATGTCTAACTTCCCTTCATTCCCCCTAAAAACCCTCTTACTAACATTTCCCCAAAGGACCTTGGGATCTGCCCAACAAGTCCTGATTCCACTTCATCTCTTAGAAGCATTAAGGTAAGTGTTGGCTTTTCTAAATGAAAAGAAGCCACATTTCTTGTGTAAAAGTCATGTTTTCATCTTCTACACAGTCTCTGTGTCTATCATCAGTTCACAAACTTATCATCATTTCCCCTTCATCTTCATTTCATAAGGTCACATTAACTTCTAATTTTACTATGTAGCTCCCTAACTACTCCCCTATCCCTATTTCACTACTGAAAACTATATAAAAATCCCCAAAAATATTAAATAGCCCTCCCCCGGAATTATAGCCCTATGTTTCGGTCTGGAAATAACAGTCCATTTGGGGCTCCTATTAGCCTTTCTGTCTCCTAACCTAGGAATTAACCCAACCTCTTGTTGGTCTAATAACCTTTAACTATTTCCCCGCTCATCAAAACCCTCACATCTTTTCTCCCCCGCAGTCATACCCCCCCCCCGCCTATCAAATAACTAAACAAATATTGGGCGGGTCCCCGCCCTAACCCTCCGTTACCTTGTGCGCCCCGCCAGCCGTTAGATCTAGCCCACCCCAGATCTACGGTGGGCGGGCCTTTTCACGTGCCAGCTGCCCTAAGCTCAGCGTCCGGGAGTTCGGCGGTTTTGTCGTCGTACTCCCGCCACGCGTCAAGCTCTCGGGTGTGGCAGAGCCCCTCCCTCCAAAACCACCCAGGCGCTAAGGCGGTGCGCCCAAAACCACTTACCACCCTTGCCTATGTGACGTCAGTGCCACATCCTCCCTTATGACGTCATCGCCTCACCTCTGCCGCCGTGCCACGTTGCCGCCACTTCATCCCTTGTACCCGCGCCCTGCCACCATGTCACTGCCACCGTGTCCCTGCCATCGCATCGCCACGTAACCCATCCGTACATAATGACGTCATCTGCTGACGTCATCCTGCCACGTCATCCATCCGTACCCCGGGACCCGCCGATGACATCATGCTGACGTCATCCCGAAAAAGCGCCAAGAGCGCCCAAATGTTAATTTTTGCTCAAAAAGAGCGTGGACGACCGTTGTAATTCATTTTTATGGGTTCATTTGAACGCGCTGGTTCCCTGTTCCATTCATTCTCTCACTCCCGAAGCTTCAAAGCGACCAGGCAAGCTACTACGGACTGCAATTCAGCTTCATAGTCTATCTGCGCACCAGTTTGCCCACTTTCGACGCCATTCAAACTAGGTATTTGCCATATTTTCCCCTTTTCGCTCCTGTGCTTGCATTTTATCTATTGCACATACTGTGAACCTACAAAAATTCCACAATTTGTAACTCTGCTGCGCCTCAGACCCCATTAAACCTACTGGAAACCCTTTACTCCAGAAAAGTCTCAAAAAACCTGATGCCCATTTACACTTTTGCGGGCGAATTCTGTTTAAAGCTCGGCCCCCAGCAAAAAATCTCACAGCAGCTCGGCATTTCCCCATTTTTGCCCTCTTCCGCTGTCCAAATCCGTTCACTAAAACTATAAATTGCCCTCTGCTCCTTTGCATTGTTCCTCACAGTCTCTAGCTCCAGAGAATTCACTGAAAAAAAGGGAAATTGACCCAAAGCTTTGCAAAATTGATCCCTTACAGCATAAACTCTCAAGCTGTCCAGCTGCTGTTACATTTCAGTTCAGTTTACCTTCTCCTGCTAATTATTACAAGCAAAATTGAGAGCCAATTGTTACATTAGTCCTCCTTCAGCTCAAGCATTCAAAAGTTGCATAATGGCCGCTCCATCTGCTCTGAGCATTGCCCCCATCAACCCACCAAGTAAAGAGCTTGAGTCCATGCCCTTGGCCGATACAGATTATCTTATTCAAGACTTTTTTGCCAAAAGGAATCATATACACACCTACTGCCAGCCGAGAAATAGCTTCATAAACAAATCTGACATATATGGCATTTGGGAGTCCAATCAGCCTCATTTTTTCCTCCCTTTTGCGAATATATTTCCTGAGATTATTCACCTCTGCGCCGCAAATTATGAACCTAGTCAAAGGGCTGTCAAGTCTTCATCTGGAAGCATACTTTTCTACACTACTCCTGACTCCATCAACCAGATGTTGAACTTCAAAGAGACTCGGGCGTTATTGCCCTTCTCCATAAATAATTTGCTGGAAGAGGCCTCCTGGTTCCCTAGTACCAATATTGAAGTGATTGCTAAGACATTTATGAGAGCAGATTGCCAACCAAAGTAACCACCTCCATTTCCTTATGACCATTTCAATGAGGTGGGCAAATTACTGGTAGATATGATATCCTATGTGTTGGGATTCACATCAACTGAACTTGTAGATGAGACAGTGCTGGTTATATTGTCCTCTTTCAGCCAGGGACAACCTCCTGTCGTCAAGTATAATTATGCCAGGTTCATATCGAACAAAATCCATGACCAGCTCACAAGACTAGATAGGCAGGGAATCTTCAAATATTCCTCCTATATCTATCATTTGTTCATGTTTTATCAATCTGAAGTTTTCCAATGCCCTATCAAGAAACTGGACTTAAAGGGAGAAAGGAGGCCTGTTGTCTTTTGGTCATCTGTATTTCATCAAGTCCAACACTCTCCTTATTCATACTGTGAATTCATTGACCTGTTTGTCTATCCAGTCTCCTGCCTCCTAATGAAGATTCCTCCTCCCAGATTAGCCTATGAAATGCAAAAGACCTTAGAGCTGTCTAAGAATTACAAATTAGGTGATTGGTACCTATATCAAGATGATACTGTCATCAGAGTTTATGGTTGTGAGCTGTGTCTATATAGGCTTCCGAGATATGTGCCAATGAGACTGTTTGCATTAGAATACTACAGGCAGCTTATAAATTCAGATTTGACTCACTTTCACAACACCAAAAAGAAGGCACAACTGAAATTCAAAGACTGCCTATGCCCCTTCATCATGAATAAGAAGGATGGTTGGCAAGAGGCTGACATAATACTCAAGGATCAATTTAAATTGAAAAGGAGTTTCTGGTGGGTCACTTATGACCCATTTGGCTTCATTAATGCCAGAAGGGTCAAATATAGGTTGATACCCTATGACCACTGCAAATACCCGGACATTGAAAAATACGCTAATCAGGATGCATGGGTGCAAGGAACCTTAGTGGAAGAATTAACTCAAGAGGAAATATTGGAACAAACTGCTAGGGATCTTAAAAAAATTCTTGACTTAGATTTTGATGACCAGGTAAATTTCAAGCTGCCTTACCAAGTTGAAGAGGGCACTTCTACAGCTGCAGCTTCCCAAGGAGCTTCTACATCAGCAACAAGTACAGCCAAAGGGAAGGAACTGATGGAGACAAAGCAAACGGTCACGGAGCAGCCGGTCACCTCAATGGAGCAAATTCAAGGGCAAACCCCTCCTCAACAAACAGAGGCACTACAAGTGCCACCTTTGTAAACGCCTGTCCACGAGGAAAGGGGCAGGAAGCGAGACCGACAAGATTCCACACCTGCTAGTGGGTCTGTGCAGCAGCCTGAATCAAAGAGACAAAGGATTGATTCTCCGGTTGAGGAGGAGGTCAGTGAAGAGGTCGTGGAAAGCCCGAGAAGGGAAAAAAGTCTGCATACACCAAAAAGCTCTTTTCAGCGAGAGCAAGATAAACAACAAGGCATGGAGGTGTCATCCTCCACTCAAAGAGGCAAAAAACCAGCCAGCACAAAGGCCAGCTTTAAAGAAATCAAAGCTCAAAATGAGTTACTAAGGGTGCAATTGTATAAGCAATTTTTAAAGGAAACACCTGCCAAACAAGAAAGATTGATGGCAGCATTTCATATAAAGAAAGAAAATATGATTCTGAGCCACTTCAAGCCCAAAGTTCAGCAGCCACAATCAGCCGCAGACTTTGGTAAAACGAGGTTAGAGGTCTTGCCCAAGGACATCAACCCAATGGATCAAATAGAATTACACAAGAAGACAGCCGAAATGCTTTATGCTACACTTGCTGAAAAGGCCACATTGGCCCATGAGTTAGAAGAATCATTGAAGAATACCAACACTCAGTTGGATTTTGAAAGATTGTCCTCGACAGCCAAGGATAATAGAATTAAAATAGTGGAGGAGATTATTGTGGACTTAGGTCATGATCCTAAGGATCCTATGGGTGTTAGGACCCTTATGAAAAAGAAAGACGATGACATTGCTGCATTAAAGAAGAGATTGAGGTTGCTTCCTACTAAGCATCCTCAAACAAGAGAACTGCAGAAAGAAAAAGAAGTCGAAGATCAATTGGACTTGTTGATGAAATTAAACCAGAGGGTAATTGATTTGGAGGGAGAATTGGAGAAATCACTGCAGGGCAGGTAGGGAGAGTCAACCTCCCAGCCACTTCAAATAGTTCCATCTAGTGTTGTTGTTCCTCCAGCACAAGTAACAGCCACCCCTCCAATTATTCCAACAACCACGGCAACTACAGATGCTACAGCGGCAACAACAACAGTCCCTGAGTCTAGCATGAGCATGAATGAATTAAAAAGGGCCATCAAAGAGGTAGAGCTCCAAGCAATGGAAATAAAAGAGGCCAAAGAAAAGCTGGCCAAATTAGAAGAAAAATATGACAAATCCAAAATGACAGTGGGTGAGCAATCAAGGGAAATCAAGACCCTGAAGGACAAAGTTAAAACATTGGAGAAAGAGCTGGCATTGGACAAGACCTTGGCTGAAATAAAGAGAATTCTGTGGGCCAAAGTAAATCAGTCAATCACTGGCCAATGGAGGTCAATTCAGGCAATATATGAACAGGTGGAACTGCTTGGCCGTGCTAAGTTTGAAAGCCAAAGAGCCAAGGCTGCATTAGGAAATATGCCTGACCAGGCCAACAGAATGATCAATTTTCTGAATCATCAGACTAGGGAAGAGCTGGAAGCACTCCATATCATGAACAGAACAGATGCCATACTGACAGCCAAAAGTGTGCTTACACTGAGGAGCTTTGTACAAACTCTGGAAGCAAGATGCCGGGATATACAAAGGGATGTGGATAATTTTGACGTAAGGCTTGCAACATTACAGACCAGGGGATTGCCCAGCCTGCTCACCAGTGTTGGAAAATTGTTGACATGTGATCAGTATTCTACCAGGCTCAATAATTTCGTCACTAATCAGCTTACCGTTGCATCAAGTTCTATAGCAAAGGCAGGGCCGCCTACAGGACAGAGACTCTACGACAAGATGGAGAGCTTATTTTACTTAGAGCATGAAGTCAACCATATGTTTGAGATGCCACCCAGTTATTACAAGTACACAGAGGCTGATGAAACACTTGTCAAAATACAAAGGCATCAGTTGCCTTCTAAGAACTGGTGGCAGGCAATGCTGGCCGTCTTGCCCAGGTAGCATCAGCTTTACCCCCCTTTTTTGTTTTTGTCAAAATCACAGACAGCTGCAGGTCATCAGCGAGCACAGGTTAAGGCGCAGAATGCACTGAACAAAGTAAAGAAGGAACGCGCAGGACAGGTGGGAGAAGGTACAAAGCAGTAACACTGAGGTGGCAAACTGAAGAGCGCGGATTTCTAAAAATGCAGCCCAGCCGACTCAAAACAACTCAGAAGCCAACACTCACTGACAGAGAGAACAACTGTTGCATTTGTATTTCCTTCAGCATTTACTTTTCATCAACCACTCCTTAGGAGTTGATAGAGAAGTTATGAGCTATTAACTTCTTGTCTAGATATTTTTGTATTCAATTTTTGTATAAATACAACCCTCTGCATTGTTAGAAGGGTTGGTCGGCTTATGTACTCCAGGAGAGACTCGCATTGTATACCTGGGTTTTTTCTATAATCAAAGATTGTTGAAACCTTGGAGAGCAAACTGTCTGTTGTAAATGAATGTTTTTGGAGATATGAAGATGGAATTCTTGTGCTGCAGTCTGAAGCAATAAGTGCATCTTACCTCTATTTATTATTTACCACTATCTAAATAGCAGAAAGAAAGAATAGCTTAGAATTTGTTTAAGTACACTCTATGCTAAATTTTTGTTGTTTCTTTATGTTTTCCTCTGAATGAATTGGTTATGAATGTGAATTCCCCTGGGCTCATATTTACCTCGATTCACCTGGGTTTGCCAATTATCTAGGCATTCTTTACTGCCCCTACGTAGAGCTCTGTTACCCCCATCTGTTAAGCTGATTGAGAGATTCTTAACTGCCTCTCATTACTTAGCATTCTTCCCATCATTTAAACCTGAAATACTGTTTCATGCGCAGCTATCTTGCTCCATTTTCCCTCTCTTGTGACCGAAGAAATGCACCAGCAGTTCTCCTCCTCGACTCCACACCCAATGGTTTGAAACTTACCAGACTATATATTGCCTCCCGACTTTCAGTGCATTTTCCTTCCCACCAAAGCATAAAAAAAACCCCTGACCTCAATAGCTAGCCTAAAATCCTTTTCAACAAAGCTAAATCTAAAAGAGAGAGCCCTCTCTGGCTGCAGGTTGGCTAGAACCTGCAGTACAAAGTTGGTCTGTGGTTACCTCGGTCGTGTCCTTTTCTGGAGCTTAAGGACAACCTGAGTGATAACAAAACCTGTGTGCATATGCTTTTGTATTATGGCCAACCAGCGTATACGCTAGTTTAAGTTAGCGAACCAACGTGTATATGCGCCTCTGCTATGTTGAACCTGCATACAGATCTATAAAAGATAATTTATCCTTTTCACTTATTCAGACATTAGTTATACCTAGATTATCATATTTATAGATCATGTCATGCACCAAATATAACAGATCAAAAATTACACAAAGATACTTCTCTTCAAGCCGCCTTAAGATCTTGACCTATCAATAGAACTTATCCTTCTACTTGTGCTCAGGTTCCTCCTTGATTCAGATCTAATTATGTATCATAACCCAATGACAATATTCTAGATGTTGCTCTTCATAAGATTTTCAATGCTTCAGTTCATTCCCTTGCCAAATGATCTCCTTCCCTTTTTATAGTCTTAGGCCTTACTCAAACCATGGTCCAAAACCATAGAGATCCAATACTAGGGACTCAATACCTGGGTTCAACACTTTGGATGCAATACCAAGGACCAAAACCATAGGTTCAAATATGTCATACTAAATACCATGGACCAACCATAATTTTTCCCACATGTACGTGCTTTTCTTTGCATGAAAGTGCATGCATACGTATACACACCTTTTGATCGATACACCCGCATGTATACGCGATTTTTTTAAGAGGAACCCGCGTATACCTCATTTTCTTTTATTCTGAGAGCTTGAACTGTGAATTTCCCTTTGAGTGAGTTGCCATCAAGGACAACACCTGTGCCATAATGCCAAACCTATGTCATAATGCCAACAATCTCGCCATTTGGACTTGATGGCAACCCCACGTCACTCAAAATCATTCTCCCCCTTTGACATCAAGGGCAACGGTTTATGCTCCCCCTGAATACATGTTGAATTCTCTGCTCTGCTGCGCTGTCCAAGCTCCCCCTGACTGTAGTCAAAGTCTACAAAAATAAACATGACTTGACTCATACATACATCCATCTCCCAACCAAGTGGGGACTGACTCATCTACCCAACCAAGTGGGGATACACCAAGAATTTACACATGATAACAACAAGAACATTACTTTATCCATCCCAAGCATAGTGGGGAAACCAAGATAGGTCGTTACATGGCCTTGATAAGAAAAGAAATACATGACATAGAGACAAAATATCTACAGCAAGACTAGCATCTGTCAATCATCAATCATCATAACACTCAATCATCATTGAGACCAGCAACCATTCTCTTCCTCATACACCTGTTCCACCTGAAATTAAAACAATTGTGATGTAAACCAAGATCTTCTAAGATAATGCCAACAATGCATTATTAGAAGAGTATACACTCCCCCTGAAGCTGTGCCATATGGTCTCTGCCATACCTATATCAGACTCTTTTCATCCTGAAGCTGGCCCACTGTTTTTCTTTAAACCAACATATAAGCGACTGTATCTTCATAAACTGGCGTATGTATGCAGATCCTCCTCATGAAACTCGCGTACAACCATTTTTCTCTGAAACAGACAAGATTCAGCAGCAAGATGATGCATTAACTACCCCTAGCTTTTTTTTGAGGTATTCAAATGTCTCCCTGGCCAGTGGTTTGGTGAATATGTCAGCAACTTGTTCCTTAGAGGGAACATACTCCAATTTAACCTTTTTTTCAAGAACTTGTTCCCGAAGAAAATGATACTTGATAGGTATGTGGTTAGTCTTTGAATGCATGATAGGATTCTTTGAAATACTAATTGCACTTGTATTATCACAAAAAATGGAGATAGGTGGAGTACAAGTGATTTGAAGGTCTTGCAATGTTTGCATCATCCAAAGGAGTTGTGTGCAGCAAGATGCAACAACCACATATTCTGCTTCAGCTGTCGATAATGCAATTGAACTTTGTTTCTTGTTAAACCAAGATACTAATCTAGGACCCATGAAGAATGCACCACCACTAGTGTTTTTTCTTTCATCCACACTTCCTGCCTAATCTACATCTGTATATGCATGAAGTGTGAGATCTGTACCACTAGGATACCATAAGCCATAGTTTTGAGTTCCTTGAAGATACTTGAAAATTCTCTTAACTTCCTGAAGATGAGTTTCCTTTGGATTTGCTTGAAACCTTCCAACTATTCCCACTGCATGCATAATGTCTAGTCGGGTACCTGTTAGATAGAGCAGACTACCAATCATCGATCTATAGGTTGGTTGATGCACTGCTACTGATTCATCATTTTCACTGACTCTGCATCCTGTTACCATAGGGGTACATACTGGTTTCGAATCCTCCATCCCATATTTCTTCAAGATCTGCTTGAGATACTTGGTTTGTGATAGAAAAATATCGTCTTTGTTTTGTTAGAATTGTAAACCAAGAAAATATGTGAGCTCACCAAGCAAGGACATTTCAAATTCTTTTTGCATCACCAAGGAAAAGTCTTGACTCATGTCTTCTTCATTGCTACCAAATATGATATCATCAACATATACAACAAGTATGAGAAACTTATCATTGTCAATTTTTATATATATATTGTTGTCTGTTGATCCTTTTGTAAAACCTTATTCATGGAGGTACTTATCCAACCGATAATACCAAGCCCTTGGAGCTTGTTTAAGGCCATAGAGAGCCTTTTTGAGTCTGCATACAAGTTTTGGATCATTTCCAGGAATAAACCCCTCTGGTTGCTCAATATACACTTCTTCATCCAATTCTCCATTCAGAAAGGCAGACTTCACGTCCATTTGAAATACCTTGAACTTCTAGAAGCTAGAAAGAGCAAGTAACATTCTTATGGCCTCATGTCTAGCAACTCGAGCAAAAGTTTCTTTAAAATCTATGCCTTTTTGTTGAGCATCCCTTTACAAACAAGTCTAGCCTTGTTTCTAATAACATCTCCACTTTCATTCAACTTGTTTTTGAATATCCATTTTGTTCCTATGACATTCTTATCTTTTGGTCTAGGAACCAGCTCCCAAGTGTTATTCTTTTTAATATGCTCAAGTTCTTCCTCCATGGCCTTGACCCAGCATTCATCTTTGCATTCCTCTCTTACATTTTGTGGTTCAGTGGAGGAGAGCAATGCTAGATAGATTGAAGCTTCTGAAATGCTTCTCCTTGTTTTTACACCTGCTTCTTTCTGTCCCAAAATTTGAGTTTCTGGATGATTCTTCTGAACGTACCTGGATAGAGTCTTTTATTCTATCCTTATCTATTCTTCTCGTGCCTCATGGGTTTCTTTTTCATCATGAATCTGATTTGATGTTGAAGGATAGTCCTCATCATCTTCGAAATCTTCAGATTTTATTCGCCTAGGAGTGTTTCCTTCTTCATCAACCACTACATCAATACTTTCAACAATTTTTCCAAGTCTTTTATTGTAACACTTATATGCTTTTCTATGGGGAGAGTAACCAAGGAGAATGCCTTCATCTGCTCTAGGTTCAAAATTGCCAAGGTTTTCATCATTCTTTTTGATGTAGCATTTGCTTCCAAAAATTTTCAAGTATTTTACCATGGGAGTCTTACCACACCAAAGTTCCTGAGGAGTCCGAGCGTTGTTTACCCGGACCTTTGTCTTGTTGAGAATAGTAACTGCAGCAAATGCGACTTCACCCTAGAAGGTTTTGGGAGTTCCAGACTCATCAAGCATAGCACGAGCCATTTGTTGAACCGTTCTATTCATCCTTTCAATTACTTCATTTTGCTAAGGAGTCCTTGCAGTAGAGAATTCCCTTCTTATTCCATGTTCTTCATAAAAATCAAAAAATTCATTCGAGGTAAATTCCCCACCTCTATCAGACCTGAGGCATTTGATTTTTCGATCTGATTCATTTTCAACCAAGGCTTTGAATGCTTTGAACTTTTTGAAAGCTTCGTCTTTATGCTTCATAAGTCCTAACCAACACATCCTGGAAAAGTCGTCAATGAACAATATAAAGTATTCTTCTCCTCGAGGTGACCTTTTTCTAGATGGACCACATACATTAGTATGGACAAGCTCAAGTGGCCCGCTAGTTGATCCTTCCTTCTCAGGGAAATTAGTTCTGGTTTGCTTACCAAACAGACATGATTTGCATATTGTATTGTCTGGAATTCTGATGTCAGGGAGATCACGAACCACCTGATATTTACATGCTTTCCTTATCTGAGAGAAGCTTATATGCCCCAATCTTTTGTGCCATAGCCAATCTTCATCATTCTTGTTAGATAACATTGTTGTTGTCCTCCCTTGAGTATGTATAAATTATTTGGTGTTCTTATGCCTTTGATCACTGTTTGTCTTGTATCAAGCTCACAAACAATACATCCATTTGATCGAAATATTACCTCATTTCCTTGATCACACATTTGACTGACACTTAATAGATTATTCTTTAAACCATAAACATACATAACATTCCTAGCTTTGATCTTTTCTTTCAAAAGAACAGAACCTTTACCTTTTATGAACGCAGGGGTGTCATTTCCAAATGAGACCTTCTTTTCCTTTTCTAAGGCACTATATGATTGAAGTTTTTCATTATCACCTGTCATATGTTTCGAGCATCCATTGTCGATGTACCACTGATTTTCCTACCCTTCCGCATATAAGAATATGCCACATCTTTTTGGTTGCGGTTCTTTCTTCCTCCATGTTTTGGGGATCAATGAAGCTTGCTCATTTTGAGTTGTTTGCCGAAACCTACTCCCGCATTCAGAATATTCATGACCAAAGTTGTTAGAGATAGAACATTCTATTTTATTTCAGGAGAAAAAACGTTATTGTAGGTTCTTTTCATGATTCCAGTCACACTCCTTTGGTAGACTGACACTTAATAGATTATTCTTTAAACCATAAACATACATAACGTTCACAGCTTTGATCTTTTCTTTCAAAGGAACAGAACCTTTACCTTTTATGAACGCAGGGGTGTCATTTCCAAATGAGACCTTCTTTTCCTTTTCTAAGGCGCTATATGATTGAAGTTTTTATTTATCACCTGTCATATGTTTCGAGCATCCATTGTCGATGTACCACTGATTTTCCTACCCTTCTGCATATAAGAATATGCCACATATTTCTGGTTGTGGTTCTTTCTTCCTCCATGTTTTGGGGATCAATGAAGCTTGCTCCTTTTGAGTTGTTTGCCGAAACCTACTCCTGCATTCAGAATATTCATGACAAAAGTTGTTACAGATAGAACATTCTATTTCATTTTCAGGAGAAAAAAAGTTATTGTAGGTTCTTTTCATGATTCCAGTCACACTCCTTTGATTTCGTGCTTCTCTGGTCATGATGGTCTTGTAGGCAACACATTGAGCTGCTTTATGTCCAAAGTTATGACGGGAGAAACATTGGCCATTGAAGAAGTTCCTACGATCATCAAACCTTCCATTGTAATAGCCATTCATTCTTGAGGTAAATTGAGAATGATTTACCTGTGGTTGGTTGTAGCTCATGTTCATCCTTGAAGTAGATTGCCCTCGATTTGCTTGGTGATTTTTGTTCATTCTTTAAGTAAATTGTCCCCAATTTACCTGGTGATCTTCATTGTGCCTTTGGCATCGATTGTCAACTTTTTCACTTCTCCTTGCAGCTTCAAGATAACTTTTGGAGGTAGATGGCTTCTGTGGTTCAGATGTTTCCTTAGTATACCCAAGACCTGTCTTGATTAGAGGAGAATGATATACTTTGACAATCTCATCTAAAGTTTTAGATCCTTTAGCAAATCTAAGATTAAGAGCTTTCATTTTCTCAATGTCCTTTCTAAGTCCCACAATTTCACATTCTAACTTTTCATTGTGTTTCTCCATTTCAGCAAGTTGGAATGTTAGAGTATCTATAATCATATTTTTCTCTTCTAAGCAAATTTTGAGTTTAGAAATTTCTTCATAAAAACCTTCTTCATCTATAGCATCCAAGAAATCATCATCTTCAAAAGCCATCAAAAGTCTGTAATCATTACCTTGTTCATCATCATCACTATTTGAAAGTCCATCACTGTCTTCATGTGTGTAATATCTCTTCTTACTTACATTCTGTTTTCTGTTCCATCTAACTGGTTCCTTACCTTTTTCAAGCTTATCTTTATGAGGACATTTGGTAGCACAGTGACCGACTCTTCCACAAGAAAAACATTTGAAAGGTAGCTTACCTCTGAATCTTCCAGAACCCCGTTGAAGGTTCTTGAAAAAATTTGATTCTTCCCCTTCTTCCGACATATGCCCTGAGTCACTGTAATCTCCTTTTCCTAAGGCTTTGAATGCCACTTCTCTCTTGTCTGATGATCCTCCTTTTCTCATTTTGTAGGTGGTTAGGATTCCATGTAGTTGTGACATGGTAAGGCTCTGTAGATTCTGTTTTTCTTCTATGGCAGAAAATTTTGATTCAAACTTAGAAGACAAAGATCTTAGAACCTTTTCAACCAAAACAACTTTTTTCATTTCTTCACCCAAGTTTTTCATACAATTAACAATCTCATCTATACATAGGAAATAGTTAGCCACACTTTCATCATTGTACATTCTGAGATTTTCATATTGAATTCTGAGAGTTTGTATTTTTTCTCGTTTTACCTGATCATCTCCTTCATAGCTCAGAATGATCTTGTCCCATATCTCTTTTGGGGTTTTGAGTTGCATAACCTTGACGAATTCTGATTGAGATAGACTCCCTAATAGATTATTGATAGCCTTTGCATTCTTTTCATACTGCTTCTTACCAGCTGTATCTGTAGGAGTTGCTAATGGAAATGTGTATCATGTTTCCACAATATCCCAAACTTTTGTACCAAGAGATTGAAGATATGTTGTGATTCTTACCTTCCAATAGACAAGTTGCTCCCATCAAAAATTGGTGGCCTGATTGATGCTTCTTTCTCATAATTGCTCATGATGATAGATCTTCCTTCAAGCGATCAAGCTTCTTCTGAAGGACCTGCTCTAATACCAATTTTTTGAAATAATACTGGGGGGGGGGGTGAATCAATATTATCAAAACAATTAATTTCCTTTACAAAATCATATTTGTATACGCTACTTCGGCTATGTGAAACTGCGTATATACGCTACTATGACTAAAGAAACCAGCGTATATCAGAATACTTAAGATTCATTAATTGTTTGATCTTTAATCAGTGCATCAGTACTTCATTAATCATAATAACAGTAAGCAGGAATAGTAAAACATAACATATCATCACACACATGGACACAAATATATAAGGTGGAAACCCAATGTGGGTGAAAACCACCTCCTGCAATTTGTCTCTATCTTCTTTTAAATTAGAACTTCCTTTTACAATGATTCTGTACTGGTGCAGTCTTATACCAGTACGCAGGCTACTACCTGCAGAAGGCTACAACCTTCTCTTGTTCTCCAGCTTCTCCTAGAAGGGAGCTACAACCCCCTTAGATCTTGTACTAGCTGAGGTACTAGCACATAGGTGCTGACCTACAGAAGGCTCCAACCTTCTCTTTTCTTCCAGGGACCAAGTTTCATAAATTTTTAGACTGGATCCATGAATATCAATCAAACATCAAGTATATCTGCATTAACCAAACTCCTTTGTAAAAACAAATACTGAATCAACCAATAACTTCTCAGAGTGCTGTAACCAGAAAACAGTACCAGTAACCAAAAACCAATTCTAAACCCAGAACACTGCAACAATAAACATAAGCAACTAAAACATATTTCATGAGATGTACACTACTTCTATATGTGGAACATGCGTGCATACGCTTTTGTATTATGGCCAACTAGTGTATACGTTGTTTTAAGTTAGTGAACCAACGTGTATACGCGCCTCTGCTGCGTGAAACCTGCATACAGATCTATAAAAGATAATTTATCCTTTTCACTTATTCAGACATTAGTTATACCCAGATTATCATATTTATAGATCACGTCATGCACCAAATATAACAGATCAAATATTACACAAAGATACTTCTCTTCAAGCCGCCTAAAGATCTTGACCCATCAATAGAACTTATCCTTCTCCTTGTGCTTAGGTTCCTCCTTGATTCAAATCTAGTTATGCATCATAACCCAATGACAGTATTCTAGATCTTGCTCTTCATAAGATATTCAATGCTTTAGTTCATTCCCTTGCCAAATGATCTCCTTCCCTTTTTATAGTCTTAGGCCTTACCCAAACCATGGTCCAAAACCATAGAGATCCAATACTAGGGACTCAATACCTGGTTTCAACACTTTGGATGCAATACCAAGGACCAAAACGATAGGTTCAAATATGTCAGACTAAATACCATGGACCAACCATAAGTTTTCCCACATGTACGCGATTTTCTTTGGATGAAAGTGTGTGCATATGTATACGAGCCTTTTGATCGGTACACCTCCGTGTATACGTGATTTTGTTAAGAGGAACATCCGTATACCTCATTTTATTTTATTTTGAGAGCCTGAACTGTGACTGCCCTTTGATTGAGTTTCCATGAAGGACAACACCTATGCCATAGTGCCAAACCTGTGTCATAATGCCAACACCACATTCCTAGACAGGTTGTTGAATTTGTTGCTACATATGCTGCCTCTACAAAATATATTGAAAAGATTGATTGTTTCTTAGACGTCCATGAAATCATATTGGTTCCAAGATGAAAAGAATACCCTGCGGTGCTTTTCTAATCATCTAGACTGCCTGCATAATCACTATCTGTATAACCTAATGGTGAATAATTTTCAAAATGTGTGTAGAACAAACCATAGTCTATGGTCCCAGCAATATATCTTGAGATCCTTTCTTCAACCTTCCAATGATAAATCTTAGGTGACTTCATAAACCTGGAGACAAAAATTTCTGCAAACATGATATCACATCTAGTTGAAGTGGGATACAACAAACTACCGACTAGACTTCTAGAAAATGTGGGATAAACTGTTGGTGCTACATCTTATTTTATGATCATGGTGTCTTGACAAATTTGTGTATCATTTGGTTTGCAATTGGTCATTCTAAACTTTTGGATGATATCAGTTGCATATTTTTGTTGACCAACAAAATTTCCATTAGTAGATTGTTGAATTTCAATGCCTAAGAAGTATTTCATGACACCTGGATCAATCATATAAAACTCTATTTTCATTTCTTCTTCAAAATATTCTAACATCATATTGACTATATAAATAACATCATCAACATAAAGGCATACAATAAGAATTTTATCTTCATGAGTTTTGGTATACAAGGTTGACTCATTGTTGCTTTCGTAAAAACCACTTTTGATGAGATAGGTGTTGATGTGATTGTACCAATCTCTTGGAACTTAATTCAACCCATACAAAGCTTTCTTCAATCTATATACCTTATGCTCCTATCCAAGAACTTCAAAACCAGGAGGTTGCTCTATGGAAACTTCTTCGTGCAATATACCATTTAAGAAGGCATATTTTACGTTAAGATGATATACTTTTCAGTTGTGTTTAGATATTATGGATAAAATGGTTTTGACGATTTCTAACCTTGCTATTAGAACAATGGTTTCACCATAGTCAATACCAATCTATTGTGAGAATCCTTTGGAAACCATCCTTGCCTTATGTTTTCAATCTCTCCTTTTTCATTCAGCTTGGTATTATATACACATTTTACACCAATTCTAGTTTTCTCTCTTGGGATATTAACTAATTCTGAAGTCTAATTCTTCTCTATGGTAGCAATTTATTGGTTCATTGCAGCATCACAATTATTTTCTTTAACTTCTTCTTCAAAATGGGTTGGTTGAGATGAAAGAAATGTAAACATATTCTATTGGTCAAACTCATGCTCATATATTTCTCTGATGTTTCTTTTTTTCTAACTATCTTCCAAAGATGTTTAATCACTGGTGGATTCACTGCTTGAAGATGTACCATTTTTAAAATGGTATGGTTCTTCTTGAACCCACAATATTGGTAGTTGTGGTGGATTAAAAAAATGATTTGAAACTTCATCAACAAGATCATACCAAGATTTATTTTCAAAAAATTTAACATCTCTGCTTAAAATAAAATTCTTGGTAACTAGATTGTAAAGTTTACAAACCTTTGAATTCTCATTATAGCCTATCAAAATACATCTTTCACTCCTATAATCAAGCTTCTCTCCTAGTTACTCAGGAATATTTGAAAATGCTATTGATCCAAAAATTCTAAAGTGATATATATTTATCTTTTCACCATCCCATGATTCTTGAGGTATTATATCTTAGAGACTGGTTATTGGAGATCTGTTGAGAACATACACTGCTATCAAAACTACTTCAGCCCAATAATCATTTAACGACTTCTTCTCACAGAGCATACATTTGCCCATCTTCATGATTGACTGTTTTTTTCTTTCTGCTACTCCACTCTTTTGTGGATTATATCTTGTTGTGTTTTACATTTTCATTCCTTGTTGTTGACAAAAATCTTTGAAGTCATTGGAGTTGTACTCTCCTCCTCTTTCTAACCTAAGGAGTTTTAAAGGATTTCCACTTTTCCTTTCTTCTTCTACTTTGAATTCTTTGAACCTTGAGAATGTATATGATTTATTTTTGAGGAAATACACCCATATCTTCCTACTATAATCATCAATGAAGGTTAGAAAATAAATAGTACCACCAATGGATTGTGTCTACAATGGGCCACATATATTTGTATGGAATATCTATAAAGGTCCCTTTTCTCTAGAGGAAGATGTCAGAAGTCTATCTCTTTTATGCTTTGCTAGAATAAAGTTTTCACAATTACAATCTTTTTCATTTAGAACAAGGAGACCGATGGCCATAGAATGTTTCTGAATCAGACTTAGACTCATGAATGGGATGTGGCCATACCTAGAATTCCATATTTGAGACTCATATATTATTGACATATTATGGGCAAAAAACTATGAGAGATTTGACTTCTAAGAGTCAATGGAAACATCATATTCTTGGTTTTTTCAACCTTTTCTATTAGTCTTCTATTGGGTGGTTTTTCATAGATAGAACATGTGTTCCCTTGGAATAGTACATCATAACCATGTTCCATCAATTGACCTACACTAATGAGTTTATGCTTCAGATGTGGAACATAATAGACATCATGTATGTATTTTTGCAACTTATGTTTGGTAAGAACATGGACAATACCTTTTCCTTGCTATGAGTGTCTTAAGAAACATGGCAAGAAAGAAACATTTTCTCAAAGGATTCTCCTTCATAATGCCCAAATTTATTGCAATAATAGCATTGAACATTAGATTTTCTCAATGTTTTTCTTCTCTGCTTTGGTTTTGTGGAGGTCTCCATTGCTCTACTACATAACGATCTTCTAATCTACCTCTACCTCGACATTTAACTCACTTTTTTCAGCCTCTATATCCTCTGCCTTTGCCTCTACCAGGAGAGAGTTCTGATTTAAAATCTTGCTCCATGGAATCTTATGCCAAGTTGAGTCTTATTTCATGTGCAAAAGTGATCCAATCAATTGTTCTATTTAGAATTAAGTTGTAAAATCTTTGGATTTAAAAATTTTTGTTACAACCATGTCATATTTCTTGGACAAACTTCAAAATAATTTTTCAACAATCTTCATATCTATAACGGTTTCACCAATGAGTTTGATCTGATTTACTATTCCCATGAATCTAGTCATGTACTAGTCCATATTCTCCATGTCAACTCATCTTTATGGTTTGAAATTTATCTCTCATTTTCTGCAATTTAAAAATCTTCATTGTATCATTACCTTGATACACAGTTTTCAAAATATCCCAAGCTTACTTTCTTTGGATGCACCAGTTACCTTATCGAAGATAGGGTCATCGACTTAGTTCTATATCCAACATTTAGCTATGTGCTATTTCCTTCTAAGTTCAACAATTGCATCCCTCTAATTATTGGTCATGTTCATCCATGCTTCTAGGGTTGACTCTACATAGGTGTTGCAAAGTGTATCCCAATGCTCTTGGGCTTGCAGAAATGTCTTCATTCTTAAATACCAAAACTCATAATCTTTTCCAAGCAGAGTTGGGGTCTATGGAAAAGCATTGGAGGAAGCCATTCCTTCAAATGAAAAATTGCGCCTCTTTGCTTTTGTTTTTTTTAATCCCCTTTTCAAAAAACGTTTTGAATCAAACACCGTCTCCTATCTTAAAAAGTGCCCTTTTTTACAATAGGGTAGGCTCCCCTCTTTTAAAAGATCTTTTAAAAATATTTTAAACAATATCAAAATATATATATATATATATATATATATATATATATATATATAATTCTCACTTTAAGAGATACAGCAAAGTGCTATATGAATCTTATGAACCCCCTTTAAAAAAATAAACTTTGAAATAAATCATTTTTGAAAAAACACTTTTGAAAAGAATTGTTTAAAAATCTTTTGACATAACCTTTTTGAAAAAAGGCTTTGCGCCTCATTTTAAGAGGATCACCTTTTGAGATAAAAGGTCGAATTTGTGGAGAGAATGATCCAGATCATGTGTTGAAATAAAATGTGGACTTCATTACAACTTTGAGGAGCACCATCATAACAACTTGACTTCATGGAGCCCAACACACTTCCTAATTCTTTATGGTGGGGTTGCAATGCAGGAATGCATGATTTCATAAGTATTTGAAGATCAACAAGCTTTGTCCTTTTATGGGGTGCGTTGGGTTGCTCCATTTATTTTATTTTATTTTTATCTTAGTGATATTCCTTTGAACAATGCATCTACTCGTCAAGTTTGGAGGCATATAATATAGTTTTACCATGGTTCAAAAGAAAAATTCTAGAGCTTCAAATTATGCTTATACGAGAAATCCATAATATATTATATTGATGGCTAAAACAAACTTCACCTTCAGTCAGTAAAAAAATTTATTGGTTGAGTCTAGAGACTATTGGTTTGAAATTTACCCAAAATAGTCATAATAAGCTTTTGCAAAAAAAATTATTTGATCACCCATCAATTTCACAAATAATCTTTGGATATTCTAGTGATTTAGAATATTCAGAAATATGTCCTTCAGATCCACTTTAGTTTTTCCCACCAAACTTGGTCTCAAAAGGACACATGATAATTATTATGTAATGTCAACCTTTGCATAGGATTTTCCTCAAAGGAATATGTTGCATGTCTTCTTAAACTTGTTTCGAAATCGGCACAAATCAAAACATATTCTTTTTCTTCATAACTCGATGAGTACTTCAAAACATTTCCTTTATTTGTCCTCCATCACTCTCACTAGGCTCAAGACTATTTGTTAATATTTAGGATATATGTTAGCTTGAGGAGAAAGCACTTCGTATACCCCAAAAAAGACTCCAACCTTTTCCTATAGTGCATGATTTTTGCATAAATCACATGCTCGCTACAAAACTTATCTAGAAAATAGGTCACGGTACTGTTGAAGGTGTCAAAGATCAGATAACCAAACAAAAGGGCCTTAGTACATGTTCCATAATACAGATTCAGATATTTCCAACATAAACCCAACGGGTTAGCCAATAATAATACCACCAATTGATTCCCTAGACAAATACACCTTCTGAATGATACACGATTCAATAAATATAGTCTTCAAGAGATGCCAAAGATTTCCTTCAAACAAGGTTTGTAAAAGAACTTGAAGAATCTCACAAAACCCCAAAACGAGACCCTTAAATTCAACCAAGAATAAATACTACTCTAGTGAATTTCTTGGCATCCAAAATAAACATAGAACTTTCAACCTCCTTCAATATGTGAAACACAACCTTGGCTGCAAAGAACATAGAGTGATATTCTTCATAGATCTATTCAGCAAAAGAGAATAGCGTGAAGTTAAGGAAACCCTTAAAAAATCTAGAAACTGAACCAACAACTTCAACCTTTCGACAAATATTCAATGTTTCCACAGGTCTGAGAATAAAGAGAGATAGATCAAACAAAAAACTTCGGTCTCCCTTATGGTGTACCTTTTTCTCCAAAGGTCCGATATTCTTTCAGATAGAGAAAATGTGAAAATTTCTTGAATATTTTAGATGAGAATCAATTTTGCTTTTTATAGATATAGTTGGGGGCTTAAGGAAGCTGACTTTCCCTAAAAATGGATCTTAAAAAAATAATTTTAAAGTTCAATTGTTTATTCCCACATGGAACGAAGTTGCCTTGCAGGGAAGCATACTTTGAAATTTCTTAAATTACCTTTTAATAATTAAGTTAATTTTTTTCTATCACTGGCCAAAGAGAGATGTCTTGATACTTAGGCTAACCTATCATGCCATGCCACCTCATCTCCCTTTTGGGGTATTTTCCCACAAGATGGGTGCACAATCTTTGACTGGACATAACTCTCAAACTGAAGGCATGCCATATACCATAGAATAGGCTTGATGAATAGATTGCAATGATGGTTATATTAGGAGCAACTTGACTCATTTTTTTCCTCAAATATTCAAACAACTATGGGCCTTCTATGGTTTTCTGGGACATCTTCATTTGGAACTTCCAACTGATGAAAATCAAACAAAGATTAATGGTGTTCAAGAACATTTGTTGGCATCAATGACAACGCCATTCAATAACCTCCCCATTTGGCATTGATGGAAACACGTAATCCCTTTGTGATCATTTCTCCCCCTAATTTCATGCCTCTGATCTCCTTTTCCTGATTTCTCCCCCCATTTGACATTAATGGAAAAGGGTGACTTCCCCTAACAAGCTACATGCTTTTATTTTGGTGAAACATATTGATTTCCCCCCTGAATAAAAGCCTTTCATGGATTGCCACAATTAGGAGCTTCTGAAATTCTATTTTATAAACCTACTACTCAAACTGACTAATTTTTCCATAATGCTGACAAATGTTCTTGTGACTTCTTCACATTTTCCATCTTTCAATTTTTCAATGAGTGCATACCACTTATAAAGACTCCCCCTCTTCATCATTCATAGGACAAGGAGTCATCAAACTAGATTCTTCAAAATAACGTATGAACCAGCTCTTAACAAAATCATATTGAACTTCATCATTCTCCATTCTACTTATTGATTCAACATGACCTTTCGATTTTACAAAACTTGAAATCATGATTGTAAATACTTTTTCATTTACTTGATCTTCTTCCTTTTCCTTTCTTCTCCAAACCTTCTCGTACCTGATGTTAGGATTGTAATTCATGGAAGATTTCATCTTGTACCTACAATCGCGAGCTATATGCCCATAGTTATGGAAATTGTAACATTCAATGTTGGGCCTGAATAATGGAGAAAATGACATATACTTCATGCTATCAAAGTCATTGTGAAACGTGTCCTGTGATCCTGCAAACTTTCTTCTAGTGTTTTGATAACGTCTTTGATAATTAGCCATGTTATACATATTGTAATCCTTGTCCATATGTCTGAAGTTACAACATGAAAAAAAAAACCATTAAACATGTTTGGGTACTTGGATTAGATGTCCTGTCTTGATGATATTCTGCAGCTATTCTTCTTTGGAGGAGGTGCAAAAATTTTAACCTTCTTTTGTCCTTCATCTTAATTCAGACTTTAAGGGATCCTTCTATCATCCTTCTCATCAATCTTTCTTTGCAGAGACTTGGATCTTATGCCTTCATCGCATGTAGCTTTTCCTACTTATTCTGCCTTCATCTCCAATTAAGCCAATTCTTGATTATTCCTTTCAATATTATGCAAGTGTTAATCTTTTCCATTCCTTGAGCTTATTGATTTCAGTAATATCTATGTCAAGTTCTCCTTGATTTTGAGCACGGTCTTCTTGAAATCTTCCTTTCAACAATTTCCTTCTTTCTTCTCCCTCTTCTACTTGAAATTTTAGAAGAGAGATATTTTTAGTTTCTTTATTGAATTCATGCATTTGTTCCTTCAGCTTTTTATTTCTTTCCCAAGCATGTCTATTTCTACAACATTTGTATCCAACTCAATTTGCTTTTGGCTGACTTCTGCCTCATGCTTCTAAATAGATTCTTGGAATTTTTTTCCTGGTTCCTGCACCTAGGGTTGTAAGAGAGAAACTTATTCTTTGAGAGTGTGATTTTCATTCTCTTTGTTATTCCATTCTTTTGAGGCATTAATTAATGATTTCTCTACATCCTCTTATTATTCTTTATCATCATTGTCAGATTCTTTGGTATGAGGATCTGATTGATTTGAAGCACGATTATCAAAATCTTTATCTTGACTTGTATCTTTTTTACCTGCATAGAGATATTGAAGTTTTTCCTATATATGTTTGGTTGATGAGCATTGACCTACATGAGATTTCATAGAATCTAGCACATCACTTAGAATGATACTCATAACTTTTGAATTGTACCTTCTTGATTCATTGGTATATGTGTCTCTATTAATAACTAAAAAACCTACATTACATCCAATACCTTTCAAAAAGGGTTCCATTTTAGCTTTCCAAAATACAAAACTAGATTTAGTGAACAAAGGAATTGGACCAACCTACCTCTCTTCACTAGGTGTCATATGTTTTGAAAGTATTTCAATATCAGTGACTTCATTTAATTCTTTTGAATGATTTGTGGTTTTCCTTCTTGACTTTCCCATCTTGATTCACCTAATTTATGCCTTCCAACTTTATCCAGGATGTTTTTGCTAATAGATGTATAGAGAAGAATCACATGTAAAATTGCAACTTAATGCAAAAATGTGCACATATGAAAAGAAGAAGTAAACACATAAAAGGCACAAAATAAGACACCAAGGCTTAATAACAAAGTTCGTCCAATTTAGACTACATCTCCGAGCCCAGCTCAACATTGGGGAGGCCTTTCTTATTAAATGGGATGAAAGAACAGAATTACATTCATCAAACTATCCACACAAGAGGCTTATACCTCTAATCTGCAAGATGGCTATGAAATGAATGCCTAAGATGTAGAGGTATGCAACACCAAAGATTCCTTCAACAATAAAAGGGGCTGGAGTATGTAAGCTGTCCAAAATAGACCAACATGTGCTCTCGACCTCCTGCGAAACAGCATGCTGCCACCAAAATTGCCTCCTCCTGTGCTCTTCCATTGATTGTGTTTTATAAGGGATTCTTTGGATAGAATCACATCCCAATCAAGGCTTATCTGGCTCTTAACATAGGTTGGTAGAGTGGAAGGATCGGCGGGTGCAACCGCTGCTCAAAATGGTTTTTTTATTGTTGAATGACAAACCTTCAAAAATCCTGAAAAACACCGCAAATCCATCCAAAAACCATGTACCTAGACTTCATAAATCATTAAATCGAGCTTAATTTCCCTATCGGGTCCACACTAAGGTCGAAAATCGGCATATTGGGGGTGTCTCTATCCTGGTTATTGGGAACGACCGATCGCTGATATCGACGTCGGCTAAACGCTTCGGCATCCCCCACATATATCGCCCCAGGTGACCGATAAGTGTTTCGCCAATCCGATTAATCACCGATCGCACTGCCCACTCGCCGATATACATGTAAGTCCTCCAACTGTGATTGCCTCTGATCCACTGATCCGATTTGATTAGAGATTGACGATCGGGGGTTCCATGGCCCAAAGCTTAAGTCCACCCATATGCAACCTCCGATTGTGATTTGGCCTTAAAGGCTTAAGACTCCTTTTCAAGGGAAATTCCTCATTTTCTTAAGGATTAAAGCATCCTTCTTCGGGTGATAACTTCATCATCCGGACTTGGATTGAAGTACCATTTGCGCCGTTGGAATCAGGAAGACGAAATCTATGCTCTGGTGCTAGGTTGACGTCATTCTGCCAACTTGATTTCTGAGTTTTTCCATGCCATTGTATCTGAAGATCAACCTGGGTCAATCCTCCCCATTGAGGAGCTTTTAGACCGCCAAAAGCTTTTAATTAGTCAATTGGCAAGTGAGGGAATTGTTCCCTCACTTTCTCTTTCTCTAGCCATATAGCTTTACTAGGATGCATTCCCTTGAACCCAACTCGAAGGTAGTCTACATCTCCTCGCCATGAAATCCTAGTTCTTCTGTCGAGGATGATGTCTTCGAGAAACTCATCGAGATATTCTGGTGCAAAATCATCGACAGTAGGAACTCTGCCCATCTCACTAGTTTCCATGATCAAAGGTGGTTCATACAACTTTAGGTTCTCCACATTCACTACTGAGTACATATGCATATATATCGTCAAGTCAAGACAAAAGACATTGATTCCAATCTTCTCCAATATGGTGAATGGTCCATACCGAATTGGCCCTAACTTCTTTCCTTCTCCCTTCATCCTCTCTTTGCTGATGTGGAACCAGACCTTGTCACCCACTTGGAATTGATGGTCAACTAGATGTTTATCATGTTGAGCCTTATAAAGGACTTGACGTTTCTCCAACCGCTCTTGCACTGCTTGGTGAATCAATTGGATTCGCTGAATGAACTGATGAGCTTTGTCCTTATCACTACGTCCACTGGAGCCATCCTCCCTTCCAAAGACCATATCAAAAGGGTCCTTTGGTAGGTAGCCAAAGCATGTCTCGGATGGTGAATGCTGCATCGATGAATGCACTTCTCGGTTGTAGGAATGTTGTATATAGCGGAAATGTTCATCCCACAACTTGTGATGTTTCCCACAATAGCCTTGTAATAAGTGTACCATGGTACGGTTAACAACTTTTTTCTGCCCGTTAGTCTGTGGGTGAAATGTCATGCTTCTTTCCAGTTTGGTGTCCATCATCATCCACAAGCTGGTCCATAACTCCCCAAGGATGTGAGAGTCTCGATCTAACACAATTGATGTGGGTAATCCAAAGTGGACCCAAACATGCTGAAAGAAAAGAGAAGAAGTCTGCTCTGCAATAATTTGCTTTTTACAAGGCATAAGAATACACATTTTGCTGAAATAGTCAACGATAATGTACAAAGAGTCATGACTCTTCCTAGACAAAGGTAAACCTCCTACAAAGTCCATTGACACACTTTCCCATGGGCGACTCGGCATAGGGAGTGGTGTGTAGAGCCCAAGTTTTCTATTAGAGGGCTTTGAAACATAACACATCACACAACCCTTTACATAGCGAGTCACAATGTTTTTCATATGAGGCCAAAAACAAAATCTTTGTTCATGACATAAAGTCTTTTCAACACCAAAGTGTCCAAACACAAGAGAGGTGTGGGCCTCCCAAATTACATGTACTCTTTCTCCTGTGGGAATACACAATTTACCAAGGTGATACAACAATTTCCCCTACAAGTGATAGTTGTCCACTTGTAAAACATGGGTTAGTTTTTAATAAACCGTCTTAAAGTAATCATCGTTAGCATATTCTTCAACATAACTTTCAAAAGACAGCAAAGCATTATGCAAAATAATAGAAGCGGAAATAGGAGGGCGAGATAACATATCGACCACTTTATTGCTAGTGCCCTTCTTATACTTTATTACCAAATGAAACTGTTGAAGAAAGCCCATCCACTTGAAATGACGAGTTTTCTACAACTTGGTTTGTGACTGAAGGTACTGCAAGGGCTGATGATCTGTATGGATGATGGTCTCCTTGCCGATCAGGTAGTGTTTCCACTTTTTCACACTCTCCACCAAGGCATAAAGCTCCTTCTCATAGGTGGGATAGTTTATCACAACTTGAGAAAAATTCTCTAAATGGTAACAAATTGGCTTCTTTTGTTGCATCAGTATAGCTCCGATGGCATAATCGTTGGCATCAGTTTCAATCTCAAATGGTTGTTGGAGATCGGGTAAGGCTAAGACTAGCACGATGCTAATTTTTTCCTTCAATGTTTTGAAGGACTTCTGCTGTCTTCCTCCCCATTGGAAGACCTGTTTCACACTTGTCAATGTGTGCAAAGGTGCTGCAATATCAAAGAAATTAGCAATAAGTCTCCTCCAATACTGGACTGCACCAAGAAAGCTATGGACCTCAGTTACACTAGTAGGCTTAGGCCAATTTACAATTGCTTCAATTTTAGCGAGATCACTTTTTAACTGACCATGACCAACAATATGACCTAGGTAACCCAAAGAGATTTTTCCGAACTCACACTTGACAATTTTACAAAGAGTTTTTATTTTTTCAGCACATCAAGCACTTTCTTTACATGGATCACATGTTCAAACAAAATCTTGCTAAAAACTAGTATATCATCTAAATATACGAGAACAAACTCATCAATGAAAGGCTGAAATATATTATTCATAACCCACATAAAGGTGGCTGGAGTGTTGCAAAGCCCGAATGGCATCACCATCCATTCGAACAACCCTTGCTTGGTTTTGAAAGCGGTTTTCTACACGTCCTGCTCCACAATTCGGACCTGGTGATAGCCACTGCGCAAATCCAACTTTGTGAAATATACAACATTTTTTAATTGATCCAATAAATCATCTATGCGTGGGAGGGGATAGCGATTTTTTACTGATATTTTGTTGAGCGCGCGGTAGTCCACGCACATCCTCCAGCTGCCATCCTTCTTGGGCAGTAGAATAATCGACGAACCGCATGGAGAGGAGCTCAGCATGATTATGCCTTGCTCCAACGATTCCTGCACTTGCCACTTGATCTCCTCCATTTCAACAGCCGACATCCTATACATGCTGATATTTGGCAGAGGGGCATCATGCAACAGGTGGATTTTGTGTTGGATTCCCCTCTTCAGAGGTAGTCCCCATGGCTCCTGAAGCAGTTCATTATAATCAGAAATCAGTTGCATTAGTTCATGTTTATGATTCCCATCACAGTCGTGGAACACATAAACAATTTCGACCTCTTTCTCCCTTATGACCATAAGCATGCATGTTTTACTGGAATTCACCAGCCGTTTCATTTGTCCAGTGCTTACGAGGCTAACGTTAACCTCATTTTGATGAGCCCATACTATGTATTCTACCCCATCCTTAGTAATGTGGTATTTATTCTCACGGTGGAAAAAGACTGCTTTCCTGTCATACAGGTATGGGCTCACTAATACCATGCCACAGATATCCACTGGGATTACATCCATTTCTACTTCATCTACCAGCTTAGACACAATCACAAATCTTACCTTGCACTATCGAGTTACATTCAATTTAGCTTTATCATGTATCCATCCCAACGAGTAAGGCTTTGGGTGTGGTTTTGTTTCTAAGCCAAACTTCTTTACCAGGGATTCTACAATTAAATTTGGTTGGGACCCAGTATCAAACAGAATTTCTACTTTGGTGTGATTTACTACAAATCTAATATGAAATAATTCAATTCTTTTTCTATCATTCGAAAGGGACTTATCTACAGAACTAGTGCTTCCGTGTGATTTAGAATCAAGAAGAGGTCTTAATGAAAGAAGGCCACAATAATGATCACTGTTGGAAGCAACACCAGAAAGGTGTCCAAAGGTGTCCAAGGTCTTGCTGTGTTGATGCCACTATTTTCTGCTTTCCTTTTCCTCCATACTTCTTTGGACACCTTTCTGGGTGTTGCTTCCAACAGTGATCATCATTGTGGCCTTATTTCTTGCAATGATTGCAATAAGGCCGCTCTCCCTCTTTGGTTGTTGTTGTTTTCTTCTCCTTCCCTTTACATTTCACTTTGGATTTTCCATTGGTAGGTTTGAACGGTGGATTTTTGGACTGGTCCTCTCTTTCATTCAAGCCCCTGTTCTCAATATGAATTGCTTTCACACTAGTTGCATCAATAGTGGTTGGTTCAAACAACAATAATGAATGCTGAATATAACTATGTAGCGAGTCAATATACTTACTTAGAAATTCAAGTGTATCAAGTGCAATACCCAAATTCAGTGCTTGCTTCCTAAATTCTTCTGTAAAACTCTGAATATCCTGCCCCTTATCTTGCCTTAAATATTACCAATTCATCAAAGCTTTCTGTTTGCATCCTAAGGGATAAAACTGTTCCTTTAATGCAAATGTAAAATTAGACTGTGAGGAAAAGAGCTTACACACATTTTTACTACTCTGCAATTTTCTCTCCCACCAAACAAGAGCTGTGTTGCCTAGCTGTATAGAGGCTAGCTGGATTTTCACCTTATCCTCTACGATTTGCTGAATCCTGTAGTAAACCTCAATATCTGATCCAATTGCTAAGATTTTCTGCATTACTTTCACCATTAAACATAGGAAGATCAAATTTAACATCTAATTTAAAAAAAGGTTTCTTAAATGCATCCTTTGGGTTTCTTTGATTATGGTGGTGAGGGGAAGAAGAACCTTCACCACTAGAGGGAGAAGGAGGGGGTTCTTCTCCACCATTCCCATGTGCTAAACCTTGTCCTTATGGATTCCTCTCTTCTACTTTTTCCAGTCTTATAACCAGCTTACTCATATTCTCTACCATTGAATAGAAAGTCTTTCTAAAATTGCACTCTTCTTCAATGCGAGCTTCCTCTTTAGCCATGTTTCTTCTCTGAGGTGCATGCCCTGCCTCTGGATTGAAAGGTTCTATATTCCCTTCACCTCTTTGAAGCCTACCTCTTCTTAGCATACAAAAATGCAATTCACATCTAAAATTCCCTGCTCTGATACCACTTGATCCAGGATGTTTCCACTTATAGATGTATAGAAAAGAATCACATGTAAAATTGCAGCTTAACACAAAAATGTGCACATATGAAAAGAAGAAGTAAACACATAAAAGGAACAAAAGAAGACAACAAGGCTTGATAACAGAGTTTGTCCAATTTGGACTACTTCTCTGGGCCCAGATCAACAATGTAGAGGCCTTTCTTATTAAATGGCATGAAAAAACAGAATTACATTCATCAAACTGTCCACACAAGAGGCTTATACCTCCAATATGCAAGATGGCTATTAAATGAATGCCTGAGATGTAGAAGTATGCAACACCAAAGCTTCCCGCAACAATAAAAGGGGCTGGAGTATGTAAACTATCCAAAACAGACCAACATGTGCTCTCGGCCTCCTGCAAAACAGCGTGCTGCCACCAAAGTTGCCTACCCCTGTGCTCTTCCATTGATCGTGTTTTATAAGGGATTCTTTGGAGAGAATCCCATCCCAATCGGGGCTTGTCTGGCTCTTAACAAAGGTTGGTAGACTGGAAGGAACAGTGGGTGCAACCGCCGCTCAAAATGGTATTTTTATCGTTGAACGACAAAGCTTCAAAAATCTCGAAAAACACTGCAAATCTGACCAAAGACCATATACCCAGACTTCATAAATCATTAAATCATGCTTATTTTCCCTATCAGGTCTATGCTGAGGTCACAAATCAGTATATCGAGGGTGTCTCTGTCCTAGTTATTGGGAATGACTGATCGCCGATATCAGCGTCGGCCGATCACATCGGCATCCCCCACATATATCGCTCCGGGTGACCGATAAGGTCCGCTGATCCAATTAATCACCGATCAGATTGCCCACTTGTTGATATAAATGTAAGTCTTCCAATTGTGATTGCCTCCGATCCCTTGATCCGATCTGATCAGAGATCGGCGATCAGGGCTTCCACAACCCAAAGCTTAAGTATGACCATATGCAACCTCCGATTGTGATTTGGCATTAAAGGCTTAAGACTCATTTTCAAAGGAAATTCCTCATTTTCTTAAGGATTAAAGCATCCTTCTTCGGGTTGTTGTTTATCTAAAACTACATTGATCATAGGATTTGGATGAAGGAGAGTTTAGAATTGGGCGGCTTATGAAGGAGAGGAACTGGTAAGAGCTAGCTTTTACAGAAAAAATCAAGCATTGGATGCCATGGAGGGGCATAAGGGGGGGAGCACCACTCCCTCCTATAGTCAAGCAGTCTCCAGTCGTGGTAAGAAACCACTGGAGGCTGAAAAAGGTTTTTTAGGAGGAGGAAAACAAGACAACAGGAACACACAGGAGTAGAACAATAGGCGGGAAGATGCCAGAAGAGAGAAAGGAGTAGAGGAAAATAATCAAAATGCAGAAACCAAAAAACAAAATGGTCCATGTAAGCCTAATGCTATTATCACACCCAGAGTGGTGTTAAGTGATCCAGTGCTGCAGACGCATAGGGATCGCATGACGACTTATGCTAGCATTTGCAAATTCATGGGATTATGGCCAATGGAGAAGGCTCTACAGGCATGGGTCAAAAATCACTGGAAACCCAAAGGGGATATAGACCTATGCCTTGGGTCAAAGGGTTTCTTCACTGTAGTTTTTACTAACATTAAGGATAAAGATAGGGTGTTTGAAGGAGGGCCCTACTTCTATGCAGCTTCAGGCCTCTATATGTGGCCTTGGATGATGAATTTTGTCCCGGAGTGAGAGACTTACACTTTGGTCCCGATTTGGGTACGATTCTACTCCCTACCACTAGATTACTAGCAACCAAAATCATTATCATCAATAGGAATTAAACTAGGGAGCTTTGTTAAACTATCTGAGGCCACTCAGAAGGGGAAAGTACACTTCCTTTGCTCATATAGGTGTGGAGATGGATGTCTCTGGAGCTCTACCAGATGAAGTGATCCTGGAAGTTTTTGATAAAGAATGGGTACAAATGGAGGACTATGAACATGTTCCTTTTATATGCCACAAATGCCATGAACATGGGCATCCATTCAAGGACTACCCTCACAACAATACAGAGAGCAGAATTAAAGTCATAGTAGGGAAATAAACTGATAACTTTCACAAGGTGGGAAATAGAGGTAAAGGAGGGAAAAGGTTACAAAGAAAAACAATGAAGAAAAGCAGACAAGCCCGAACAGATATAAGGTACTAAAAGAAGAAGAGGAGTTAGAAGAGGCAAATCAGACTATGGAGGAAAGCCCAGGGGAGAAGGAAAAGGAAGAAAAAATGGGGGAGATACAGTATATTAACCAACAAAAGAATACTATGATGAGCAATGTGGAACATGATAAGGACTAAGAGATGACCCCAAGTGAGGTGGAAATGAAGGATCATGAACTGCAAGATATTCTTGAAAGAGAACATCTAGATCTCGAGAATTCCTGAAACAGGGAACCATGGAGGGAATGGATTCATTACCTCAAGCAAAGTTCAATAGAGTGCAGTAGCTATTTCTGTGGAGAACCTAGACAGAAGGATCAGGAGGTAAAAGAAGCCTCAAGAGTCAGGACAATGAAGGGTTGAAAACCATGAAAACCACATCAGGACTCACTCCCAGAAACTCAGGTAGGAAAAGGGGTAGAAAGAAGCAAAACAAGTTACTAATTGAATGTGGAAAACTGATGATAGATTTAGGTAAGATGAAAGATCTATCCAGCTACTCTTTTACAACTCTTTCTGAATGAAGCTCACATCTTGGAATATTAGAGGTCTAGGAAGTAAAAGGGAACAAAGAAATCTTAACAATAGAATGAAAGAAGAGAAACCTGATAAAATTTTCATCCAGGAAACTTAATGCTCAATAGAAAAAATAAGAGAAATAAACAACAAATGGCTTAATAGATATGAATTTCTAGAAGCCAAAGAAGAAAAAATAGCAGGAGGTATTCTAACACTTTGGAGCCCTCAAAGAATAGGTATAGTGGATGCTGAAGCATCTATGAATTATTTATCAGTGGTTATTCAACCTTTGGGAGACAGGGAAATTTATTTAATCACAAACGTTTATGGTCCACAGAAGCCTGATGACAAACTCAGACTGCTTGACTCACTAGAGGATCTGAGAGACAGACATTCAGGAATACCATGGATTTTGGGAGGGGACTTCAACATGATCAGATCCCTGTCAGAAAAAAAGGGTGGGACCAGAACACTAGGTAGAGACTCTATAGCATTTCAGAATTTTATAAACAATATGAAGCTAGTAGACATAGATACAAGTAATGGCCTCTTTACCTGGAACAACAAAAGAGGTGGAGAGTCTCAAGTAGCCTCAAAGCTTGACAGATTCATAATCTCAGAGGACCTTATGCTCACAGGCCTTGATATGATAGTGGGGATTCTCCCCTTTGGTGGCTTGGACCATTGGCCTGTTCAACTTGAGGTTTCTTGTATAGGAACCCCAAAAAACAGACCTTTTCGGTTTGAAAATATCTCGCTCACCCATCTAGACTTTATTAGCAACATTGAAAAATGGTGGAAAGAATATTTGCATATTCAAGGAACAAGAATGTTTCTATTGCACAAAATATTGAAACATATCAAAATCAGGCTCAAAGATTGGAATAAGAATGAGTTTGGCAACATTTTTGAAGCTAAAAAAGTTGTTGAAAGGAAAATACAAGAAATCAATCAAACCCTAATCACCGATGGCTTTGATGGGGAAAGAAATGAACAAGCTAACAATCATCAACAGGAATGGGAGGACTTATGCAAACAAGAGGAAATATTTTGGAGGCAAAAATCAAGAGTTCAATGGCTAAAAGAAGGAGATAGAAACACAAGGTTTTTCCACAGATCTACCATGGAGCACAGATCTCACAATAGGATCTCATCTATCAAGGATTCCAGAGGCAACCAGCTCAACACCCACAAAGATATAGAAGTTGTGTTGGTTCAACATTTTCAAGGCATAGCAGAGGAACCTCTCTTAGACAGATCTCAATTTATCAGTAACTTCACAAAGCACATTCCTAAGCTAGTAACAAGAGAATACAATTATAATCTTAATAGGCTAGTGAATGAAGAGGAGGTCAGTGAAGTCATAAAATATATGCAGCATCGAAAAGCGCTAGGTCCGAATGGTTTCAATGTAGATTTCGTTAAACTTGTTCAGGTATTGTCAAGAAAGATATACTGAATGTGGTGGAGTACTCCAGGAAGAATAGAACTGTATTGAAGGCGTTCAATACATCCTTCATCTCCTTGATTCCAAAATAGGACAATGCTATGACACTTGATAGATTCATACCTATAGCCTTATGCAATGTGGTGTATAAAATAATTTCCAAAATAATAGCCAACAGGCTTAAACCCCTTCTACCAACTCTGGTTTCTGTGGAGAAAATGGGATATGTGGAGGGCAGACAAATTCTCAACAATATCATTCAAGCTCATGAGGTGGTTCACTCTCTGATAAGTAAGAGGCAGGCAGGAATGATTATGCAATTGGACCTAGAAAAGGCTTATGATAAGTTAAATTGGGCCTACATTAGGAAATTCCTTTTAGATTATGGATTTGACCATAACTAGGTGAGATGGGTAATGGCCCTTGTTACTACCTCTAGTTTTTCAATTCTGGTAAATGGTTCTCCTTCAAAGATCTTTAATCCTTCAAGAGGACTCAGGCAGGGAGACCCTCTCTCCCCCTTATGATGGAAGGACTAGGCCGAGTGATCTAGTCTGCCAAAGAAAAATGTAAAATCCAGGGTCTCAAAATATCTGGGAACAGACATGCTTTAACCCATCAACAATTTGTATATGATACCATGTTATAGGGTATTCCCATGGTCAAGCAAGCGCTAGCTTACAAACAAATCCTGTGAGACTTTACTATGGCTGCGGGTACAGAGGTAAGCCTCTCCAAATAAAAGATTTTATTTTTCAACACTAACATTGTTATTCAAAGAAATATTTCTAGAATTCTAGGCTTTCAAAGAGATATGCTACCATCCAAATATTTGGGATTACCACTCACAGACAAACCTCTGACCAAGAAAGTTTGGGAGCCTATGTTTAATAAGTTTCAGGACAAGACATGAAAATGGACAAGAAGGCCTTTCAACATGGTAGGCAGGCTGGTGCTTACAAAAGTTGTCCTTCAATCAATCCCCATATTCATGTTTTCAGCCCTTCCAGCTACAAAAGGAGTTATGCAACAATGCAGAAATATCCAAAGAGATTTTCTTTGGGGAAAAGGGGAAGAAAAGAAAAAATAGGTCTTGGTAACCTGGGAAAAGATATGCAAACCTACAACACATGGCGGTTTAGGACTGGATGATCCTAAAGTGCTAAACAAAGTTTTGGGTGCAAAATTACAGTGGAGATGGTTAAAATATTCAGATGCGCCTTCGGCACAAATTTTGAACCATAAATATGCAAATAATTGGTAAGACAAGGACCACATAAGAATGTTTGGAATCATAAAAGGCTCCCACATCTGGAACAGAGCTTGGGAAAACAGAAGCATAGTTCAGAAAAATAGTTTATGGGAAATTAAAGCTAGAGACCTTGCATGGTTTTGGGAGGATAAATGGCAACAAGAACCTAGGCTATTAAGAGAAGACTTTGCAAATCTCAAGAATGATATTGACACCAAACGATTACTCCGAGTAAATGAATTTTGGGATCAAACAAACAGCGGAGGAAAATGGAGAATTTGGAAGGAAATGGAGTACAAGGATAATGCCCCCTTGAAAGCACAGGCTGATGCTCTAACAGCCATCTTGGATCAAAAAAGGAACCTGGTATCAGCTAATTCTGACCAACTAACATGGGGAAAAAACAATGAAGGAAAATTTAACCTTAAAGAGGCAAAGTGCATAGCCCTTGAGTTTGATTCTACAAAACCGTATTGGGTTTGGAAGAAACTATGGAAGAACCAACGATGGATGAAAACCAAACTATTCATGTGGTTAGTCCATCATAAGAAAATTTTGACCTGGGAAAACATCCGGAAAAGGGGTGTTTCTGGCCCATCCAGATGCCAGCTATGTGAATCACAAGAGGAAACTATGGAGCACCTTCTCAACCTTTGTATATTTACTTCCTCGTTGTGGGAATGAGATTTCCTCAATATTTAGACAAACTGATAGGGACAGAGGAAGCATTACCAAAACCCTAAGGAATTGGAGGAGAAACTTCTCTGATTATGAAATAGTAAACAAAGCCTGGGCTTTAGCTCCAAGCTTCCTAATATGGGACATCTGGAAAGAATGCAACAATAGAATTTTCAAAGATAAAAAGAATTCCTCCCAGAGCATCATGGAACAAATTTTAAGACAGCTCAAGAAGATGATTGGAACTTTAATGCAAACAGCCCCTAAGAACCTCCCTTCAGATGTTGAAATGCAGATACTTCTCTAGTTGGGTATGCAGAGGCTTATTCCTCAGGGCAATAACAGATCTGTAGATCAACTAGTCACTGATAAAGAATTCTGGCATCCTCCCCCTCAGGGATATATGAAATGTAACATAGATGGGGCCTCAAAAGGAAACCCGGGCATAGCTGGTTATGGGGGAGTGATAAGGGATGAAAAGGGTTGCATACAATACATTTTTCATAGTAATTTGGGAAGAGCCACAAACAATATGGTGGAGCTAATGGCCCTAGAGCAATGTTTAGAAATCTTGAAGAATGACAATTTTCAGAACATCATAATTGAAGCAGACTCTAAGCTGATTATCAATTCGGTTAAGAGAATTTGTTGTGGTTCGGCTCCGGAAAAAGTCTCGAAACATTGGAGGCTTCTTCAGGTTTATCAAAGGATCCATTCCCACCTTCAAAACATGAGGACCTTAAGTTTCATACATGTGCGTCGGACCACCAATAAATTGGCAGATATATTAGCCAATAAAGGTGCTCTCTATGCTAAGAGCAGCAATAAGTATAGATGGCATGAGGTTCCCCAGGGCAGATTGAGGGATGATTGTCTCAGCCAAGCGAATGCGGATCGAGAACTCTATCAGAACAAGGGATTCTAGTAGATCGCAGAAGTTGGGGTTTAGCAGATATACAATCAACATGCAGAGGTTATCCGGGATGAATTTTGAAAACGACATCAGACCCAGAACAACTTAGACCCAGGGTTCTAGTGTGGGTGAATATTTACAGCAAGAGGATTTATATAAAAGATCTACATCATAGACCAACTCCGCTTTTCTCTGCACGGAGATGGGGTGGATAGCTTCCAATCAAAAGAACAGGGGCAAGTTCATGTCCAAGGGGTGCAGCGAATCGGTGGTATTTTGAATCATACCACAGACAAGATGGTTTATGGGTTTTCAAATGGCCTCAATAACCGAAGCAGTTTTCTAGAAATGAGCCTGATGCCACTCATTGATCAACACATGTATCAAGAAGGAGAGAGAATACCGCCTTTATCAGGTGGGTATTTCTCTTGCTTCTCTTCAACCTGATATCCCTCTCAACCGTTGGATCAAGCAACGGAGGATCAATGGCTGAGATTCAATGTGCATGTTAGTGGGTCCAGGTTATACTCGTGGATTCCTCAACGGACCTGAAATATTCTTTATATATGATCTAATGCATCTTTAGGTTCACCACTTTGCATTCAATACCGTCATCAAGATGGTTTCCGTTTCATCAGACACCCTCAACTCCAAATGCAGTTTCATGGAAATGAGCCTGATGCCACTCAACCTTCAACACGTGGCTCAAGTAGGAGAGAGAATACCACCCTCATCAGGTGAGCATTCTCACAACTTCTTTTCCACCCAATATTTCTCCCAACCGTTGGATCTAGCAGTGGAGGATCAATGGCCTAGGTTCACTATGCATGTTGGTGGGTCCAGGTCATATTCTAGGCTTCCTTAGCAGGCCCGTAATATTCATTTTGTGAGCCACATCTCCTCTTTAATTATACTGATTATTGGGAAGGGGACACGTATTTTTGAGTCATTTTTTTTTTCGCTCGTTGGATCTTAGAGGTAGGGTCAAGCGATTTAGCAGTCTGTTGGCTTAGATCGCGAGCCATCGGCTCTTTGCCCCAGGTGCCTAGAGATATCCATATCACTACCCATTTTCTACCCTGGGTTTTATGTATTTTATGTAATATATTTTATACAGATTAATTAAACGAACGATCAAATCTTGCTTAAGCAAAAAGAAAAAAGCATCCTTCTTCAGGCGATAACTTCATCATCCGGACTCAGATTGAAGTACTATTTGCATTGTTGGAATCATGAAGACGAGATCTCTACTTTGGTCCTGGGTTGACTTCATTCTACCCACTTGATTTCTAATTTTTTCCATGCCATTTTATCTAAAGATCCACCTGCATCACAATTGTTAAGCTACAACTAAAGGAACCTGATCTAATACCGATTGTTGGAAATACTATGAGGGGGGTGAATTAATATTTCTTTTCAATTAATATATTTTAACCTTAAAATGTGTTAATTTAAATTATCATCATTTGTATCATAATCAACAATAGACAACACCATTCAATAATCTGCAAACATCAAGATAGCAGACAATAAGAGTGTTAGGTGGAAACCCCTCGAAGAAGAAAACCATTGAATGCTTCTTAATATTTGTCTTCAATAAAGTTTACATCAATATTTTCACCTCCAACTGAGTAAGGCTCCAACCTGAAGGAAGTTCCAACACCCTTGTTCACCAACTCCAATTGGAAGGACACTCAAATGCCCTAGTTTAGATGCTCCAACATCCTATTTACTAGTTGCAACTGGCATGCTCTAATTCCCTGTGTAGGCTCCAACTTACCCTAGCAACACCATACCTCCTTGATGTGTTCTCAAGCTCCAACCTGAAGGAGACTCCAATCTACTGCCTTGCACCTACCTTACCACCCTGATCAGCCAGTGGGCCACATTTCACAATTTTCATACTCGATCCACCTGTGCTCAATATCATAATAATATGTTGTCGAAACACTGCTATATTACCTTTGTACTTATACTGCTACCAATATGCCACTTCAATTCCTTTTATTTTGCTCAATATTCCACAAGTAAGCTAATATAATTTGTATTGGGCAAAATAGCCTGCCACTACAATCATTATCATTGTCATAAGGTGTTGTCACTACTAACTTGTGCCCACATGCAAAATTCAATGTGCTTCAAGTTTTTCCTACGCCTGACCTTAAGCTTTCTCTGTTATTGCCACAAAATCATGCAATCCAACTCTATTGCTTCAAACCAAGTACACATATTATGGCCTATATGATAATGTTGTATGTTCAAGGACAGTCACTACATAAAGGCTATAAAAATCCTTGTGCCATATCATAACCCTTATAGAAGTTTCAATGTTAAGCCTCTAATCATCTATATTACCCCCCTAACATATCCTCGACTATTTCTATCAATCCTGACAACTTATATCTTCAACATACATACCTTAATCCTTTCGAGCACATTCACATCTATACTAGTAAACTATTTTGTTTCAAATAGGGCCAGACAATCGACAGAGATTAGTTTAACATGCACCTAAAATTTCCATGTAAGTAGTATCTCAGTTGATCACTAAATTTACGTATGGTTCTCAATTGATTAGTACTTGAGTTTCATCAATTTTCATCAACTGTGTTTCTTTATGACATCCTTTCTAACGCATTAAGTTATTACATCTTGAATAATTATGTCACCATTCAATTATTAAGTATATAATAGGATCTGATAATAAAGGGAAATTAGTTCAATGTCCACCTGAAATTGACATGTAAGAAGTATCTCTACATAATCATACTTGATTTCTCTATTCCCTCTTTCAAAGTGATCTTGTTTTCAAAAAAAAACTAATGGAAGTTTTGTGTTTCATCAAGGTGGTATAAGTCATTTGACTATCAAACTGACATTGAAACACTGCACTATAAACACTTTGATTATTATAAATGCATATCTTACATAACGAGAGTAGTCCAACATAAAATTTCAAGCATCGTCCCCATCACATATTAACAAACGTAGATCCATCTAACCCTAGATCTATCATCCGTCGAGATGGATCAAATCCCTCAAGGTGCAAACCTTATTTTTTGAGTGTGTAATTTGAGTAAAGGTTTGCATCTCAAGGGATTTGATCCCTCTCGATGGATGATAGATATGGAGTTAGATGGATGTCGGTTGGTTCCAGTTGAGGTCAAAAAATGACACATTTCTATATTATCATTATTATGTGTATGTTTCAGATAAACTTCATACTTTGAAATTTAAATTATGTTTTCTTTGTTTGACATGATTATATCATTATATTCTTTAATTTTATTTTTGTTTCTTGCCTTGAATTGTTTGTACGTCTCTGCTTGGATGCTTTGAGTGGTTTTTGTGTTTATGTGATTGGATTTGGATGGTAATGTTTGTAAATGTTACAATGGTTGTGTTATATTTTTATATATGTATGTAATTGTCTATCAGTAATTACTTGGTGTTGAATAAGGGAGGCAATCTTGTCGATAGTTTGCAAGAGGATTGATACTGCACATATATTTACTTTAATTTTAGGTATCACAACTTTTGACAATTAATAATTCCTAATAATGTCCCTCCAGGAATTACGAAATATATTTTGAAGATTAGTTTTAATAATTTATTGCATCAAAATTACTCTTGAAATCATTTGTTTCATTGATAATGTTTGAAATGATTTATTTCCTTCAAAATATTTTGATGAATTTTTTATCTATAGTTTCTTTTGCCAAAGTCAAGAAAAAATGTAACTTTCATTTTTCTTAATGAGTGGTCAGATTTACAAAATATTTAATTATCACATATCTTTTCCCTCTTTTCATACCGATTATATGAAAATTATAGTTGATATTGTAAACCATTCAATTCTTTAACTCGAACTATTGTAGTAAACATCATACCTTATCTCTCTTGCTCTCCAATATTAATAGGTTTAATTACTATAACACAAAAATCAATCCAAATTGTCAATCATTTTTTTGTTCTTACATTTAAATCAATGCACAGTCTTAATCCAATCACATTAATTTATTGTATCATCATACATTGAGTTACATCAAATCAGAAATCATCATCTACACTGAAATCTATGCATCTATTGCACACAATTAAATAAGATTAGAAAACATCTACACTGAAAAAATTGAATCTAATGCAAGCAATCAAATAATATTAGAAATCAACATATACACTAAAATCAGAGCATCTAGTGCAAGAAATCAAATAATATTAGAAATCAAAATCTACATTTAAGTCAACCCATCTAGTGAAAACAATCAAATACGATTAGAAATCAACATCTACACTAAAATCAATGCATCTAGTGAAAGCAGTTAAATAGTATTAGAAATCACCATCTACACTAAAATCAATGCACCCAATGCAAGAAATAAAATAGAATTAGAAATCACAATCTATACTGAAATCAATGCATCCAGTGCAAACAATCAAATAGAATTAGAAACCACCATCTACACTGAAATCAATGCATATAGTGCAAACAATCAAATAGAATTAGAAATCAACATTTACACTTAAATCAATGTATTTAGTGCAAGAAACAAAATGGAATTAGAAAACATCTACATTGAAATTAATGCATCTAGTGCAAGCAATCAAATAGGATTATAACTCACCATCTACCATGAATTCAATGCATTTAGTGCAAGAAATCTTATTCCCTTTCTCTCCCCTCCATATATATCTATATCTACCTCCATCTCTCCTTCTTTGTATCTTTATCTCACACCCAAACATACACACTCTCTCCATCTCTTCCCTTTTAGTCCCCCTCTCTCTCTCGCTCCAATTTTCTCTTTACATCTCTTTTTTCTTCTCTCGCTCTCTCCCCTCCCAAATCCATATCTTTGTCCCCCATCACTCCTCCTCTCTCTCCCTCCCTCTCTCCTCCTCTCTTTCCCTCCCTCTCTCCTCCTCTCTCTCTAGTCATCTCTCTCCCTTTCTCTCCCAACTCCCTCTATCTCCCCCTTCTCTCTCTCTCTCTCTCTCTCTCTCTCTTTTCCCTCCAACCCTATCACTATCTCCCTCCCTCTCTCCCCCCTCCTTTTGTGTGTTTCCCTCCCTTGCTTACCCTTCTCTCCCTCTATCACTCCTCTCCTCTCTCTATTCATTCCTCCCCTCTTGTGTCCTTCAGTTTATATCCTTCAATGGAAGAAATACAATAGGATTAGATATCACCATTTACACTGAAATGAATGCATCTAGTGCAAGCATTATTCTTACCCCTATTCCCCCTCCATCTATATCTATATCGCCCTCCATCTCTCCTTCTTTGTCTATTTAAATCACCTCCCCTCCCTAAACACACATGCTTTCTCCATCGGTATTTATATATCTCTCCCTCTCTCTTCTTCCCTCTCTTCACCTTCCATCTATATATCTATATCTATTTGTCTCTCTTATGTCTCTCTATATCACCCGCAAAACATACACACTCTTTCTCCGTGTTTATCTATCTCTCCCTCCCTCTTCCTCTCCCTCTCTCTCTGTTTATTCCCCTTCTCTCCCTCTCTCCCCACTTCTATCTCTCTTCCAACTTGCTCCCCTCTCTTCGTCTCTCTCCACCTCCATTAACACTCCCTCTCTATTTCTCCACCTTTATCACTCCATATATTTCTTCATACCTCCATATTTCTCTCCCTTCCTCTCTCCTTCTCTCTCTCACATCCAAGATCTCTCTTTCCTCTCTTATTTTCTCTCCTCCCTCTCTCTATCTCTCCCCTTTATCTCTCTCTCTCTCTCTCTCTCTCTCTCTCTCCACCCTCCAACTCTGTCACTATCTCTCCTTTTCTCCCCCTCTTATCTCTATCTCTCCTTCTCACCCCAAACATATACACTCTCTCCACATCTCTCCCTTGTCAATCTCTCTCTCTTTGTCTCCACTTTTCTCTCTCTATGTGATTCTTCTTCCCTCCCTCTCTTTCCTTAAAACTCCATTTCTCTACCCCTCCCTCCCTTCTCATGTCTTTCAAATCATCTCTCATCCTTCCTCTCTCTCTCCCTTTTTTTCCCTTCCTCTCACTCCCTCTATCACTTTGTCTTTACTCCTCCCTCCCATATATATATCTAGAGTTAATATATATCATGAGATATTAATATATATCATAATATAACGAATTTAATATTATATTAATCCTAAGTTACTAAATTTATAATATTAATATTATAATATATTAATATTAATATTAGATTTAATGATATTTTTTACATAGCATGACAACAAAATTTTCAAATATTACAACTTTGACGTTGAAATATTTATATCTTTAAAGATTTTAATATATGCATGGGATATGCTTTTCCTTGACTCATTTTACAAATATTTAATTAAAAGAAATATTAAAATATTTTGGAGCAAGATTTTCGATTCTTTCTATTGAAATAAACTTTTTACTATATTTTACGAAATGGTATTGAATTTAGTAAAGAGTAAAGATGTTTAAAATATTACCTGATTTGAAATTTTAATGCGGTAAATTGTTTTATTGAAGGTAAATTTATGATCCATTTAAATTCAAAGCATATGATAAAATAACTATTAAATGCATAAGATAATTGTATTACAATATAGTCATCTTATGCATTTAATAGTGATATTATCATATACCTAGAATTTGGTTAACTATATAAAACATTTAAATTAATTATTTTTATCTTTACATTTAAAATAAAAATAAAAATTGGTGGACATGAACAATATTTCAACTTTGATGACAGACTAACATTCTTATACATCATACTGAGCTGTAGAATGTGCCTCTCAATGAAATAATGTAATATAACAGCAATATGAATTATATGTTTGAAAAATCTTAAAACACTTCAAAATCATATGAACTAAAGAAAAGTAGTGCATGTGGCACATGGTTTAGCGCTCTAATATAATTCTTAGTTCTGCAAGATGAAGATGTATCTGCATGTTGCACTCATCATAAATCTCTTAACAAAATAACACAACTACTGATGTATCTGCATGTTGCACTCATCATAAATCTCTTAACAAAATAACACAACTACTAATTGGCACAACTAATGACTATGATATAGTTCTGCAAGATGAAGATGGATGTACATGTTGCACCCATCATAAATCTCATAACAAAATAACACAACTAATTGGCACAATTAATGGGTAATACAACTCGGAACATGACATGGATATTTGATCATCAAACGGTAAAGTGTATAAATAATAACAGAATAAATAAAATGCATTAGCACAAGTGTTAATCATATAATATTCAGAGAAATTTTGATGGTCATAGGGATTATTTCCTGACAGTGTCTCTTTATCCTTGTTCATAAGCCAGATATGGATGAAAATGTGTCAGGTGCAAAAATATTTCAACGACATTGGTATGTATTCTCCAAACATCTTTCAGAGGTAAGGTCGTTTTTGTTGACGTGCATTATGGTATGGTAAGGGATTTTGTTTTTTATCTTTTCCTTTAGTTAAAATTTAAGTTTATATATATATATATATATTAATTTATTTTTCTGGTATTGGATATTTTAGAATTTTAATTTAATTATTAATGTTTATAAAGTGGATGGTAGGAATATAATTTCTATGAGATATTTTGTAATATTTTTATAATGACAAATCAAATTTTGAAATTTATCTTATAAGTAATTATGCACAGTTATCATCTTTTGTACATGTGGTATGAGTGAGTCATGATATTGTAACAAAGTTTACTTACAAAATAGATTAAATAGTTAAAAATCTTGCAACATGTGTTTTAAATATGTATATTAATTCTTTTTATAATTATTATTAATGATGATGATAATTAACATCCACTAAGACCAATGTGGCCTATAGCACCTTTAAAAAGTAAGATATTAATTTCAATTTTTAATATTTGATTTCTATGATCAAAAAGAAAGGAAAGAGGTGCTCCTAGATCAATGTAGTTTTGTTGACTTAACAAGTCAAAAAGATTAATAGTGTGGCAAATGTTTTGAAACTGATCGTCCAAGAGAGAGTGTTCTTTCATCTTCAACCTTCTTAGTATCTCAAAGGTGATAGATTCTTTTGTCTCGGGATGTTTTGGGAATAAACCAACCTTCTATTTCACTCCAAAGCTCATGAGAATTAATTCTTATCTTTGCAATGCTCATTTTCTTCTTAGCACTCGTGAAGACAGAAAAAGAATTATGGTTAGAAAGAGCGGGGTTGATCACCTCCTTACTTCATTTCCCCTCTAGCTCCCTTTTTTGTTTGTTTGTCAAGTTGTCTGTGATCCTCCAAGCTTGACCTATGGCTTCAAGAGCCGCGACCCAAGGGCATCTAAGTCATCAAAGTCACGTGGGGATTGCACCCAGTTTGGGCCACACTAGCCCTTAAATGACTGGATTTTTTAGCATATCTCCTCCCCCTAGCACAAGGCACAACCACTCCTCGTGAAGTTTTATCCCAAGTTGCCTTGCTGATGAGACCCATCCTCAACCAGTTGTACTAGTTGGACTTGACTTTCCCTCTAGCTCCTTATCACCTCCACAACTTATCATTACATTTGAAGATAGTAATATTTTTAATATATCCTTATTCTTCAAGATAATTTCTTCCTTTATCTCATATTTTTAAATTTTGGTAATATAAGATTATTATAAAATAACGAGTTTCATACTTATTGATTATTAACTATTTAATTTATATAACTATTTTAATTTTTAATATATTTATAAAAATAACCTAATAATTATAAAAAATAATATTAAATATCTAAAATATATATTTAAAAGAATAATAATAAATGTGTACTTGTGTATTGTTAAGCATGAAAGTCATTTCTAAGTACAAATAATTTATAGAAATTTGTAATTTTTTATTTTTTATTTTTTTTTTGAGGTTTTTAAAAAATAGATAGTATTTTAAATAGAAGTTTTAATCACGTTTCATGAACTTAACATTTTTAAGTTAAAAGTTTGCCTAATTTTATCAGATGGAGTTCAAAACACCTCACGTTGAACTCGGAAGTCGTAAATGAAACATAAAAAGAAAATTAAACAAAATAATTAAATTCCCTAAATTTCCTTCAGGGTCGACAAACACTAGGCTAATTTGAAATATATATATATATATTCAAAACCATAAACGCTAATACTTACAGTCCCAAGTATCGAGGCATTCTGCATTGTAGTATTGATCATGGCCTCCACTCATGCATAGTTTACAACACACTCCCATCAGACGTAATAGCACAACTTATAACTTAAATCTTGAATTCCGATTACCGCCCTCATAGCACAACTTCAGATCAACTACAGGTCGAAAAATGTGTCATCATGGCGTGCCGTCGATGACGATCGTAGACTGCTCAGACTCAGTTCATCGCGTAGCTGTTGTCATCACGTGAACAGTGAGTTTGTCGAAGTTCGAACAGTGCTCATAAGTCATTGCTGGACTCTGGTGCTGGGCTAAGTCATGAGTTCGAGGCTACAAACAACAAGACACTACTGTAGACTAGGGTTTCGTTTTGCTCCTCGACTGGGGTTTAGGACCAAGGTATTACCATAGTCAGAGGTTGGACGGGAGACCAAACAAAGTTTTAATTTTAATATTGATTGTTTGATACAATGGATGCTGGAGTGAATAGTAGATACGAGGGTGAGCAGAGAAAACCATAGGCTAATCAGTGAGCAACATGATCAACTAAGAGCTAAGCGCTTTTAGGATTCATTGTGCACTAACAAATATTTTTTTTAAATAAGCATAGCAAACCCTAGGCTAACCAACGTAATCAACTAAGTGCTTTTAGGATTGATTTTTCACAAGCAAATTTTTTTTGAAAATCAATGCTTGGGTTCAAGTTATGTTTTAGATCTTAGAACCTCCCAAAAAAAAATAATTAATAATTAATGAAAAACAATGAAATGGAAAGAAAAAGAAGAGGAGGAGAAAATAAAAATGTAAAACCTCCATTCAATTTTATTTTCAAATTCAATTGTTATGGCATGGAAATATGTTAAGAAGTTATTTATATGTGGAAATCTATTCATTAGTTCATGGAGCAATGGATTATTGCTTCTTTATTATTAGTAATAGAAGTACTCGTACTGTTAAAGGATGCATTAAGATATTTAACATAATATTATTAATAGAAGCGGAGGTTGTGTTGAAAGATGCACTAAGATATCCATGGTAGAAAAATGTAGTCGAAAAAGACTATTACAGCCTAAAGGAAGAAGCAATGAATTATTGGGAGATTGCCATGTTTTCCTCCAACATCATTTGTTCTACTCAAACATAGTAACAAAAGTGTTCTCAGACACACAAATTTTAATAATAAAGGAAAACAAATTATATAATATCCAAGCGCCTTCAATAATCACACATTGCTCTGGGAGAAAAACAAACTTAAAATAAGCTTAAGCTCTAAATTAATTTAGTTGTGGAGAATTCATTTCATGTGAAAAGTGTCTATTTACATTTAATTTCATTCTAACAAATCTCCTAACAAATTTCCAAATTTCATTCCTAAATAACCACACTTTTCTAGATGTCAAATCTATTAGAGAATATAAATATTCTAAAAGGACTCAATGACTCTAAATAGTTAAATATTAAACTATTTAAATAAGTTATGTTTTAGATCTTAGAACCTCCCCAAAAAAATAATTAATAATTAATGAAAAACAATGAAATGGAAAGAAAAAGAAGAGGAGGAGAAAATAAAAATGTAAAACCTCCATTCAATTTTATTTTCAAATTCAATTGTTATGGCATGGAAATATGTTAAGAAGTTATTTATATGTGGAAATCCATTCATTAGTTCATGGAGCAATGGATTATTGCTTCTTTATTATTAGTAATAGAAGTACTAGTAGTGTTAAAGGATGTATTAAGATATTTAATGTCATATTATTAATAGAAGTGGAGGTTGTGTTGAAAGATGCACTAAGATATCTGTGGTAGAAAAATGCAGTCAAAAAATACTATTATAGCCTAAAGGAAGAAGCAATGAATTATATGGGAGATTGCCATGTTTTCCTCCAACATCATTTGTTCTACTCAAACATAATAACAAAAGTGTTCTCAGACACACAAATTTTAATAATAAAGGAAAACAAATTATATAATATGCAAGAGCTTACAATAATCACACATTGCTTTTGGGAGAAAAACAAACTTTAAATAAGCTTACGCTCTAAATTAATTTAGTTATGGAGAATTTATTTCATGTGAAAAGTGTCCATTTACATTTAATTTCATTCTAACAAATCTCCTAACAAATTTCCAAATTTGATTCCTAAATAACCACACTTTTCTAGATGTCAAATCTACTAGAGAAAATAAATATTCTAAAAGGACTCAATGACTCTAAATAGTTAAATATTAAACTATATAAATAATTAAATACTAAACTATGTACTTTGGATCATAAATCTAACATTCCCCCCTTTGATCCAAAAGTACATTACAAAAAATATCAATTTCTTCCCTAAACTTAGTAAATTTGATCCTGCCAAGTGGTTTTGTGAAAATATCTAAGATCTGGTCTTTTGAAGGACAATATATTAGTTTGATGATGTTGCTTGCAATGAGTACCTTGATGTAATGATACTTAGTGTCAACATGCTTTGTTTTAGAATGGAAAACTGGATTTTTTATAAGTTTTATAGCTGACTGATTTTTGATGAATAATAATGTTGCTTATGCTTGACAAACACCCTAATATTGCAAAAAATTGTGCAACCAAACAATCTCACATGTTGCTTCACATGCTAATATATATTATGCTTTTGCCAAAGAATTTTCCACTATGGATTTCTTTTTTCAACTCCAAGAAACTATTGACAACCCCATGTTCATCAAATAAGTTAAGGTTGAAGCCCAATCATCAATACTTCCAATAAAATATGCATCTTAGTATCCATCATATACAAAATTCTTAGTCCTTTTGTAGAGAATACCAAAATATTTCGTACCTTGGATACATCTAAGAGCCCTTTTTAATTTTCCTTTGAGTTGCGAATGTGAGCATCAATTTGATGGTGTTCCATTTTGTCATAGGCACAAATAATTCCTCATAGTATATTCCGTCTTCTTGTTCAAAGCTCAGTCTTATGTTATATTTGTCGATTTCTCTCTCTAGATTATACTTGAATTGGTAAACTAATTTGAATCCGATGGGTTTCACATTTTAAGGAAAATCAACAATTTTCCAAGTATTATTTTCATCAATGAATTATATTCTTCCACCAATTCTTTTTCCATTCTACATGTCTTACTGCCTGTTTGAATGTGGAGGGCTCGGTGAAATCATTTGTTACTAGCGAAAAAAATTCTTCATTTCTTTTTGAACTTCTTATGCCTAGTTTGTTCTATTGATATGGTCTGACATCCTTCAAAACTTGAATGACCCTCTAGGTAGTTGATATGACTTGTTTGTGGATCTGAATGATCACCATCATTATAATGCGATTGATATAAGAAAAGGATCATTGATTATCCGAAGGTTCAGGAGGTGGAGAGTCACTATTGGATGAACTACTTCTTGAAGATTTTGATGAACTTCCAGAAGATCTAAATGATGCAGGTGAACTAGATGAATCATTTTCTGAAGAAGGTCATTCAATCTCATACCAATGTTGTGTACTTGGTTGATTTTTCATTTTTCTTTTCTTTTTATCACCCTAACTTTCCAATTTCAATAGAAGACTTTCTATCTCTATGGCACTCTTTATTTATGTTTCATCAAATATAACATCTCAACTTACATTAAACTTTCCATTGGACAAAATAATATATCCATTCTTTTCATCGAAATATTTGATCAATATTCACTTCAAACTTCATGAATCGATCTTATTTTTCTTTTCTTTCAGAACTAATCTATAACATATTGAAATAAAAACTTTGAGATGTTTGAATCAATGTTTGAAGCCAAACCATGCTTCATATGGTGTAATTCCATGCAAAGAAGTAATTGGAGATATGTTCCTTAAATAGAAATCAATATGTTTTTCTTCTTCCCAGTGTGAAGGACTTCAATTCCTCTTCCCAAATAATTTCTCCCTTTCTGCAAACTTCTCCACAAGAGTGTCAAAAGTAAAATTCTTAAGTTGGGCACTATCTTGTAGGGATTCATGATAGTGAGAACAAGTGGGATAGAGAGCCTTGATGATAGTTGTGAGAGTAATTTCCATTCTAAATCTAGTGGCTTCTACATCATGCATGATAGCTCTAACTTCATAGGCTAGGGCTAAGGGATCATCATCCTTAAGCTCCAGGTTGAAGATTTTGATCATCAACTGGACTACCTCAAGCTATGAGTATGAGTCATATAAATATTTCAATTTATTTAATGCATCAAAAGCATTGGTAATTTGAATTATGTGAAGACCCACCTCTTCATTTATAGATGTAGAAATTAGGGCATAGGACCTGATGTTGCTTTTCTCCCATATGGTGAATTCTTTATCATATGTGGGCTTGACAGGCATATTGTCACCTTCTCCTTCACAAGCACCCTTCCATAGGTCATTAAATATAAGAATGTACCTATTCTTTTTTTGTTATTCATGGCAGTTTTATTTTCCATTCATCACCACACCAACCATAGATATTAGAGAATGCATCTTCACCAATATATGATATATTCTTTAAGTTGAGGCATTAAACACCTTCTCCAAATAAAATAATCATTCTCCCCATAAGAAAAAATATATAATGGAATTAGAAAACCACTTCTCTACGCTATGTCAACAAACAACAAGCTTATTGGAAGATTTTGAGGTGTAAATGCAAATTGATTAATTGTGTCATTCTGGCATAGTGTAATACCAATGCAACATCAATGCATATTGTAATATCAACATATATTTTCACTTGAGTTGAAACACATGTCCTTGGTGAATCTATGGAACTAAAGTTTGGGTGATCCCCCGCAATGAGAAGATGCAAATCTTGGTGATCGTGGTCTCCAAAAGTGACTTCTTGATCATATTTTAAAAAATTAAAAAAAAAAATAATTGCACAATGTACATAATGCTCAAAGATTATATTTGAAAATTGTTTTACATTCTGTAAATGAAAATCTAGTGAGCTCAAATCTAGCGAACAATATTTAGAATATTAAGCAATGGTCTCAAACATTAAACAATGTTTAGAATATGAAACAACGGGCTCAAACATTAAACAACATTTAGAATATGAAACAATAGGCTCAAAAATTAAACAATTTTCATTCTAGTAAGTTATTTATGAATAAACGACAAGAGTTCAATCATTAGTGCCACATCATTTAAAGAATTGCAAGGCTTAAGTTATTGGAGATTCCATGTTGCTTAAATTCTTTTGCATGTAATTCGATTTTCATGCCATTTAAGGGTTGTATAAACTAACTGAGATACCTCTAGATTGTTTTCAATGAGAGAATGGGTTTGACCAAGCAATTTAGAGGACCATGTTAAGCCTAACTACATCAATACAATGTTTTGAATCTCACATAGCTCGAAAGCATGGAGAATGAACCGCTACAAATGAACCAATATGGTCAAACTTGTAATATCAATATTGGTAGAGAATATTGTTGAGTTATGTAACAAAGAGGCAAATAATCCAAGGTGTACATTACAATCAAACAAGAACTATTTCATATGCGTGAGCTAACTTGTAAATATGGTAATGAACACACATTTAACATGCTAAGAGAGATACATATGCAGAGGTGGTTCTCCTAAGGCAAGAAATCAACAGAGTTACAGGGGCAAAGGAATGCCAACATTACGACCTGTTTTCTGATGCGATGTGAGGCTAGGATGGTAACTCCTGAAATTGATTTTTCCATTAGGATAAGAATTAATATATAAAATAGAATTTCCCCAGTCTTTTCCTATTCTAGGTTTACTATTTACATATTTACATAAATTCATTCAATCATGGAGGATTAGGTATCCAACATTTTAGTTAACATGCATATTGAAATATTTGATTTATAATCCAGATTAAAAAAAATTATTGTTATTAATACTTTTTAAATATTATATATCAACTCGATGTTAAGAATGGAATAATTTACACATTTTACATTGAAAAGTGAAAAATATAAGAAACTTATTAATTTAAATTACTTTATTTTTCTTTACAAAAATAATATAAAAGTATGGACATTGGAATATTTAATTTAGAATATTTTTTTGTTATTAATGTATTTTTATTCTAAATATTACATGTCAATGAACATTAAATGAATTACACATCATGTCATGCTCAAATTCATATCTCCCTCATACTAAAAATGAATCACATATATTTTTAAATGTGACATTACAGGACAACATCTCCCTCATAGACACAATAGGCACTTTACAGCCTAGTATGGGAGAATTTTTTTTCATTATATCAAAAGAAATAAAATAATTCTTACTTAAAAAAAACAAAATGTTAATAATAAAAAAAATTATCAATATAGAACATATTAATAACAAAAAAAATCTCTCAATGTCTGCTATAAATAAAAAAAAATAAAAATCAATTTTCTCCTAAAATACATAACTTTACACAAAAAATCAATTTTCTCCTTAAATACATAACTTTACACAATTTTATGTATGAAGAGAGGAAATAATTGACAATAAAAAAAATTCTAATTTCTTTTATAAGTGTTTTTATTTTCTACTTTTTGGTGTGAGTTATATGCCTAATTAATTTATCATCCCACCTTAAACAACACAATTTTACATCAACTTTATATAGTGTCATAATGTAATTGAAAAGTAATAGATAATAAGAAAATTCTAATTTCTCCTATAAATTATTTCTACCTTTTAATATCATCTAGATATATAATTCTTTCATTGAAAATTTTAATTATTTCTTACTTCTTAATATTTTGGGGATTTTCATTTGAATATGTACATTAAATTTTAGATGTGTGTGTAATTGTGTGTGAGTGAATAGATATACATATAGAATTAGATCAACTATATTTGTGTATGTGTTTTTGTGTAGAGAAGAATTTTTTCATTAAAGAAATCACATATAGACTTTAAAAAAATTATAATTATAATTATAATTATATATATAAAGAGAGAGTTTTCATATTCTCTGAATATATGCTCTTTATATTTTAATATGAGAGACATATATTTAAAAATATACTACTAACAAAAAAAGCAATTAAACAATTTCAAAAAAATTCCTTATGATTTAATACTTTCTTGTTGTATTACTCAAAATCATATATATATATATATATATATATATATATATATATATATATATATATATCCAGAGTCAATATAGATCCATCTTAAGATGGGATGTATCAATTGTAGAGATGGATCAAGATGCATTATTTCTTTTCAAATTTTACACTCAATTTTTTTGCCTTGGAAGATTTTTTCTAAGTGCTTAATAGATATTAGATCATGAATTTATATACTTAAATAATATATATTGAAAAAATCAGCTTGATTTGAAATGTGTATAAAGTTAGAGGGTAGAACATTGAGCATCTAATTCAATGAGGATTTGAATATTTTCTTGAAGCCTAATAAATAAATAAATAAATAATTTCTTTCATGAAAAAATCAATTAAAAGGAAAATTATGTCTCCGTTCAAATATATTTAGTTTGGAAATTTTCGAAATTTAGAATGAAAGTCCAGTGACAATTAATGAGCGAAGATTTATGGAGTTTCTATATGTTTATAAGGATTTGTAAAAGTTAAAAGAAAATGGAGAATATTGATTTTTTACTTTTATATTACTTTTATGATTAGCAGTTTTGTGTGTGAAAATAAGTAGAAAGATGACAAAAATGAAAAGTGAAAGCAAAGAAGAGAAATTGCTTGGGTACAAAATTTCAAGAAGAACTTGCAAGAGATTGGCTTTATTTATGTCAATAAGTTGGGTTTATTGATATTACTATGTTGGATAAACAAGTTAAATTAGAATAATTGAATTTGGTATAACTGTTATGGTCGCTTAAAACCATTTGTAATCTAAATGTGAATATTATATAAGAGATGGTATAATCTAATGAATATACTATTAGGGAATTTATTGTTCTTTGTATTTTTGCTTTATATTGGTTTATCTCTCTTAATATGCATTTGTTTCAAATTTATTAAAACCAATAATGTTTTTTTTGAGTCTGAAGGCTTATTTGACCACCTAGTATGATGGTGATGTGTAAGTTTGTCATTCTACAACCTAGTATGATGGAGATGTGTAAGTTTGTCATTCTACAACCTAGTATGGTGGCAATGTGTAAGTTTGTCCGTTTGTCCGTAGTCAAGATGGAGTTGACACCTATGATTATTAAAATTATAAAAAAATAAAAATAAACTGCTCTCTAAATAGAAAAGTAATGTGAGCTATAATAAAAACAAAAATTAAACAAATATGCTATATATTTAGTTAGTTATCCATATCACACGATATAAATTCACTTAGTTAGTTGTTCATATGACTTAATATAATTTCATCTTAAAAATTAGAAATAGAAAAAATATCTAAATAAAATAATTGTGAAATTTTACTAAAAAAATATTAGATATATTGCAGAAAGGAGATTTTTCATATCCGTTACTCAAGTTTGATGTTACTCAAGAAAGCAAGACCGACGAAAGTTTCAGGTACGAAGGGACACGGACCGAAGTTTCAGGTAGCCTTCGTTGGTTGCCGCCAGTGTCTCCCTCACCCTTCCTTTTCTTTTCTTTTATCTTCCATATATAGCAACCACTATTGCACAACACTATTTATTTTATGCATAAAATTAATATAAATCTTCAAAAATATTTCGTGTATTCCGTTTTGTCGTGTCGCCAACTGCCTTCGTAAAGTCTACACTGCAACGTAAGTGAGCGATCTCATTGTCTCGCCTTCCACAACACAACAAATATATTTATGGAAAGGGGAAACTAATACTTCCCAAATTAGTAATTTTTTTATTTGTTGTTGAGAATAAATATAAATATTATAAATTTATTTTACTTTCAGATTTATCAAATATTAAAGAAATTAAATCTTTTAAAATAAAAATAAGAATTATATGCAAAAAATTTAAAAAAAATTATATTTCTAATTTTTCACATTTCTCAATATAAAAATATTTTTATTTTCCATTTTAATAAACTCTAAATTTTGACATCTCTGAGTGTAAAAATATTCTTACTTCCAATTTTATTAAAATTGTAATGATACATATAATTACATATATGTGTGCTTCACATTTTTCTTTCACACATTTTAATATCATTTAATTTATTTTTTAATATATATAAAAGATAATTTTAAGTATAAAAATTTATTAATTGAATTTAAATATAAAGTTGTGAAATATAATGGTGTCACATATAAATTATTATTTATATATTAAATAATTAGTTTTTACATGTGTATCAATTATATACACATCTCCCATCCATCTTTGTGCCTCCCTCTCTCTCTCTTGCCCTTCTCTCCCTATCTCTCTCCCCTCTTCTCTCTCTTCCCTCATCTCCTCTCTCCCTCACTCACTCACCATCTCTCCCTTGTCACTCTCTGTCTCTCTCCACCTCTATCTATCTATGTCTTTTTTCTTTCCTCCCTCTCTCGCCCCCTCCAACTCCATATCTCTCTCTCTCTCCTCTCTCTCCCCTCCCCTCTCTCTTCCTTCCTCTCTCTCCCACATCCTTCTCTCCATCACCCCCATCTCTCTCTCTCTTCCTTCTTGTCTCTCCCACATCCTTCTCTCCATCACCCCCATCTCCCTCCCTCTCTCTCTCTCTTTCTCTCTCTTTGCCCTCTAGTTTTCTCACGTCTGTGCCCTCTAATTTTCTCACTATCTCCCTCTGTCTCCTCCTCCCCCTCTTTTCCCCTCACATTGCTTGCTGCCATCACTTGATCCTTAGTTAAGATGGATCTATGTTGCTTTCTTACTAATACTATTTGTATTATATAAATTTTACATCTTTAAATATAAAATTATTCTCATTTTTAAATTTATTAAAATATTAATTTAATTTCTATGGGAATATTTTTAGTAGTTGTGAGGAGAGAATGTTTAGCTATATCTAAAAACTAATTATAACATTTTTCCTCAATTAGAAAAATGTCATAAAATTAAATTAAAATAAAATATTTTTATGTGAAATAAGTTATGGTTTTTGGCCATGTGGTATGGTATTGGCCCATGGTATTGTAACAAAGCTTATTTACAGGTTAGTAATATCCATTGTGAAGTAACAAAACCTATTTACAAGTTAGTAATATCCATGTTGAAGTGATGGTGAATATCCATGGTTAAGAATCTTGTCATATTATTATAAAATATTTTGATTGTGAAATAAGATATGATTTTTTGGTATGTGGTATTGTTAAGCCATGGTATTAGCCATGTTATTGTAACAAAGATAAGTTGAAAATATCAATCACAAGGTGCCGGTGAATATCCATGATTAAGAATCTTGTCATATTGTTATAAAATATTTTGATTGTAAAATAAGTTAGGTTTTTTGGGCATGTGGTATTGATAAGCCATGGTATTAGCTCATGGTATTGTGACGAAGCATATTTACAAGTTAATAATATCCATGGTAAAGTGGAGATGATTATCCATGGTTAAGGATATTTGCGTATAGTTATAAATATTTTGAGTGTGAAATATGTTATGTTTTTTGGACATGTGATATTATAACAAAGCCTAATTTGTAAAAGTTAATAATATCCAAGGTAATGTGGGGCTGAATATACGTGATTAGAAATTTGTCATATTGTTATAAAATATTTTGGTTGTGAAACAAGTTGACATTTAAAATTGTTTACATACTTACATTACACCTACACATCCACTTTATACTGGCATGTAGAGCCCCTCTCGATGCAATGATACATATTGAATAACATATTTTAGATATTCATAGTAAATTTTGATTTTGAGTAACAAATTGAATAACTATTTTTAATATATAATTTTTAGTTATTATTTTTTTTCCAATTATATTAATTATATTTTTTATAGCAAAGTAATTTGCGATTACCATATGAACAAAAAACAAAAACTAGAGAGAGAGGGAGAGAAGCCAAAGTTCAAGCATAGTTAGAAGAAATGATTGATGATAAATCTGAAAAAATCCAACAAAAGAAACAATCAACCCAAAAGAAGATTTTGAAGACAAATGTAGTCTTAGAAACAATGTTAAATAAATAGCTAAAAGAAAATCTAGGTAACAATTTGGGCATAAATAGTTTGGAACATAAAGAACATAAAATGGGTATCAAAGTCATCAAAAAAGATATGAATAAGGTTGTAGAGTTAAACCCTAAATATAACAAAAGAGACTTGACCCTCATCATTTTTATGTTAAAGAGTAGAAAAATGAAGATGCCTTCACAATATTCAATGAAAAACTATAAAGTAAATCATAAATTGAAACAACTTTCCTCATAGAAGAAAAAATATTGGGAAAAATAATTGAACATAAAGATACATTGATTCACTTGTAGATAGTCTCTAAGGACCAAAATATGGAATCCTCAATAAAATTATGATCTTAAAAGGGCTAGGAATTGTTCAAGAGTGCAGCAAGAAAGTCTCAATTTGATTTTTCCTTTGTCAGATTGAGAAAATTCGAATTTACACATCAGAGAACAACTTGGATACAGTTAACTTGCGTGGCATGGCTATTGTCACTTAGTTAGATTAGTAAATTCGAGTTAGAGGGCTTGGAATTCAATTAAGCATGCGTGATTCCTAAATTTTAGTAATCGAGTTCAATTATATCCAGTTATATTAATTTAAACTAGTTCTAATTGTTGGTAAAACTAGTGGAAGGTCAGTTGTGCGGCGAGACAGTAGTCTAACACAATGATCATCTAGTTAACTAATTAATCATCCCAAAATAGCTAGTGCATGCAGAGAATTCAAGTTCCCCAACTGTGGTGAATATTCCAAGGCAATGTAACATTAGTTGTAGACTAGTCTTGAGTGTACAAGTGTTGCATGTAGTCAGATGATCAACCATGGGAATTGTGCAATCAATTGGAGGAAAATTCCTAAATAATAAATCCCTAATTCCTCAGGATTTGCACGTGGAAATAGGGGCTCAAGTTGAGGCACAAATTGACTAAGTTTGTGTTAGACCTTCTCATTGAGTAGAGAGATAGGTTATTCACTTGTAAGTTGAACTCAGAGCGAGCAAGCAATTTTAATATATTTCTATTCATATGATTCAATGGAAGCATGATTAAGGGTTTTTTAGCAGTTTCTTTCCCCTAGAAAAAATTTGTGCATGTGTGTTATTTCTTATTTCATGTATGACATTGTTGTTCTAAATTGTGAATTAATGTCCGCGAAATAGTAGAGTAGAATTGTCTCTTGATTTAGATTAAAAAATCTTGCGCATTTGCAATTCTACACCAAAATTCTACATGGTATCAAAGCACGATTCACATTAGAGTAGGAAGTTCGATGTTGTTTCTTAATAGGTTTGAATTTTCAGCTTCAGTGTAGCATGATATCCTCATATTTGTGAAGATGACATTCAACAGATTGAGATTATAGTATGCCTTCGAAGGAAGCTCTAATTTCATTGCATGGAAGGATTGCAAGGAAGTGCTATTGGATGGAAATGGATAGCTATAATATGTCAAGACAAATATTACAAACCACATGAATATGATGCATAGAACCTAGCGTAATGGAACAAATATGTAGCCAAGGTGAGGAGAATAATCTTGGAGGGAGCATGAGACCACATTGTCTCAAATCTCCATGGGAAAGAAACTCCTTACATAATGTGAAAGTAATTGATAGAGTTGTTCGAGAATAGAAATGACCATAGAAAACGGGCCATCACAGACAAACTTTGAAATATCAAGATGCAGGAAATGGCATTATCCTACAATATCTAAGCAGATTTACCCAAGTTCGTGATGAGCTTGGAGGGGTTGGTGTGAATGTTATAGAAGATGACCTAGTGAGCCTAACTCTTATGGGTCTTCCCAAAAGCTAGAATAACTACCAAGACTCAGTGAATGGGAGGGAGAAATTACTGAATTGGGAACGCTTATAGTCTAATTTTGTACAAGAAGAGATCAAGCAGAATACCAGAGATGGAACTTCATCAAGGGGTGAGGATGAAGAAAATTTTTCATTGGTTGGAAATGGAAAGAAGGGAGGAGGAAAGAAATCTAAAAACAAGCCATAATCCATCCAAGGGGGAAATAAAGACTTATCCAAGATAAAATGCTTCAGTTGTCAAGAATCCGAGCACTATGCTACAAGTGTCCACATAAAAATTATGGAAAGAAGAACTAAAGAGGAGCAACAGGTGAGGCATTGGCTTCACATTTGGAGCTAGACTTCACCCTTATCGCATGCATGGATAGCACTCTAATGGGAAGTGTGTGACACTTCGACTCTAGTTCCTTGTTCCACATGATAGGGTGTAGAGAGTTTTTCATTGACTTGGAGGAGAAAGATGTCCAAATTCATATTGAGATTAGGGACAAAAGAAGGTATGGTTCTCCTCTGATTGGTACAGTAACCTTTGAGAGGGAGTCTGGATCTCCTCTTCACCTCAAAGATGTGAAGGTTTTTCTAGGCCTAAAGAAGAATCTCCTCTCTGTAGCAGTTTTTGAAGACTATGGTTATGATGTGATCTTTAGAAAAGGGAAAGAATTCATGAGACACATAGCCACTGGATAGGTGAAGAAGATCAAGGTTCATGTGAAAAACATGTACAAGTTGTATGTTGAAGATTGTGCTACATTAAGCAGTAAGGCAGACAAAGTGCAGAGCCACAATGTCGATGAACATTGGGATAGGAAATTGGGCCATTTGCATCATGACACCATGAAAATTATGCAGCAAATAACCAGTGGCCTCCCTAAAGGAGAAATTGATCAGTACAATGTCTGCAAAGGTTGTACCTTGGAGAAGTATGTGATATCCACATTCCATGAGTGAGACAACAAAGCACATGCAAAATTGGAAAGAGTACACTTTGATGTTTTTGGTTCTTTCTCCACAACCTCCACTGTGAGACACAAATATTTTTTTATTTTGATTGATGATTTCTCAAGGAAGTGTTGGATCTTCTTCATGCGAAAGAAGGATGAGACATTCTCCAAGTTTGTAGAATTCAAAGGCACTAGTTCAGAAAGAGACTGGCAAGAAGGTAAAGGCTCTTAGGAGAAACAATGGAGGTGAGTATGTTTCTAATGATTGCAAGGAGTTCTATGTGAAATAAGGTATTCAAAGATAGTTGACAACACCTCACAACCCATAGTAGAATGGGGTATCTGAGAGAAAGAACCATAGCGTTGTTGGAGTTGCAATATCTATGCTACATGACCAACGCCTACTACTGCATTTGTGGGCAGAGGCATGTAACACAACATTCTACTTGCAGAACCAAATTCCTCATCAGATTCCTGGTATGATAACGTCGGAGGAGGCTTTCTCAGGGAGAAAACTATATGTGTCTCACTTCAGAACTTTTGGAGCCTCTATTTACTACCATGTCTCCAAATATTCAAGGAAGAAGCTTGACGAGTTGGGAATTTTTTTGGGCTACATCAAAAATCCACACACTAAATTATTTTTACATCTACCTTAAATTGTCTTCAATGTGTGGAATTTTTTGCATTAACATTTTCATCCTTTCTTTATTGGAAATAGGTTTTCCTTCATTCTATGAATCTCTCTTAATTTATCAGGTATAATAAAAATATTAAATATTAATTAATTTTTGTAAGAAAATTTTATTTTGGTTGTTTCTTGCAATTTTATTAAATATGCATATGTGATCCAGATCCTTACTATTTCATTCATTGAATACCTTCTTTGTTAACAAAATAGTTTTTTGGTTATAATAAAATAGTTTTATAAATATATTTCATGTAATTAAAATGTGTAAAACCCTTATGTTGCACACAAGGCTTCCTTATATTTTGGTTTTATTAAAATTAATACAACATGTTATTACCAGGATTCCTTATATTTTGATTTAATGAAAATTAATACAACATGTTACTACCATTGAACCAACCAAAAAAATTTCATCACCATATGGACTTCTTTCCTTCAATTCATTCGATCCATTTAGAATCAATATGTTCTAAGTTGAATAACTTCCCTTTCATTTTAGGATTTCGCTCACTCGTGATATTTTCTAATCAACCCATTGAATGTGCACAATGCACCATATAATTCTTCTAACTACTTTATAATGACTTATCTTCAATTATTCTATATATTTCGAAATTATTATAATAACACAAATAAGTTTAGGTTAAGTAACTTTCTTATTATGTGTTATTATAACTCTTTTATTAAATCATTTGCATGTTTAGTTTGATATAAGGAATTTCTTCAAATGTATGTTATACTTCTACTCCAAACTAATAATCCAAGCCTTTTAACTATAATAATTATAATCTAATTTTAAAATCACTGCCAAGACAACAAACAAATTGGTGTACGAGACCCTTTAGGACATGTGATTTACCTCATTTACATACTTTAATTGATAAACATATAAAAGCATAATACTTATAGTAAAATCTTTTTGATAACCCCTGATACACACACATGTACATTACATTAAAAAGGGTAGATTATGAAATTATAAAACATGTTAATGAAAATGACAAATATTTAACTATATTTAATATTGGGATTTTAACATATATATATATATATATATATATGAACCAACATAGATCCATTTTAATTTTGGATCTATCAATCTCTCAAAAAAATTAATGTCTTTGGAGGTGTACATCTTTTCTCAAGTTTTACGCTCAAAAAGAGGTCTCGACAATTTTATCTAGAATCAATAAATATTTCATGTAATTAAAAGTTTAATATGTGTAGTTTAAACAATTCAAGTATCCAAGGGAATTTTCAAGGCATTCAATTCATTTGTGCATTCAAAAATAAAATTTAAAAATGAAAACTTATACATGGTATAAGTGTGTGTGTATCCATCTTAACCATGAATACATCAAGTGTTGGAAGAGATAAATTCTCTTAAGGCGCAAATATTTTTTTGTTCTAATGCTCTAAAAGATATTTTAACCTCAAGAAACGTATCCCTCTAGAAGATATTTTCACCTCAAGAAACTTATCCCTCTCTACGCTTCATAGATTTGTAATTAAGATGGATCTATGTTATATGGTACATAGAAAATTAAGATAAATATATGAAAATTCTTAATAATACTATTTATATTTTTGTAAAGTTCACATTTTATATATAAATTTTTATTTATTTTTTAAATGTGTTGAGAAGAATTTTATAAATTAATCTAGAAATAAATTTAATTAGTTATATGGTAATTTTATTTTTATCACTAAAAATTACAAAAAATTATATATATATATATATATATATATATATATATATATATATATATATATATATATATATATATATATTAAATTCTATTGAATGAAAAAAAAAGTAGATTAAATCAGGAAGTGAGAAAATTCAAAGAACAACTTCATCATTTCTAGTTTTACACACTAGAATTGTTCATGGGTTTTATTTTTTCATTTTTCTCCTACAAACATCTACCTAACCTATAGGGTTGTCAGTTGTAATTTTTTTAGAGAACTCAATTGCTTTCGTCTGAGCCGAGCGTGGAATTTGTTTATCATAGTCAGAGTGGTCAGACTCATGGGTGCACTTAAGCTTGTTGATTACTAACATGAATTTCATACGTTCTATCATTATCCTTTGTCAAGAGATTCTCCATTACCAAGGGATGAAGCATTGCCACCGGGGTCTCCTCTACATCTTAAGAAGTCGAGATATCTAAGGTCATCTTTTGTTGTTGTGAACAAATATTTTTGCTTGTCAATATCATATCACTTGATGTTGTGTTTTCATCCCACCAACCATAATTGGTTATTCTTTTCTCCAGGGAATTTCATGACCCTTTTGACGATGGGCATGCATTTTTAAGATGCATAATTTGTTGATAAAATTTACACATGAAAGCGGCATTTTCATAATCAAAGGTTTTAGAATGTTCCTTTCTAGCCAACTTGGGAGTAGTTTTATGTAGTAATCCTTCACTCAGGTCCAGTTCAACACAAATACAGATGAATGATATGAAGCCCTTAGCCAATATTTCACTGTCTATTTTGATGAAGCGATCAATTGAATTACTAATTTTTTGGAAGTCATCTAGCCAAATCCAATGGAGGGGTATGTTTGGGAGTGTTACCCATATTATGGTAGCAAGAGATCTCATGGAAATAGGGTTAAGATCTAGAGACCATAGCTGAATTGAAAGACCTACACAGCCCCAAAACTAGGGCCCCTAGTTGAAAACACTCATTTGGTCTTATTGACGGTGCTGGACCCACCAACATGTCAAGGGATCTCCCCGGTAAGAAGTCCCAATAAGACCTCAAGCTGTTTGGTGTAGGAGTCCTAGCAGTGAGTCGTACGGTATCGCCTTGACAATGGTTTTGCATAGAGGCATGTAAGATGTCCCTGATGGTAGCAAGGGTGTGACAGTTACGGCAAGTCAAGAAAGGTGCATGAACGATTCTAACACACGGAAAGTGGGGTGAGTGCACCACTTGGAAACATGTGAATGCACTCGGCTTGGAAGGGAACACATGAGTGAAGATGCATCACAAACTAGAAATAAAGTCAGCTAACAATCCAAAGTGATGGTTAAACCAATCAGCACATTTCAATAAGATTCATACATACTTATATAGAAAAATGCATACATGCATGTGTAAGCAAACAAATACATATATCATTTAGAGTAACCAAGTTAGCTAAGATACAATAACAACATATGCACGAAACACGTTGGCTCTATTATATTAAGAATTGTAAGTTCCAATCATATAATACATCCATGACCAACCACTAGTTCTGACAACGGAACGTTACAGTCACAACCGCTTGCTCCTCCAAAGAGATATACTAGCTCTGCACAGTGGAGAAACCAAGTCTCATTACAATATTGTACAAGCTCTCTCTAAGATACTCCTATCGTAAGCTCGGTTGACCAAAAGCCTGCACAATGAGTTATGAGGTTATATTTATAACAAAGGGTGGAGTGACCCATGACATTCCCCTTTGTGACCATTCGTGTACCCTCATGAGTGTTCAACTACTCTATTACTATTAAATTCAACTATCGACACTTGAACTTCCACTTCACAAGACGTTACATATAATGTCACATGTACCCATTTGAGACAAAATGGGTTGAGAAAGCCATGCAAGACATCACTGACACTCTGACCGTTGTGGTGAGACCAAATCTTTGACATCCTTGTCATGGTCAGTGGTGCCGAATTGATGTCAATATTGGTTATCTGTGATGGTGCCCATGCGGTCAATGGTGACATCCTACTGAAAGTGAAATCTTGCCTCCGTTGCATCTGGGTAGACTGATATGGCCCCTCTGTCCAACTCATTCGATAACATGCACATCATCGTCTAGAGTCTGTTTGGATCAGTAACATATTGATGCATAGAGTCTGTGTTGATCTCCAAGTGTGTGATGATGACCATGTGCATCAACTTGTTGAAGTACATGTTCGGCTCCAGTTGGACTTGCTTCTTGTCTTCACCTCGATGAGTGTGCCAAATGGGTGGGATCGCTTGTGCATAATGACATGCATGCTGCTGAATTCCCTTGCACGTAATCAATAACATTGCTCACCTTGTCTACTCTATGCCAGCTATTGGGATGGATCTATAACTTGTACAGGTGCAGTTTCATCCATCTGTGCATGTTGCACTCCCTGATGTACCTATTCCTGCTGCAACTCATTCTCTCGTCTGTGCAGCTCTTGTTCTTCCTTGAGTTTCTACTTCAGCACATGCAAATTATTCTTTGTTTCTCTCTCTACCTTCGTGTGATCTTCATGTTGCACCATCACCTCATAGCCTTAGTCTTCAAAGTTTCTTTCATTGCAAGTGGATCTACTTGAGCTTGCAACTTTGTTCCGCCTCTATGTTGTCAACAACCTTCCTCTTGCATTCATTGTGTGCGGGTGTGCTCCCTTCTACTGCTACTTGTTGTGATGTTGCTTCCATCTTATCTCGATGTCCTTGTCTATGAACAACTTGATGTCATCATAGGTAGGCAAGCTTATAGACACTTGCTTGGCTGCAACCCATGTTGTGCTCTCCATGGTGTCCTTTGACTCTGCTCTCCTGAAAGCCATTGTACTTGCGCTATTGAGAGACAGACAAACACCTGTGATGCCGGAGACATAACAACACTCATGGAAAGCAATCGGTCAATAAAAAACCAAAACAAACTTGAGGACTGACTTACAACATACCTATGTGATTGATCGTGAAGGTTGCGCGCTTTCTACCAAGAGGTCAAGAGACTAAATACAAAAACTGCACAAGGCATAGTCCAAGCTGTCGGAAGGTTGATTGACTATTGAAACTACATAATGCACATTCTAGCCTACCCTGATAAGGATTGAAACTGCGCAATGTGTAATTTCAATCAGCAGTGACATGTAACCAGCAAACTGCATTGCGTAGTTTCTAGGGCCAGCAAGACACTGCCTCCAAGAATTGTGCAATGCAAGCCTGGAGGTCAGTGCTGGGCTAGACTTGTGTAATTTATGGAGGGAAGGTAGAGCATTTGCTTCTGGAAATGTGCAGTGCTAGCCAGGCAAGGCACAGTTCGGGCCAAGGCAGCCCAGGCTGGTTGACAGGTGACTAAAAACACGATAAGTTTGAATGCATGATGAGATGAGTACAAACAAGATTGAGTGATAATACATGCAAAAAACAAGTGCAAGATTCGGAAAAAGGGAAAGCACACATGTGTGTGAAGCGATTCGCCACAACGACAATCTTTCTTGCAAAAATATTGTCATGCATGCGATAATAGTGGGATGCGAATGAAAGCTAAAACGATGCTTCTACAAGCTAACATACATCAAAATGATAGCAAGGGCTCACTGAAATTAAGTAGACAACACTCACACGAAGCAAAACACAAAAAGCAACAGAAACGTAGCGCGAAACATGAAAAGCGGGCTTACCCCAAAACAACTAAGATGAATGTGCCGAGGAATCCTAGATGCAATGTGGGATGTCAGAGCTGCAAGGTCAATGTGAGGAATACGCTCTGGAGCATCTCGTTGATGGGTTTTGATAAAATTAAGGTTGGGACACACATGCCACAAACCTAGGAAATGCGACACTTGGCGGGGGGTTTTTGAAATGATCCTTGAATGTAACCTCCAAATGCTAAAGATAGAAACTTGAATCAATGGATGCCTTTGCATGCTACCTTGGGAGAAGCAGTTCATGCATGAAAATTAGTTTTTCTCGGTCCCGAAGGGAACTGGTCAACTTGAAGGCACATGCATCGGTATGCGAGCTTGGGATGAAAATCTATAAAGTTTCTAGGCTAACCAGAGATGGCTCCCCCAGATGGATTGCGTAATTTATGGGTTGAGTATATGAATACTGCCTAGAATTGCACAATTTCTAGGATGAGCAGTCCTGCTAGGACAGATTGCATAGTTTTTCCAGTGAAGGTTGACAGGAAAATCTGCACAATTCCAGAGCCCAGCAGGCTACCAGACAGGCCTGTGTAATTTCTGGAGGGAAGGCTAGTTCCCCTCTAGAATTGCGCACTTTCTTGAGGGAGATGCTCAGCCTGCAGCTTGACCAAGTCTAGAGAAACAGCATGTGAGGGGGATTCAACAAGCTATCATGCATAGGCTAGAAATCTACTAGATGATCACTGAATCTTGGGTACTTGACAGTGCAAGACATGTTGCTGAGGACACTTGGTAGGGAGGCTCCAAAATGAAGCTAAGGAAAAATTTTGGAGGGTGGTTGTACCCGCTACAACACTTGGTGACACATTGGTAGAACTCCAGCTCTCTGAATGGACCTTGTTCATGAAAATCAAGTCTAACACCTCTGGAAGTATTGTTACTGATCAGGTGCTCATGTCCTAAGTGTCGTAAAATGCTCAAAATTTAAAGTGCTTAGAACTGGTTCAAAGTTGAATGACTAGAAAGTTCTCATCTTCCCAATTCCGGCGCCACAAATGGTTCAAAAAACGGTCGTCATATGAGGAAGTTATGGCAAAAAGAAGAATTTGTCCATAACATTAGAAATTTTAATTTTTCAAAAAAATTTAAAAAAGGAATATTCCGCTTGGCACAAAATCCGAGGCAACCACCAAACATTAAATGTAACTGCAGTTAGGTTGGCAAAATTTTGGCAGGAGTGCCAAATTTGGCAGACCCGCCATAATTGGCAGAGCTAACTAGAGTTAACTAAAGTTAGCTGGAGTTTTTCTAGGGAAAAACTGGAGAAACTTTAAATGGCCATAACTTTGGCTAGGAAAGTCGGTTTTGGACGATTTTTTTTTTATTTTGGGTATTTTCGACTTTCTGAAGCCATTGGTGTAGGTCTTACAGCCATCTGAGGTCATTTATAGAGGTTTTGGAGCCGTGAAAGTCCTAGGAGCCACCAGGGCCCAGTTTGTGAAGACTGTATAGGGTGGAAGGTATCCATTGGAGGTGATCCAATAGTCAATCCTGAAGGATTCAAGTGTTTTGAATCCATTTTTGCCATCTATTTCACCTGTAGATGCTTCTATGAATCTGTATTTTCAATTTGAGCATTTAATAAAAATAAGGACAAGCCCGGTTAGGAGCTTTGGACCCAGCAGACGTAGCCCTAGAGGGGGTGAACTGCTTTATCAACTTCTTTTGCATTTGTGGTTGATTTATTTTGCAGAACAAATTCATTTTAATGTGTTAAACAGTAAAAGGAAATATCTCTGCTATGCTTAAATGGGTCATAAACAGCTGAAAATTTCATGTGTTTGCTTTCTGCAAGACATGGAAATCTTTTAAACATGTTTAATTCTGAATTGAATACCTTGCAAAAAAAATTCAAGTAGTTTCAAATTTAGATCAAGTTGGTATCAGAGCTCAGGGTTTTTGTGCAAAGATCTTCTAACTATCTTGCAAAGTATTGATTCTTACCAGGTTGAAACTTAAAAGAGGGGAAGGACAGTTGACTAGAGAACGAGAGAATCCTCAGTCAAGGAAGGCCAGAGAGCCATCACCTCCACCTTCAATTTCACCCTCAAGAGTCTCAGCAGAAGCTTCAAGGATGTCTGAACATGAAGGAGAAATTCCTACAGAGACAGATCCAAGAGAAGAAGAAAGAGTCTTCAGAAAGGATTTCTTGGACCTCACTGAAATGGTGAGGATATTGTACCAACAAAGAAATGAGAAAATGGTTGGAGAAGGGTCCAAACATCCACATGAAGGAGAGGGCTCTTCAAGAGGTAAGAAGGATGATGATCATTCCAAGAAAGGACATGGAGGAAATGGTGATCCACCACCCCCATCTTCACCTTCTTCCTCTTCATCTTCGTCTTCTTCTGTTCATAAGCATAGATCCTCTGGAAAAAGTCCTTTTTTGAAGCTTGATGTAAAATTCGAATCACCTATGTTTAATGGTGAAGTGAATGCAGAAAATCTTGACAACTGGATTAGGCAGTTGGAAGTTTACTTGAGGATCCAAAATATGCATGATGATGCCACAAAGATTCAGTTGGCTTCTTTGAGAATGGATGGAGCAGCACTGGTCTGGTGGGAGGCCAAGACTAAAGAGGAGATCAAAAAATTTGGTAAGGTTACCTTAACATGGCCTGAATTTCTATTAGCCATTAAAAAACAGTTTTATCCTCTTTCTCACATGCAGAAGGCCATTATGAATTGGAAAAATTTCAAACAACTTAAGGGTCAGAGTTTCCAAGACTACACCCAAGAATTCAGGAGAAGAGCTCTCTTGTTAGGGGTAGATTTACAGACCCAAGAAACCTTGCTAAAATACATCGGTGGCTTGCATAGCTACCTTAGACACACCATCTTGATGTTTAACCCTACTAGCCTGGACGAGGTTTGTGTCCAAGCTACCCATTTAGAGGCAAGGGGAAAAAACACATTTGAAGAGGGTAGAAACAAGCCCCCCAAGGGAAAAACAAAGAGAAAACCTCCAAGGGAAAGAGCAAAAAGAATGCATCTGTCAAACAGGAGAGTGAGAAAGTGATCTGTAAACATTGTTCTAAATCAGGCCATGAGGAGCAAAACTGTTGGAAATTATATCCTGACAAAAGACCTCAATTTAACAAATCCAAAGGGAAACAGAAAACTGCTGCTACTACATCTACACCACAAGATTTAGGGGAAGATTCAGGTGATGAAACCAAAATTGCAGCCATGGGCTTGAAAAACTTGAAGGGAAAAGAAATTGAAACTCAAGCCAGCACTAGTACCTCAAACTACCATGTACAAGCTCCTAATGAGGAAAAAAGAATTGAACTGTTTCATGTGAGGGTGATTTCAAAACATACTAAAATTGACACACTTTTTGATAGTGGGTCACAAGAAAACCTTATATCAAAGGACTTGGTCAAGGAGCTTAAACTTGAGACCGTTCCACATCTGAAGCCATATCCACTTGGATGGATTTGCAAGGATGCAAATTTACAAGTTTCAAGAAAGTGCACATTGTGCTTTGCAATTACTGCACATTTTATTGACATAGTTGAACTTGATGTGGTACCTTTTGATATAGCAAGAATGGTTTTGGGAAGTCCTTACTTGTTTGACAGGAAAGCTATCTTTCATCGCCATGAAAACAAATATCATCTGTTCAAAGATGGCAAGGAGTTCATTGTTAGAGCTCATCGGAAGAAGACAAATATAGAGATGGTGAATGCAGGACAGGTAAAAAGGCTGGTTAATTCAAGTAAGAATTTTGTTCTTCTTATGATTAAGCCCAAGGTTGATGTGAATCATGAGTCATTTGACAATTGTGATCCAAAACTTAAATCAGATCTGTATGATGTAGTTGATGCATATCATGAGATGTTTTAGGAGCCTACAGGTTTGCCTCCTAAGAGGGAGATTCAACATGAAATCCATTTGCATCCATATTGTCCTCTTCCAAACATAGGCATGTACCGCATGTCTATTATGGAGAATGCTGAAATAAAGAAGCAAATCAAGGACTTGTTGGACAAGGGTTTCATAAAGCCAAGTACTTCGCCATGTGGGTCACTGATTGTATTGATTCCAAAGAAAGATGGCACTTGCCGTATGTGTGTTGATTTTAGGGCCTTGAACAAGATAATGGTAAAGAATCGTTACCCACTCCCAAGGATAGATGATTTGTTAGATCAGCTGAAAGATGCTCGATATTTTACTAAGCTAGACTTGCGCAGTGGATATCATCAAGTAAGAATTGAAGAAAGTGACATTTGGAAGACAACCTTTAAAACCAAACAAGGACTCTTTGAGTGGCTTGTGATGCCGTTTGGTTTGTGCAATGCACTTGCAACTTCCATGCGGGTAATGGATGATGTCTTTCGTCCTTTTCTTGATGATTTCATTATTGTCTACTTAGATGATATCTTAATTTTCAGCAAGTCTAGAGAAGATCATGTCATGCATGTTAGAAAAGTAGTTGATGTTTTGAAGAAGAATCAGTTATTTCTTAAAATGTCAAAGTGTGAATTTGGAAAGACTTCTTTGGTTTATTTGGGACACATAGTAGGAGGAGGTGCTTTGAGAATTGATCTTGCTAAGATTGACGCTATTGTGAAGTGGTCTACTCCCAAATCCATAACAGAGGTAAGAAGTTTCTTGGGTGCAGCTCAATATTGGAGGAAGTTTATCTCTAACTTCTCTTCTATAGCAGCTCCTATGCATGCAGTGACAAGTGTGAAGCATGCTTTCCAATGGGGAGGCAAGTAGCAAAAAGTTTTCGAATCTTTGAAAGAGAAGATTAGTTCAGCTCCAGTCCTTGCATTACCGGATTTGAGACAGCCATTTGAGATACAAACTGATGCTAGTGATTATGCTAAGGGTGCAGTTCTTCTACAGCATGGTAAGCCTATTGCTTTTCATTCTGAAACTTTTAATGGTGTTGTTGTAAATTATCAAACATATGATAAGGAGTTGTATGCGTTGGTACAAAGCGTCAAAAAGTGGAAACACTACTTGATGGGAAAAGAAACTGTTATACATACCGACCATCAGCCCTTACAGTACTTGCAATCACAAAACAAGTTACAACAGTCTCGACACTTCAGATGGATGGGCTTCTTGCAACAGTTCCATTTGGTAATAAGGTATAAGAAAGGTACTTTGAATAAGGTTGCTGATATGCTTTCAAGGCCTATTATTGGTGTTGTTACTTTACTTAAGAATGATTCCATTGTACATGATAGTTACATAGAAAAATATGCATCTGATGATGATTTTAAAGATGTGTATGCTAACTTGAGTAAAGGAAATCATGTAGAGGAAAATGACTATCACATGCATAACAATTTGTTGTTTCATTTGGGCAAGTTGTGTATACCACAGGGGGAGAGGATAAATGTCATAAGAGAAGCTCATTCTTCTCTTATTGCTGGCCATTTTGGTGTGAGAAAAACAGTTGCACATCTACAGTGGTATTGTTATTGGCCTCGCATGGTAGATTCTGTTTCAAGGTTCATAAGAGGTTGTTCATTATGTGCTACAAGCAAGCCTATAAACAGGAAGCTTGGTTTGTATACTCCTTTGCTGGTACCTTCTAGACCATGGGAGAGCATCTCTATGGATTTTGTAGGAGGTTTGCCAAAATCGCGAAAGCAGCATGATTATTTATACGTAGTAGTTGATCGTTTCAGCAAAATGTGTATACTTATGCCTTGTAAGAAAACTATAACTGTTGAACAAATTGTTGAATTATTTTTTCATCATGTATGGATTCACTTTGGTTTTCCTACATCCATTATTAGTGACAGGGATTCCAGATTTGTGGGGAATTTTTGGTCCAACCTATGGGAGATGATGGACACAAAGTTGAAGAAAAGTACTGCTTTCCATCCACAAATAGAAGGACAAACCAAAGTTGTGAAAAGAACCAAGTGCACCTCTTGAGAGGTTATTGCAGCAAGCATCCCAAGCTTTGGGATGAACATTTGCACTACATACAGCATGCTTACAATCGTGCCAAGCACTCTTCCACAAACACCTCACCGTTTGAAGCTTGTTTTGGTTATTTGCCAAAATCACCTCTTGATTTCATTCTTGAGAAAGATGTTGCCATTGAGGGACATAGTGACATTGACAAAGCTCGTTCATTCATTGAAAGAATTCAGCAAATACATCAGCAAATTCAAGAACAACTTGAGAAGAGTCAAGGCAAGTACAAGGAAAGACACGACAAGCATAGAGTCGATCACAAGTTTCAAGAACGAGATGAGGTATGGTTGTACATCAGTAAGGAAAGGATGCAAGGAGAAGGTAAAAAGTTGAAGCCTATTTGTTATGGTCCATTCAAAATCCTCAAGAAGGTTGGAAATAATGTTTTTCAATTAGATTTGCCTTCCTACATGCAAATGTATTCTGTTGTCAATGTGGAGAACTTACGTTTGTATGAACCTCCTTTGATTTCTGATCATGAAAGTGTTGTTCAGCTGCCATCTATAGAAGGTTTCTCGCCAGAATTCTTAGATGAGCTGAAAGAAGATACAATCCTTGACAGAAGGACACGCACTTCAAGAAGGGGAAGTGTAGATTATGTTCGGGTTGGTTTCAAAGGTAGCAAACTGAACAAGGAAAAGTGGATGGAGGTGAACAGAGTGAGGGAGTTGTACCCTCACCTCTTTAACAGGTAGCTGAAGGCTTTTGGGGTCCAAAAGCTTCCCAATGGGGAGGCGTGATCACGTGCTCATGTCCTAAGTGTCGTAAAATGCTCAAAAATTTAAAGTGCTTAGAACTTCTTCAAAGTTGAATGACTGGAAAGTGCTCATCTTCGCGATTCTGGTGTCGCAAACGGTTCGAAAAACGGTCGCCGTATGAGGAATTTCTGGCAAAAAGAAGAATTTGTCCATAACATTAGAAATTTTAATTTTTCAAAAAAAAATTAAAAGAGGAATATTCCGCCCGGCACGAAATCTGAGGCAACCACCAAACATTAAATGTAACTGCAGTTAAGTTGGCGGAATTTTGGCAGGAGCGCCGAATTTTTCAGACCCGCCATAATTGGCGGAGCTAACTGGAGTTAACTAAAGTTAGCTGGAGTTTTTCTAGGGAAAAACTGGAGAAACTTTAAATGGCCATAACTTTGGCTAGGAAAGTCGGTTTTGGACGAATTTTTTTTTATTTTGTGTATTTTCGACCTTATGAAGCCATTGGTGCAGTTCTTACAGCCATCTTAGGTCATTTGCAGAGGTTCTGGAGCCGTGAAAGTTCTAGGAGCCACCAGGGCCCAGTTTTGTGAAGACTGTATAGGGTTGCAGGTATCCATTGGAGGTGATCCAATAGTCAATCCTGAAGGATTCAAGTGTTGTGAATCCATTTTTGCCATCTATTTGACCTTTAGATGCTTCTATTCAGCTGTATTTTCAATTTGAGCATTTAATAAAAACAAGGACAAGCCCGGTTGGGAGCTTTGGACCTAGTAGATGTAGCCCTGGAGGGGGTGAACTACTTTATCAACTTCTTTTGCGTTTGTGGTTGATTTATTTTGTAGAAAAAATTCATTTTAATGTGTTAAACAGTAAAAGGAAATAACTCTGCTATGCTTAAATGGGTCATGAACAGCTGAAAATTTCATGTGTTTTCTTTCTGCAAGACATGGAAATATTTTAAACATGTTTAATTCTGAATTGAATACCTTGCAAACAAATTTCAAGTAGTTTCAAATTCAGATTAGTTACGTTCTCAATTTTTCTTGGTTTCCACACTTGCTTGATTGTTATATGTAGCATCTGGCAAGCTCTTGATCAATTGACATACATTCCAAGCCAAGTCAACAAAATTGTTTCGATTAGGGTTGAGGAGTATATTGGTGCCCAAGAAGTATAGTTGTCAGAGTCTTAGTTTCATCTCTTGCGTTGCTCCGCTACCAGTAGGCCTGGACAGTACCCGGGTCGAGTCACACAAGAAAACAAGCATCGTCCACTACGAGCAAGCTTGGTCAGTACCCTGCGAAGTTACTTGCATCACCTCTCTACGCAGGAAGCCTTTCTCTTCTTTCTCCTTATTCATTTTTCACTTTTCATTTTTATTTTTATTTTTCACAACTGTGCATAGCACTTATTCATTTCAGAGGCGGAAGAGGGATACTGACTTATTGAGAGAATAAGAGGTGTTTCCTTCAGAGAAGTAGTTTATTGTATACCTTTGACATGCTTGTTATGGTTTTCCCCCTCACCTTACTTTACTGACTAAACTACCAAGGGTTTACCCAAAAACAACTAACTAGAGTAGGTGACACTAGTTAGCGCTCAAGTGTTGTGTTTTAACCAAGGTTCACTTCTAGCAATATGTATTTTCCATCGACGTATCATGGACTAAAATTAACAAGTTCATCATACAGAGGTAGGATGACAGATACTTAGGTAGTGATAGTTTCACAAGGCCTCTTGTAATTTACCAAGATTGTTTCAAGAGTTGCACATGGTCTCATCCGGAAATAACCTACGAACAAAAAACAAGCAAACAAAGAACAAAGAAAAGAAGAAGCAGAAGTAAATGTGAAAGAAAAGTGAGTAAGAAAACAAGCAAGTAGACAAACAAACATGTAAAGCAAGAAAGCAAAAAAGCATGCAAGCAAACAAACTGAAAGCAAACACTACTCCTACTCCTAAGCTAACGGTGCATGGGTTTGATCACGTGAAGTGATATTTCCAATGTAGCCACCGATGCATTGGTTGACCCGTGTTGGTTAAGGCATGGTCCGTGAGCAACCCGGTTGTGCGAACTAGCAGGCAAGAAAGATATAACAATGAAGAAGAACACACTCCATGTTTAAATGTTCCCACAAAACGTAAGTGAGTGCAAGTACATGACATGCAGTCCATGGACTTATCACGGTGTTGTGCGACACTACTTGCAGTTGTGAAGCATAAGCATGCTCTTGACTATGATATGCAAGCAAATGAAAGAAGCAAAGATAACTTGCGTCGTGCATGTGTGCTTGCAATGTAAGATTCCTCCAATGCATGAGCCATGGGATCATGCAGTTTGAGTGGAGGAAGCATGATCTGTGTGTGATATTGATCTTCAATGCATACAGATGAGCGATGAGGAGCCTTGGGTGATTCAACAATTTTGTAATCGGAAGTGAAACGAACCTCACGATAGTGAGGGCCTGACATAACCATCATCGAGCTAAAGTTCCTCAATTATCCATGGGGTTTCAACTTCATCATTAGATATATCATCATAAATAGGTGGCTTCCAAAAATCAATTGTGATAGAATCATCATCGTGATCAAATATAGGAGGAAATGGATCACGAAAACTATGATCAGAAAAATCAATGATTTCATTGGGATCCTCGTGATCTGACGAATCAAACAGAGAGGTAGATATGAAGTGGACAAATTCATCCTCTGTGTTTCCAAAAAAGGAAGATGAAAAGTCAAGTGGATTTTCAATGAATAATTTATCCTCTCCATTGACCGATGGTGGACTGACATCCAATGTGGCCTATGAGTGATCAACAATGGGTGCATCTATATATGAAGATACACATGCGAAATCATGGATGGAAAGTTCCCCAAAGATGTCAGGAAATAACAGAGGGGGCTCGGACAGAAGGGAATCATCCTTCGCCTAGTGTTGATACTTAAGCTCCTAGTCATACTCCTCATGAATGACAATGCAAGTTGGTTGTGCAACACTAACTCCGCCAATGGCTTGATCCTCGTTCACGACAAGTGTAGAGTCTAGAATGGAAGAGCACAAGACAGTATCATCCGGAGGATCATGTGAGTACAAAGACGGAGGTTGTGGTACATAATGTGTATGACAACTCGATGGACTGACAACCAAATCTACATGAAAATTAAGTGAAGTAATGCTTGGAAGATGTGACAGTTGAACTAATGTGTGTGCATGTTCTCCCGCATCACTCTGTTGTGGTGGAGCTATTTAATTAGGGGATGGAAAATAGTCACTTGTGACAGTGACCGTATCCTTCTGTGACTACATAGCTCAATCACTAAAGTATGTTGAGCGAGGCTTAGGCATACTTCCTCTTAGGATTGACAGATTTGATAAGGCAATACTCGAATCTCTCAATGAGATATTGAAACTTCATCTAGCTTCTCGGAGATTGAAATTGTGAAACACGGAAGCACTGCCAAAAATCATTAGGTTATTCATGTATAGCCTTCCATTGTTGCTACAGTTTTTGGTCAAGATGTTCTGGATCAAAATGATGGAAGATCTTCAATGAGATCACATAAGTGCTCAAGTGAGTGCATGCTATCAGCCGGTAGGTTGTACAACCACTGATGTGGGGATTCACAAAGTGTGTATGCAAGCAACAAACTGGCCTGTTTGTCAGAACATCCATCTTTCTCGTCAAGCATGGCAAGGAAGTCATGTAAGAACACAGGCCAGGCCACTTTGCCTTCACCATCATACCTGTATGTAGATAAGAGATCAAAAAGCTCCCTCGTGATGTGGAAAAGTTCGGCATGCAAAAAACATTATGGAGGGTTGAGAGTGCAAGACTCCATGATATATGTGCAAAGGTTCAAAACATGATGAGAGGACATAACTTGTCATTTGGCCCTCCTTCTAGCACCAGAAATTTTGACGATGTTTGACTTGCCAGACATGGACTGAAAAAATCTTGGAAATTTTTTATGATCCATGTCCCCAGCACCTTTCATTTCCGGATCTAACACTGGCTTGAGAATTTTATCAAACACTTTGTGTGCATTAACATACTCCCAGTGAGTATCTCTTTATGACATTTTAGCAAAGATTTTTCTGACATCCTTACGACTATTGCAATTGTTAAGTCCAAGGGCCTCCTCTACCTCAAGGATCCCACAAAGTTAATCAACGTGAAGACCATAAGAATTTGCAACAATATCTCTACTGGCCACGCTGAGATATGTTGCTTCGCCCAGTGCGCGAAGCTCCACGAAATCCACCAAGGCCAATGAATAGACAAGGGATGTAGGGGTATAAAACCCCTCCCATGCATTCATCTAGAAAATCGTTAAGTAAAACCCACTCCAATAACTATTTTATCAGTGAAAAAGCGATGAATCCACAAGTTCTTTCGATGCAAACTAATTTGTCTAAATAACCCCACTCTCTCGTTTCACAAACAAAATATTAAATATACAGCAATCAATACAAAATATAATTCATATTAAATATTATATTATTTTAAAATCTCATAATATTTTAATATTTTTTTATATTTGTCAATTCCAAATATATAGTTTACCGTTAGAAAGTAAAGTGGATTCGGTGAATTGGGGATGTTTAGTTTCTATAAGTTTTGTGGTACAATTCCTCACTAAACTATGTATACTTAAGAAATGCGGCTTCAAGGAAATAGGTGGCATACGCCTGTATGCATGTTCATAGGGGGTTAAACAATGCAGTTTGTAAAATAGACGAAAGACAAATTTGTTGCTTCTGTGAGTTGAAATGGAATGACAAATTGTTGATTTTTTATATGAAGATTCCTGAAGAGGAATTACTCTGAAGCTTCTGTGAGTTGAAATGGTTGTTTATTAGTACAAATCTTTTGCTTTTTGCTTCGTATTTTATAATGGAAAAACGGAAGAGGAGGTACTTGGCGGGTTGAAGCAATTTGAATTTTATATATACGGAGTACAAAAACAACAACAATGGCGGCTACCGGCCCTTAAACTTTCGACCGTCTCACTTTCTACCTGCCAATCGTTCCCTCATGAGTATTCATTGATGCATGAGACCACCAGTTTTCGTCTATATGATCATTGACTATGCGCATTCTTCTTTTGTTTATTTAATATCTAACGGACACGAAATCCTGCGTCCTTGTTGACTTAAAAAAAATTTGAGACACCATTTAAGATATGAATCAATCATGCCGCGTACATTGTTTACAATTATTTGTGTGATTTTACAATTATTCTATGGTTTAAGTTGTTGGGATCGAAAGGCATTTAAGTTTAATTTTATAATTATTTTGTGATTTGAGTAGCTAGGATTTTGGGGCATTTAAGTATAATGGTAAGACGCTCAAAGGTGTTTAAGTAATTAAATGTTTAACCTCTCAAAATAATTCAGGTATAGTCTATACCAACATTTTAGGATGAAGGTTTTTTTTTCCACTAAATTTAAAACCTGTGACCTTTGGATTAAATAGTGCCTTAACGGAGCACCCTATAGCTTCTGGTATAATTATTAATATTTATTAAGTGGATGGTATAGATTTAATTTTTATAAAATATTTTACAATAATCACAAATTAAAGGTTGAGATTTACTTTAAAAGTAGTTATGTTATGTATTTTCAATTAAATTGATTAATTAAAAAAACATCTCATGAATATAAGTAATAGTTTTTTGAGCCTGTAATATTAGTGAAACATAGCATTGTAAGAAAACCTATTGATAATGAATTACAAATCTCCATAAAATAAATTTCCATAGTTAAAAATCTTACTCTATATATATTTTTATGATTATTATTAATAATAATTTAAAATAAATTTAGTTAATTTTTAAGTTTTTTTAATTTTAATAATACAAAATGTATAATTAACTAAGTGTTCTAATGCTTAGCCATTCAAGTTATATAATTACTTTAATTTTAATATATTGATAAAAAATAATAAAAAATATATAAAATAAATATTTAATTGAATAATAATAAATATGTGTTCACTAGATATAAAAGTAATTTCTAAATTAAAAAATTCTTTTAAAATAATTTGTTTTGAAAATAGGTAGAATTCTAAATAGAAGGGAAGTCATCAGGTTTCATGAACTTAATCGTAAGTTTGTTGAATTTTATTAGACGAAGTTTGCCAAACCTTAAGTTGAACTCAAAATCGTACATGAATCATAAAAAGTGGAAAAAAGATGATTGAATTCCCCAAAATTCGTTTAGGGTCAATGAAAGTCGTTGTTGTTGTTGTTGTTGTTGTTGTTGTTGTTGTTGTTATTATTATTATTGACCATCGCCTCCAATAGCAAGAAATACTATTACAGTTTTAAGATGGAAAGGGAGAAAGGGGGGGAAGAAGCAATGCATTCTAAGGTAGATTGTCATGTCTTCCTCAAACACCATTCATTCTACCTCAAACATAATAGCAAGAAAGACTATTACAGTGTGAAGGTGGAAAGGGATACAGGGGGAGAAAGAAGCAAATAATTCTAAGGGAGATTGTCATGTCTTCCTCAAGCACCATTCATTCTACCTCAAACATAATAGCAAAACCATCCTGAGACACAAATTTTATTAATAAAGAAAAGAAAATTACAAAATACACAAGAGCTTACAACAATCACTCATTACTATTGGGAGAAAAATAAGCTTTAAATATGTTTATGTCCTAAATTAATTTAGTTATGGAGCGTTCATTTCATGTGACAAGTGTCCATTTACATTTAATGTGATTTTAACAAATCTCCTAACAGATTGCCTATTTTGATTCATAAATAACCACACTTTTCTAGATGTCAAATCTATTATAGCAAATAAATATTCTAAAAAGGCTCAATGACTCACCTAAATAATTAAATGCTAAAATATGCAATTTGGATCATATATCTAACATTCCCCCCTTTGATCTAAAAGTATGTTACAAAAAACATCAAGTTCTTTCGTGAACTCGGTAAATTTGATCCTACCAAGCGGTTTTGTGAAAATATCTAAGATTTGGTCTTTTGAAGGACAATATATCAGTTTGATGATTCCCTTTGAAATGATTGTCTTGGTGTAATGATACTTTGTGTCAACATGCTTTGTTTAAGAATGGAAAACTAGATTTTTTTACAAGCTTTATGGCTAATTGATTGTCAATGAATAATCTGTGGCTTCTACTTCAAGAACACCTAAATCTTTCAAAATTATGTGTAACCAAAAAATCTCGCACATTTCTTCACATGATGATATATATCCTACCTCTACCGAAGAATTTTCCATTGTGGCTTTCTACTTGAAACTCTAATGAATTGTTGTTAACCCCATGTTCATCAAATAACCTATGGTTGAAACTTGACCATCAATACTTCCAGCAAAATCTGCATCTGAATATCCACCATGTACACAATCATTAGCATTTTTGAAGAGAAGACCAAAATATTTTGTACCTTGGATATATCTAAGAACCTTTTTCTATTTCCCTTGGTCATGCATAAATCGCAAAAGAATAGTAACTGCATAAGATAAGTTTTGACAAGTGATTGTCCGATAGATCAAGTTGTCAATCAATTATCTGTAGGCAGTATTATTTACTAAGTCCCCCATTCACATTTAAAAACTTTTAAGTTTTGATCCAATGGGTGTGAGAACGGACTTACAATTTTGCATTCCAAATTTTTTGAGTAGTTCAGATGCATATTTGTTTTTACTAATGAAAATTTTGTTTAGATGTTGGAATACTTCAACTCCAACATAATAGTGAAATATCACTAGATTGGTCATTTTGAATCCAACCCATAATTCCTTCTTTACCTGCACAATATCATCATTGTTGTTTCAAATGATGATAAACTCGTCCACATACATAACTAAAATCACCATATTTTTACCCTTTTGGTGCACATATAGGATATCATCTTATTTACTATGCTTAAATCAAAACTTGCGAAGATACTTGTACACTTTTGCATACCAAGCTTGTGGAGCTTGTTTCAGCCTATATAATGCCTTAATTAAATTTCATAACTTTTTTCTCTTGTCGTTTGAGATCAAAACCAAGAGGTTGAGTCATATAAAAGTCTTCTTGCAAGTCTCCATTGAAGAAGACACTTTTGACATCCATCATATGTATATTCCAACCCTTTTGAGTTGCTGATGTGAGTGTCAATTTGATGGTGTTCCATTCTGTCATAGGTGCAAATTATTCCTCATAGTCTATTCCTTCTTGTTGTGCAAGGCCCAGTCTTGCCTTATTTTTTTTAATTTCTCCATCTAGATTGTACTTGATTTGGTAAACCAATTTGTATTCAATGCGTTTCACATTTTAACGAATATTAACAACTTTCCAAGAATTGTTTTCCATCACTGACTTATATTCTTCAACCAATGTTTTTTCCATTCTACATGTTTTACTGCCTCTTTGAATGTGGAGAGCTCAGTAAAATCATTTGTTACTAGGGAAAAATATTCTTTATTTATTTTTAAACTTCTTGTGCCTATTTTGTTCTATTCATCTGGCGAGATATCCTTCAAAACTTCAATGACCCATCTAGGTAGTTGATGTGATTTGTGTGTGGATTCGAATGATCGTCATCATTATAATCATATTGATATAAGCAGAGGATCATCGATTATCTAAACTTTCAGGAGGTGGAGAGTCACTATTGGATGAAATGCTTCCAGAAGATTTAGATGAACTTCCAGAAGATCCAAATGAACTTGGTGAACTGGATAAATCATTTTCTGAAGAAGGCCATTCAATCTCATACCGATGTTGTGTACTTGGTTGATTTTCATTTTTATTTTCTTTTTAACACCTTGACTTTTCAATTTCTATAGAATACTTTATATCTTTATGGAACTCTTTCTTTATGTTTCGTCAAATATAACATCTCAAATAACATTAAACTTTCCATTGGATAGAATAATATATCCCTTCTTTTCATTGGAATATTCGATCAATATACACTTCAAACTTCGTGAATCAAACTTAGTTTTATTCGCTTTCAGAACTAAGGCATAACATATTGAACCAAAAACTAAGAGATGTTTGAATCAACATTTCAATCCAAACAATGTTTGATATTGTGTAATTCCATACAAATAAGTAATGGGAGATATGTTCCTAAAGTAGACTACAATATGTATTTCTTCTTCCCAATATGAAGGACTTAAATTTTTAAAGGTTAACATGGATATTTAGATCCCTAACAAGGCGTGACTCATTCCTTCTACTACTCCATTATGTTGTGGAGTGTATACATTTGTAAACTTCCATTTGATATTGGTGTTCCTGCAAAAAGTTTGAAATTTATTAGAAGGGGTGTCTAACGTCCCCCTATTTAATATGAAGGAAGGTTTGTAAATCCAAGCACAATTCTAAATCTTTCAAAATTTTCTCTTCCAAGCACTTTGGTGAAGATTTCTATAATTTTTTCATTTGTAGGACATTGTCATAGGTGAATAGTATTTGCCTCAACATGATATCAAATCAAATAATAATTTGTATTGATGTACTTGGTTCTATCACGAAATTTTGAATTCTTAGTCAATTTAATTGCAAAACTATTATCAATTGCAAGATGATTAGAGTGAAATCTTTTCTCCTGAAAATATTTAAGAATTTTTTTGAGCCACACAATATATTTAGTTGCTTGTACATCGGCCACATATCCTGCCTCTTTTGTGGAATCTACTGGAACTGGTTTTTTGTGTGACCTCCAAGAGATATCTTCTGATCTAAGACTCATAACATAACCTAAAGTGGATACTCAATTTTCCTTATCTCCATCAAAGTATGAATCAAAATATCCAATCAAGTTGAAGTCATCCACCAATGAATATTTCAGTCCAAAGTCTTGAGTTCGTTTCAATTACTTTAGAACTCTTTTGTAGCAAATCAATGTCCCTCACAAAGGATTTTTCATAAGTTTGGAAATGATTCCAATAACAAATGAGATGTTTGGTCTGGTAATGGTGAGGTAGATAAGACTTCCTATAAGTTGTTTATAGTTAGTCACATCCTCAAATTTATTTATTTCTTTAAATGTGAGATTTAAATTTTCTTCCAGTAGAGTGGATAAGTTTGCATTCAACCATGCCAAATTATTTCAACAAATCTCCAATGTACTTATTTTGAGAAAGAAATATATATTTTTGATGTTGGGTTACTTCAATACCCAAATAGTAGTGAAGAAGTCCCAAATCTTCTATTTCAAATCATTTCTTCAATTTTTTATATATGGATGCAATATAATTTTCATTGTTCCTTATCATCAATAGATCATCTACATATACTACAAGATAAGCAATACTTTTACCAAATTAAATAAGGTCACATCATCAAGATTAAAGTGTTTTAAATTTCATTTCAAAAGATTCTTTGTCAATTTTTCATACAAGACTCACAATGCTTGTTTTGAGCCATAAAATGATTTGATGAGTTACATACTTTATACTCGTGTCCCTTCACAATAAAACTTCTAGTTGAGACATGAAAAAATTTTCTTTTAGGTTTCCATTCAAGAAAGTAGGTCTTAAATCCAAATTTTGATGGACTTTCCATCCATTATGAGATGCAAAGGAAAAGAGAGTCCAGATGGCACCCCATTTTGTTGTGTGTGTGGCGGGGAGGGGGATTTCTCCTCATAAGCAACCCCTTATTTCTATGAAAATCATTTTACCACGAGCCTTACTTTATGCTTGTTAGGTGAGAAATCTAATTATAATTGTTATTGAAGTCCCACTTGCAGCCAATTAGTTTGGTTCCAAATGGAGGGTCTACCAACTTCCAGGTTCCATTCTTTATGAGAGCATCATACTCTCTCTGCATTGCTTCTTTCCATTCATAATCAAATTCTTTAAAGGAAGATGGTTCAAAATTACTAGAAAATTTTAATTCACAATAATAAGAAACATCCATATCAACCACTGAATCATAATAATCTACATCACCTCAAATTTTTCTAGTGGAACTTCTAGTTTTTGTCTTTCCAACTCATTAGGATGAACACTTTCAAGTGTCTTACTGAGCCATTTTGAAAAACCTTCTCGAGATGCTCTAGGTTATTTTATTGACTAAGATAGGGCTACTCCAAGATTTATCCTTCCAATCCTCTCAATCACATCACTCAAAGTATCTTCCTAATATGAAGAAGTGTTTGGAACTTCATGAAGGGGAGTGAGTGCTTCAGAAGGAGATTCCACAAATTGATCCAGGATAGGGATCCCTCATTCAAGATGTGGAACCTCATTATCAAAATCCTAAAATGTTTTTGTATGAATAAATCTTTCCAAACGATCAAGTTATCACTCAACAACATTGTCAGTCTTGGAAGATTCAAGAAAAATGACATCTTTAGATAGTATTGACTTTTTATTTACCTCATCATAGAAAAAATATGCTTTGGAGGTATTTAAATACCCCAAGAAGATACACTTTTGAATCCTTTCACCAAGTTTGTTTCTTTGTTCCTTAAGAATCAAGGCATATCAGGTGGAACCAAAGATATTGAGATGTCTTACCAAAGGAACACCACCATACCAGATTTCATAAAGAGTCTTATTTCTGAGAGCATGAGATGGACATTAGTTTTTAATATATACTACACATAGAATTTCATCTTCCCAGAACATCAACTTTACATTTTTTGAAAAACATCATTGAACAAATCATATTTAACATTGTCATGTTTATTCTTTTAGCTACACCAATATGTTGATGATTATATGCCACAATTGTTTTTTGATGAATCCCATGTTGGTGAAGATATTTTTTAAATTCATTTAAGGTATATATTTTTGCATTATCATTATGAACATAGCCAATATGAGATTGTGCATCATTCTCAATCCATGCATGAAAGTTTTTGAAAGTTTCAAAAGCTTCATATTTACTCTTCAACAAATATACCCAACACATTCTAGTATAGTCATTAATCAAATTTATCATATATTTGTTTTTGTTTGCAGAAGGAACAAGTATAGGGCCAAACAAATCAGAATGAATCAGTGCAAGCTTTATACATGCTTTAGAAATAGAATGGAATGAAATGGTTATTTGATATGTTTTTTTAGGATAAAAGCATCACATTACTCCAGTTTCCTTGGAATTGTTTGCAAACCAATAACACCATTTATCTTAAATAAATGAAGATAGTCATAATTCAAATGTCCAAATTTTGCATGCCATAAAATACTAGATGTCAATGTACCTTCAATATGTTGAGAACTATATGGACATTTTGTGCATGAGAAGACATTCCTTGAAACTTCAAGAATATTTCTTCTTGTATTAGCATTACATCAGTAATATAATTTCAGGGATTAAGTTGTTGGAGATTCCATGTTGCTTAAATTCTTTTGCATGTAATACAATTTTGATTCCATTGAAAGGTTGTATAAACTGACTGAGATACCTCTAGATTGTTTTAAATGAGAGAATGGATTTGATCAAGCAATTTGGAGGATCATGTGAAGCCTTGGGCTTAACTACATCAAAGACAGTGTTTTGAATCTCAGATAGCTCGAGAGCATGGAGAATGAACCAATATGGTCAAACTTGTAATATCAATATTGGCAGAGGATATTGTTGAGTTGTGTAACAAAGAGGCAAAGAACCTGGGGTGTACATTACAATCAAACAAGAAATGTTGCATAGTTGTGAACTAACTCTCGAATATGATAATGAACACACATTTAACATGATACGAGAGGCAAATATGTAGATGTGTTTCTCCCAAGGCAATAAATCAACAAAGGAGTTATAGGGGCAAAGGAATGCCATCGTTAGGACATGTTCTTTGATACCGTGTCAGGTTAGGATGGTAACTTGTAAAATTGATTTTTCCATTAGGATAAGTATTAATATATAAAATGGAACTGTGGCCCTTGGCATTCATATTCCCAAGTGTTTCCCTATTCTAGGCTCACTATTTACATATTTACATAAATTCAGTGAATCATGGAGGATTTGGTGTCGAACATTTTCCTTAACATGCATATTGAAATATTTGATTTATAATCCACATTAAATTTTTCATTGTTATTAATATTTTTTTAAATATTATATATCAACTCCATGTTAGAAATGGAATAATTTACACATCTTACAATGAAAATTGAAAAATATAAGAAATTTAAACTTAAATTACTTAATTTTGTTAAATAAAAAATTGATATAAATGTATGGACATTGAAATATTTCATTTATGGCTAACACTATAATATTTTTTTGTTATTAATATATTTTAATTTTAAATATTACATTTCAATGAACATTAAATGAATTACACATCATGTTATATCAATAATGTTATTTTTACATGCTCAAATTCATATCTCGCTCATACTAAAAATGAATCACATATATATTTTAAATGTAACATTACGAGAAAACATCTCCCTCATAGATGAGAGGCACTTTACATCCTAGTATGGGAGAGATGTTTTTCGTTATATTAAAAGAAATAAAATAATGATTACTTAACAAAAATGTTAATAACAAAACAATTTATCAATATGGAACATATTAATAACAAAAACATCTGCCAATGTCTACTATAAATAAAATATCTCTTTTTCCACCTTAAATACATAACTTTACACTTTATAATGAAGAGAGGAAACAATTGATAATAAAAAAATTAAAATTTCTTCTTTAAGTGCTTTTATTTTATACTTTTTGGTGTGAGCCACATGTGTAAGTAATTTAATGTCCACCTTAAATAACATAATTTTACATCAACTTTATCTAGTGTGATGAAGTAATTGATAGTAAGAAAATTAGAATTTCTTCTATAAGTTATTTCTACCTTTTAATATCAACAAAATGTGTAATTCTTAGTGTGTTGGAGATGTCCATTTGAATATGTACATTAAATTATGTGTGTGTGTGTGTGTGTGTGTGTGTGTGTGTGTGTGGAGAGAGAGAGAGAGAGAGAGAGATGCCCTCTACGTTTTAATATGAGAGACATATACCTATAAAATATACTAACAATAATAAAAAAAAATAAATTGTGTATAATATGACGAATAAATAAATTATTTCAATGACCATATTCAATAGTTTTTTTCAATGTCAAGTATGTATATATTATATTAAATGATTAAAAATTTTCCTTTGTTGTATGTGTGTTATATTATTTCCATGACTAACCCCACATCCAAAGCTGGGGAGTTAGAGGTAGGTGATAGCCCCTCTATGGGATCTGGGACAGCACCCTGGGAAAAAAAAATGGACTCTATATTAGGTGGGAAAACCTACCTATGATTTTGTGCATAGATTTCGTACATGGTTTTGGGCATGACGGTTTTCTACCCATGGTATTTTGTAGATCTGGTCAAGGGAACTATGGTTATGGTCTAATATACGGTTAATGGATTGGGTTTTATGGATGCTTCGGCATGTATATATATGTATTGTAACATTGAAATAAATATAATGAAAATTTAATCCAGTAGTCCCAGTTTTGGGATCTAGGTGAAAACTTATGTGTATATCTATTTTATGTTTTATGCTCTCCCCATTATTTATTTTCCATTCTTTTAAGAATTAGTTGCAGGTAATTTTTGTACATGGTCAAAACCTACATTTGGTATGAGACATGTTTCGGCTTCCTGGGGAAACCTTTTCTACTAAGGGGTTTTGCTTGGACCTGTGGTAGACCCTGTTCAATGGGATATATGTGGGATCAATTCTTGCGGTGAAAGAAGATGGTGAGTAGTGGAAAGATAGAGATTGAGAAATTTAATCGTCAGAGTTTTGAGTTGTGGAAACTCAAGATGAAGGATCTGTTGGTGGATAAATATCAGTGGATCATGGTAAATCTAGGTACTAAACCAACGACAATGTACAATGAATACTAGAAGAAGTTGGATTACAAAACAAAGATCACAATATGGTTGTGTATCTCAGATTCAGTATTGTTGAATGTATCAAGAGAAGCTTCAACGAAGGCTTTGTGGGACAAGTTAGGGATTTTGTACAAATCCAAGTCTTTGGTGAATAAACTGTTCCTATGGAAAAAGTTGTATAACCTTAAGATGAAGGATGGAGACTCTGTGACGGAGCATATGAACGCATTTAATATTGTGGTAAGCCAGTTGTTATTTGTTGATATTAAAATTTCAGATGAAGATAATTGCATCAATTTTTTGTGTTCTCTACTAGATTTGTTGGATAGTCTAGTTGTTGCAATAGGTAGCAATACAACTACATTGTAGTTTGATGAAATAGTCTCATCCTTGCTGTCGGAGGAGATGAAATAGAAAAATATGGAGGGCCAAAATGGAGATGCATTGTTTGTACGAGGACAGTCCTAAAACAGAAACAAAAATAAGTCCTTGAGTGGGAGATCTAAATCTCTAGGAAAACCTGTAAGGTTGTGCTGGAAATTCGGAAAGGAAGAGCACTTTAAAAAAGACTATATATCTAAATCTCCTGAGAAAGGAAATGGATCTGACGATTCTCCTCCAGAGGTGAAAACCACCTGAGATGAAGGTGGGGATTTGTACTTGGCTTCTTCTTCAAGTACACATGTAGATCATGAGGCATAGTTGATTGACTCAGGTGCATCCTTTCACTTCACTCCCCATAGGGAGTGGTTTTGTGAGTATGAGAAAGATGATGGTGATGATGTATTCTTAGGGGTTGATAGGAAGGTTATAATCATCCGATGCGGAAAATTCAAGTTGAAGTTGCAAGGTGGAAGGATTAGAACACTTATGGGTGTTATGCATATTTCTGCATTGGTTAGAAATCTGATTTTTGTAAGGAAGATCAATGATGCAAGTGTAAAAATAGTGTTGGAGAAATATACCTGTAAGATGGTTTGGGGAGCACCGGTATTGATGCGGGGAGTTCAGATTGGGACTATGTACAAGCTTCCGAGTAGCACTGTTATTGATGGGTGCAACAGTTCTGTGGTTCTTGAAAGTGCAACAAAAAATCTAGTGGTCTCTAGAGAAAAGACCATGCTATGGCATCAAAGGATTGGAAATATTGGAGAGAAGGGCCTTCGAATACTTCATGGTAATGGTATGGTAGAAGGTATGACTAATTTCTCTATGGATTTTGATTTATGTAAACATTGTGCATATGGGAAGCAGAATCATGTGAGTTTCCCCTCTGCTACTAAGAGGGAGAAAGGGATATTCAAGCTTGTGCATAGTGATTTGTTTGGACCTGTGTCGATTCCATCACTAGGTAAGTCTATGCACTATGTATCATTTATATATGACTTCTAAAGGAATACATGGATATATTTCCTCAAGAAGAAATCTAAAGTCTTTGACAGGTTTAAAGAATTTAAGGCTCTAGTGAAAAACCAGATAGAGAAGAAGATAAAGGTGTTGAGGACAGATAATCATGGAGAGTTATGCAAGAAGGAATTTGAATAGTTCTGTAAAAGTGTGGTATAACACGACTGAAGACTACTCCATACACACCTCAGAAAAATGGAGTTGTAGAAAGAATGAATAGGATGTTGATGGAAAAGGAAAGAAGCATGCTCAGTGGTGTCAGGTTAGGACATAAATTCTGGGCAGAGGCAATGGAGACTACATGTTACTTGGTTAATATATCACCTTCATTAGTGTTCGAGGATAAGTCTCCCCAAAAGGTATGGATTGGTAAGAAACCCTCTCTTTCACCTCTGAGGGTATTTGGCTATGATGCATATGTACATGTTCCAAAGGAGAAAAGAACGAAGCTGGACTGTAAATCTGAAAGGTGCATCTTTATCAGGTATAAGGATGGTTTAAAAGGTTATAAGCATTGGAACCCAAAAATAAGGAAGCTTGTGTACAACCAAGATGTGGTGTTTAGAGAAGTAAAAGATGTTATTAAACATGAATTCCTACTAAAGGAACCTGAGAAGATAAAGTTTAAGCTAAAGGAGGAAGAATCATACTCTACAACAAAAGAGATATTAAAATATGAAGAGCCACAAACTCGAGCTATGAGAAGATCAGTTCGAGAAAGAAGGCAACCAGAAAGGTATAGTCCATCTTCTTTTTGTTCAAATTTCTCTTTATCTATTATTGATGATGATCCTAGAATTATGAAGAGGGAAGTAGATTCAGAGGTTAGAAAACTTTGGAAAGAGGCCATGGTTGATGAAATGACATCTTTGTACAAAAATGAGGCTTGGGATCAAGTGGAGTTTCCGATTGGAAGGAAACCCATTGGAAGCAAATGGGTGTTTAAGAAGAATATTAATGTAGAAGGCAAGGTGGAGAAACACAAAGCTTAGTTGGTAGAAAAAGGTTATTCCCAGGTGTCGAGAATTTATTTTGGTGATCTTTTTTATCTTGTTGCCATGGTAACTTCTACTATATTACTTTTATCTGTTGCTACTACTTTTGATTTTGAGGTAGAACAAATGTATGTGAAGACAATATTTTTTCACAGGGATCTAGAAGAAGAGATCTACATGAAGCAACTTGAAGGATTTGTGGGGAAATGTAAGAAAGAACTGATATACAGGTTAAAAAAAGTCTTTGTATGGGTTAGACCAGTCATCAAGCTTGTGGTATCATAAATTTGATACATTTATATGGGGACTTAGCTTCACTAGAATACAAGAAGATAATTGTGTGTATTTGAAACTAATTGGTGACCATGTTATTTATTTGGTCTTGTATGTGGATGATATCTCATTGATTGGAAATAACAAAGAAATTATCTAGGATTTGAAGACCCAATTGTTCTCCAAATTCGACATGAAAGATCTTGGTGTTGCAAACTAATTTTTGGTCATGGAAATCAAACAAGATCAAGCAAAGAGGAAGCTCTGGTTAAATCAAAGGAAGTATGGCAAGACAATACTACATAGGTCTAATACGAAGGATAGTTAACGGGTGAGTAAATTTATTTGTTGAACAGTGTCCCAAGACATAAGAAGAGGAAGAGGACATGTCCCGTGTTCCATGTGCAAGTGCAGTCGGTAGCCTGATGTATACAATGGTATATACTAGACTAGACATTGCACATGTAGTTGGAGTATTGAAGAATTTTATGTCAAAACCTCGGAAACAACATTGGACAATAGTGAAGCGGGTTTTCAGGTATTTTCGTGGCACTAGTGATTATGGTCTGTGCTACCAAGGAAACCAAGGATTGGATAGAAGTTTTGACATCTATGGCTTTGTTGTTGCAGACTGGAATGGAGATCTAGATCAGAGAAGATCTACAAGTGGGTATGTGTTTAACATATTTGGAGGTGCAGTTAGTTGGATGAGAAAGAGACAGGTTGTAGTGGCACTTTCAACTACAGAGGCAGAATACATTGCAGCTACTCATGCAAGAAAGGAAGTAGTTTGGTTGCAAATATTGTGTTCAAGTATGGGGTCAGTACAATGAGCTATAAGGATAGGTTCTGACAACCAAAGTGAAATTATTGGCAAAGAACAGTTCTTATCATTCAAAGACAAAGCACCTTGATGTTTAGTATCACTTTGTGAGGGATATGGTTGAGGACAAAGGTGTTGTTGGTAAAGGTGGACACTTTGAAGAATATTGTAGATGCATTGATGAAGTCTGTGAGAACTGATAATTTTTCTTAGTTTAGAGAAACAATGGGTTTTGCAGGGTTGAACCAATGACTAAGCTCTCTTATGACCCCCCATGTGGAAAAGAAAACAAGAAGTTGGAGAATGTTGGATTTCTGTTATATTATTTCCACGATTAGAGGGGAGCGGCTAACTCCACCTTCGTTGCATAGGGCATAGTGGGTGGATACAGGGGGGGGCGGTAGCCCCCCTCTATGGGGTCCAAAGCAGCACCTCGGGAGCTTTTTTTAAGACCCTATACTAGGTGGGTGGACCCACCTATAGTGTTGTGCATGGATTTCGCACATGGTTTTGGGCATGATGGTTTTATGCCCATGGTATTTTGTAGATCTTGTGAAGGGAACTATGGTTATGATCTAATTTAGGGTTAATGGATTTGGGTTTATGGATGCTTCGACATTTATATATATGTATTATAACGTTGAAAGGAATATAATGAAAGGAAATCTGGTAGTATCGGTTTTGAGATCCATGAGAAAATTTTTGTGTATATCTATTTTATGTTTTTATGCTCTGGTCTTTATTTATATTCTGTTTTTTAAGAATTAGTTTGCAGGTAATTTCAGAAAATATTTCAACATCAACTATGTAGATATCATATTAAAGAATTAAAAAATATCCTTATGATTTAACACTTTCTTATTGTATTACTCAAAATCAAAGAGATGGAGTGTATATATATATATATATATATATATATATATATATATATACACTGAAAAATACACTTGGTTTGAAATGTATATAAAGTTAGAGGGTAAAACATCAAACATCTAATTAAATGAGATTTCGAGGATTTTCTTGAAGTCTATTAAGAAATAAATAAATAATTTCTTTTATGAAAAAATTAATTAAAAGGAAAATTATATTTTAGTTAAAATATATTTAGTTTTGATATTTTCAGAATTTAAAATGAAAGCCAAGTGGCAATTAAAGAGAGAAAATTTGTGGGATTTTTATGCATTTACAAGGATTTGTAAAACTCAAAAAAATAGAAAATATTGATAATTTAATATATTATTTTTTATATTACTTTTACAAGTAATAGATTTGTGTGTGGAAATAAGTAGAAAGTAAGAAAAAAATAAAAAGTGAAAGAAAAAAAGGGAAAGTGCTTGTGTACAAAATTTGAAGAAAAAAAATTATCTTTATTTATGTCATTAAGTTGGGTTTGTTGATATGACTATATTGAATAAACCCAGTTAAATTAGAACAATTGAGTTTGGCATAACTCTTATACCATTTGTAATCTAAATGTGTTAAATTAGCATAATTGAGTTTGGCATAACTCTTATACCATTTGTAAGCTAAATGTGAATGTTAGATAAGAGATGATATAATCTTATGAATATACCATTAGGGAACTTGTATTCTTGCTCTATATTGGTTTATCTCTCCTAACATGTGTTTGTTTGAAATTATTAAAACCAACAATATTTGTATTACCTAGGAGTGTTTGTTTGAAATTATTAAAACCAACAATATTTGTATTACCCAATCCTAGGTAATCGATACCAGTGGCAATCATATCAATATGCATGATTAATCATGAATTTCACATTCCTTTCGGCTGTTATTTGCCGCGAGTGTCTCCCTGGCCCTTTTCTTCTCATTTATCTTCCATACATAGCAACGACTCGCTATTGGGTTCTATAATCTTTCGTTTATTTTATATAGTCCATGTGTTTATTATTGCACAACGCTATTTATTTTATGCATACAATTAATATAAATCTTCAAAAATATTTCGTGTATTCCGTGTTTGTCGTGTCACCAACTCCCTCCGTAAATTCATTGTCTCACCTTCCACAACACAACAAATATGTTTATGGAAAGGGGGAAAGCTAATATTTTCCAAATTAGTTAGTTTTGTTTTTTGTTTTTTTTTTTCTTCTTTAGAATTCTCTCCTCATAAATATAAATATTATAAATAATAAATATAAATATTATAAATTTATTTTATTTATAAATTTGCATGGTAAAGAAATCAAATCTCAAACAATAAAAATGTTTTTTCTAAAAGCAAAATCTGAAGAAAAAATAATTGTATTTCTAACTTTTTCACATCTATAAATATAAAAATATTCTTATTTTCGATTTTATAAAAATATTCTTACTTTTGATTTTATTAAAACTTGTGATGCTCCTAGTGAAGCAGTAATATTAGGTGAAAACAATAATTTAATTGTGAACCAAAAACCCTGTTGGGTAAATTATAATAACTCTGTTGTTATTACTTTTAATTACTATGATAAATTGATTGTGCTACCACTAATTAATTAAGTATGTGATTAATTGATTAGCAACTTTTGAGGCAGTTGAAACAAGAGAAAACCTAACTACCTCCATGAGACAGTTGAGATCTCAGAGGGAAAAGGAGGAATGCCAAGTCTGGTGAAGATCAAATGGCAAAAAAATATGATGATGAGCTATGTCTGGTAAGGACCAGATAGCCAGTGCTTGGAAGTGAAAGGCTTCCTGAAATCCAATACGTCTGGTTAGGATCAGATAGCGTGACTCTGGTATAACCAGGGAGTTTGCAGTCAGTAAAGACCTGCAAGAATGCTTGGGGGTGGAAGATCGAGGAGGATCTTCCTATGGTCGGGAGGTTGACAAGCACTACAAAAAGGTTTGCTACTGTTCAGGTACGACTTGCTAAAATATTTATGAATTCATTTTGGAACTGAGAAATTCTTATAAGGTCTTTTGATATGCGAGTAATTCTTATAAGGTCTTTTGATATGCGAGTAAGGGTGATGAGAAAACCTTTCAACAATCTTTAAAGAATAAGACCTAATCACTGCGCAACCGGCAGAGCTTTGGGCCGGACCTTTCAAACATAGGTTAACAGAGCAAGCAAGTCAGTCAAACCTCTGTAACGTAACTTAAAGAGAGAATACAAAAACAGGAAATTATACACTGTTAACATCTTCCATAAATTCTGAGGAAGAAAGCAAGGAACTATCCCTGTGCGTGAGCAACATGTGAATATATATATTAAACATTACTGTGCTATCATCTTCTATAAAATCCAGAAGGAATAGAGTAAGAAAAACTTCATTGCGCGTGAGCGATATTTATAATATATGCATCAAACCGAGAAACAATAGTAATCATTCAGTCCTTTTATCAATATAAAGGAAAAGAACATTCCACCATTTTCGGAACAGAGCGAATAGCTCGCAGTAGTAAACCATTACATTGTAAGTTCCAACTTTTAAATATATACATAAACACAGAAAGGAAACAAGATTGTCGGCCGGATAGGCTCTAGCCCGAGGAATGGGGAAGGGCCGAGGCCGACACGCATGCACGGTAACCATTATCAGAAGCCCCGGCTCCTAAAGGAATCACCGAAACGGGCTAAATAACAATAGCCGGCAGAGGCTTAACTGCTAGAGACATTCACATGGAAAAACTAACCGTGGAAACAAATATATGTAAACATATGGGAAATGAAATAAACAGAGACGAGTATTCAAAACTTATATTCATATTAAAAGTTGCAGAGAGGGCAGCAAGCCCGGTAAACAACGTTTACACAGCACCGGAGTCAAATAAAGGTCCATGTACAAAACTCCGATAATAACCTTTAAGATAAGCTTAAAACCGAGAACAGAGTCATATAAACAAACATAGAACAATCTGAGGAACTTGTCCGCATACATTAACAACATATTGCAATGAGATATCAAGTGAATAACACAGGGCATCCCGCGCCTCTTAACGGAGGTATCCGCCTGAGGGCTGGCGGGAAGACCCAACCTTAAACTAACAGTTGAGCTCAAAAGAAAGCAAGGGTTTTCCCATGGAAGTAACCCGGTGCATGGCGAGAGAGTTCCACAGCTCGAGCGGACCATCATCCTGTTTCATACGGTCAGCGGCTCAGCCGTTACCATAGAAACATCAACAAGCCACGACCTGAGTTCATAACATTAAAAACGACGGGAACCCATACCTGAACGCGGGCTGGCAGAAGGTCGGAAGGGTTTCCCAAGACTGTGGGTGCAACCACTGACCCTGCCGCTGTTTTAGCAACCGGAATAGCCTCCTGCAGAACACACATAAATGGAAATACATTAGACTAGCATCACCGAATCAATAAACTCTTGAATAGCCGAAGAGGGGACTGCATTCAAAGTCCGGCAGAATCATAACAAAACTAAGAATTTTTAAGCTCGAAAAACCTGTGAGAGCATGAGTATTGAAAAAGAAGAACAGAGAGCTTGAACCCAAGGTGGTGTCGATACCTGTTCCGGAGTCGGAGGGCGATGTTGATTCATAGAGCATCCGGTAGCTTGGAGGTGAAAAACTCTGGGTGAGCCTGGGCGCCATGGAACTATGAGTGACAGAGGCGCTCGGCGGAAGGATGAGAAACAAAACTCAGTATTAACCACGCAGAAGACTTTTAAAGCACCCGCCACCCTAATGTTTGATCGCAGCCCTTGAATTGGGCGGGCTTTCTTCCACCGTTCGATCACCAGGGAATGAACCGGATACCAGTGGTAAAATGGTAAGATCGAGGTTGCCAAACTGTACAGGACACCAAGCACGCGGAGGTCGCATGGCAATCCGGAGGCCGGCCGTTCATCAAGACAGATGGACGATGCTACGCGGGCCAGCTGGTGAGGCAGCAGAGCCGGACGGGGCTTGCGGCTTCGGCCTGCCTCGGTGAAGCAACCAGCACGAATATAGACGGAAACTGCCATAAACATTTAAGTCTGAAGTGCCAACTAAACCTTTCACGTACTTACCATTTATTTCCAAAATCTTTATGAGTCAACATTGTAATATTCGCCTATGAACCATGGCGGGATTAGAGTTAGAACCACAACCTTATAATGATTCGTATGAGCGGATTATAGCACCAAACAAAGCATAGGAAACGCATATATATATAAATATATGAAATTTCCATATAGTTATGTTTGCAAATGTTGAAGTTATAACATTATTACAATACGCAGAACTATTGTATGTTTATTACTCATACGTTTATTCAATGGTTTGTAAAAAAAAAAAAATTACCTATATATTGGTAGGTGAAAAGTGGTATCAGAGCCCCGGTTACAACTCTAGACCTCGGGCTAATTTTAATAGAGACAGCAATGTAAAGTAGCCTCCTAACAAACCAGTAAGGAGTATATCGAATTAAAAAAAAATTACATCTGTTAAATGAGTTAAATTGTGTTCAGGTGACAGCGGGATGAGGAGAACCAGTAGTGCTCCTCATGGCAATTTGGATCGACCAGATAATGTTGCCCACCCTTAGGGAAATCCTGAGATATGGGTACAACTGGGAGAGGAAGGCCACAACACTGATTTGGTGATATTGAGGACAGTCCAGGAGCTGAAGGACGAAATGGCCCGTTTGCGTGAGGACAACGCAAGACTAAATATGGAACAAGAGAGGATTCTGAAAAGTTTATCTGATAGGCAACATCAACAGAGGTCCCATCCTAGGCCTGAGCAGACCAGAGTATCAGATGAACAAAGCTACCACACTGAACAAGAGGAAGCAGAGGAAAGGGCGGAAGCACGAGGAGAAAAGTCTGTTAATGCTTCTGAATATCAAACTCCAAAGAAACCACGGGTAGAACTACAAGGAGAGTTCCGGAAGATTAAACCACCTCATTTCGATGGGGAATCAGAAGAAGCTGCAGAGGCTTGGCTAATCAACATGAATAAGTATTTCCAAGTATACGAGTATGATCACCATCTTAAGGCACGATTGGCCATCTTCCAGCTACAGGCCAAGGCTACATTGTGGTGGGAAGAAGTCAAGATGGTGTGGGGAGTAAGTGAGCAAGATGTGACTTGGGAGACTTTTCAAAGATATTTCAAAGAAAAGTACCTAATAGAACGCTTCTATGATGAAAAAGCACGGGAATTTCATGATCTGCGGCTGGGACAGCAGACCATAGACGAGTTCATAACTAAATTCACATCTCTGCTTCGCTATGTACCATATATTAGAGAAGAAAAAGCTAAGGTGCAGCGGTTTGTTAGTAGCCTACCTCAGGCTATGCGAGAAAGAATCGAATTTGATAATCCTAAAACGATGGACGAAGCAATTCGGAAGGCTAGAATATGTTATCAGCAGAACAAACAAAAAGGAGAAAATTCTGGAAGACGCTGGGCAGATAAAAAGGGCAGTAGGGTGACCATAGGAGTTAAAGGAACTCGCAGCAATCTTCACAAGGGATTCTCAAAAGGGAACAGCAATAGGAATCCATCCAGAAATCAGATCAGATTTAAGCCACCTGCTGAATCTAGATACAGTGAACAGCCGGTTAGAGCTGATAATGAGGGCACAGTTAGACCACCAGTTCAGTGCTGGGGTTGTGGTGGACCCCATTATATTAAAAATTTCCCCCATCGGAAGGAAAGCGATCAGGTGTCCCAGATTTACGAAGCCTCCACAATGGGAGATGTGGCTCGGTCCATACCTAGAATAAATGCTGCACTCGAGGATCGACAAGCAGATTACCAGCCAACAATGATAGAGTTTTAAGGTAAGATTCTTGATCGAACTGTTTCCATTTTAGTAGACCCGGGAGCTACTTTAAGCTACGTAAGTCCCAAAGTTGTGGAGAGCTGTAGTTTGCAAACTGTTAAGTTTAAGAATCCCTGGTTGGTACAGCTTGCCACTAGGGCCAAAAGACGAGTGCTGGCTAAGGTCAGCAATTGTCCATTAAGGTTAGCCAGTCAGACAGTAACAACAGAATTGAATGTACTCCCTCTTGGTTCATATGATGTGCTAATAGGAATGGATTGGCTGGAAAAGCGGTGGTCTGTAATAAACTGCAAAACAAAAACAATCTCTTATCGAGATGAACTGGGAAAAGAAAAAGAAATCCAAGGTATCCAAAAACCAGTGCAGGTCCGACCAATTACGGCTTCACAGCTGGCTAAAAGTGTCCGGAAGAAATGTCAAGTATATGCAGTACAAGTGGGGTATGCTAGATCTGAAGACAAGATTACGACCGTGGAAAGTATACCAATTGTGCGAGATTTTGCAGATGTATTTCCAGAAGAAATATTAGGGCTGCCGCCCAAAAGAGATTTGGATTTTACCATAGAATTGATACCCGGTGCAGCCCCAGTATCCCGAGCACCATACCGGATGAGTGTGACGGAATTAACTGAGTTAAAGATGCAGCTGCAAGAGTTATCGGACAAAAAGTATATTCGTCCCAGCGTATCCCCTTGGGGAGCCCCTGTGTTGTTTGTTATGAAAAAGGATGGAACTCTCCGCATGTGCATAGATTATAGACAGCTGAATAAATTGACAGTTAAAAACAAATATCCACTACCCCGCATTAATGAACTGTTTGATCAGGTGAAGGGGGCGACAATCTTCTCAAAGATCGACTTGAGGTCGGGCTATCATCAGATCAGAATTAAGGATTAGGACATAGCTAAAACAGCTTTTCGAACTCGTTATGGGCACTACGAGTTCGTGGTACTGCCATTTGGGTTGACCAATGCACCTGCGACATTTATGTGCTTGGTGAACAAGGTATTTCATCAGTACCTAGACAAATTCGTGTTAATATTTATTGATGACATACTTATATACTCCTGGAATATTAAAGAGCATGAGGAGCATCTCCGAGTAGTGTTGCAGACACTACGGGAGCATCAGCTATATGGAAAATTTAGCAAATGTGAATTTTATAAAGAACAGATCCAGTATTTGGGACATATCATTACAAAAGAAGGTATAGCTGTGGACCCCGAAAAAATCAAAACTATAATGCAATGGCCAATACCCAAGGATGTGGCAGATATCAGATCTTTTATGGGACTGGCTGGATATTACCGGCGATTTGTGGAAGGCTTTTCCAGGGTTGCATACCCCATCACCTCTTTGCAAAAGAAGGGAAAGATATTCAAGTGGACAGCAGACTGTCAACGGAGCTTTGAACAGCTCAAAAACTTGCTCACCACTGCACCTGTGCTAAGTGTTGCAGACCGAGAAAAGGAATATGTTGTTTGCATAGATGCAAGCAAAGAGGGCGTAGGGGGGGTGCTAATGCAAAAAGGGAAAGTGATCGCATACGAGTCCAGAAAATTGAAGGAGCATGAGCAGAAGTATTCTGCCTTTGATCTGGAATTAACTGCAGTAGTTCATGCGCTGAAGATGTGGTGCCATTACTTGGTGGGAAGAAAATTTTTGCTAATGACCGATCACCACAGCTTAACTAGCTACTTTAGTCAACCAACCTTAAACGCTAGGCAAGCAAGGTGGGTGGACCTTTTGGGGAATTTCGATTTTGAAATTAAGCACCTGAAAGGAAAAGAGAATAGGGTAGCTGATGCACTGAGTCGAAAAGTGCATTGCATTTATGAAATAGGTATTAGTGAAGGACAGTCCACTCTTGACAAAGAAATTAAAGAGGCCGCTGCACAAGATCGAGTTTACTTACAAAAGAAGCAGCTAGTGCAGAATTTAAACCCTCATATGATACAACAAGGGTACGAATTGAATGCAACTGGAATTCTGTGTTACCAGAAAAGAATTTACGTACCCAATCAGAGCAGTATCAAGGAAAAGATTCTGGATGAATACCACAAAAGCCCTTATGCGGGACATCCGGGCTATCAAAAATTAATTACCTCGCTTCGGAAGGAGTATCATTGGCTAGGCATGAAAAGAGACGTGGTGGAATATCTGGCGCGATGCTTGGAATGTCAACAGGTTAAGGCTGAGCATCAACACCCTGCGGGTTTACTACAGCCCTTACCCATACCAGAATGGAAGTGGGAGACTATTACCATGGACTTTATTACGGGGTTGCAAAAGTCCAAAAAGAATAATGACTCTATAATGGTTGTGGTCGACAAGCTCAGCAAATCAGCGCACTTTATACCAGTTCAATCTACATATCGTGCAGCTCAAATCGCAAATGTTTTCATGCAGAACGTATTCAAACTCCATGGGCTGCCAAAAACTATAGTATCCGACCGTGATGTCAAATTCACATCAGCCTTTTGGAAGACCTTGTTTGAAGGTCTGGGTACTCAATTGAATTTCAGCACCGCCTATCATCCGCAAACTGACGGGCAGACTGAACGGGTGAATCAGGTGGTGGAGGACATGCTGAGGTCATATGTGATGCAACAACCTACCCGATGGGAGGAGTACTTACACCTTGTGGAGTTTGCCTATAACAATGGATATCATGCATCCTTGCGGATGAGTCCATTCGAGGTACTATACGGCCGGAAATGCCGTACGCCATCTAGCTGGGGTGGACCAGAAGATAAACTCATGCTGGGTCCAGAAATGTTGGAAGAAATGGAAGCCATGGTCAAGAGAGTCCGAGCTAATTTAAAAACAGCTCAAGACAGGCAAAAAAATTTTGCAGATCGGAAAAGAACCTTTAAAGAATATCAGGTGGGCGAACATGTATATGTTAGAATCCGAGCAAGGAGAAGTACTCTCCAATGGAATACTTGTGCCAAGCTGGCACCTCGCTTTTGTGGGCCCTTCCAGATTTTGGCACGAGTAGGGCCGGTAGCTTATCAGCTAGCTCTACCCAGCCATATCCGGGTCCATAATGTTTTCCATGTATCTGTTCTAAAGAAATATGTATATGACCCTAGGCACATAATAAGTTGGCAGGACATTCAGGTAAGAAGATGCTGGAAGATAAACATAAAATAAAAATGAAGTGTTGGAAAACAGCTAACCTGAATATTATGTGTTTCAGGTGGAACCGGAAGGAGAGTTCCTGGTCGAGCCAGTGAACATATTAGATCGGAGAAGAGTCGAGCTACGGAAAAAGGTCATCAACCAGGTTAAAGTGCAGTGGCAGCACTTTGGACCAGAGGAGGCCACCTGGGAAGATGAGCAGAGTATGAAAGAAGCTTATCCCAGATTGTTTCTGGGTGAACAGCAACATCGGGATGATGTTGAGCTTCAGGAGGGGGAGATGTGATGCTCCTAGTGAAGCGGTAATATTAGGTGAAAACATTAATTTAATTGTGAACCAAAAACCCTGTTGGGTAAATTATAATAACTCTGTTGTTATTACTTTTAATTACTATGATAAATTGATTGTGCTACCACTAATTAATTAAGTATGTGATTAATTGATTAGCAACTGTTGAGGCAGTTGAAACAAGAGAAAACCTAACTACCTCCATGAGACAGTTGAGATCTCAGAGGGAAAAGGGGGAATGCCAAGTCTGGTGAGGATCAGATGGAAAAAAAATATGATGAGCTATGTCTGGTAAGGACCAGATAGCCAGTGCTTGGAAGTGAAAGGCTTCCTGAAATCCGCTACGTCTGGTTAGGATCAGATAGCGTGACTCTGGTATAACCAGGGAGTTTGCAGTCGGTAAAGACCTGCAAGAGTGCTTGGGGGTGGAAGATCGAGGAGGATCTTCCTACGGTCGGGAGGTTGACAAGCGCTACAAAAAGGTTTGCTACTGTTCAGGTACGGCTTGCTAAAATATTTACGAATTCATTTTAAAACTGAGTAATTCTTATAAGGTCTTTTGATATGCGAGTAAGGGTGATGAGAAAACCTTTAGACAATCTTTAAAGAATAAGACCTAATCACTGCGCAACCGGCAGAGCTTTGGGCCGGACCTTTCAAACATAGGTTAACAGAGCAAGCAAGTCGGTCAAACCTCTGTAACATAAGTTAAAGAGAGAATACAAAAACAGGAAATTATACACTGTTAACATCTTCCATAATTTCTGAGGAAGAAAGCAAGAAACTATCCCTGTGCGTGAGCAACATGTGAATATATATATTAAACATTACTGTGCTATCATCTTCTATAAAATCTAGAAGGAATAGAGTAAGAAAAATTTCATTGTGCGCGAGCGATATTTATAATATATGCATCAAACCGAGAAACAATAGTAACCACTCAGTCCTTTTATCAATATAAAGGAAAAGAGCATTCCACTATTTTCGGAACAGATCGAATAGCTCGCAGTAGTAAACCATTACATCGTAAGTTCCAACTTTTAAGTATATACATAAACACAGAAAGGGAACAGGATTGTCGGCCGGATAGGCTCTAGCCCGAGGAATGGGGAAGGGACGAGGGCGACACGCATGCACGGTAACCATTATCAGAAGCCCCGGCTCCTAACGGAATCACCGAAACGGGCTAAGTAACAATAGCCGGCAGAGGCTTAACTGCTAGAGACATTCACATGGAAAAACTAACCGTGGAAACAAATATATGTAAACATATGGGAAATGAAATAAACAGAGATGAGTATTCAAAACTTATATTCATATTAAAAGTTGCAGAGAGGGCAGCAAGCCCGGTAAACAACGTTTACACAGCACCGGAGTCAAATAAAGGTCCAAGTATAAAACTCCGGTAATAACCTTTAAGATAAGCTTAAAATCGAGAACAGAGTCATATAAACAAACATAGAACAATCTGAGGAACTTGTCCGCATACATTAACAACATATCGCAATGAGATATCAAGTGAATAACACAAGGCATCCCACGCCTCTTAACGGAGGTATCCGCCTGAGGGCTGGCGGGAAGACCCAACCTTAAACTAACAGCTGAGCTCAAAAGAAAGCAAGGGTTTTTCCATGGAAGTAACCCGGTGCATGGCGAAAGAGCTCCATAGCTCGAGCGGACCATCATCCTGTTTCATACGGTCAGCGGCTCAGCCATTACCACAGAAACAACAACAAGCCACGACCTGAGTTCATAACATTAAAAACGACGGGAACCCATACCTGAACGCGGGCTGGCAGAAGGTTAGAAGGGTTTCCCAAGACTGTGGGTGCAACCACTGACCTTGCCGCTGTTTTAGCAACCGGAATAGCCTCCTGCAGAACACACATAAACGGAAATACATTAGACTAACATCACCGAATCAATAAACTCTTGAATAGCCGAAGAGGGGACTGAATTCAAAGTCCGGCAGAATCATAACAAAACTAAGAACTTTAAGCTCGAAAAACCTGTGAGAGTAAGAGTATTGAAAAAGAAGAACAGAGAGCTTGAACCCAAGGTGGTGTCGATACCTGTTCCGGAGTCAGAGGGCGAAGTTGATTCGCAGAACATCCGGTAGCTTGGAGGTGAAAAACTCTGGGTGAGCCTGGGCGCCATGGAACTATGAGTGACAGAGGCGCTCGGTGGTGGGATGAGAAACAAAACTCAGTATTAACCACGCAGAAGACTTTTAAAGCACCCGCCACCCTAATGTTTGATCGCAGCCCTTGAATTGGGCGGGCTTTCTTCCACCGTTCGATCGCCAGGGAATGAACCGGATATCGGCGGTAAAATGGTAAGATCGAGGTTGCCAGACTGTACAGGACACCAAGCACGCGGAGGTCGCATGGCAAGCCGGAGGCCGGCCGTTCATCAAGACAGATGGACGATGCTACGCGGGCCAGCTGGTGAGGCAGCAGAGCCGGACGGGGCTTGCGGCTTCGGCCTACCTCGGTGAAGCAACCAGCACGAATATAGACGGAAACTGCCATATAAACATTTAAGTCTGAAGTGCCAACTAAACCTTTCACGTACTTACCATTTATTTCCAAAATCTATATGAGTCAACATTGTAATATTCGCCTATGAACCATGGCGGGATTAGAGTTAGAACCACAACCTTATAATGATTCGTATGAGCGGATTATAGCACCAAAAAAAGCATAGGAAACGGATATATATATAAATATATGAAGTTTCCATATAGTTATGTTTGCAAATGTTGAAGTTATAATATGATTACAATACGCAGAACTATTGTATGTTTATTACTCATACGTTTATTCAATGGTTTGTAAAAAAAAAAAATTTACTTGTATATTGGTAGGTGACAAAACTCTAATTAGATATATACTTTACATTTTTCTTTAGCACATTTAAATATTTTTTAATTTAAGTTATATATTATGAATGAGATTATTTTAAGTTTTGAAATTTTATTAATTACATTTAAATATGAAGTTGTGAAATATAATAATTTCACATAAAAATAATTTTTTGTAATTAGCTTTTATATGTTTATCAACCATATATTCTAAAATATTATAGCTATGAATATGAATTATTATTATTTAAATTTATTTTGATTTGATATACAAATTATGATTTTTTCCCCAATAAAATTGTTTATAATTACGCCGTAAGGCATTCCCCTCTGAAATCAACTCTCCTTTGAGGTTACGTGTCCATTCATGGGCCCTTGATTTAGTTGTTAGACGATTATAATTGTTTGATCCATCAGATTGATTCCACTGGTATTAAAAAACTAGATTTAGTTAAACGTTATAAGAATGGCAACTGGCAACACAGAGCAACGACCTCCCCTTGCACAGCACTACCTGGATCGCCCTTGCTCAGCTATACTGGATCACCCTTGCTGGGTATATTAAGGCGGAAAACGTACATCGGCATGAGTGGCAGGCAGCGAGGCTAGCACACTATAGCTACTTAAAAATCAATATTGTTATTTTTGTTTACCTTTCTGTCACTACAGTTTCCAAATAGGGCTGCATACAGGTTTATTAGACCATTTCGATTTGTGTGTCTGCACAAATGCAAAGGAAAGTGAAGTTGGTGCTCCCACCGTTCTATTTTTTCCTGGACAAGCGTGTTTTATTTTTGTGTTTTATTGTCGTGTTTGTCCTACACAGGTCTTAAAAATAAATGAATGAATGTCTTTCATGGCGCTATGACTCTTCTGTGTATAGCGTCATTTTTATCTGTCAATACTCAGGTCTTAAGAATAAATGAATGAATGGCTCCTTATGGTAAGAAAGAAACAGACAAAGACCGGGGGTTGTGAAAAGATATGCAATACTCGAGGTAGTTAAAGTTTAGATTTTTTTTTTGTGCAACATAATGTGGATGTTTAAACCTGATTATTTTTTTCGAGAAATATGAAACAAAAAAGGAAGGAATGAAGGATGGACCAATCTTGAGAATCAATTCGAATGCTTGGTTAGATTTGTTGGTATCCCATGGAACGAACTACACATTTCATGTATATTATGATAAAATAAAGTGACTTGAGGAATTAAAAATAAGCATTCTATGATGAACGGGTTGTTTGCTTCATGACTTTTACATTATGGTAAACCTATTCCTGTCGAATCTTCTCATCAAAAATTAGCTTTGATGCTTGAATTTAGACAATGCCATAGGCCAGCATGCATTGGTGTGACAGAAAATAGCATGTAAGAAGAAACCTGAAAAATACAAGTAACACTTTTCTGAACAGTATGAAGGAAGTGAAAAGACCCTACTTCAGATACAAGTTATAAACTTCATAGAAAGACCCTACTTCAGATACAAGTTATAAACTTCATAGTTTCCTAAATTCTAGGTCACTCCTAACTTATCGCTGAACTCCAACTACAAATGAGATAAACTATCTCACACTGTCCATCACAAACTCCCTCTGTATGATAAATGTGATCTCAGTATCAATTTACATGCATGAATTGGCGGATTTCATTTCATTTTATAGTGTATGTAGAGGACAGAGGAAAGAGATTTGAGGTTCTTTGTCAACTGGTAGAAGCTTGCGGAGAGAAAGAAAACATTGCCAAACAATTGGATGAAGTATCTAGGGAAAGGAATGATGCACTCCATTAAAGCAAACAAGGGTATTTTCCCACAAGGAACTTGAAAAAAATCATGCACTAAAGAGGCAGAGAGATGTAGTAGGGAGCATTGACAGTCTGTAGTTGCATGCATATTCTGTAGCTTTGTTGTTTACAATGTTAAAAATTTGCATTAGCTGTGTTTAGGCTAATAGAGCTATGGGCTACCTCTTAATTTTCATTTTGCAGAAGAGTTGTGCGTCCATGGCTGGGACTTAAGATGCTTGAACTAAACAAACTTATTATAGCTCAACTTAAAGAGAGAGACACAACTTTTCCTGATGTGACAGAGGGTGTTCTTGCACCATAGGTGATCTACCTTGGTATAAAACTTGTGCGTCTATGGATTCATTTTTTCTTTTTATTGCACTGGTTATGATAAAATGTTTATGCAATAAAGCTATAGTGGAAGTTAGTCTAAACATTCTTAATACATGGGAGGATTTTACTTGGATGGTTGCTAATAAGGTCTTTGTGTTCTATTTCCTAATTCCATTCTTGCATTAATAATTGAATTTTAACTCAGGTTACCTCTGTGTAATTTTGTTTTATGTTGTTTTTTTCATATGGAAATTCAAAGCAGTGTATACTATATTTGATACCTTTCTGGCCTACAAAATTGATAGTACAAATTATGTTTTAAATTTAATCATATGCTTTTGATTGAAACATAATAGGTGACTCCTGGATCACCTGCTTATCGAGCTGGATTCCATCCTGGAGATGTCGTCGTTCAGTTTGATGGGAAACCAACTAAAAGCATCAAGGAGGTGAGTTGGAGCATGTTTTTTATAATCAACAGCACACAACAATAGAGAAATGTCATGATTTCTAATTTCTTATATAAATGGGCTACAACAGATTGTTGAGATAATGGGTGACAAAGTTGGAATGGCTTTCAAAGTAATTGTGAAGCGATCAAATAATATACAATTGACCTTGACTATAGTGCCAGAGGAAGCCAACCCAAATCTATTTTGAGTACGAAGGGTAATATGCATTTTCTTTGCATTAATTGGATTGGGTTTTTGTGAAGCAATTCATCATCTATTGAAGGTAGCAGTGAGAGGGTCAGCTGGTTTGCATCAACTACCTTTTATAGATGTATACCGTCATTTTTATCTGTCAATACTCATTTATATATTACCTTGTAAATATGATTAGGGTTTTGGGGGGGCTAAAAATAGATTCTGTAGAGAAATTGAAAAATATCTTTTAAAGCGGCACAGACTCATATATGTAGTTTGCTTGAATATAAAATCCTTGTTACACCCTCTGATTACCCAAGTGAATTCACGAGGAGGTAGGGTTTCACATAGACTGTATGCATCTAGGTTTCGTAGGTGTTGTGAGTGTGATGTTGTGAGTGTGGTGCATATTTTATTGAAACAATAACAAGTTTTGAAAAGTGCATGCATAAGGGTTCGCTCATTTCTCTCAAAAATTGATACCCTTTTGTTTTTTTATTATTGTCTGATAGACAATTATACAAGTTCTTCAGAATATTGGAATTGATGCAAATCATAGTCGAAACCCTCAAAGTTAGTCTTTTCAGTCATTTGAAAAATGTGCTCCATGGCAGAGTTGAACATAGTTCTTTGTTTTATGTAAAATAAGGATGGGAGGAGTTCTGCAAAATGTGATGTGACGTTACCTGCATACCTATTAAAGGCTTAAATGTGCTTATTTCTTCTCTGTAGTATACTGCAGTGGCTGCAAATAACTTGAAGAATGGGTGAAGACTGTTGTTAATGTCGGTGTGGCAGCAATTGCAAGCATGGTAATGTGCCAAAGTTACTGAAGTTTTTCCTATGCTTTTCTAGAAGGGATTTTTGTTCATAAGCGTCATTTTGCTTGTTGCAGGTACCTCGCTAGATTCTGCAGATAATGAAAATGGACTCTGCCTTTGGAAGAAATTGATACAATTCTAATTGGTATCGATACCCTGATTCTAAGTTTGTTTGTGACTGCATGTTTTTATGCTGCTTAAATGTGCTTGGAATTTAAAATCTTTTATTGCATGGATAATGATGGGAGTAGGTTATTCTCGGTTCGCTTTCTAAATATTTTATTTCTTGTTGGAATTCATAATACTTCATTATTATGAATCCATTAGTTTTATTTGTTATTAGTTGACTTGTGATCATCACTGAGAATGCTAAATATAAATATAATGATGTCAATGATGTATAATAATACACAGTAGAACGACCCCATAAAATGAAGCTATTAGCTCATGACAGTAATCTGACAGGGTATAGCAGTCCTTGTGGTAAGCAAGAACAGACAACCATGTTCCATTACTTTTACTCTATGCATTCCATTAGGATTTTAACCAAGAAATTATGTATTATTAAAAGGAATTAACCAATCCATTTTCTCAACAAAAATAAGAAATATGCCCTTCTCTAATCGCCAAATTCACATGTACAAACCTCTGTTTGAATGCAAGGCCTCTCTTCAACTCATTCTTTCAACTTTATTATGGAAATTGCTTGAATGTAGACAATACCATATGCCAACATGCATTAGTGTGACAGAAAATAATAGGTAAGAAGAAACCTGACAGGTACAGGTAACAGTTTTCTGAACAGTATGATGGAAGTGAAAAGACCCTACTTCAGATACAGGTTATAAACTTCATAGTTTCCTGAATTCTTGGTCACTCCTAACTTATTGTTGAACTCCACCTGCAAATGAGATAAAATATCTCACACTATCCATCACACACTCCCTCTGTATGATAAAAGTGATCTCTGTATCAATTTCCATACATGAATTGGTGGATTTCATTTCATTTCAAAGTGTATGTAGAGGATAGAGGAAACAGATTGAGGTTCTTTTTCAACTCGCAGAAGCTTGCAGAGAGAAAGAAAACATTTCCAAACAATTGGATGAGGTATCTAGGGAAAGGAATGACGCAGTCCATCAAAATGAAGAAACTTGGGAAGAAAATAAAGGGATTGCTAAACAATTAGCTGAGGTTTTGAGATTGAATGAAAATGCAGTTAAGCAGAAAGATGCAAGACTTTTGGAGGCTCTGTCAGAACTTGAACTTGAAAGGAAAGCACGGAAGTCTGCTGAAGAAAAGAAAACATATTTGAAGATGGCATTAAACCAAACGAGGGTATTTGCCCACAAGGAACTTGGAAAGAATCATGCACTAAAGAGGCAGAGAGATGTAGCAGGGAGCATTGACAGTCTGTAGTTGCATGCATATTTTGTAGCTTTGCTATTTTCAATGTTAAAATATATGCATTAGTTGTGTTTAGGCTAATAGAGCTATGGGATACCTCTTAATTTTCATTTTGTAGAAGCGTTGTGCGTCCATGGTTGGGACTTAAGATGCTTGAACTGAACGAACTTGTTATAGCTCAGCTTAAAGAGAGAGGTCCAGCTTTTCTTGATGTAACAAAGGGTGCTCTTGTGCCACAGGTGAGCTACCTAGGGATAAAACTTGTGCATTTGTGGATTCATTTTTTCTTTTTATTGCACTAGTTATGATAAAATGTTTATGCAATAAATCTATAGTGGAAGTTCGTCTAAACATTCATAATACATGGGAGGATTTTACTTGGATGGTTGCTAATAAGGTCTTTGTGCTCTATTTCCTAATTCCGCTCTTGCATTAATAATTGAATTTTAACTCAGTTTACCTCTGTCTCATGCTGGTTTTTGCATATGGAAATTCAAAGGAGCGTATACTATATTTGATAACTTTTTGGCCTACCAAATTGATGGTACAGATTATGTTTTACATTTAAACATATGTTTTTGATTAAAACATCATAGGTGACTCCTGGATCACCTTCTTATCGCGCTAGATACCGTCCTGGAGATGTCGTCATTCAGTTTGATGGGAAACCAACTAAAAGCATCAAGGAGGTGAGTTGGAGCATGTTTTTTGTAATCAGCAGCACAGAACAATAGAGAAATGTCATGATTTCTAATTTCTTATATAAATGGGCTACAACAAATTATTGAGATAATGGGTGACAAAGTTGGAATGGATTTCAAAGTAATTTTGAAGTGATCAAATAATATACAATTGACCTTGACTATAGTGCCAAAGGAAGGCAACCCAAATCTATTTTGAGTACAAAGAGTAATATGAATTTTCTTTGCATTAATTCGATTGGGTTTTTCTAAAGCAATTCACATCTGCTAGGCCACACCCAAGGATTCCCTTGATTGTAATAATGGCATCCAGGAATATATAAAGCCCGCGCGAGAAAGAACCAAATAAAGTGCAAGACCTTAACTCACTTAGAAGGCATTGAATTCTTTGAGCTCAGGTGAAATACCGAGTAAAGATTTTCAGGATAAAATGAAGCTGGCACATGAACTTATCTTAGAAGGTTAGAGTTTCCATGACCAATCTATGAAAAATTGCAATTCACATGTACAAACCTCTATTTGAATGCAAGGCCTCTCTTCAATCTCATTATTTCAACTGTATTATAGAAATTTCATAAGTTATTGATCCAAACAGACCTTCCAATTCATGGAGTTATCTTTGAGCTTTTATCTTTTCGTAGCCTTATAAATTACTTATAAAAGAGGCTACTGCATCCATAAAATTGTCCCATCTGGTCAACAGTGACCGACCCAACATATCTATGGAATTCCACAGGAATACCCAAACAAGGTATACACATGCTTGGAGGGAAATGTGCAAGTAATACAAAATTCATAAAACACAGTACCCAAGAAGCCCACTAAACCATTGAATGCATCCCGAATCAACCTCATATACCAAATATGGAAAACCCCTCCATTATGTTTCTCAGAACAAAAAAAAATATTGCTCAAGGGACTTTCAATATCTCGATTAATTGCCACTAATACCACTTTTATGATCCTAAACACTGCATATGATATTATATCTACTATTAAGACAACAATATCTGATATACTATACGTTTTTACAGTTGAATTTAGTTTTCATACTCATTGATCAGAATACTGCTCAATCCCATTTTTATTCCTTTTAATCCCATGTTGCTTCTACCATTCTTGTTAACATAAACATAGGAATATGAATATGAACAATGAGATTTACATTGTATATATGTTTCAGGAATTTGTATGTTGTGTTTGGAGTTTACAATATTCAATTTGTCAACGTCCAGGGTGATAACTGGAAGTTTCAGCCAATTCAGTGAGATGGGTGACACCCAAATGCCGATGTTACAATCAAATGTGTGAGATACCCAATCATACAATCCAAAAATATGGAAAACCCCTCCATTATGTTTCTCAGAACAAAAAAAATTATTGCTCCAGGGACTTTCAATATCTAGATTAATGCCACTGATGCCACTACTATGATCCTAAGCACTGCATATGATATTATGTCTACTATTAAGACAACAATATCTGATAGACCATACATTTTTACAGTTGAATTTATTCTTCATACCCATTGATTAGAATACTCCTCTCTCCCATTTTTATTCCTTCTAATCCCATGTTGCTTCTGCCATTCTTGTTAACAAAAACAGAGGAATATGAATGTGAACAATGAGATTTACATTGTATATATGTTTCAGGAATTTGTGTGTTGTGTTTGGGGTTTACAATATTCAATTCGTCAACATCTGGGGTGATAACTGGAAGTTTCAACCAATTCAGTGAGATGGGTGAGGTTTGCAAGTGACTCGCCCCTGTTCAAATATCTAGAGGCATCATCTTAGAAGGTTAGAGTTTCGATGACCAGTCTATGAAAAATTGCAATTCACATGTACAAACCTCTGCTTGAATGCAAGGCCTCTCTTCAATCTCATTATTTCAACTGTATTATAGAAATTTCATAATTTATCGATCCAGACAGACCTCCCAATTCATGGAGTTATCTTTGAGCTTTTATCTTTTCATAGACTTATAAATTACTTATAAAAGAGGCTACTACATCCATAAAATTTTCCCATTTGGTCAACAGTGACCGACCCAACATATTTATGGAATTCCACAGGAATACCCAAACAAGGTCTACATAGGCCTAGAGGGAAATGTGCAAGTAATACAAAAATTCATAAAACACAGTACTCGAGAAGCCCACTAAACCATTGAATGCATCCTAAATCAACCTCATTTACCCAATATGGAAAACACCTCCATTATGTTTCGCAGAACAAAAAAAATTATTGCTCGAGGGACTTTCAATATCTCGATTAATGCCACTGATACCACTTTTATGATCCTAAGCACTGCATATGATATTATATCTACTATTAAGACAACAATATCTGATATACCATACATTTTTATAGTTGAATTTAGTCTTCATACTCATTGATCAGAATACCGCTCAATCCCATTTTTATTCCTTTTAATCCCATGTTGCTTCTGCCATTCTTGTTAACATAAACATATGAATGTGAATGTGAACAATGAGATTTACATTGTATATATGTTTTAGGAATTTGTATGTTGTGTTTGGAGTTTACAATATTCAATTTGTCAACATCCAGAGTGATAATTGGAAGTTTCATCCAATTCAATGAGATGGGTGACACCCAACTACCGATGTTACAATCAAATCTGTGAGATACCCAATCATACAATCCAAAAATATGGAAAGCCCCTCAATTATGTTTCTCAGAACAAAAAAAATTATTGCTCTAGGGACTTTCAATGTTTGGATTAATGCCACTAATGCCACTGCTATGATCCTAAGCACTGCATATGATATTATGTCTACTATTAAGACAACAATATCTAATAGACCATATATTTTTATAGTTGAATTTAGCCTTCATACCCATTGATTAGAATACTCCTCTCTCCCATTTTTATTCCTTTAATCCCATGTTGCTTCTACCATTCTTGTTAACAAAAACAGAGCGAATGTGAACAATGAGATTTACATTGTATAGATGTTTCAGGAATTTGTGTGTTGTGTTTGGAGTTTACAATATTCAATTCGTCAACGTCCATGGTGATAACTGGAAGTTTCATCCAATTCAGTGAGATGGGTGAGGTTTGCAAGTGAATCGCCCTTGTTCAAATATCTAGAGGCATCACCCATACTCATATGCCTGTAGTGTAAGAGGATACAAGCAAAATGAAAGCAAGTCACATCACGAACTCCTACCTCTAGATGAAGCCCAAAACTGTTAAAAAGAAAATGATTTTTTGACTTGGAGTGAATTAAAAGAAAAAATGATTACCCAATTATAAGGAATTAATGAGTCAACAAACTTTTGTGAAAATGAGCCGAAACCTAAAGTGAAGTCAGATTTTTATTATTAACAAGACTTATAATTTCTTAATTATGTTTTAAAAATTCTTATTGGAGTTGAAAAATATTTAAAATTGTAACTTATGGAATGATTCTTTTTAACATCTATAAATGATAAAAAATAAAAATTAAATTAAATATATTTAATAGCCTTGGATTCATTTTTATATGGCAGTATGTATGGTTGGCTGGGTTACGATCATGGTGTATCATGCCTTCTAATATGTATGAAAATTTTGATGCTATTTTCTTTATGTGAACTAACCTCAAAAGATGGAGGAACCAAAATACCTTTCTATAGCTGATTGCTCTTTACTATAAAGGAAATTTGAGTTTCATCAACATTGACTTCATTAGAGCTGTTCTGATACTCAGCAATGGATGTGTGGCAGGTTATATTCCTTTCTGATCATTGGTTTGGTTTATTATTTCACATTTCCTCCATGTTATATTTGTCCTTTCCCATTGAAATATTTAATAAATCCCCATATCTATATTCTTCTTTAGTTCTTGTTGAATAGGGTCATCGTGAGTTTCTCCTATCTTTATTTTTGCCGTTAATGTGGACAAATTGTTTTTACCTTCTGGTACAGGTGTTGGACACAAACATCACTTCTAGTGGCATCTAGAATGCCATAAAGTTCCTGACAATTTTCACGTGTTCTCACACTAATAGGAAGTAAACCATATAGAATTTAGTTCATTCTGTCAAGAAACGTTATTCTTTCAAGAAATCTTCTAAAATCCTGCTTATTCTATTAAGAAATCTTAGGTGTTTATCAGGAGAAATAAAATGGCAGATATAAACTTGAATGTGCTTATTTTTTATATTTCATCAAACTAACACCAATTCATTTGAATTTGTAATACCTGAAGAGGGGCTAAAAGGTTAAAGGGATGTAGACCTCAATGAGATTTGAGACAGAAGCTGGACTTTTCTCCATGACCATAGCCAGACTAACAAATTATGTATGTTTTATACAGGTAACTGTTGTAACTAAGATTTACTGGGGTGATCCAAGGGAAAAAATCTGTGATGCAATTGAAGATATTAAGGTGGACTGCTTAGTCATGGACAACGGAGGCCTCGGACTCATCAAAAGGTATTTCGTCTCTGTGTGATCACCTAAGTCACTCTGGTATTGTCTTCTTCTGATGGTTTGGCTTTCATGTCTGTAGAGTTTTACTTGGGAGCGTGAGCAATTATGGTGTGTCCAATGCATATTGGCCAATAACAGTAGTCAAAGGGACATATAAAGTTATAAAACATAAAGGAATGGATGGATTCAGGGTTTATTGACATATAAACCAACCATAATGGAAAGGACTTAGGTTTTATTGTTATTGTTGATGCTTTTATTCAATTGGAGTAGCATGGGTAGATTTAGCGTTTATTGTTCTTGTTGATTCTTTATTCAATTGTAGTATTGTTATTGTTTATTTATTCAGTTGGAATAATGTGAAGGTTTCACTGATTGTTCATTGTGCTATAGCTATGGTTTCACTGCTAAAGGTAGCCTGGTATGGCAGTATGTATGGTTGGCTGGGTTGTGATCATGGTGTGTCATGCCTTCTAATATCTATGAGAATTTGGATGTTATTTTCTTTATGTGAACTAACTTTAGAAGATGGAGGGACCAAAATACCTTTCGGTAGTAGATTGCTTTTTACTATTAAAAAAAATTGAGTTTCATCAACATTGACTTCACTAGAGCTGTTATGATACTCAGCAATGAATGTGTGACAGCTTATATTCATTTCTGATGATTGGTTTGGTTTATTATTTCACATTTCCTCCATGTTATATTTGTCCTTTCCCATTGAAATATTTAACAAATCCCCATATCTATATTCTTCTTTAGTTCTTGTTGAATAGGGTCATCGTGAGTTTCTTCTATCTTTATTTTTGCAGTTAACATGGACAAATTGTTTTGACCTTATGGCAAGTGTTGGACACAAACATCACTTCTAGTGGCATCTGGATTGCCATAAAGTTCCTGAAAATTTTCACGTGTTCTCACACTAATAGGAAGTAAACCATATAGAATTTAGGTCATTCTGTCAAGAAATGTTATTATGTCAAGAAACCTTCTAAAATCCTAGTTATTCTGTTATGAAATGTTAGGTGCTTATCAGGAGAAATAAAATGCCAAATATAAACTTGAATGTGTGTTATTTTTTTATATTTCATCAAACTAACATCAATTCATTTGAATTTTTAATACCTGAAGAGGTGCTAAAAGGTTAAAGGGATGTAGACCTCAATGAGATTTGAGACAGAAGCTGGACTTTTCTTCATGGCCCTAGCCAGACTAACAAATTATGTATGTTTTATACAAGCAACTATTGTAACTAAGGTTTACTGGGGTGATCCAAGGGAAAAAATCTATGATGAAATTGAAGATCTTAAGGTGGACTGCTTAGTCATGGGCAGTAGAGGCCTCAGACTCATCAAAAGGTATTCTATCTCTGTGTGATCACCTAAGTCACTTTGGTATTGTCTTCTTCTAATGGTTTGACTTTCATTCCTGCAGAGTCTTACTTGGGAGCGAGAGCAATTATGTAGTGTCCAATGCATCCTGCCCAGTGACAGTAGTCAAAGGGACATATAAACCATAAAGGAATGGATGGATTCAGGGTTTATTGACATATAAACCAACCATAATGGAATGGATTTAGGGTTTATTCTTATTGCTAATGATTTTATTCAATTGGAGTAGCATGGGTGGATTCAGGGTTTATTGTTCTCGCTGATGCTTTATTCAATTGTAGTATTGTTATTGTTTATTTATTTTGTTGGAATAATGTGGATCTTTTACTGGTTGTTCACTGTGTTATAGCTCTAGTTTCACTGCTAAAGGTAGCCTGGTATGGAAATATATATGTTTGGCTGGGCTGTGATCATGGTGTATCATGCTTTCTAATATCTATGAGAATTTTGATGTTATTTTCTTTATTTCCAGCGAAGTAGTTGTGAATGTTTTATTTCAATTTTCTTACATTGGAATGTTTTATTTATGAATTAAAATTTTATGTGGATTATGAAAGGATTCATGACTGACTTGATAAACGGTCAAAAGTTTGTCCTTTCCCATGGAAATATTTAACAAATCCCCATATCTATATTCTTCTTTAGTTCTTGTTGAATAGGGTCATCATGAGTTTCTTCTATCTTTATTTTGGCAGTTAACGTGGACAAAAATTTTTGACCTTCTGGCAGGTGTTGGACACAAACATCACTTCCAGTTGCATATGGAATGCCATAAAGTTCCTGGAAATTTTCATGTGTTCTCACACTAATAGGAAGTAAGCCATATAGAATTTAGATCATTCTGTCAAGAAAGGTTATTCTGTCAAGAAACCTTCTAAATTCCTAGTTATTCTATTAAGAAACATTAGGTGTTTATCAGGAGAAATAAAATGCCAAATATAAACTTTAATGTGCCTTATTTTTTATATTTCATCAAACTAACATCAATTCATTTGAATTTGTAATACCTGAAGAGGGACTAAAAGGTTAAAGGGACGCAAACCTCAATGAGATTTGAGACAGAAGCTGGACTTTTCTTCATGACCATAGCCAGACTAACAAATTATGTATGTTTTATACAAGCAACTGTTGTAACTAAGGTTTACTGGGGTGATCCAAGGGAAAAAATCTGTGATGCAATTGAAGATATTAAGGTGGACTGCTTAGTCATGGGTAGCAGAGGCCTCGAACTCATTAAAAGGTATTTTGTCTTTGTGTGATCGCCTAAGTCACTTTTGGTATTGTCTTCTTCTGATGGTTTGGCTTTCATGTCTGCAGAGGTTTACTTGGGAGCGTGAGCAATTACGTTGTGTCCATTGCATCCTGCCCAGTGACAGTAGTCAAAGGGACATATAAAGTTATAAACCATAAAGGAATGGATGGATTTAAGTTTTATTGACATATAAACCAACCATAATGGAATGGATTTAGCGTTTATTGTTATTGATGATGATTTTATTCAATTGGAGTAGCATGGGTGGTTTCAGGGTTTATTATTGTTGCTGACGCTTCATTCAATTCTAGTATTGTTATTGTTTATTTATTTAGTTGGAATAATGTGGAGGTTTTACTGATTGTTCACTGTGCTATATCTCTCGTTTCACTGCTAAAAGTAGCCTAGTATGGCAGTATGTATGGTTGGCTGGGTTGTGATCATGGTGTATCATGCCTTCTAATATCTATGAGAATTTTTATGTTATTTGCGTTATGTGAACTAACCTCAGAAGATGAAGGAACCAAAATACCTTTCTGTAGCTGATTGCTTTTTACTATAAAGGAAATTTGAGTTTCATCAACATTGACTTCATTGGGGCTGTTCTGATACTCAGCAACGGATGTGTGGTAGGTTATATTCCTTTCTGATCATTGGTTTGGTTTATTATTTCACATTTCCTCCATTTTATATTTGTCCTTTCCCATTGAAATATTTAACAAAACCCCATATCTATATTCTTCTTTAGTTCTTGTTGAATAGGGTCATCATGAGTTTCTTATATCTTTATTTTTGCAGTTAACGTAGCCAAAACTTTTTGACCTTCTGGCAGGTGTTGGACACAAACATCACTTCTAGTGGCATCTGGAATGCCATAAAGTTCTTGACAATTTTCACGTGTTCTCGAACTTGTTATTCTGTCAAGAAACCTTCTAAAAACCCGGTTATTATATTAAGAAATGTTAGGTGTTTATCAAGAGAAATAAAATGCCAGATATAAACTTGAATGTGCCTTTTTTATATTTCATCAAACTAACATCAATTCATTTGAATTTGTAATACCTGAAGAGGGGCTAAAAGGTTAAAGGGATGCAGACCTCAATGAGATTTGAGACAAAAGCTGGACTTTTCTTCATGAGCATAGCCAGACTAACAAATTACGTATGTTTTATATAGGCAACTGTTGTAACTAAGGTTTACTAGGGCGATCCAACAGAAAAAATCTGTGATGAAATTGAAGATCTTAAGGTGGACTACTTAGTCATGGGAAACAGAGGCCTCAGACTCATCAAAAGGTATTTTGTCTCTGTGAGATCACCTAAGTCACTTTGGTATTGTCTTCTTTTGATGGTTTAGTTTTCATGTTTGTAGAGTTTTACTTGGGAGCGTGAGCAATTATGTTGCGTCCAATGCATCCTGGCCAATGAAAGTAGTCAAAGTGACATATAAAGTTATAAACCATAAAAGAACGGATGGATTCAGGGTTTATTGTCATATAAACCAACCATAATTGAATGGATTTAGGGTTTATTTTTATTGTTGATGCTTTTATTCAATTGGAGTAGCATGGGTGGATTCAGGGTTTATTGTTCTTGTTGATGCTTTATTCAATTGTAGTATTGTTATTTTTTATTTATTCAGTTGGAATACTGTGAAGATTTTACTGATTGTTTACTGTGCTATAGCTCTGGTTTCACTGCTAAAGGTAGCTTGGTATGGAAGTATGTATGGTTGGCTGGGTTGATATCATGGTGTATCTGCCTTCTAATATCTATGAGAATTTTGATGTTATTTGCTTTATTTGAACTAACTTCAGAAGATGGAGGGACCAAAATAACTTTCTGTAGTAGATTGCTTTTTACTATAAAGGAAATTTGAGTTTCATCAACATTGACTTCATTAGAGCTGTTCCGATACTCAGCGACGAATGTGTGGCAGGTTATATTCATTTCTGATGATTGGTTTAGTTTATTATTTCACATTTCCTCCATGTTATATTTTTCCTTTCCCATTGAAATATTTAACAAGTCCCCATATCTATATTCTTCTTTAGTTCTTGTTGAATATGGTCATCGTGAGTTTCTTATATCTTTATTTTTGCAATTAACATGGACAAATTTTTTTGACCTTCTGGCAGGTGTTGGACACAAACATCACTTCTAGTGGCATCTGGAATGCCATAAAGTTCCTGACAATTTTCACGTGTTCTCACACTAATAGGAAGTAAACCATATAGAATTTAGGTCATTCTGTCAAGAAACATAATTATGTAAAGAAACCTTCTAAAATCCTAGTTATTTTGTTAAGAAATGTTAGGTGCTTATCAGGAGAAATAAAATGCCAAATATAAACTTGAATGTGTGTTATTTTTTATATTTCATCGAACTAACATCAATTCATTTGAATTTGTAATACCTAAAGAGGGGCTAAGAGGTTAAAGGGATGCAGACCTCAATGAGATTTGAGATAGAAGCTGGACTTTTCTTGATGACCATAGCGAGACTAACAAATTATGTATGTTTTATATAGGAAATTGTTGTAACTAAGGTTTACTGGGGTGATCCAAGGGAAAAAATCTATGATACAATTGAAAATCTTAAGGTGGACTGCTTAGTCATGGGCAGCAGAGACCTCAGACTCATCAAAAGGTATTTTGTCTCTGTGTGATCACCTACGTCACTTTGGTATTGTCTTCTTATAATGGTTTGGCTTTCATGTCTGCAGAGTTTTACTTGGGAGCATGAGCAATTATGTAGTGTCCAATGCATCCTGCCCAGTGACAGTAGTCAAAGGGACATATAAACCATAAAGGGATGGATGGATTCAGGGTTTATTGACATATAAACCAACCATAATGGAATGGATTTAGGGTTTATTGTTATTTCTAATGCTTTTATTCAATTGGAGTAGCATGGGTGTATTTAGGGTTTATTGTTCTTGCTGATGCTTTATTCAATTGTAGTATTGTTATTGTTTATTTATTCAGTTGGAATAATGTGGAGGTTTTACTGATTGTTCACTATGTTATAGCTCTAGTTTCACTGCTAAAGGTAGCCTGGTATGGCAGTATGTATGTTTGGCTGGGTTGTGATCATGGTGTATCATGCTTTCTAATATCTATGAGAATTTTGATGTGATTTGCTTTATGTCCATTCAAGTAGTTGTAAATGTTTCATTTAAATTTTCATACTTTGGAATTTTTTATTTGTGAATTAAAATTTTATGTGGATTATGAAAGGATTCATGATTGACTTGATGAAAGGTCAAAATTTTGTCCTTTCCCATTGAAATATTTAACAAATCCCCATATCTATATTCTTCTTTAGTTCTTGTTGAATAGGGTCATCATGAGTTTCTTCTATCTTTATTTTTGTAGTTAACGTGAACAAAATTTTTTGACCTTCTGGTAGGTGTTGGACACAAACATCACTTCTAGTGGCATCTGGAATGCCATAAAGTTCCTGACAATTTTCACGTGTTCTCACACTAATAGGAAGTAAGCCATATAGAATTTAGATCATTCTGTCAAGAAAGCTTATTCTGTCAAGAAAGCTTATTCTTTCAAGAAACCTTCTAAAATCCTGGTTATTCTGTTAAGAAACGTTAGGTGTTTATCAGAAGAAATAAAATTCCAAATATAAACGTTAATGTGCCTTATTTTTTAAATTTCATCAAACTAACATCAATTCATTTGAATTTGTAATACCTAAAGAGGGGCTAAAAGGTTAAAGGGATGCAGACCTCAATGAGATTTGAGATAGAAGTTGGACTTTTCTTCATGACCCTAGCCAGACTAACAAATTATGTATGTTTTATACAGGCAACTGTTGTAACTAAGGTTTACTGGGGTGATCCAAGGGAAAAAATATGTGATGCAATTGAAGATATTAAGGTGGACTGCTTAGTCATGGGCAGCAGAGGCCTCAAATTCATCAAAAGGTATTATGTCTCTATGTGATCACCTAAGTCACTTTTAGTATTGTCTTCTTTTGATGGTTTGGCTTTCATGTCTGCAGAGTTTTACTTGGGAGCGTGGGCAATTATGTTGTGTCCAATGCATCCTGCCCAGTGACAGTAGTCAAAGGGACATATAAAGTTATAAACCATAAAGGAATGGATGGATTCAGGGTTTATTAACATATAAACCAACCATAGTGGAATGCATTTAGGGTTTATTGTTATTGCTGATGCTTTTATTAAATTGGAGTAGCATGGGTCGATTCAGGATTTATTGTTCTTGCTCACGCTTTATTCAATTGTAGTATTGTTATTGTTTATTTATTCATTTGGAATAATGTGGATATTTTATTGATTGTTCACTGTGCTATAGCTCTGGTTTCACTGCTAAAGGTAGCCTAGTATGGCAGTATGTATGGTTGGCTAGGTTTTGACCATGGTGTAGCATGCCTTCTAATATCTATGAGAACTTTGATGTTATTTTCTTTATGTGAACTAACTTCAGAAGATGGAGGAACCAAAATACCTTTCTGTAGCTGGTTGCTTTTTACTATAAAGGAAATTTGAGTTTCATCAACATTGACTTCATTGGAGCTGTTCTGATACTCAGCAATGGATGTGTGGCAGGTTATATTCCTTTCTGATGATTGTTTTGGTTTATTATTTCACATTTCCTCCATGCTATATTTTTCCTTTCCCATTGAAATATTTAACAAATCCCCATATCTATATTCTTCTTTAGTTCTTGTTGAATAGGGTCATTGTGAGTTTCTTATATCTTTATTTTTGCAGTTAACGTGGACAAAATTTTTTGACCTTCTGGCAGGTGTTGGACACAAACATCACTTCTAGTGGCATCTGGAATGCCATAAAGTTCCTGACAATTTTCACGTGTTCTCAAACTAATAGGAATTAAACCATATAGAATATAGGTCATTCTGTCAAGAAATGTTATTCTGTTAAGAAACCATCTAAAATCTTGGTTATTCTATTAAGAAACGTTAGGTGTTTATCACGAGAAATAAAATGCCAGATATAAACTTGAATGTGTCTTATTTTTTATATTTCATCAAACTAACATCAATTAATTTGAATTTGTAATACATGAGGAGGGGCTAAAAGGTTAAAGGGATGCAGACCTCAATGAGATTTGAGACAGAAGCTGGACTTTTCTTCATGACCATAGCTAGATTAACAAAATATGTATGTTTTATACAAGCAACTGTTGTAACTAAGGTTTACTGGGGTGATCCAAGGGAAAAAATTCTGTGATGCAATTGAAGATCTTAAGGTGGACTGCTTAGTCATGAGCAACAGAGGCCTCAGACTCATCAAAAGGTATTCTGTCGCTGTGTGATCACCTAATTCACTTCAGTATTGTCTTCTTCTGAATGTTTGGCTTTCATGTCTGCAGAGTTTTACTTGGGAGCGTGAGCAATTATGTTGTGTCCAATGCATCCTGCTCAGTGACAGTAGTCAAAGGGACATATAAACCGTAAAGGAATGGATGGATTCAGGGTTTATTGATGTATTAACTAAGCATAATGGAATGGATTTAGGGTTTATTGTTATTGCTGATGCTTTTATTCAATTGGAGTAGCATGGGTGGATTCAGGGTTTATTGTTCTTGCTAATGCTTTATTCAATTGTAGTATTGTTATTGTTATTGTTTATTTATTCAATTGGAATAATGTGGAGGTTTTACTGATTGTTGATTGTGCTATAGCTCTGGTGTCATTGCTAAAGGTAGCCTGGTATGGCAGTATGTATGGTTAGTTGGGTTGTGATCATGATGTATCATGCCTTTAATATCTATGCAAATTTTGATGTTATTTGCTTGGATGTCGAGTGAAGCAGTTGTGAATGTTTTATTTAAATTTTCATACTTTGGAATGTTTTATTTATGAATTAAAATTTTATGTGGATTATGAAAGGATTCATGACTGACTTGATAAAAGGTCAAAAGTGAAATTTGATTTAGATGGTATTTGGTATTTGGTTTTACTTATGCCCAGGGGGAGATGTACTCCAGTCAATATATCAAAAAGGGAATAATGGAAATATATAATATATATATGGTTTATAAAATTAAAATTTATATTTTATTTAAAAGAATTTTACTTATGAAGAAAAGTTTTGGAGATTTAAATTGTTAAATAAATAATTTAAATAATTAAATTTAATGATTTTATTATGAATTTCTCTGAGTGGACTTAATGGTTAATGGTTAAGAGTATGTATTTCTTCTCAAAAGGTCACGTGTTCAAAACCAGAGGGGTAGAGCGAGCATGTATGTTTTGGTAGACTTAGCAGTAAAATCGCTGCACCCGGTTCTAGAATCGATGTTTTGGTAGACCTAGCAGTCAAATCACTGCGCCTAGTTCTAGAATTGATGTTTTGGTAGACTTAGACTTGGCAGGTAGACTTAGCAGTAAAATTGTCGCGCTTGGTTCTAGAATCAATGTTTTGGTAGACTTAGCATGGTAGACTGAGTAGTCAAATTGCTGTGCCCGGTTCTAGGATTAGACTTAGTAGTCAAATCGCTATGCCCGGTTCTAGAATCGGGAATGACCCCTTGTCCTGTGGCCAAACTTGAAAGAGTAATAAGTTGGTTTAATTCCTAGTTCTAGAATCGGGAATGAACACTTGTCTTGTGGCCAAATTTGAAAGAGTACTAAGTTGGTTTAATTCCCGGTCAAGTGATATATTAAACTTGATAAAAATGTAAGGAGTTGTCTTTAGTGCGACTTTTTGGACTTTCCGGTGCCAGAATCTGGTGGAAAAATTTGAGGTGAAATCTTGATTTGTGTTATTTAAACTAGTTTTTTCACTGTATATATGAATTCAGTATGCTGGAAAACCCTTTGGGCACTTCGATTGCAAAAAATTACCATCAAACTTGTGATTTCAATTCCAAAATATAATCTAACTAAACGATATATATTGAAATTATGTAATTGAAAAAACTTATGAAATTAGAATCAATAACGACCACTTGTCCGGTGGCCAAGTTTGAAAGAGTACTAGGTTGAGAAGAGCCCGTTTGTCGTTTTCATTGTTGAATTTACTATGGCACCATAGCCCACATTTGGATTAGAATAAATATGTTGGCACCGTTCGTCCGTCCTATTTCGTGTTCATCAATATATTGGGAAATGGAGTAATAAATGTGACCCATAAATTTGTTTTTGGAGATATAATTGATTTTATTTTATTTTTAGCCCTTTGTCCTCTTTGCTTTTTAACAATGAATAAGCTAAATTTCTTTCTAACATGCTAAGAGGATAAGGCCCAAAAAACCATCAGTTCAATATTTTTTTATTAAAATTATTGAAATATCACATTTGGTTATAAATGATAATGTGTATATTTTATTTTTAGAAAGCTAAGATAGAGCATGAGCGTCATTTTATATTTTTGAGTTCTTAATGGTGTACTCTATACTCAATGACAATGTGTATATGTAATTTAAAGGGAATTTCTAAATGATTATCATTGATTATATTGTAGTGTATAAGTTTTAAATTTAAAAATAAAATAGGTGTAGAAGTTTGTTTTATATAATCAATGATAATGGATATATTTAATTTAGAGTGAATTTCTAAATGATTATTATTGATTATATGATATTGTATTAATTTAAAATAAAATAAATGTAGGAATTTAATTTTTTTAATATTTTTGTTAAAATATTATATTTTGTTGGAAATATTGGTATATATTTTAATTTAAAAATGAGTTGTCAAAAGATTATTATTTATTATATTGTGTTTTTGTTTAATTAAATAAATTTTTTATTAATTATAATAGAGTTTATAAATTTTTTTAATGAAATAAGTTTAAAATAATACATAAAAGAATATTTGTAGTTATTAACTTTATTAAAATAAAATAGATAATTAAATAATTTAAAAAAGATTTAAATATAAAAAAATAAAATAAAAGAGGTTTATTATAATATATATTAGGAAAGATGTACATCATAAAAAATAATAAAAAGGTATAACTTTATTTTGATGAAAAGAGTTGAAGTTATTTGGTATATTTTTCCATTAATTATTTGTTAATAGAGAACGATTTTCATGGTCACATTTTTAAAGAACATATCATTAGCTTAGTGTTAATGCATTTAAAAGATTGTATTATAATTTTGTGAAATTTCTTTTATGTTCTCTCTTTTTTTTGTTTCAATTTCTAGTTTTTAAAGTTGAAATGCACTCTAGCCTACAATGCTACGTATTCATAAACACGTTTATTTACGATAAGACCTTTATCTCTAACAAATCTTTTTCTAAATTAATAGATTGCTAACATTTGTTATCTATAATTTTCACAACAAAATCTGTGAGCATTCAAGTTGGCTGTAAATTTTAGATATCAGCGAGAAGAAGCAAGAATTGAAGCTTTTGTAAATCTGAAGACTTCCAAAGTTGAAGCTGCAACCAAAAATCTTAAGGTATAGGGAGTGTGCTGATAAATATTGGTACACATTTAAGAATATTTCTATAATTCTGGTTGTTTACAACATTAAGAAAAAGTGAATAGATATGTTGATATTTAGGTCATTGACATAATGCACACACTACATGGATAATGGATTTCCGCACTTTATGCCTTACGATGTTTCCTTTGCAACATCTAGTGAAAATGTTAGTTTTATTAATTAAAAAAATCACAATATAACCAATTGAGTTTAATGATTCCGTTATTTATATTTATTATTATTATAATTTAATATAATGTCTTATTTAGAAGCCCCTACCACATCTCCACCATCCTTAACTACAACTGTCTTAGTCAATGATACATATTCAATATAAGATTTTTAAACGTTATGTTACATAAATACAAAACAATGATTTTTTTTAGATAAGTTAGATACCACAAAATAAATAAATTTTAACATCGTTGAGATATTCACAATAAATTTTGATTTTGAGTAAGAAATTGAATAAATATTCTTAATATATAATTTTTATTTATTAATTTTTTCTCAATTATATATATATATATATATATATATATATATATATATATATATATATATATATATATATATATATAGGGAGAGAGAGAGAGAGAGAGAGAGAGATCAATTTAGATATGACAACCTTCATGTATTAATGTTTTATTGAAGGGCCGAGCTCTTTGGATGGTAGGGCGTAGGGTTCGATCCTGAAACCCTAGGCTAATGGCCTAGGTGACGCAGACAGCCCATCTCAAGGACACGCAGGTACGGGCTGGGCATGATGGCAGATCCTCCGAGGCTAGAAGTCTTCGAGGTAACCTAGAAAGAGACAGTTGGGCGGTTAAACATTTGTTTTTTCTCGGTTAGGGTTCGGGTTCGATAGCTGTCGGTTGGTGTCGGTAGTCCTCCACTGTGGGTTCTTTCAGCGAAGCTTACTCTTAGGCGGTTTTGGAGCAGCAGTAACCGTGACTCATAACGCCTATCGTCCCCAGGCGGTTTCAGGAGCGTTTTTTCAGGCAACGGTGGTTTTTTGAGGTGTCAGTTTTACTGCAGTTTTTACCATGGTGAATCCAAACGAGGCGGTGGATTTAGACCCAGCCCCGGAAGACATTCTTTCGGTCTGGGGAAAGGAGGTCACAGAACAAAACATCGACAAGTTCTTTGGGCAAGTGGGCAGCATTGCATCCGCCACCTTCTCAGTGGGAGGCTCGTGGAGTAACAAAGCACCTAAGGGTTTACTGGAGGAAAGTCTGGAACTGTCTGGTGCGTTCGGCAAAGGAGGCAGGGTCGTTGGAGAGTCAGGAGCCCAAGCGGAGGAAAGTGAACCGAAAGCGAAAAACTTCGGCCCCCATGATTGTAAGGCTTTATCCCCCTCGAAGGTCTTCTGTCCGTCTGGTGGACTCGAGGACATCATAAATTTCAATTCAAATCAAGGAATATGGAGATCTGTAGGGGGTTTTCAAACTTCAGATAAGGAAGTCCGGGATAGAAGCAGTCATCTGGCAGTGAACAGGCACCTATTTTCAAAAGGCTCGCCTCAAGCTGGCTCGGGTGAGGAAGGGGTTATCTCTGGACTCGGCAAGGTTTCCAATCAGGGGAAGGATGATCAGACCCTCTTTCCTGGAAGGGCGGAAGAGGAAGGAAGTCTGATTGTTGGCAAAAAAGGAAACACCCTAGGAGTACTGCTTTCTACCTCTTCAGGAAAGGAAGTAAACCCCCCTGCGGTGAATGAGAATGGTGCTCAAAGGGTATCAGACAAAACAGGCCTGGAATCTTTAGATAGAGAAGTGGAACCGGAACGAGAAAGGGCCGGGGATAAGCGAAAAAAGGTGAAGCCCTTGAAAAAGAAAAAGATTGCAGGAAATTTTGTATTAGGAATGGATGTGCAGGTGGAAGATGCCTTGGAAGTGGCGGAGTGTACGCTAGTGGGCAGAGCAAGAGGGAGGTTTGTCTCAGGCAAGTTTTTACAGCAGTGGGCGGAGCGTCAATGGAAGGAGACCCCGGCAAAGTCCTTTAAAACTGCAACACTGGTTAAAGGGTGGTTTATGATCAGATTCGACAGTAAGGAAGCTATGGAATGGGTCGAAGGGAGAAATTGGGCTTTTGGGAATCGCCCAGTCTTTTTCAAAAGGTGGTCTCCCTTATTTGATGCTTCCAAGGAGAAAGTGGAGGAATTCCCAGTCTGGGTCAGGGCTCCTGGTCTGCCTCCCTTCCTTTGGGTCGACTCCGTATTTACTTCCATTGGAAATCTTCTGGGTACTTTCTTGGAAGCGGACAAGTCCTTCCTCCATACCCATGAAAGAGCAGTGGCCAGGATCTTAGTCCCGCTAAACCCAAATGAAGGACTAGCGGAATCTATCAACTTGCAGTACAGGGATTATGTCTTTGAACAGCTTCTGATTTACGAACTTTTACCTTTTCGGTGCCACAGATGCCATGAGTACGCGCATTTGGCAAGGGAATGCCCACTGGGGAAGCGCATAAGAAGGACACAGAAAACAGATGAGCAGTGGGAGGATAGTACGAGGAAAGAAAAGGAATCGGCGGAGAAGTTAAGCTCAGATGCAAAGCCTATGGAGGGGATTCAACTTCAGGAAGATGAAGGCTTAACCCAGGACGGAGGGGAACCGGAACAAGCAAAAGAAGCTCCGAGCTGCACTGAAAAAATCCCAGACGGAAATGCTGATATCCCTATTAGCGAACCTCCCGGTATGCAGTCAGATCCATTAAATCCTGCTTTTAATTCTGTTTCTAAAGTTGTCTTCTCATCTATAGGAACTCCTATGATAAATAGATGCAATGATGACTTTGTAAACATTGAAAACATCACTGTCGCTATCCCCTCCATTGATCTGAACTGTGAAGTTGGTTCCCATGTAAATCTGGACTCTGGTTTATCCCCCCCAGCTCGCCGTTATAACCTTAGATCCCTCAGTAAAAAGCCTGAAAACAATACCGAAATTGTGGAACCTGTGGGTGGGTTGGGCCCTTCGTCGTCTAGAAGCTTAAATAAAAAGGGTAGAGGTAGAAAATCAAACCTGTCAAAAGCTCAAGTCAAAGAAAAATTCGATGTGGTCGATGGCAAGCAAATGTCAATTGCTGGGGTGCTTAGAGCAGCAATTCCCTTCGACCCAAAAAACTGGCTTTGAAGGAACTCATCTCATGCTATAATCCAGACATTGTCTTTCTTCAAGAGACCTTGGGTAGAAGTGTTGACATAGAATCAACCCTTAGAATTTCCTTTCCAGGGTGGGCTTTCGTAGCTCTAGATGCTGCGGGTCACTCAGGTGGTCTTGCTATAGGATTTAGGGAGGGCAGATTGAAGATCTTGAATCATTGGGGTATGCCTCATGTTCTGGGTATGGAGATTTTATTCCCCGATTTCGATTTCCCTCTTTTGATTGTCAATGTTTATGGACCTTGCCAGGCAAGGGTATCCTTCTGGAATGATCTCCTGTCTAAAGATTTGCTGAAAGATAGGAACTTGATAATAGGAGGAGATCTAAATTTTTCTTTAGGGAATGCGGAAGCATGGGGCCCCTCAGCCAGAGAAGACCCTCTTTCAGATTTTTTTGCAAATGCACTCCTATCTCATAAACTGATAGATGTAAATATTATAAAAGCTAAACCCACTTGGAGGAATAGGAGAACAGGGGAGGAGAGAATAGCGAAGAGGATGGATCGTTTTCTAATCAGTGATTTGATGGCATCCAATATTCCAATGTTCATGCAATGGGTGGGGGACGGGGGGAATTCTGATCACTTCCCCACTCTGTTAGAACTCTCCAAGCCCCCCCCAAAACCTGTTGCACCTTTCAAATTTAATGCCTCGTGGCTGCAAGAGGATTCATATAACCAGCTGTTCAGGAATACTTGGAGACATCCGGGTAGAAGCTCTTTGGAGAACAAAGGGGCTCTCTTTATGGAAAACTTAAAAAGACTAAAGAAAGCAACTCTAGAATGGGCCTCAGCCAGAAGGAAAAAGCAAAATGAGGATTTGGCCAAAATCGATGCAGAACTTCGATTTCTAGAAGAACCTAAGGCAGATGCCTATGCTACTCAGGAGTCAAAAGAAAGAATTGTGGCCCTTGAAAAATCTAGAGCAAAGATTTTACTAGACAAAGAGGAGGAATGGAGGCTTAAGAGCAGGGCAATCTGGCTGAGAGTAGGGGATGAAAACACAAAATTCTTTCACAACTATGCAAAAGGCCGGAAAAATGCTAATACAATTTGGAAGCTCAAGGATCCTGAAGGTAGAGAAGCCTCGTCTTTTGAGGCCCTTTCAAATATGGGAAAGGCTCATTTTCAATCCCTATTTTCTAACCCAGGAAGGGCTTCTTTAGCTGAAGTAATTAGAACAACACAAGTTTTCCCCCGTTTTGTGGAAAGGGAGGAAGCTGATAATCTTTTTAGAGAGGTGACAAAGGAGGAAGTAGAAAGTACAGTAAAATCAATGGAAAAAGATAAAAGTCCAGGGCCGGATGGATGGACAATTGAGCTCTTTATCCATTTCTTTGATCTGATAGGAGATGAGCTAACTGAAGTGGTGGAGGAATCAAGGAGGAATGGAGAGATTTACCGCCCTTTTAATGCAACTTTCATTGCTCTTATCCCCAAAAAAGAGGATCCGGAATCTTTTGAGGATTTCAGGCCAATTTCACTATGCAACTGCATTTATAAAATTATTGCAAAAATCATTGTGATCCACCTGAAACCAATATTGTCAAACTGCATCTCATCTAAACAATTTGGGTTTTTAGACGGTCATCAAATTCATGAAGCTATTGGGGTGGCCCAGGAAACCATTCACAGTATCAGACAATCGAACAAGAAAGGGGCTGTGTTGAAAATTGATTTGTCCAAAGCTTACGACAGAATCAGCTGGATTTATCTCAAGATGTTACTGACTCACCTGGGCTTCAAGGTGGAGTTCATAAGCTAGATCATGGGGTGCATTTCTAGTGCAAGCTTTGGAGTTTTAATAAATGGGGCTGCTCCTCAATTTTTCAAAGGACAAAGGGGGCTGAGGCAAGGATGTCCTCTTTCTCCCTTGCTTTTCCTCCTAGTAGTAGAAGGACTCAGTAGACTGATATCAAATGCCAAAAGAACAGGTTTGATAAAAGGTTTGGAAGTTGCTGTAAATTTGTTCATTACTCATCTCCTGTTTGTAGATGATATTTTATTATTTACAAATGGGAGTCAAAATGAAATCAAGGAACTTAAAAGTATACTTGATCTGTTCTTGAAAGCTACAGGGCTACAAATAAACTCAAGGAAGTCCCAGCTAATTTTGGAAGGCTTCAAGAGACAGGAGGAGCTCCTGATTTCATCTTATCTACCTTTTGAGTCCTGTAATATGGAAAGTCCTTTCAAATATCTTGGATTTTGGCTGAAGCCATCCTCATACAAAAAGCAGGATTGGAACTGGCTGGTGGCAAAAATTGAGCAAAAAATTTCTCATTGGAGTTTCAAGTGGTTATCTCGGGCTGCTAGGTTGACTCTTGTGAACTCAGTTTTACAGGCCATGCCTGTTTTTTGGGCAGCCCTAACCTGGATCCCAAAAGGAATTCTCCATAAGATTAAACAAATATGCAGCAGATTCCTGTGGTCAGGTTCAAAGGAGGACTCAGTTCTTCCACAGGTGGCATGGGACAAAATTGCAAGGCCAAAAGACTGGGGTGGATGGGGTATAAAAAACCTTTCTGACTTCAGCACTTCTCTGGCAGCAAAATCCCGATGGCGATTAATCAATTCTGAGAACCTAAGGACCAGAGTGGTAAAGTGTAAATATATTGATCCCATTCCTTTAGAAGATTGGATAAGAAATCCAAATAAAAAAGGTAGGAATTTTTCTGTGATATGGAAAGCCACGACAGAGGCTTTTAAAGTCATAGAACAGGGTTTGGCTTGGCAGGTAGGGAATGGTGAAAACCTGAGGATTGGCAGGGACCCTTGGGTGGGATGCAATGAATCTTATGCTTTATCCCCAGACCTGATTGCTCATTTGGATTCAAAAGGAATTGTATGTCTAAATCAGATTGCAATCTTAGGACAGTCTTCCATTTGGGGACAAGCTTGGAAATCAGGAGAAGATCTAGAAATTGATCCCACGTGGAGAAACGAGTGGCAGATGTTCCTTCAGGAGCTCAAAAGATCCAATGTTAGAATAAAGGACAGGCCAGACCTTTTGGTCTGGGCACATGCTGAATCGGGATCTTATTCCCCAAAGGCTGGGTACAATTTTTTAATGAAGAAAAAGGGGTGGGATGCTCCAGAATGGTGGGTAAAACCTTTGCTCAAGCTAAAATGCCCAAAAAAAGCCAGAATATTCCTATGGTGTGTGTTAAAAAAGAAAATACCTACATGGGATATCCTTCAATCTAGATTCAAACAGGGACCAGGAAGATGCCCCTTGTGCTTTTCAGACTCAGAATCCATTTCCCATTTGTTCATAGCCTGTCCTTTTGCAAGGAAAGTATGGGAAGAGACGCAAAAATTAATAGGTAAAAATACAAGATGGGAGGGGGAAACCATTCAAATAGCATGGGAATACTGGTGGAATCACTATTCAGAGAGGAATTTGAGGAACCTTCCTCCCATTATATGCTGGGGCATATGGATAGCAAGAAATAAAAGCATTTTCAGAGAAAAATCCACTCCAGCGGAAGTGATTGCTATCCAAAGCGCAGCCATACTGTCTAGTATACCGGAGCCTGAAGAACCTCGGACATCTTCTCATAGCAGGGAAGAACTGATCAGAGTTGGGACCCCATGGGCCTATTTCGATGGGGCAGCTCAGAATAACAAAACTGGAGCCGGAATTATCATCCATTTAAGCAGGTTTCACTCTCTAAAAGCCTCAGTGGGCCTAGGGACCGGAACAAACAATTTCGCCGAACTGTCTGCCTTAAAACTCCTTTTATGCTGGCTCATACACAGGAATATCTTCTCAGTTCAGATCTTTGGGGATTCATTGAATGTAATTAACTGGGTCAATGGAAAACATAGATGTCAGAATTATCAGCTGAGGCCGCTTTTTGAAGAAATCCAAAACTTAAAGCACTATTTTAATGTGTTCTCTATTGATCATATTTACAGGGACCGAAATGAAGCAGCAGATAGGCTTTCTAAAGAAGGTTTGCAGCAAGCTGTGGGCTCGTGGAGAATAACTGAACAGATCCAGGATCAGATCCGTGTGTCGGATCTCCCACCTTACTCATAAATTTACAAATATCAGCTGTGTTTAGTTTTTCTTTCGACAGTCTTTCATTATCTGAAAACGGAGTTGATGTAAACTTTGGTTTTTATGTTCTGTTATGTTCTATTTTGGACCAATCATATGGAGCTCTTGGTGGTATCCCGTGGGTTGTTTTCCTCTGTAAGGAGACCCACGTTTTTTGGATACGGACAGTCCACTATTTCGACTAAGTTGCCTGGGATAGGTAATGATCCCGAGCTGGTTTGTTAGGCGAAAAATGATTTTTTGTTTTGTTTATATGTCGGCTGGTGATACACAGAGAAGTGTTTGCTCTCTCTTTGGGACTGATGCAGGTCTCAATATCACAGTTGGTTTCAGGAATGTTAACTCATATGCTTGTAACTTTTTTATTACTTATAAAAAAGTTCGCTTTTTTCCTCGGAAAAAAAAAAAAAATATATATATATATATATATATATATATATATATATATAGGTATAATCTATATGAACAAAAAAATAAAAATTAGAGAGGGAGAAGGCACGCAGAGAAGCCAAACTTCATGAAAGGTTAGAAGAAATGATTGATAATCAATCTGGAAAATCCAACAAAAGAAACAATCAACCCAAAATGAAGAGTTTGAAGACAATTGTAGTCTTCCAAATAATGTTGAAGAGCTAAAAGAAAATCTAATTAACAATTTGGCCCTAAATAGTTTGGAACATAAAGAACATAAAATAAGTATCAAAGTCATAAAAAAAAGAGATGAATAAGGTTGTAAAGTTAAACCATGAACATAATAAAAGATAATTGAACCTCATTAATTTTTATATGAAAGATTACAAAAATGAATCTCATTATTCAAAGAAAAACTAGAAAGTAAATCATAAATTGAAACAACTTTCCTCATAGAAGAAAAAAGGCTCGGAAAATTAATTGAACACAAAGATACATGGATTCTCAACAAAACTATGAGCTTAAAAGGCCTAGGAATATTTATAAATAGAGAACTCATTCCAACACACCAAGTTCAATTACTAAAGATAAAAGAATACTAGCAAGAAAGAAAATAGAAAATAACTATGAATTGAAAAGTTACTATTAAGGATAGAGAACAAGAACATAATATTAAATTTCTAGTAAGTTAGAGCCTAAGTGAAAATTATATTATATTTCTATTTGAAACTTAGAAGCATGAAAAACGTAAAGTCTCTTATACAAAAGGATATTTTTTTTGGTCATCGTGGAATAAAAAATCCTCCTATGAAGAGATTGGAGACATTGTTGGTTAAATAAATATGAATATTTCTCGTCACATTTGACTTCATAAGAAAGACCCTCTCAATCGATACATATCGATGGTGATTTTAAATATTAATGCTAAGAATATCTATATAGAAATTTGTTACTTCATGCCTATTATGTCTCCCTCTTATATGAAAAATAATCTAGAAAAGAATTGTCCCTACAAAACCTTATAACGAGATATTTACACTGTGAAATGAAGGTAGTATCCTGAAGCATAAAGACTATTACTGAAGTATGAAAAATGATAGCTTGCACGTAAGAATACACAAGAGCTATTTAATAATAATAATTTATTATATATATAAATGTATAAGTGATATAAATGTTACAATGAGGCCCTACTTTTGTACCTACGCAAGTGACCTTTCATGATTAAGCATGTCTTTTAAACATGCCTTTTCACTTAACTTAATGACTATTTAAAATAATCAATTTTTTTATTATTTTAATATTTACATTTATTTATTTATTATGAATTATATTCATAACATAGCCCCTTCCTTCACAAGCTTTGTCCTCAAAATTTGTTGATGAAAAGAGGTGATCTCTTATCTACCACGAATGTCTTCTTTTCACTCGACCACTAATGCTTTCTTCATTTGACTGCGTCATTGGTAGCTCATCTTTTATAATTTGTTGGTGACTCTGATTCGAGTCCAAGGGTATCGATTTTTATTTTTTTCCCAACTCTAATTAATTAATTTTTTTATTATTTTAATAATAATTTTTTTAATATATATATATTATTAATTATATAATATATATATATATATTTTAATATATATATACAATATATATATTTTTAATTACATATGTGTAATTATATAATTAATTTTTTTATAACTTACGGTCATAATGTAATGAATCAAATGACCAAAAGGGACGACGGAATGAAACGTTGCAGCGTTGAATAATTGGGGACCCGTGGATGGACGGAGGAGGAACGCCTGTGGTTGGTCATATAGTGGAGTGGTTAATACGCAGCTCGTCGCTGGAGTGAGCATTACGCCTTGGCTCGTCGCGTAGGTGGAGTTCGGTTGGCAACTGACTGTTGGGCGACAGCAGAAGTGCAGACAGGCGAAAACAGAGTTAAAGATAAGGTTCGCCTGAAACGACGCCCGGAACCTTCGCAGTGGTTGACCCTTCAATCGGCACGCCGTTTTCACAGTAGGACAGGGGACGGCAATGTAATAACTGTGCAATACTCTTAGCTCGTTGTATATACGTAGCCCGTAGCCCACAACATATCCAATATATAATAGAGCCTGTTTTATATATGTAGCTAGGGTGTGCTGTTGACGTCGGTACAGAAGCGGAGAACTGTGGACAGGGAATCGACAGATAAGGCAGCTAGGTGGTTGAGCAGGCTTTTTATTATTATTTTCTGCTCCAGTAAATGATTATGAAGAACCAGCTGTCGTTGTACCCCCTAGTCTCTCTACGAATCGAAGTTCTGTTCCAAAACCTCGAGACTATTGCAGCGTATGTGGAAATCCTTGATATTTTCAGATATCAACGTCGCTGACACTCCTTCCATCTTCAGTTTTCTTTTCTCTTCATTTCACGTTCAATATCTTTTTTGCTATTTTCTCGAATGGCATATTTGGAAGCTCGCTGATAATTTTCTGTAATATGAGCCCCACTAAATCCTTGGGAATAACGGCCTGATTTCAATTGTTAGAGTTTATCCAGCAAGCCTGAATCTTCAAATAACATAATATAGGTGCGACGTTGAGGCAGAAGACCGGTCTCCTTTTTATTCCCTTGATTGGATGGTTCATTTATAGGGTAAAAACCCTCCAAAGCATTCAAAACTAGGCAGTCTGGGTCAATTGAAAACTGCAGTGCTGCAGGAACCTTATCCCTAAGGGCTGCAAGAAATTTCCGGTTTTCTGATATAAATTTGAGAAGCCCTTTCACATCCATTTTTTCACATAATTGTTTCAATTGAGGGCATGGCTTCAAGTCAGAAGTTGTTCCAGCTTTAGGAGCCCCATATTTAGTGGGAGATTTTTCAACTTTGTCAAAGGTAGGGTCAATGGGTTCTATGTCTGTAACTGATGAATCATTTACCTTATTTTCAGCAACTCCAGCAGTTTTTGCAGAAGCATCTATAGAAACTTCCATCTGTTTTAAGCGAGCCTCAATAATGACACTATCCATCACCTTAAAGCATTATTTTCTCTGTTATTTAATCTCTGAATAGATTTTTCTTAGTAGTTGGCCATTACAGCATGCCCCAACATGGTATGAGAGCTAATGGTTTAAAATCTAGCCCTGTTCTTCACAAATCATGCTAAGTCACATCTTTTCGTGATTGACTGTAGGCCACTTGATTTGATGCATGGAACCTCTTTTAAGAGAGATCAAATCTATGATTTCTTTTGAAAATGGCATCCAAGATTGATCTTGTTGTTTTGAATGGAAAAAATATTTCCAATTAAGCCATGGAAACCCTTCTAAAGAAAAAAGGGATATAGAAATATACAAAAACCACCATTCCATATTGAAAGGATGCAAATGAATTTTTTCATTGATGGGAAAATACATGAGGCTATTGGGGTCATCATAATCCATATTTCTCGGGAAATTCATTTTCATACAAGCCAGATTGAATTCCCTTATGATATATGGAAGAAGCTAAGGTTGTTGTCTGACAAAATTGATGAAAGCTAGCTTATGTAGTTAGAAAAGGAGTTGATCTCTCTTGATCCTTATTCGTTTGAAATAATTGAGAATTACCTAACTCATACCAAAGAACTACAATTGAAATTTTGCAATTATAGGAAGAATTATCTGAGAAAAGATGGACAATTGATAGAATTAGTCCTAATGAATCAGTACACACCTTTTGATGTGTTATGTTCATCGTTTTGCACTAAATATATATCATGCGAGGGAGATGGTAATGATTATACCTTTGATACCTTCTTTTATTTATTGATCAGTTTCTAATAGAGGTTGTTTGATGAAAGGAAGCTTGGTAATAAGAACTGAGCTTATCCACTCAAAGGTAAGAGAAATTTGACATAAAAGGAAATTTAACCTCAACAAGAGTATCTCGATCCCAAACCCCAGAAATGTGATGGGTATAAATCAACTCAGAAGAATCATAAGAAGAAGAAATGTACCTACTATGGGAAGGCTATATATTTGGAGAAAACTTGCTTCAAGAAAAGAGATGACTTGGAGCAGAAAGTCAAATCACTTAAAACTGAACGGTTGACTAATTGATCCCCTAACAACTTTAATTTCTTAGTTAGAATGCAATTTTTGCATGCATATACCACAATAGAATAAACGGTTCATCGATTTTGGTTGTACACACCATATGGAAAAGGATGCCTCCTTGTTTTCCTCCCTGAATAATGCTATTGAGAAAAAGATTTACTTAGCATCTGAATTTTCTCTTGACATTGATGGTCATGGAGACATACCTTGTCAACATGGCATAATCCTAAATATCTATCATGTGCCTAGCTTGAGTGCAAACCTATTTTTGGTTTTGCAATTGACATTGACTAGAAAAAATGTTGAATTTTGGATAGATTGGTTTGTTGTTAAAGATTTAAAGAAATATTAGTGGGTTTTCATCGAAGGTATTCTCAAATCGACTGATGGACTATATAAGTTTCATGATATGTCTCAACCCAACACTAAACCAACTACTCTTGTGGCATAGACAAGTACACAAAGTCAACTCTAGCATGAATGACTTGGATATTTAAAATTTATGAGCATATGGAACATATAAACTCAAAATATGGTTGTTGGCCTACTAAAGGTACTTCCACCTGATGGATTTTGAGAAAAATGTACTAGAAAAACACTATCAGGCACCCTTCGACTCTATGAAAGCGTAGCATGCACATAAACCACTAGAGCTTGTTCATAGTGATCTTTGCTACATAAATAAGCCTTAATTGGCTTGTGTCAGGTATATTATGACATTTATTAATTATTTTTCAATATTTACTTAGACATATTTCTTGAGAAATAAGAGCTATCTCTTCCAAAGATTCAATGAATTTAGGGCCTTGGTTGAAAATAAATGTGGTCACTCTATTAAATGGCTAAGATCACAAAATGGTGGAGAATCAAGAATCGACTCTTTCAAGATTACTTACTCAATCAAGTATTTCTTTGCAACATTTGATCCTTATAATCCCCAACAAAATGGCGTGACAGAACAAAAAAACTACACCTTATTTGAAATGGTTCATTGTCATCTGCAAACAAAAAAATTGTCAATAAAATTTTGGGTTAAAATAGTTTACCATACTATCTTTTAAATTGTTTTGATTAAAACTATTAATTTTATCACATGAATATTGATAAAAAACCTTTTAGATGTATTACTTAAACACATATTTGCAATGATTATAGAAAAAAATTGTATGCAAAAAGTCATTCTTACATTGTAATAAATTATTTTGATGGGTCAAAATCATATAAACTTTTTAATCCTATAAATATAATAAAATCAAACTTTAACTTCAATGCCATAGAAAGATTTCAGCACCTTTACACTTTGTAGGGCACGTTTCTTTCTCTTTCCACCTTTATAAACATCCACGTTTCTTTCTCTTTCCATCTTTATCAAAATAAATAAAAAATTATGTAAATATAAAGGGTTATACCAGAAAGTACAAAAGGACCTTTTCTGATTATATTTTATTATTTATTGTGTTTATTAATATTTTTTATTATATTAATTATTAATATATTTATATTTATAGAATATTGGGTAGATGATGATTGGATGGGTTGTGAAAGATATCAGCACCTTTACACTTTTTCACGGGCGTTTTTTTCTCTTTCCACTTTTATAAACATGCAAATTTGTTTCCCGTTTCATCAAAATAAAAATTAAAAAAAAAAATTATGTAAATATAAAAAGTTACAACAGAAAGTACAAAAGACTTTTTTTTTATTATATTTTATTAATTTTTGTGTTTATTAATATTTTTTATTATATTAGTTATTAATATATTTATATTTATAGAGTTTTGGGTAGATGATGATTAGATCACTTGTTAAGACATTTAAGTTATTGGTTCAATTCCATATTTTATTAAAATGTTATTTTATAACGTCATTAATATCAAATTTACAAAAAAATATTGATATACTTATATATATTAAATGATTGATAAACATTGATAAATATGAAAAAATTTATATTAGGTTATGACATATTTCATATTGAAATATATATATATATATATATAATTCAATTAAATTGTAATTATTATTATTATTATTATAAAAAAAATAAATATAGAAATATAGTTGAGAAACATATAACAAGATTTTTAGTTATGGATGATGTAGAGATACTTCCTACATGGCAATTTCAGATGGACATTGAACTAATTTCCCTTTATTGTCTGATCTTATTACATACTTAATAATTAACTGGTGGCATAATTATTCAATATGTGATACCCAATGCGGTGGGAAGGATTATTCAGTAATACATTTTGATGGTAGCTACAAAGGGGAACGTAAGATAAAGCAATGTAATTGGTGAAAATTGATGAAACTCAAGTACTGATCAACTGAGAACAGTACGGCAATTGACCATGATTTCTCCCATGGTGCCTGTAAGAGGGCCAATGTTCCTCATCTTCACCATCAATTCTGCAAACTGTTCGAGAAAAAGCTCTTCATTTTTTGCGTAAGCATTCACAGTTTCCATCGTTTTCCCTTAGCCCTTGGAAAACAATTCTTCATTTGAGTTCAACAGTCCATACCTGCTCAACAAGTTCTTGAAGTAGTAGTTGTCGACTTTGGTAGGACTCACAAAATCCAATGGGGACAAGTTATTATCTCCTCCCGATTTCGGACACCCAAATATGAGCCGACTATAGAAAGATTTGTCCAGGTTGGAGTCTGGCTATCCATTTCCACTCTGGTTGTAAAGACTCTATCAGAAACTTGTGCATCGAGATTGGCCGATCTTGTGACTTCCTACGTAATTAGCATTTGTATTTGTATTTCACTACTTAATAATCTCCAATTAATATTGAATGCTACAAAATGAAATGATTGAGCTGCAAATTATGATGCTGCAAGTTATAAATACAATGTGTATACCTGAAAGGGCCACCAAGTCTACCTCATCGAGACCCTGGCCTTTAAACTTGATAATGAGGGTTTGGAGAGTTGAGTTGAGCAGTGGGATATTGTTGTTGGACCCACTCAAACTTGCAATCCTCAAATCTCTTCTCTCCAGTAAAACTTCCCAGACCCGACCTCCACTCTGATATTATTCATTTATAACATATCACAAGGAACTATTAGTTACTAGATTATAATATTGTCATGGAAATCAAGTGCTAGCAAAGAGATCTATATATGTTATACTAAGATACTGGCTAGTAAAGAGATTAGTATATGATTTATTACCAGGACCACTGAGTCACGAGCTAAAATAGCAAGAATATCTGCACAGGATACAGTTTTGGGACAGGTCTTCTCTAGCTCACACTTAATATGATCAATGACTTCAAATCCTGTTGCAGAGTTATTGTTGGGATTTGATCCCTTCTCACTCACAATGGTTAAACTGTTATCCAACAGCAAAGATGTGTCGCACCCCTATCATGCCATTAAAATTTCACTAATAAATACATACATTTTACAACTAATAGAAATTAGATTAATGTGCATATGGAAAATAATGATGACCTGAACAAAATGATCATGGAAGTGAAGCCTAAGTAAGGATGTTGCCATTCGAGCTTCCTTCATCACCACCTTCTGTACGACCGATTGAACTATTTCTTTGGCCATGGGGCATGAATGGTCACAAAAATGTGTTGGAATTTAATTCCAACTGCAACAATGAACAGCTGTACATGAATCTGATTTGCAGTAAATGTTTCAGCCTGTTCGGTGCAGCAAAGTCGCCTTTGATATTTTTGCACATAAATATGCATTAAAGTTCCAGCTGATTTCCCCTGCAGACAGCCGACTTGATTTTGATAAAGGCATCACCGCCTTGCTGCAATAAATTCAGTGATAAACATTAAAGGATATTTTGTAATATTTTATTGTTTTAATCAGATATTTTTCAGCATATAAATACCGCACAGCAGTTCTGTTTTAAAGTTAGAATGTTAGAAGAAGCAGCAGCAGCAGCTGAAGAATCACACAGAACAGAGGAAAGCATGCAGCAACGTGAAGAAGAGGAAGAAGAATAATTTCAGAACAGTGAAATGCACAGCAGTGCAGAAATTTGAATGTAATTTGTTTTTTATGTTCATCTGTGTGGAACAGAATCGTTCCTTAGTGAATTTCTGAAGTAGATGTTCAGCAATAGAAGTTTTGAAATTCCCTCTGTATGAGGAAGACAAATCTGTAACAGTTAGTTTATTTTGATAAATACAAGTTAAATTTTTCCTGTTGCTGTTATACCGTCACCGTTGCTGAAACACGACGATCAGCGTTGCTGAAACACGTCGTAACTCAAAAATTACCTGACGTCAAAATTACGTTGCTGAAACACCACGAACAACAACTGAAAATTTTTTACGTTGCTGAAACACTGTTGCTGAAACACCTGTTTCAGCAACTGAAAAAAAACTGTGTTGTTGAAACACCGTTTCCAGCAAGCGAATTTTTCTGTTTTTCTCTGTAAAAACAGAGTGCGATTTTTTGTCTGTTTGTTATGGGATTTATCAGAAAATTCCAACATGGTATCAGAGCTAGTCTAGGCACTCAGTGAGTCAAAAACAGAGATTGTTTTTCACTGTAGGAGCTGTAAGAAGTTTGTTGAGCAGATTTTTCAGCAGAGAAAGTTTTTGCTTGTTTTTTCAAAATACAGTCAGTATCTTTTCTTTACCAGTACAGGTTAAGATGGCAGATGCTGGAACAGGTTTGACAAATCCCCAACTGCCTCAGTTTAATGGGAAAAATTACAGTTATTGGTCCATAACAATGAAAGCATTGTTTGCTTCTCAAGGAATATGGGAGCTGGTTGAAACAGGTTATGCTGAACCTGCAGATGCAACAGCACTGGCTGCTTTGACAGCAGCAGAAAGAGACCAATTGAAGGGTGACAGAAAGAAGGATGCCAAAGCCCTCTTTTTCCTCTTCCAATCAGTACATGAAAGTGTTTTTCCGCGGATTGCAGCAGCAAAAAAGTCCAAAGAGGCATGGGATATTCTCCAAACTGTCTATCAAGGCATGGAGAAGGTGAAGACTGTAAAGTTGCAGATGTTGAGGAGAGACTTTGAAAATCTCAGCATGAAGGAATCTGATACAATAGATTCATTCTTCACTCAGGTTATTGGATTGATAACCCAGATAAGATCTCATGGTGAGATTCTTGAAGATAGAAGGATTGTAGAGAAAATCTTGAGATGTTTACCCTCAAGGTTTGAATCTATTGTGGTGGCAATAGAAGAAACAAAAGATCTCTCACAGTTCACGGTAGATGAGCTGAGTGCTTCTCTGTTGTCTCATGAACACAGACTGAGTAGAGGAACAGATTCCTCTTTTGAGCAAGCATTCAAGACTCAGATGTCTTTTGGCCAAAGAAGAGGTAGAGGCAGAGAAAATTACAGAGGTCGTGGAAGAAGCCAAAACAGAGGCAGAAATTACCCTGCTAGCACAAGCGGAAGGAGCTGCAATCAGAACCAAGCTGAAGGTTCAAGCAAACAGCAAGCTCATGGACAAAGGTATGACAAATCCCAAGTCCAATGTCATTATTGTAAAAAATTTGGACACTATGCCAATGAATGCAAGAAAAAACAAAATTACATGAACAATAGGCAGAATGTTAATTTTGCAAATGAAGAAGATAAGAACCCAAAGAATGTGCTGTTAACATGTAACATAGCACAAGACAAACAAGATGATTTTTGGTTCTTAGACTCAGGTTGTAGTAATCACACGACTGGAAATATTGCAATGTTTGCCAATCTGGATGAAAATGTGAAATCTGAGGTAACAACAGGGACTGATGATAAGATAACTGTCAAGGGTAAAGGCAGTGTCAATATCCGAGCAAAAAATGGAGAACAGATGACTGTGCAAGCTGTATACTATGTACCTGGTCTGAAATGTAATCTTTTGAGCATTGGACAGCTCATGAACAAAGGTTACAACGTGTTCTTCAAAGATGATTTGTGTACTATCAGAGACATACCTCCAAGTAAGAAGATCATTGCACAGGTGCAGATGACTAGCAATAGAATGTTTCCTCTCAAACTCAGTGCAGATTTGAAGGAAGGCAGAACTATTGCGGCTGTAACACAAGAAGTCTTTCAAGAACAGGTGAAAGATGTGAATTGGTTGTGGCATTTGAGATTTGGACATCTCAATTTCGGAGGCCTGAATCTGTTGCACAGAAAGGGCATGGTAAAGGGATTGCCGTTGATTGAGAAACCGGACAGCCTTTGTGAAGGCTGCATCTTGGGCAAGCAACATAAGGAAAGCTTTCCAGCAGGAAAGAGTATAAGGGCAAAAGCACCCTTGGAAATAGTTCACTCTGATGTGTGTGGACCGATGCAAATACCATCATTTGCTGGAAATAGATATGTTTTAACTTTTATTGATGATTACACCAGAAAAACATGGGTGTATATGCTGAAACAGAAGAGTGAAGTGTTTGAGAAATTCCGCCACTTCAAAACTCTTGTTGAAAAGCAGAGTGGGCATTATATCAAAGTGCTCAGAACAGATAGAGGAGGAGAGTACATCTCCCAAGAATTTCTGCGTTTTTGCAGAGAAAATGGCATACAAAAGCAGTTCACAGCAAGGTATACACCTCAGCAAAACGGTGTTGCTGAAAGAAAGAATAGGACCATTCTTGACATGGTCAGAAGTATGCTGAAGGCAAAACACTTGCCGTATGAGTATTGGGCAGAAGCTGTTACTTGCGCAGTTTACATCTTGAATAGATGCCCAACTAAAGCTGTTATGAACAGAATACCAGAAGAGGCATGGAGTGGTCAAAAGCAAACTGTCACTCACATGAGAGTATTCGGTTGTGTGGCATATGCACATGTACCGGATCAGCTAAGGAAAAAGCTTGATAGTAAGGGGGAGAAGTGTGTCTTTATTGGCTATTGTGATGAGTCAAAAGCATACAAACTCTATAATCCATCCACCAAGAAGTTAATAGTAAGCAGAGATGTGCAGTTCATTGAAGATGAAGCTTGGGATGGAAGCTTGGATAAAACAGTGAATGTGAAGACAATAGTGTCTCATGAAGAAGAAGAGGAAGGGACAGCAGCAAATAATCCTTCCTTGGTGGCTCCTCCTACACCACAGCAAGTACAACAAACCACACCACAAGCTGGAATCCGAACAGCCTTGAGAAGTCAAGGAAGAACAGTTGCTGTTACACCACAAACAGCAACTGCTGAAACAGCACAGGGATCAAATACACCCTCAAGTTCGGATGGAACTCCAAGCACACCAAGAAGACCAAGATTCAGAAATCTGAGTGAGATTTATGAACAAGGAGAGGTAAGTAACAATACCGGTCTGAATTCATTATTCGCTTTGTATTGTCATATTGATGACCCAATCCATTTTGAAGATGCTGTAAATGAAGATAAATGGATTGAAGCAATGAATGAAGAAATTGGTGCAATACAGAAGAGTAAAACATGGGAGTTAGTGGATCTCCCTAAAGGCAAAGATGCCATTGGAGTTAAGTGGGTTTATAAGACCAAGAGTAATGCCGAAGGTAAGATTGACAGGCACAAAGCAAGGCTTGTTGTGAAAGGCTACAAGCAGCAACAAGGCAGAGACTATGATGAAACCTTTGCACCAGTAGCAAGGATGGAAACAGTCAGAACAGTGTTGTCTATTGCAGCACAACACAAATGGAAGATTTATCAGATGGATGTTAAATCTGCATTCCTGAATGGAGTGTTAAAAGAAGAGGTTTATGTTGATCAACCTCCGGGCTATGAAGTTGAAGGACAAGAGCATAAAATTTGTAAACTGAAGAAGGCTCTTTATGGGCTGAAGCAAGCTCCAAGAGCATGGTATAGCAGAATTGATGCTTATCTGATTGAGAATGGGTTTGATAAGTGTGATGGTGAACCCACACTCTACATAAAGCAGAATGACGGTAAGATTATTATTGTTGTTTTATATGTAGATGATCTGATTTTTACTAGCAATGATGCTTCTCTCATTGCTGATTTTAAAGCAGTCATGAAGAGTGAATTTGAAATGACTGACTTAGGCTTCTTAAGATATTTTCTTGGAATTGAAGTAGACCAAAGTGAAAATGGTGTTTTCATTTCTCAAGATAAATATGTAGAAGCTGTTTTGAAGAGATTTAACATGCAGAACAGCAAGGCTGCTGTGACTCCAACAGTAGTGGGGCTGAAATTAACCAAAGAAGACAGCAGCAAATATTTTGATCCAAAATTGTACAAGAGCATAGTTGGCAGCCTTATGTACTTGACTGCAACTAGGCCGGACATTATGCACGCTGTGAGTTTAATCTCCAGATTTATGGAAAGACCGAAAGAGACTCATTGGCAGGCAGCCAAGAGAATTCTAAGGTATGTGAATGGAACGAAGGGGTTTGGTATTTTATACTCCTCTTCTGAAAGTTTCATGTTGACAGGTTACACTGACAGTGACTGGGCTGGTAGTGTTGATGATAGGAAAAGCACATCGGGATATGTGTTTCATATGGGATCGGGAGCCATCTCATGGGCTTCCAAGAAGCAACCAGTTGTGGCTTTGTCAACAGCAGAGGCAGAGTATGTGGCAGCAACAGCAGCAGCATGCCAAGCAGTATGGCTGAGAAGAGTTCTCAAAGATTTGTGTCATGAACAAGAAAATGGCACAACCATTTACTGTGACAATAGCTCAGCAATAGCATTGTCTAAAAACTCTGTTTTTCATAAAAGAACAAAGCACATAGACACCAAATATCACTTCATACGTGAATTGGTTAACAATGGTGAGATTGTTTTGCAGCACTGCAGAACAGAGGATCAGCTTGCAAACATCTTGACAAAACCATTAGCAAAGAAAGGTTTTGATCATTTCAGAAAATGTCTGGGTATGCAGCAGTTGAAATTAAGGGGGAGTGTTGGAATTTAATTCCAACTGCAACAATGAACAGCTGTACATGAATCTGATTTGCAGTAAATGTTTCAGCCTGTTCGGTGCAGCAAAGTCGCCTTTGATATTTTTGCACATAAATATGCATTAAAGTTCCAGCTGATTTCCCCTGCAGACAGCCGACTTGATTTTGATAAAGGCATCACCGCCTTGCTGCAATAAATTCAGTGATAAACATTAAAGGATATTTTGTAATATTTTATTGTTTTAATCAGATATTTTTCTTCATATAAATACCGCACAGCAGTTCTGTTTTAAAGTTAGAATGTTAGAAGAAGCAGCAACAGCAGCTGAAGAATCACACAGAACAGAGGAAAGCATGCAGCAGCGTGAAGAAGAGGAAGAAGAATAATTTCAGAACAGTGAAATGCACAGCAGTGCAGAAATTTGAATGTAATTTGTTTTTTATGTTCATCTGTGTGGAACATAATCGTTCCTTAGTGAATTTCTGAAGTAGATGTTCAGCAATAGAAGTTTTGAAATTCCCTCTGTATGAGGAAGACAAATCTGTAACAGTTAGTTTATTTTGATAAATACAAGTTAAATTTTTCCTGTTGCTGTTATACCGTCACCGTTGCTGAAACACGACGATCAGCGTTGCTGAAACACGTCGTAACTCAAAAATTACCTGACGTCAAAATTACGTTGCTGAAACACCGTTGCTGAAACACCACGAACAGCAACTGAAAAATTTTTACGTTGCTAAAACACTGTTGCTGAAACACCTGTTTCAGCAACTGAAAAAAAACTGTGTTGCTGAAACACCGTTTCCAGCAAGCGAATTTTTCTGTTTTTCTGTGTAAAAACAGAGTGCGATTTTTTGTCTGTTTGTTATGGGATTTATCAGAAAATTCCAACAAAATGCAGAATCAAGTTATTAGTAGGCTAAGGGTACGACATCGGGAATGACATTATGAATGCCTGTAGCGAACAAAGTAGCAAAAGAGGGATAAGGGAGAGGCGGGGCGACATAGTTATGGCCATCATTCTCATGAATCAACAAACTGCTATCCCAATGTATGAATCAACCCAAGGAACACGAAAGGAAGAAGAGATTGTAGATTTTCGTTACGTGGACGTTTATTTATATTGATGCATGGGCAGTCCTTCACTGCGTTAAAGTTGAAAATTTCAATGTAAGAAGACCGTTCAACTACCCTACTTGACCACACCTTATGCGGTATGATGATGATAGATTCAAATATTTAATTACTAAGGGGCGACATAGTTATGGCCATCATTCTCATGAATGAACGAATTGTTATCCCAATCTGTCAATCAACATAAAGGAACAAGAAAGGAAGAAGAGGTTGTAGTTGTTGGTTATGTGGACATTTATTTATATGAATGGATGGACGTTAACATTGAATTAAAGTATTGAATAAATAATAGGAAGAAGACCACTTAGCTACTACCCTAAACCAAAACCTACGCGGCATGATACTCATTCAAATCTTTAATTGTTACTAAATAATTGGTAAGTCAGCAAGGCTGTAGGTTTTCCTGTCTATTAGTTATTAGAAAAACTACAAAAGAATACACATATCCTAGTAAGGCATTAATTCTAGATGAATACTAGTTGTCCCATATTGCATGAATGAATATTTAGCGGTCCATCGTTCGAAACGATTCACAGGTAGAAAGCGTAACATCTGAAAGTTCCAAGGGCAGGTAGCCGCCATGGTTGTTTTTATGTTTCAAATTCATTTATCCTGCCTAGTACCTTACCTTCCTTTTTTTCCCTATAAAATAGGAAGCAAGAAGCTAAATATTTGCACCAATAAAGTACAATTCCACTTTCAAAAGCTTCAACGTGATTCTCTTCATGAATCTTCGTATATAAAAGTCCTTTAAAAAGCAACCATTCATGGAATTTTGCTCAAATAGCGGACATGTGATTGAGACTCTGTCAGCCGGATGTTGGATGGGCATTCATAAACTATGGTCATCTGACGACCACTCGTCAATGTACATAATCTGGTCGCTACAACCTATGGTGACTTCATTTCGATGACTTCCCTCAACCAAATGTCATTAGCCCAGGGCTCCATTATCATGTCCCACTCTTTTCTGAATGGAGTTGAATTCAATTAAAGTTGGTGGGTTTAAAATTTAAAATTTAAATGGAGGGATTGGATACCTGGGCCATTCACCTCTTAGAACATAATGATGAACTAATCAAAAGAGGGGGTTTAGCAAGTACAGACTAGGACCACCGAGGATACATAAATATGGCATCACAAGAAGGTCTTAGATATCGTAATCATTGTGGTACTAGGAAATCACAGAGAGATCATAATCATTAGTGTTATTAGGAAATTGCGGGCATTGCTCTAGCAACTTTATAATTTAGATGATTACTCTATGTCTGGTAGCTTCGATGGTCTAGCCATTGATATGTTTAAGAGGGAGAGCCAATCTATGTTACCAGAAATGGAAATGAAACGTGAAACAAGAAACAAAGTTGGGAGGTTTCGCTTATAAGAAAAAACAAGATTAAAGGTCAATAATATAAAACAAAGCATTAATTATAAACATCCAATATTTCCATTTGTGAAATTGTAAAGAAACATTCATAAATAGTGATTCCGTTTTAAAAAGAAGTGATAATTTTGTAGATCCAAAAATTTACCCAATCATTATTTCTAAAATTATAGCAAACACTTATGAGAACAAGAGAATTGAAATATAAATAATTAAACGTGTGTGTGTGTGTGTGTGTGTGTGTGTGTGTGTGTATATATATATATATATATATAGATATACTTCTAATAATTCATATGCAAAATGCAAGTAAACTTAATAATCTAAATTTTCAAGCTCATTTTCTAGAATAGTTGTTGAGCTTGAGCCAATTCTAAAAGCATTATTTTGGTCAATAAACGTATTGGTATTATCAAGCATGTCTTTAGAATTTTCTTGTAGCACCTCAAGTGGAAGCTCATCATCTCCATCATCTTGTGAACCACCATAATCCCACATTCTCGTGGGTCCATTTTTGTACTCTAGTTGTTGCCAAGATAACAAACGTAGATTTGAGTGTACAAAACAAAATCTTGTGCCATTTTTGTGCCTAGAAGATTCCTCTTTGTCGAATTTATAAAAGAATATTCACTCCAGTTTCTTTCACATGCAGATGAACTACTCATCTATGAAATAAAAATTAGCATTATGTTAGCAATAGACATCTTAAATCTTAAAAGGAAAATAATCCAAAACGAGCATTAGACTTAATTGCTTAAACAATAAATCAATACATTAAAGGTATTTGTTATTAGGCATATCTGTGAAAGCAAACAAATAGCCAATTGATGAAGCAATGGAGTCTCTGTATCATATTTCATCTACAAGTATATGGGTCCAAGTTGTTCTCTATTGTATGAATAGTCATCATTTTCAAAGTGGTCTTCTTATCTCAAGCACTTTCTCAACTCAAGTCGTAAATTAGTGTGATCCTGATGATCATAATACCTACTTATAAAAGTGTCCCAATTTTGCATCACCTCTACATCTGAAGATGATTTCTTATAAAACCACTTAGGATTGAGTAGGAAAGAAATTGAATGAAGAGGGTTATGAAGCATTTCCCACCTTGTCAGACTAAGTTCCCACACTTCATTTTTTGTGTCTTTGTCAATCCTAGAATTTTCATCTTCCATTATGTCATGAACCTTCTCTCTCATTTGATCCATACTCTCAAACACATTGCCTAAGCATAGTTGATCACTATAAAATATGAGAAGGGTGGAAATAATAGGTGTACTGAAGGTGACTATATCCTCCACCCGCTGCTAGAAATCCTCTGACGAAAAACCAATAATAATTTTCTAAACTTTTGGGCTATCCCCAATATGAGAACCCTTTCACCTATGCCAATCCATCGATACCACCATCTCTCTCAAAGATTGATGCATTTTAATAAGGCGCTGAAACATAATGAATTTAGATGCAAATCTAGTATCGACACATCGAAGAAACTAAATATTTTCATATTTACTATAAATAGCTATCGATGTTGCATAATTAATAATAAAATTTCATAGCATCTTTGATTTAGTTATAGTTTTTGTAACTCATGTAATGTTATTAATATCTTTTAGGAGCAAATTAATGGAGTGCACAGAAAAAGGAGTCCAAAAAATTATTTTGTATTCATCCTCAATCAATCCCCTAACAAGGACATTGTTTGAGGCACTATCTGTAATAATTTGGACCATGTTTTCTCTTCCAACCTCCTCTATTTGCCTCTTTGAAGAGACCAGTTAGATATGGACCATATTATGTATTTCTTATGGTATCATGGGATTTTATGAACATAACTCCTTTTGGGATAGAAACCAAAATATTAATAAGGGGATGATGGTTGACATCTATCCAACCATCTGAGACAATGGTGACCCCATATTTCTTCAAACTATATTTAATGTCATGAATTACAGCGTCAACCCGAGCCCTCTCTTAAGATAACATTACTATCCTCATATTTTCATAAATAGGAGGTTTGTAACCTTTAGGAGTAGTTTTAACTAGATCCCTCACCATTTCCTTCCAATAAGAAGACCTGCAAAGATTGAAAGCTATGTCATTTTTGAAAACAATCGTCCAATGGATGCATCAAGATTTCCCCTCCCTTTTACATCCCATAACTTTTCAAGGTGGGAAACAAAAACCTAATTTTGAGAATAAGAGTGTGGACAACGTACTGTTAATCCACTAGGATTATTGTTGGTTTCAATTAAACCTTCAACAATACATCTCAACTTTTAAAGTTCAATAAATTTTTTATGTAGGAAGATTTCTCTGTTTTAGGTACACTTAGACACAAAGTTATTTTTTCTTTTTTCCCCATTCCATGTAAATGTCATCAAACTCTTCCTACATTTTCTGATTTTTGTGTTTTACAATAAGGGCAAAAGAAAACCTTTGAACTAGTTGTTCCACTTGCTCCTCCACTATAATATTGAGTGAATTTCACAGCTACCCATAGCCTTGCTTCAAAGACTTTTTTTGCTTCTTGATATTATTTGTTTTGGATTTTTTTTAATGCCACTATGGAATATTTCTGTTGGGAAAGGGGTAGTCTAATTTGTGAAGCTAATGAACTTTTTTCCATTGCAATGGGAAATGAGTGGAATAGAGAATATGTGATTATCTATGAAAACCAATTTTAATTTGCACAATTTATATTTGAAAATCAATTAAAAAAAGAACTCGATAATTAGAAAAGTATAACTAACTAAAAATTTGAATAGATAAATTTATTCACATTTATAGTTTGATGTGCTACATGAGAGACTATACTCCTAGAGAAATCATATGTATAATCATGAGGGAAAATACTATTTTTATTGTAGAATTAGATTCAAAACCCTTAAATTTCATAAATGTAATATTTTTAGGCTTAATTATTGTGGTTAGGAGCTAATGGTATAAGTAACTCAGTGTGGATATTGAAAAGTTTCAAGCTTGCAGGTTTCAAGTTCATTGAGGAATTTAGGACATTATATGTCACCGAATTATGTTCATTACGAGTCACTGGAACATATAATAGATTCTCAAGTATTGTTGTAAATATTATCATTAATAAATAAGACCTATATCATAACGCGATTACAAATATTGTAAGAAGCCTTAGTATTACTACAAGGTTCCTTCTCTAAAATATTTACTATTACGTAAGCCTTATTTTCTAATGATGACCTTTATAGAAATATCTAAGATTTTACTATTATTACATTTGGATACCTCCCTCAATATCCCATATTACCCTCCTAAGTACATTGCAAAATGTCTTGAACTAGAAGGTAAATTTTGAAATAGTGAAAATTATGCATCTATTATGAGGGATTCAAATTCACTTCCATTAAGAGAAGCATAACCTTGATGAAATCCCCTTCCTAGGTAAAGAAATAGAAAATTAGATAATATGACATGCACTCATTTTTTGAAGTTGTAGTTACAATTTTCAATATAATAATTATCTAGTGTTTGATATGCAGTTGCCATTCTTAGCCCTAAAAAAGAAAATGTCACGAGGTGGATGGAAATTTATGTTTTCTTTAATTTTTGTTTTCAAAACATCTCCCAAGTTTGTTGCAATCAAATCATGTGGAGAAACAAACAATGGGAAGCATTTTATTTGAATGTTTTATTTTTTTGTACCATGTTAATCTCTTTTCCCACAGTTTGTTAATTTCAAATAAAATTTATTTTTTGAGAATCAGTTTCATTTGTTTCATACAGGATTCATGAAAGGAATTCTGATAAGACAAGGGTAGGGCCATTTTATGCTACCCTAAAAGAAGTCAACCAAATATAACTATAATATGACAAGGCCAGGGCCATTTTCTACTGCCCTGAAAGAAATCAACCAAATTCAATACAAATTTTTTATGGACCTCTTCTAAGGCTAATTCCACCTTTTTTTTCCAACAAGACTCTTCTTAGATAATTTTTGGGGTTTCAGAAACTGGTGCTTGGTCAATTTTAGTTTTCCTTACTTGAATTCCTTAAAAGAAACCCGTGCGAAATTAATAGTTTTTTCTAAATATTTGATTTAGTTAAATGAAAAGTGAGCCTTAATTATTAAGTATTAAGGGGAGGGATTTTCTTGGGGTCAACTTCCTTTTCTTTGTTCAAGAATGTTGAACTAGAGTTACATAGCGCAATGAATCACGGGTCTAGATCAACACATATGTTATCATATTATGGAGGAAAGTGCATATAGAATAAAATTTTTACAAGAGATATAATGAATAGGAAACAAAATAAACACAAACTGGAACAATTATGTATAAAAATATTTGAGAATTAATGACTCTATGAGAGAAATATCAGTAAATGTAATCTCTGTTTTTCAATGAAAAGAAAGTGTTTTTTCCTCATCCCACTTTACTCACACATATTATTTCATTGATAAATACATATCACTTACTAGAATTTATGTTTATATAAGTAATAGTCCCATAATCCAAAGCTAATTTGTTGGTTTATGCAAACTAAATATTCTTTTATAAATTCTAAATATACACACATTCAGAAAGTAGACATTGGTTGGGTTGGGTCTCAAACTTCCAGATGTTTTAATTTACATTTATTTTCTCTATGTAAGAATATTACAAAAACTTGATGAAGTAAAAGTCTTTGTGAACTGACATAGATGGCTAGAGAGCCTGCTTTTGGAAACTTACACTGCCTCTTGAACTTGGCCAATGAACAAGTAAGAAGTTTGGTCTGTCCGGATATCTATATACACACTAGATATTGATGATTACTCTATGATTTTTTTGATGTTACAATAGGATACATGTAACTAAATTATAGCCATAGTGAAGGTTTAAGAGAATAACTAAAGTTTTCACTACAAAGAGAATAATTATAGTTTGTATCTTATTCAGTAAAGGAAGATAAAATTTATAAAAACTCATAACTTAATTAACAGTCATTAACTTAATTAACAGAGAATCTTAATCGAAAACAAACTAAAATTTATTAAGGAGGACAAGTGTTTCACTTGATTCTCATATGAACTGAAGAACTTTTTGTAATGGCCACATATATTCATCTAGAAAGTGAAAATTAATGAATTTTGAATTACAATGAATGATTTATTTATTGTTGGACGGATATATTTATCTGGTAAAGCGAAATATAAATAATTTGTATTTATACGCATATAAAATCATTTTGTACATTAGTATTGAAATCGGGGCATTAGGTTCATCACTACATTTTTTCTATCGTGCTAACCTTTGGATTATATGAGAATTGATGCAAAGACAATGAAAGAATTTATGTAAGCCTATATGGTACACATTTTTGGCATAAATAACATACAAATTTCATTTGGAAATTGAACATAAAGCATGCATTCACTGCTTTACCATACCATGTCCTCTAAGGAAATGAGATTGAAGTTTGTACCTCATATATCTGGAGTTTTTGCATAAGGAACTGAAGTCTGATGATGGCGATGAAGCTAACTCACTAGGGAGCTGAATCTGCCTGTCTTGGGAGTCATCTCTGATATGTGTCTATGCTTCATTTGATGAGTGATGAGTCTTCTCTCCTCTGTGGCTTAAATCCTTGAAAAACACTGGCAGTTGCACAACTAAAAAAGGAAAATAACTTGCACGCATAGTTAAAAAGGGAAAATAACTTGCATCATTGAAAGTATAGCTTGAAAATAAGACTCTCATTTGTGTGACAAAGAATGAAGAGGAATCGCGGAGAAGATATTTCTCTTCTAATTATTCAAAATAGTTAAATAGAATACATTGAAAACATCGACAATAAATTATTGGAGTAAAACTCATCTAAACTTAAGTAAAAATAAACTGACTATGACACCTAGCAGACAATGAAATCAATGTGATGACACATATCATTTAGTGAAATTAATATCTCAACATCCCCTCCTAATCTCAACTGTTACGAGTAGAGGAACTCACAATGCCTAATTGTTCTCTTTGAAATTTCAATACAGTTTTTCCCAATGTCTTTGTGAAAGTATATGCAAGTTGATCTTTGGAACCACGAAAAGTAGGTACTATGTCCCCAGCATTGACAAGATCATGGATGAAATGAAAACATGTGTCAATGTTCTTGCTCTTTTTGTGGAAAACATGATTTTTGTTTATATAGGAATTGTAGAACTTTTATCACAATAAATAGGAGTTGGCTCCTTCTGGACATTTGAAATATCTTTCAATAATCTTCTCAACCACACTGCTTGACAAGTTGTTCAATTTGCTGCTACATATTCTGCCTCTATAGAAGATATTGAAACGATTGATTGTTTCTTGGACGCCTATGAAATCAGATTTGTTCCAAGATGAAAATAATACCCTAGGATAATTTTGCGATCATCTAGACTACCTACATAATCACTGCTTGTATAACCTAAAAGTGAACAATTTTTAGAATGTGTGTAGAACAAACCATAGTCTATGGTCCCTGCAATATAACTTGAGAACCTTTTTGCAACCTTCCAATGATAAATCTTAGGTGACTTCATAAACCTGGAGATAAAACTTGTTGTAAACATGATATCATGTCTAGTTGAAGTGAGATACAACAAGCTACCAACTAGACTTATATATAGTGTGGGATCAACTGATGGTGCTACATATTCTTTGCTCAGCTTGGTGCCTTGAGAAATTGGTGTATCATCTGGTTTGAAATTGGTCATTCTGGGCTTTTGGAGGATATTAGTTACATATTTTTGTTGACCAACAATAATGCCATTAGTAGATTATTGAATTTCAATGCCTAAGAAGTATTTCATGACACCTAGATCAAGCACATAAAACTCTATTTGCATTGCTTCTTCAAAATATTCTAACATAATATTGCTTAGATAAAGAACATCATCTACATAAAGGCATACAATAATAATTTTATCTTCATGAGTTTTGGTATACAAGGTTGACTCATTGCTCCTTCTGCAAAAACCACTTTTGATGAGATAGGTGTAGATGTGACTGTACCAATCTCTTGGAGATTACTTCAAACCATACAAATATTTCTTCAATATGTATACCTTATGCTCATGTCTGGGAACTTCAAAACCAGGAGGCTACTCTAAATAAAATTCTTCTTGCAATATACCATTAAGAAGGAAAATTCTACATTAAGATGATATATTTTCCATTGGTGTTGAGCTATGTCGATAAAATGGTTTTGACAATGTCTAACCTTGCTACTGGAGCAAAGGTTTCACCATAATTGATACCAAATTGTTGTGAGAATCCTTTGGCAACCATCCTTACCTTATGTTTTCAATCTCTCCTTTTTCCTTCACCTTGGTATTATATACCCATTTTACACCAATTATGGTTTTCTCTCTTGAGAGATCAACTAATTCCCAGGTCTGATTCTTCTCTATGGTAACAATTTATTGGTCCATTGCATCAACCCAATGCTTTTCTTTAACTGCTTCTTCAAAATGGTTGGTTGAGATGAAAAAAATGTAAACATATTCTACTAGTCAAGCTCATGCTCTTTCTCATATATTTCTCTGATGTTTCTTTTTTTGTGACTGTCTTCTGAAGATGTTTAATCACTATTGGATTCACTTCTTGAAGATGTACCATTTTTAGAATGGTATGGCTCTTCTTGAACCCACAATCTTGGTAGTTGTGGTGGATAAAAGGAATGATTTGAAGCTTCATCAACAAGATCAGACCAAGATTTATTTTCAAAAAATTTAACATCACTTCTTAGAATAAAATTCTTGTTAACTAGATTCTAAATTTTTTAGGCCTTTGACTTCTCATTATAGCATAAGAAAATATATCTTTCACTTTTATTGTCAAGCTTCTTTCTTAGTTGTTCAGGAACATTTTAAAGTCCTACTGATAAAAAAATTCTAAAGTGAGATACATTTACCTTTTCACCATCCCATGCTTCTTGAGGTACTATATCTTGGAGACTGGTTGTTGGAGATTTGTTGAGAACATACACTGCTATCAAAACTGCTTCATCCCAATAGTCATTTGACAACTTGTTCTCACAGAGCATATATCTGGCCATGTTCATGATTGACTGTTTTTTTCTTTCTGCTACTCCATTCTTTGGTGGAGCATATCTTGTTGTGTTGTTCATTTTGATTCCTTGTTGTTGACAAAAAGCTTTGAAGTCAATGGTGTTGTACTCTCCTCCTCTATCTAACCTAAGGAAATTTAAAGGCTTTCCACTCTTCTTTTCTTCTTCTACTTTGAATTCTTTGAACATTGAGAATGTATCTGATTTATTTTTGAGAAAATACACCCATATCTTCCTACTATAATCATCAATGAAGGTTAGAAAATAAAGACTACCACCAATGCATTGTGTCTGCAATGGGCCACATATATCTGTATGGAATATCTCTAAAGGTTTTATGCTCTAGAGGAAGATTTCAGAAAGCTATCTCTTTTATGCATTCCTATAATACAAATTTCACAATTACAATCTTTTTCATGTAGCCTAAGGAGACCAATGGCCATAGAATGTTTATGAAGCAGACTTAGACTCTTGAATGGGATATGGCCATACCTAGAATTCCATAGCTGACACTCATCTATTCTTGACATATTATGGGAAAGAGACTATGAGAGATTTCAACTTCTACGAGTCAATGGAAACATCTTATTCTTAGTTTTGTCAACCTTTTCTATCAGTCTTCTATTGGGTGGTTTTTCATAGATATAACATGTGTTCCCTTGGAATATTATATCATAACCATGTTCCATCAATTGACCTACACTAATGAGGTTATGCTTCAGATGTGGAACATAATAAACATCAGGTATGCATTTCTACTACTTTTGTTTGGTAAGAATAGGGATAGTACCTTTCCCTTCAGCTTTAATATAGGAACAATCTCGAAGAGTAATTTTTGATCTTGTGGAAAAATCAAGATAAGAAAGAAAAATTTTGTTAACTATCATATAGCTATTGCAGCCACTATCCAGAAACCAAAGGTTCTCGCTACGAGTGTTTTCAGAAAGATGGCAAGAAAGAAACATTGTCTCAGAGGATTCTCTTCATAATGCCCAAAATTATTGTAGTAATAGCATTGAACATTAGATTTTCTCAATGTTCTACTTCTTTGTGTTTGGTTTTCTAGAGGTCTCCATTTCTCGATTTCATAATGATGTTCTAATTTTATTCTACCTCAACCTTTACCTCGCTTGTTTCCACCTCTATATCCTCTGCCTCCGCCTCCACAAAGAGAGAGTTGTTCTTTGAAATTTTGTTCCATGGAATCTTATGCCAAGTTGAGTCTTTTTTCATGTGCCAAAAGTGATCTAGTCAACTGTTCTATTGAGAAAGTTGTAAAATCTTTGGATTCCAGAATGGCTATTACAACCATGTCATATTTCTTGGACAAACTTCAAAGGTATTTTTCAACAACCTTCATATCTCTAATGGTTTCACCAATGAGTTTCATCTTATTTACTATTCCCATGAATCTAGTCATGTACTGGTCCACATTCTTCGTGTCAAGTCATATTCAAGGTTTTGAACTGATCTCTCATTGTCTGCAATTTAACAATCTTCATTGTATTGTTACCAAATATCCCAAGATTATTTTTTTGTGGATGCACTAGTTATCTTGTCAAAGACACAGTCATTGATTGAGTTCTGTATCCAACATTTGGCTCCGTGTTCTTTCTTTCTGAGTTCAATAGTTGCATCACTATGATTATTGGTCATGGTCTCCCATGGTTCTTGGGTCAGCTCTACATTGGCATTGTGAAGTGTATCCCAACACTCTTGGGCTTGCAGAAATCTCTTCATTCTGAAAGACCAAAACTCATAATTTTTTCCAAGCAGAATTGGGGTCTATGGAAAAGAACTGGAGGAAGCCATTCCTTCAAATGCGGAAGTATGCCTCTTTGTTTGTTTTTTTTAATTCCCCTTTTTAAAATTTTTTTTAAATAAAAAGCCACCTCTTATCTTAAAAAAATGCCTTTTCTTACAATAGAATAGGCTCCCCTTTTCTAAAAATCTTTTAAACAATATATATATATCTATATATATATATATATATATATATATATATATATATATATATATATATATATATATATATATATATATATATATATATATATATATATATATATATATATAATTCTCACTTTTTAAAGCAAGGTGTTATATGAATCTTAAGAACACCCTTCAAAAAAAAACTTTGAAATAAATCCTTTTTGTAAAAACGCTTTTGAAAATAATTATTTAAAAAGATTTTGTAATAACCATTTTGAAAAAAAGGCTTCAGGGCTCATTTTAAAAGGATCAATTTTTGAAATAAAAGGTCGACTTCATGGAGAAAATGATTGTCATGTGTTGAAATAAAATGTGGACTTCATTACGAATTTGTGGAGCACCACATAACATCTTGACTTCATGGAGAGCAATGCAATAACGCATTTTTTTGTTTTATGGGTTGCATTGGACCACTCCAATTTTTTTTATCTTAGTGATTTTCCTTTGAACAATGCATCTACTCGTCAAGTGTGGAGGCATATAATATAATTTTACCATGGTTCAAAATAAAAATTCGAGAGCTTCAAATTATTCTTACAAGATATATCCATAGTATATTGTATCAATGAATGAAACAAACTTTACCTTCAGTTAGTAAAAGCCTTTACTAGTTGAGGCTAGAGACTTGCCTTGAAATTTAACCAAAATAGTCATAATAAGTTGCTGCAAAAAAAGTATTTGATCACCAATCAATTTCGCAAATAATCTTTGGATATTTTAGTGATTTAGAAGGTTCAGAAAGATGACCTTCAGATCCACTTTAGATTCTACTCGAAAACCTTGGTGTCAAAAGGAGTTCTCCTTTGCATATTAGTTTTCTCAAATAAATATGTTGGATGTCTTCCTAAACGTGTTTCCAAATATGCGCAAATCAAAATAGAGTCTTTAGCTTCAGAACTCGATGAGTACCTCAAAATTTTTCCTTAATTTATCCTCCATCACTCTCACTAGGCTCAAGACTATTTGTTAATATTTAGGATATATGGTAGCTTCAAGAGCAAGCACTTCATATACCCTAGACAAGTCTCCAACATTGGCCTACAGTGCATGATTTTTGCACAAATCACATACTTTCTACAAAACTAAGCTAACAAATAAGTCACAGTACTATTGAAGGTGACGAAGATCATATAACCAAACAAAAGGGCCTTAAGATATGTGTCATCATACAGAGTCAAAGATTTCCAACATAAAACTAGTGGGTTAACCAATAATAATACCACCAATTGATGCCCTAGATAGATACACCTTCTGAATGATACAAGCTTCAATAAATACAGTCTTCAAGAGATGCCAAAGATTTCCTTCAAACAAGGTTTGCAAAAGAACTTGAAGGATGCACAATGCAAGTTTTTCTTTTCAATTTCCTTAATGTTGAAATGAACAAAAGGAAACTAATGCACATACAATCAATCAATATTTTTACAAGAACGAATACTTTACAAGAGTTCCTTTTCAAAAGAAATGACGACTTTTACGACCCTTTCTTTTGAACAAATATTAATCAACTATAAACTAACTTTAACAATGAATTGATAGTGATAAAGAAATCATTTAAAAAACACTAAACAACTAAGGCCAAAGTAGGGCTAGAAAAGGAAACATAAATTGATTTCAGAGACCCTTAAATTCAAAAAAGAATAAAGACTACTCTAGCGAATTTCTTCATCCAAAATAAACATAGAACTTTTGACCTTCTTCAAGATGTAAAACACAACCTTGACTGCAGAGCATATAGAGTGATATTCTTCATAGATTTGTCCATCAAAATAGAATAGCATGAAGCTAAGGAAACCCTTAAAAATATCTATAAATTGAACCAACAATTTTGACCTTTCGAAAAATCTTCAATGTTTCCACAGGTCTCAGAATAAAGAGAGATAGATTAAACAAAAAAATTCAATCTCCCTTAATGTGTACCTTTTTCTCCAAAGGTCCAAAATTGTTTCAGATATAGAAAATGCAAAAAATTCTTGAATATTTGAGATGAGAATCAATTTTATCTTTTATAGATATAGTTTGGGGCTTAAGGAAGCTGACTTTCCCTAAAAACAGAGCTTAAAAAAATAATTTTAAATTTCAATTGTTTATTCCCACATGGAACAAAGCTGCCTTGGAAGGAAGCATACTTTGAAATTTCTTAAATTACCTTTTAATAATTAAATTATTTATTTTTATCATTGACGACGGAGAGATGTCTTCATCCTTAGGCTAACCTATCATGTCATGCCACCTCATCTTCCTATGGGTTTTTTTCCCACAAGATGGGTGCACAATCTTTGACGGTACACAATTGTGAAACTATCTAGAGTCGCAAGGCATGTCATATGCCATTGGAATATTCTCGATGAAGAGCTTCCAATGATGGTGGTATTAGGAGAAACTTGACTGATATTTTTCCTCAAATATTCAAACAAATGTGTGCCTTCTAGGGTTTTTCATGACATCTTCCTTTAGAGCTTCCAACTGATGAAAATTAGACAAATATTAATAGTGTTCAATAACAGTTGTTGGCATCAATGACAACACCATTCAAAAATCTCCCCATTTTTCATTGATGGAAACACATAATCCCTTTGTGATCATTGCCCCCCCTGATTTCATGCCTTTGATCTTCTTTTCCTAATTTCTCCCCCCCTCTGACATTAATGGAAAAGGGTGACTTCCCCTAACAAGTTATATGCTTTTATTTCATGAAACATATTTTTTCTGCCCCCTAAATAAATGCCTTTCATGGCTTGCCACAATTAGGACCTTCTAAAATTTTATTTTGTAAACCTACTACTCGTCAAACTTACTAATTTCCCCATAATATTGACGAATGTTCTGATGACTTCTTCACATTTTCCATCTTTCAACTGTTCAACGAGTCCCTACCACTTATAAAGACTCCCCCTCTTCATCATTCATAGGACTGGGAGTCATCAAACTGGATTCTAATATCATATGAACCAGCACTTCAACTAGATCATCTTGAACTTCAACATCCTCGATTATACTTGTTGATTCATCATGACCTTTCACTTTTACAAAACTTGAAATAATTATTGTAAAGAATTTTTCATTTACTTGATCTTCTTCCTTTTTATTTCTTCTCCAAACCTTCTTGTACCTGATGTTAGGATTGTAATTCATGGAAGATTCCATCTTGTACTTGCAATCGCGAGCTATATTCCCACATTTATGGAAATTGTAACATTCAATGTTGAGCCTAAATAATGGAGAAAATGACATATACTTCCTACTATCAAAGTCATCGTGAAACCTATCATGCAATCTTGCAAACTTGCTTTTAGGATTTTGATAACGTCTTTGATGATTATCCATATTATACATATTGCAATCCCTGGCCATATGTCTGAAGTTACAACATGAGAAAAAATAGCCATTAAACATGTTAGGGTACTTGGATTAGATGTCTTGTCTTCATGATCTTCTACAATCATTCTTCTTTCAAGGAGGTAAAACATTTTTAACCTTCTTCTATCCTTCATCTTAATTCAGACTTTAAGGGATCCTGCTATCATCCTTCTCATCAATGCTTCTTTGTGGAGACTTGGAGCTTGTCCCTTCATCACATATAGCTTTTCCTACTACTTCTACCTTCATCTTCAATTGAGCCAATTCTTGATTATTCCTTTCAATATGATGCAAGTGTTAAGATTTTTCATTCCTTGAGCTTGTTGATTTCAATGAGAGCTACGTCAAGTTCTCCTTTCTTTTGAGCAGGGTCTCCCTGAAATCTTCCTTCCAACAATTTCATTCTTTCTTCTCCCTCTTCTACTTGCAATTTTCGAAGAGTGATATTTTTAGTTTCTTTGTTGAAGTCTTTCATTTGTTCCTTATGCCTTTCATTTCTTTCCTAAGCTTGTCTATTTCTACAACAATTGTATCCAATTCCTTTTTCTTTTGGCTAACTTCTGCCTCATGCTTCTGAATAGATTCTTGTAATTTATTTTCTACTTCTTGTACCTAGAGTTGTAAGAGAGAAACTTCTACTTTGAGAGTGTGATTTTCCTTCTCTTTTTTATTCCATTCTTTTGAGGCATTAATTAATGATTTATCTACATCCTCTTATTCTTCTTCATAATTATTGTCAAATTATTTGATATGAGGATCTGATTGATTTGAAGCACGATTATCAAAATATTTATCTTGACCTGTATCTTTTCTACCTGCATAGAGATATTGAAGTTTTTCCTAGATATGTTTGGTTGATGAGCATTGACATACATTAGATTTCATAGAATATAGCACATCACTTAGAATGAAACTCATAACTTTTGAATTGTACCTTCTTGATTCATTATTAGATGTGTCTATAATAATAACTAAAAACCATACATTACATCCAATACCTTGCAAAAAGGATTCCATTTTAGCTTTCCAAAATACAAAACTTGATTTAGTGAATAGAGGAATTGGACCAAACCGCCTCTCTTCATCAGCTGTCATAGGTTCTGAAAGTATTTCAATATCAAGGACTTCCTTAAATTCTTGTGAATGATTTGCGGTTTTCTTTCTTGACTTTCCCGTCTTGATTCACTGAAGATATGCCTTCCAATTGTTAAGCTACAACTGAAGGAACTTGCTCTAATAATGATTGTTTGAAACACTGTGAGGGGGGTGAATCAATATTTTTGTTTAATTAGTATATTTCAACTTTAAAATGCATTAATTTACATTATCATCATTTGTAATATAAATCAACAATGGAGAACACCATTCAATAATGTGCAAACATCAAGATAGTAGACAACAATATTTTTAGGTGGAAACCCTTATAGGACAAAAACCATCGAACACTTCTTAATATTTGTCTTTAATAAATTTTACATCAATATTTTCATCTCCAAAAAAAGGAGGCTTCCACCCCAAGATTTACAGGCTCCAACCTTAAGGACACTCAAACGCCCTGGTTCACCAACTCCAACTGGAAGGATACTCAAACACCCTAGTTTACAAGCTCCATCCTATAGGATGCTCCAACAACATGTTTACCAATTGCAACTGGGATGCTTTAATGCCCTGTGCAGGCTCCAACCTTCCCTAGCACCACAATTCCTCCTTGAAGTGTTCTCAAGCTCCAACCTAAAGGAGACTCCACTCTACTGCCTTACACCTACCCTGCCACCCTGATTAGCTGGTGGACCACATTTCACAATTTTCAGACTAGATCCACCTATGCTCAATATCATAATAATATGTTGTCAAAACAATGATATACTACCCTTTTACTTATATTGCTACCAATGTGACACTTCACATCCTTTTATTTTGCTCAACATTCCACAACTAAGCTAATATAATATGTATTGTACAAAATAGCCAGCCACTACAATCATCATCACTGTCATAAGCTGTTGTCACTACTAACTTGTGCCCACATGAAAAATCCAATGTGCTTCAATTTTTTCCTATGCTTGAACTTAAGCTATCTCCATTATTGCCACTAAATCATGCAAGACAAATGTGTTTCCTCAAACCGAGTAAACATATTATGGCCTATATGATAATGTTGTATGTTCAAGGACAATGACTATGTAAAGGCTATAAAAACGCTGGTGCAATATCATAACCCTTATAGAAGCATCAATGTTAAGCCTCTAATCATTGGTATTACCCCCTAACATAGCACATAATCTTTCTATCAATCTTGACAACTTATATCTTCAACATACATACCTTAATCCTTATGAGTGCATCCACATATATCCCAGTAAACTATTTTTTTTCAAATAGGGTCAGGCAATAGACAAAACTTAGTTTAACCTACACCTAAACTTTTTGTGTAAGAATTATCTCAGTTGATCAGTAAATTTTTGTACAATTCTCAGTTGATCAGTACTTGAGTTTCATCAATTTTCACCAATTGTGTTGCTTTATCATATGTTCCCCTTTGTAGCTACCATCAAAATGTATTACTGAATAATCCTTCCTAACACATTCAGTTATCACATCTTGAAAAATTATGTCGCCAGTCAATTATTAAGTATATAATAGGATCCAACAATAAAGGGAAATTAGTTCAACATCCACCTGAAATTGCCAGGTAAGAAGTATCTCTACATAATCGAAGAAATGTGGCTTAATGAGTTATTTCATAGAAGATCTTGAGATTAAATCATACTTGATTTCTCTGTTCCCTCTTTCAAAGTCATCTTCTTTAAAAACAAAAACTAATGGAAGTTTTGGGTTTCGTCAAGGTGGTATAAGTCATTTGGATATCAAAATGACATTCAAATATTGCACTATAAACACTATGATTATTATGAATGCATATCTTTCATAACTAGAGTAGTCCAACATAAAATTTCAAGCATCGTCCCCATCACATATTAACCATCCTAGATCCATCTAACTCCAGATCTATCATGCACCGAGAGGGATCAAATCCCTCAAGGTGCAAATCTTCTTTTTGGAGTGTGGAATTTGAGTAAATGTTTTGCACCTCGAGGAATTTGACCCCTCTCGGCGCATGATAGATCTGGAGTTAGATGGATCTAGGTTGGTTTTAGTTGAGGTCGACAATGAAACATTTTTATATTATCATTATTATGTATATGTTTGAGATAAACTTCATACTTCGAAATTTACATTATGTTTTCTTTGTTTGACATGACTATATCATCATCTTCTTTAATTTTATTTTTGTTGCTTGCCTTGAATGGTTTGTATGTCTGCGCTTGGATGCTTTGAGTGGTTTTTGTGTTTATGTGATTGGATTTGGATGGCAATGTTTGTGAATGTTACAATTGTTGTGTTATATTTTTATATGTGTATGTAATTGTCTATTAGTAATTAGTTGGTGATGAAGAAGGGAGATAATCTTGTCGATATTTTGCAAGAGGATTGATACTGCACATATATTTCATCTAATTTTAGGTATCACAACATTTTACAATTAATAATTCTTAATAGTGTCCCTTGAGGTATTACTAAATATATTTTGAAGAGTATTTTTAATAATTTACTGCATCAATATTACTCTTGAAATGATTTGTTTCATTGCTAATGTTTGAAATAATTTATTTCCTTCAAAATATTTTGATGATTTTTTTTATCTATAGTTTCTTTTGAAAAAATAAAGAAATAATATAATTTTGATTTTTTTAATGAGTGGTCATATTTAAAAATTATTTTAATTATGTGTTGGTTTTTCCATCTTTTCATATCGATCATATGAAAATGATAGTTGAGATTGGAAACCATTCAATTCTTTAACTCGAACTATTGTAGTAAACATCATACCCTGTCTCTCTTTCTCTCCAATACTAATAGGTTGAATTACAACAACACAAAAATTAATGCAAATTGTCAATCATTTTTTTGTTCTCACACTAAAATCAATGCACATCGTTAATCCAATCACCTTAAGTTAATGTACCATCATACATTGAGTTACATCAAATCAGAAATCATCATCTACACTAAAATCAATGCATCTAATGCACACAATTAAATAAGATTAGAAAACATCTACACTGAAATCAATGAATCTAATGTAAGTAATCAAATAATATTAGAAATCAACATATACATTAAAATCAATGCATCTAGTGCAAGCAATCAAATAAGATTAGAAATCAGCATCTACACTGAAATCAATCCATCTAATGCAAACAATTAAATACGATTAGAAATCAACATCTAAACTAAAATTAATGCATCTAGTGCTAGAAGTCAAATAGGATTAGAAATCACCATCTACACTAAAATCAATGCATCTAGTGCAATAAATCAAATAGGATTAGAAATCACAATCTACACTGAAATTAATGCATCTAGTGCAAGAAATCAAATAGAATTAGAAATCACTATCTACACTGAAATCAATGCATATAGTGCAAACAATCGAATAGAATTCGAAATCAACATATACACTAAAATTAATGTATTTAGTGCAATAAACCAAATAGAATTTGAAAACATCTACACTGAAATTAATGCATCTAGTGCAAGCAATCAAATAGTATTAGAAATCACCATCTACCATGAATTAAAAAATTTAGTGCAAGAAATATCATTCCCTTTCTCCCCCTCCATATATATCTATATCTCCCTCCATCTCACCTTCTTTGTCTCTCTATCTCACCCCCAAACATACACATTCTCTCCATCTCTTCCTTTTCACTCCCCCTCTCTCTCTCTCGCTCCACTTTTCTCTTTGTATGTATTTCTTCTTATCTCCCTCTCTCCCCTTCCAAATCGATCTCTTTGTCCTCCCTCTCTCCTCCTCTCTCTCAAGTCATCTCTCTGCCTTTCTCTCCCAACTCCCTCTCTCTCTCTTTTCCCTCCAACACTATCACTATCTCCCTCCCTCTCTCATTCTCTCTCCTTTCCTCTCTCCTTCTCTCTCTCCCCCCTCTCCCCCCTCCATCTTTGTGTCTCCCTCTCTCTCTTACCCTTCTCTCCCTCTCTCACTCCTCTCCTCTCTCTATTCATTCCTCCTCTCCCATGTCCTTCCGTTTGTCTCCTTCAATGCTAGAAATCAAATAGGATTATAAATCACCATCTACAATGAAATCAATGCATCTAGTGCAAGAATTATTCTTACATCTATCCCCCCTCGTCTATATCTATATCTCACTCCATCTCTCCTTCTTTGTCTACCTAACTCACCTCCCCTCCCCTAACACACATGCTTTCTCCCTCGATATCTATATATCTCTCCCTCTCTCTATCTCTCTCTTCTTCCCTCTCTTCACCTTCCATCTATATATTTACCTCTCTCTGCATATCTTCTGTCTCTCTATATCACCCACAAAACATACACAATCTTTCTACATATTTATCTATCTCTCCCTCCCTCTTCCTCTCCCTATCTCTCTTTATTCCCCTTCTCTCCCTCTCTCCCCCCTTCTATCTCTCTTCCCACTTGCTCTCCTCTCTTCCTCTCTCTCTCCATCTCCCTTATCACTCCCTCTCTCTTTCTCCACCTTTATCACTCAGTGTCTTTCTTCTTACCTCCCTCTTTCTCTCCCTTCCTCTCTCCTTCTCTCTCTCACTTCCAAGCTCTCTTCATTCCTCTCTCTCCCTTTCTCTCCTCCCTCCCTTTGTCTCTCCCCCTTATCTCTCTGTCTTTGTCTCTCTCTCTCTCTCTCTCCACCCTCCAACTCTGTCATTATCTGTCCTTCTTTCCCCCTCTTCTCTCTTTCTATCCTTCTTTATCTCTCTATCTCACCCTAAACATATACAGTCTTTGCACATCTCACCCTTGTCAATATCTCTCTCTGTGTCTCAACTTTTAGAAAAACTCTATGTGATTCTTCTTCCCTCCCTCTCTTTCCTTCCAACTCCATTTCTCTATCCCTCCCTCTCTTATCCTATCTCTCAAATCCTCTCTCATCCTTCCTTTCTCTCCCTTTCTCTCCCCCCCTCTAACTCCCTCTATCTCTCCACTTCTATCACTTTGTCTTTGTTCCTCCCTCCCATATATATATAGAGTTAATATATATCATGATATATTAATATATATTATAGTATAACAAATTTATAATATTTTTTTTTCTAAGTAAATCTATTCTATTAATATGAAACAAAATATGATTACAATGAGGCACAGGCCTTAGCAGTACTGAACATCATCTATCAAAAATAACTTGAATACCCCATCGATGGGGAAACCAGTCCATGAAGGAAAAAAGAACCCACTTATGGGTCATCAGTCTTGAAACAAAAAATATAAAAACATGGCAAAAAGCCCAAGAAAGTTTAATCAAAACAATCATTTAAGAAAAGAACCAATCAGCAGAAGAGACACCGAGCTGGCATAAGGGTGACATGTGGCTACCACATGTCATAACTTGAGGTCATCCAGGGAAAGAACCTCTTCGATGAGGCATGCATACTGATACCATTCATCTTCCTTCTCCGACAAGTAGGTTTGAGGCCCACGAGCCGATTGAGCGCCACCAAAGCTCCCAGCAACTGCATGTGGCCTTGACTTGTCGACCACTATACCACTAGGTGTTTGCGTGTCTCCAGATTTTCCTTCCACAGCATGCTGACCGCCACCCAGTGCCTTTCCATGTAGGGTGACCATCTCCTCATCCATCGGTTGCTTGCCTAAGTCTCGGTCACTCCTGAGCCTGAGAGCATCCCATTGTTGCGCCCTAGTGTTTCCTGACAGAGCATCCTATGGATCGTTTTCCTCAGAGAAAATGATGGTGATAGTGGCTGTAATGATAGGTCTGTTCAGGGTGCTACGGAAGCGAAATTGTGTCGAGCGGGGAGCAAGGTGAGGGGGAAGAGGAAAGTTGGTTGTATGGACAGCAACGTCTCTTCAACTAGCTCCTTGAAGCTATGTGCGTCCACGACCTCTGCAGATATCAGGATACCTACCAGAGAAGGATCCATAAGGGTTGGGAATGTCAGGGGAAGGGGCGGGGGAAGCAGAGTCAAGGCTAGGCATCGCAAGAGGGTAGACACTACCACCATGACATCCTCTTCTTCTGCTACGCATTCGGTGATGAATGCATGCCATGGAAGAATGCAAAGTCGAGCTATCAATGGGGCAGTTGGCTAAAGGATTGAGTAGAGAATGAGCAAGGGAAGGCTAGGCTAATGTCAAATTGAAAAGCTTGGTTTGGGAGAAGTGATGCCCATTACCAAGGTCTACACAGCTTAACAACCAGCAACAGCTCCCGGTAACAGTGCAAGAACAGGGTTCAGCAGCCTGAGGCGGACATATGCTATGGAGCAGGGGGGGAAGAGCAGCATTATGGCGAGTTGAATCCATTGTTGTGTGCATGATGGGTAAATCTCGGCCAGAGTAACAATTTAATGAAACTTGCAGGCTGCCATGAATTCATTTCAAGCTGGCATGGGAGGGAACGCAGACGGCCATGTGGCCCATCCTCTCACCGCCCATTAGTCTAATCATTATAAATGGCTTGGTTGTCACCCGCATCCGGGTGTGCTTCTTCTCCCTGAGCCATTTCAATCTTCACCAAATCATTGTATTCCTTTAACTGGAGTGCAGTGGCAATAGTGGTGAGCGAGCCTGCATGTAGAGCCATTCCACTATCCACCCCTATGTTAGCTAAAAGATCAGCCACTTTGTTGCCATCCCTACGAATGTGTTTGAAATTGACTGCTCTGTGGGTAGAGAGCCACATTTCAATGAGTTCAAGTCTTTCCGCCAATCTCCAGCTGTTGACCACTTTGTTTGACGGTGTCCCCTGCAAAATCTTATTAACCATGTTTATGAGAATCTGAGAATCACCTTCAATCAAGAGTGGGAAGAAACCATGAATTTGAGCTAAGAGAAGCCCCTGCCATAACCCTTATAATTCAGCCGAGTTATTCGTATACCATCCATTTGATCATATGTACGTTAGAAGGGGTGTGCCTTTATGATCTCTGAATACTCCTCTGAATCCTACTTTGCCTGGATTGCCTTTCGAGGCTCCATTGAAGTTAAGTTATATCATGTGTTGGGGTGGAGGGATCCATTTGTTTGGTATCTTTCTCTTTAATGAAGGTTTACCATGGATTTCCAGCTCTTGGTTCCACCGTAGTTTCTAGTTGGCCCATATATTTTGTTCCTGTGGAAGGGAAGGAAAGTCTTCTTCGTGCCAAGTTTGAAGCAATAAGGTTTCCCGAAGGTTTTGGAAAACAGTGTTCCAGAGGACTTCTAAAGGTGAGGATTGGTCCTTGAAGATGCGTCGATTTCTTTCTTTCCATATTGTCCACATGAGAAGGCGTGGGATAAGTTTCCATTAAAAGTTTAACAATTTTCTCTTATATGGATTCATTTCCCAATTGCGTACAGTGGTGGGGATATCCTCTTTAATTCGTCCATCCTTTTGGCATTGGAAGCTTACTTTTTCCCAGAGTCTGTGTGCTAATGGGCATGAATTCATGAGGTGCATAGTGGTTTCTTCCTCTTTCTTGTAGTTGGGACATATGGAGGGCCCGTGAAAGCTTCTCTTCCGAAGATTGTCCCAAGTGAGGATTTTATTTTGACAGAGTAACCAAAGGAAAGTGGACACTTTTGGCCAAATGTTGGGGGCCCAGACTTTGTTCCAAAGAGGATCTTTGACTGTGTGATTCCTTATGATTATGTTGTAAGCCTCATGTGTGGTAAAGGTTCCTCTTGCCTCATAACCCCATCTGAGTACATCCTTCTTATCTGAATAGCGAATTTTCCTATTAGAGAGTTCTGCCTCCAGATTCTCCTGAACAGAATCTGTGCCTTGCCTGATGATGTGATCCATGCTTATCCACTGTCTATATCCTTGCGATGTGGTGGGCCTCTAGTATTGATTGACTTTTTCCATCACTTGCACTTCCCAGTCCGGTATTTTTTGAGGTTTGATCAGTTCCTTTAGCCTGGATCTTTGCTGCGAAGAATCTTCCGAGAACCTTGTATTATTACCATCCCTAACTTCCTAGAAGCTGTGTTGTTGGATTAAGTCCTGGTGTTGTTTAGCTGCATTCCAGATTAAGGATCCTCGGCCAAGTTCTGTGAGTCGGATTAGATCATCTACAGGTCAGTTGTTAGCATATTTTGTTGTCTAGAGGATAGCCCAAGGAGTGTGCGGCGTCGTGAGCCATTTCCACCAGATGCGCGCTCCCATGACAGCATTACTGTGTTGGGGATCACGAAGCCATGTACCTCCTGAGATTTCTGGAAGGCAAACTGTGTCCCATTTCACAAGAGACCATTTGCTATTTTATCCTGAGTTGCCCCACATAAAGGATCTTTGAAGATGTTTGATTTCCTTGAGGACCCATTTTGGTACTGCCAGAACAAAAAAAAGATATAGAGGCATAGATTGCAAAATAGCTTTGATTAAGACTAAATGGCTAGCCATATTTAGGGATATGTAAGTCTAGGATGAGAGGCGAACTTCCAATTTTTCCAAGAGCAGGTGCCAAGATGAGTTCTTAAGAGTTGTATCAGTCATGGGAGCTACCAGGTATTTGGAAGGGAGAGCAACTATCGGGAATCCAAGGATACGAGCTATTAAATATTGAGTAACAACAAGGGTATGAAAGAAAAACAATTGGGATTTAGCCTTATTTATGCTCACTCCAGAGGAGGCATCCGAGAATTCAGTGAAAAGGGAGTTTAATTTGAGAGCTTCTTGGACCAAAGGATGGCCAAACAGCATGTTATCATCCACGAATTGTTGGTAGGTAAAAGCAGGGGAGTTAGGAAAGGAGAGGCCTCTTAATTGTTGGGAATGCAGAGCTTTTTTGATGCTTCTTCCAAGCCCTTCTGCCATCATGATGAACAAAAAAGGGGATAGGGGATCACCTTGTTGAATTCCTCTGGAGGGATGGAAAGGGGTGAAGGCGATACCATTGACCAAAATGGAAAAGAAGGTGGAAGATATTAGACTCCTGACCCATCTAACCCAGGGAGGGGAGAAACCAAAGGCAGTCAGCATCTTTTGAATATAATTCCAGCTTAAACTATCAAAAGCTTTAGAGAGATCTATTTTAAGAAGCATACCTACTTTTTTGGACTGCTTCAAGGAATGAATACTTTCATGAGTGAGAATGATGCCATCCGTGATTTGTCAGCCTTCCACATAGCTTGATTGCTCTGGCGATATGCGTAATGGTAGCAACGGTTTTAGTCTGAAGGCAATAACTTTGGAAGCTATTTTGTAAATGACATTGCAAAGAGCGATAGGCCTGAATTTATCAAGTGTCTGAGATTGTGCTTCCTTGGGGATGAGGGCGATGAAGGTTGCATTCATTAAGGGAAGCATCCATCGATTAGTCCTAGATTCCTCAACGACCTGCCAAATATCCTATTTAATTAGATCCCAATAGTTATGGAAAAATTTGGAAGTAAAGCCATCGGGGCCAGGCACTTTTCCTTCTTTTAATTGTCGCATTGCATGTTCCACCTCCTGTAAAGAAATTGGCCTGAGGAGGAGCTGATTGTGTTCCTCTGTTATGATTTTAGGGATATTCTTGGTTATCTTCTCTATGGATGGTTTCCTATCTATTTGAGGTTCTTGGTGAACCTACTTGAAGTAGGTAAGAAGTTCTTTTTCTATATCCTGATGTTTTTCCACTCGTTCTCCTTGCCTATTCTGGATGTGAGTGATGTTGTTGTTCATTCTCCTCTGAACAGTAGTGCGATGAAAAAACTTTGTGTTTATTTCGCCCTCCTTAAGCCATATAACTCTTGAGTTTTGCTTCCATAGTATTTCTTCTTGCTTTGCTCATTATGATATTTATGCCTGAAGGTGTTTTTCCTGCTCTGAGAGTTCCTCTGATCTACCGTCCATGATGATCCTTTGTTGTAATATTTTCATTTCTTGATCTCGAGCATTTTGTGCTTGGAAGATATTAATATTATAATATACTAATATTAATATTAGATTTAATGAAATTTTTTTGCATACCATGATAACAAAATTTTCAAATATTACAACTTTGACGTGGAAATATTTATATCTTTAATGATTTTAATATATCCATAGGATATGGTTTTCCTTGATTCATTTTACAAATATTTAATTAAAAGAAATATTAAAAGATTTTGGAGCAAGATTTTCAATTATTTGTGTTGAAATAACCTTTTTACTTTATTTTATGAAATGGTATTGCATTTAGTAAAGAGTAAAGATGTTTAAAATTGAACGTCACTTGGAATTTTAATGTGGTAATTTTTTTTGTTGAACATAAATTTATGATCCATTCAAATTCAAAGTATATGATAAAATAAATATTAAACACATAAGATAATTGTATTACAATACAATTATCTTATTCCTTTAATAGTGATTTTATCATATACGTTGAATTTGAATAACTATATAAAACATTTAAATTAATTATTTTTATCTTTAGATTTTTTAAAATTTTTATTTTGGCCCACATGAGGAAAATTTCAACTTTGATGACAAACAGACACGCTTAGACATCATACTGGGATGTAGAATGCCCCTCTTAGTGAAATAATGTAATATAAATACAATGTTCATTATATGTTTAAAAAAACTTAAAACACTTCGAACACATGTGAACTAAAGAAAAATAGTGCATACGACACATGGTTCAGCCTTATGATGTAGTTTTGCAAGTTGAAGATGGATGTGCATGTCGCACTCATCATAAATCTCATAACAAAATAACACAACAAATTGGCACAATTAAAGGGTAATACAACCAGGAAAATGACATGGATATTTGATCGTCAAATGCTAAAGTGTATAAATAATAAGAGAATAAATAAAACGCATTGGCACAAGTGTTAATCTTATAATATCCAGAGAAAATTTTGGTGGTCATAGGGATTATTTCCTGAAAATGTCTCTTTATCCTTCCTCGTTCACAAGCTAGATGTGGGTGAAAATGTGTCAGGTGCAAAAATATTTCAACAAAATTGGTATGTCTTCTCCAAATACCTTTCAGAGGTAAGGTTGTTTTTGTTGACGTGCAATGTTCTTGATAGAAGGTGATTATCAATAAGGGCTTTTGTTTTTCATCTTTTTCCCTACTTTTCCATTAAATTTTCCACATATTTCTATAATTAAGATATATATATATATATATATATATATATATATATATATATATATATATATATATATATATATATATATATAAGTTTATTATTATGTATATATTCTTTTTTTTGGTATTGGATTTTTTATAATTTTAATTTAATTATTAATATTTATTAGGCGGATGGTAGGGATATAACTTCTATGAAATATTTTTATAAGTGAAAAATCAAAAGTTGAAATTTATCTTACAATTAATTATGCACAGTTATCATCTTTTGAACATGTGGTACGAGTGAGTCATGGTATTGTAACAAAATTTATTTACAAAATAGATTAAATGGTTAAGAATCTTGCAACATGTTTTTAAATAAATAAATAAATAAATATATATATATATATATATCTATATATATATATATATATATATATATATATATATATATATATATATATATATATATATTATTTTTATAATTATTATTAATGATGATGATAATTAACGTCCACTAAGACCAATGTGGCCTATCGGACATTTAAAATGTAAGAGATTGATTGCAAATTTTAATATTTGATTTCTATGATCAAAAAGAAGGGAAAGAGGCGCTTCTAGATCACTGTAGTTTTGTCGACTTAACAAGTCAAAAAGATTAGTAGTGTGGAAAATGTTTTGAAACTGACTGTCCAAGAGAGTTTTTTTCATCTTCAACCTTATTAGTATCACAAAGGTGACAAATTATTTTGTCTCGGGATGTTTTGGGAATAGACCAACCTTCGGTTTCACTCCAAAACTCATGAGAATTAATTATTATCTTTGCAATGCTCATTTTCTTTTTAGCATAGGTCAAGACAAAAAGAGAATTCCAGTTAGAAAGAGTGGGGTTGATCACCTCCTTACTTCCTTTTCCCTTTAGCTCCTTTATTGTTTGTTTGTTAAGTTGTTAGTGATCCTCTAGGTTTGACAAACACTAGGCTCATTTGAAATATGAAATATGAAATATATATATATATATATATATATATATATATATATATATATATATATATATATATATAGATATATATATATATATATATATATATATGGTTCTCTATGAAGGGATTCTTTGATGTGAATTTACTGGTTCAATTCCCTAGCTAATTGGGGTGATATATTGGAAATGTTGAATATATATCTATATATATATATATATATATATATATATATATATATATATATATATATATATATATATATATATATATATATATATATATATATATTCAAAACCCTAAAATCTAATACTATCATAGTCCCAAGTATCGACCCATTCTGCCTTTTAGTCTTGATCATCACCTCCACTCATGCATAGTTTACAACACACTCCCATCAGTCGTAATAGCGCAACTTGTAACTTAAAGTCGTGGCTCCCGATTATCGCCTCCATAGCACAAATGCATATCAACTACAGGTTGAAAATGTGTCATCATGGCATGCCCTCGATAACGATCATGGACTGCTCACACTGAGTTCATCGTGTCGCTGGTGTCATCACATGAACATTGAGATTGTCAAAGTTTGAACAATGCTTAGAAATCATTGTTGGACTTTGGTGCTGGGCTAAATCATGAGTTCGAGGCTCCAAACAACAAGACACTATTGCAGACTAGGGTTTATCTTTTCTCCTCGATTGGGGTTTGGGACGAAGATATTACCATAGTCCGAGGTTGGATGGGAGACCACACAAAGTTTTAATATTGATTGTTCGATATAGTGGAAGCTTGAGTGAATAGTAGACAAGAGGGTGATAAGAGAAAACCATAGGCTAATCAGTGAGAAATAGGGTCAACTAAGAGCTAAGCGCTTTTAGGATTCATTGTTCACCAACAAATATATTTTTTAAACTAATCAGAGCAAACACTACACGAAGCAACATAATCAACTAAGAGCTTTTAGGATTCATTGTTCACAAGCAAATTTTTTTTTAATCAATGTTCGGGTTCAAGTTATGTTTTAGATCTTAAAACCTCCCCAAAAAAAGTTAATGAAAAACAATGAAAAAGAAAGAAAAGGAAGAGGAGGAGAAAATAAAAATGTAAAATCTTCATTCAATTGTATTTGCAAAATCAATTGTTATGGCATGGAAATATGTTAAGAATTTATTCATATGTGGAAATCCATTCATTAGCTCATGGAGCAATGGATTATTGCTTATTTATTATTACTAATAGAAGTAGAGGCAGTGTTAAAGGATGCGTTAAGATATTTCACGTAATATTACTAATAGAAGTGGAGGTTGTGTTGAAAGATGCACTAAAATATATGTGGTAGAAATGTAGTTGAAAAAGACTATTACAACCTAAAGGAAGAAGCAATGAATTATATGGGAGATTTCCATGTTTTCCTCAAACATCATTTGTTCTACTCAAACATAATAACAAAAGTGTCCTAAGACACAAATTTTGTTAATAAAGGAAAATAAATTATATAATATGAAGGAGCTTACAACAATCACTCATTTCTCTTGGGAGAAAAACAAACTTTAAATGAGCTTATGTCCTGAATTAATTTAGTGATGGATAATTTATTTCATGTGACAAGTGTCCATTTACATTTAATGTGATTCTAACAAATCTCCTAACAAATTTCCAAATTTGATTCCTAAATAACCGCAGTTTTCTAGATCTCAAATCTATTAGAGAAAATAAATATTCTAAAAAGAGTCAATGACTCTAAATAGTTAAATATTAAACTATTTAAATAATTAAATACTAAACTATGTACTTTGGATCATAAATCTAACATTCCGCCCTTTGATCCGAAAGTACATTACAAAAAGTATCAATTTCTTCCCTAAACTTAGTAAATTTGATCCTACCAAGTGATTTGTGAAAATATCTAAGATCTGGTCTTTCGAAGGACATATATCAATTTGATGATGTTGTTTGTGATGAGTGCCTTGATTTAATGATAATTTGTGTCAATATGCTTTGTTTTAGAATGGAAAACTAGATTTTTTGCAAGTTTTATAGCTGACTGATTTTTGATGAATAATGATGTTGCTTTTTCTTGACAAACACCCTATTATTGCAAAAATGTGTGCAACGAAACAATCTCACATGTTGCTTAACACGCTAATATATATTCTGCTTCTACCGAAGAATTTTCCACTATTTCTTTCTTTTTTCAACTCCAAGAAAATGTTGAGAACCCCATGCTCATCAAATAACTTAATATTGAAGCCCAATCTTCAATACTTCCACTAAAATATTCACCTGAGTATCCACCATGCACAAAATTCTTAGTCCTCTTCTAGAGAAGACCAAAATCTTTCATACCCTAGATATATCTAAGAACCCTTTTTATTTTTCCTTGGTCCATGCATAAATCACAAGAGAATAGTAACTAATAAGTTTGGACGAGTGGTTGTCAGAGAGATCAACCTACCAATCAATTGTGTGTCAGTAATATTGTTTACCAATTCTTCCCTTCAAATTTTGAAAGTTTTAAGTTTTGCTCCATTCGGGTGAGAACATACTTGCAATTTTGCATTCCAATATTTTTAGTAGTTTAGATGCATATTTTTTTTTATTAATGGAAATGTTGTTTAGATTTTGAAATACTTCATCTCCAAGATAGTAGCGGAGTAGTCCCAGATTGTATTTTGAATCCAACTCATAATTCCTTCTTTACCTACACAATATTATCATTGTTGTCTCTAGTGATGATCAATTCATCAACATACATAACTAAAATCTCCATATTTTTACCCTTTTGTTGTGCATATAAGATATCATCTGATTCACTAAGCTTAAATCCAACCTTGCAAAAATACTTGTCCAACTTTCCCATAACAAGCTCGTGGAGCTTGTTTCAACCTATATAATGCCTTAATTAATTTACAAAACTTTGTGTTCTTGTACTTCAAGTTCAAAACCAAGAGGTTGAGTGATATAAACTTCTTATTGCAAGTTTCCATTGAGGAAGACACGTTTTACATCCATTTGATGTATATTCCAAACTTTTTGAGTTTCTAATGCGAGCATCAATTTGATGGTGTTCCATTTTTTCATAGGCACAAATAATTCCTCATAATTTATTTTGTCTTATTGTGGAAATCTCAGTGTTCCATTATATTTTTCGATTTCTCTGTCTATATTATACTTGAATTGGTAAATTAATTTGCATCCGATGGGTTTCACATTTTAATGAAAATCAACAAGTTTCCAAGTATTATTTTCCATCACTGAATTATATTCTTCAGCCAATGTTTTTTCCATTCTACATGTCTTACTCCCTCTTTGAATGTGGAGGGCTCAATGAAATCATTGGTTAGTATGGAAGAATTTTCTTCATTTCTTTTTTACTTTATTATGCCTATTTTGTTCTATTGATCTGGTCTGGCATCCTTCAAAAATTGAATGACCCTCCAGGTAGTTGATGTGACTTGTTTGTGGATCTGAATGATCACCATCATCACAATCATATTGATATAAGCAAAGGATCATCAGTTATCCGAAGGTTCAGGAGGTATAGAGTCACTATTGCATGAACTACTTCCTAAAGATTTAGATGAACTTCCAAAAGATCTAGATGAAGTAGGTGAACTGGATGAATCATTTTCTGAAGAAGGCCATTGAATCTCATACAAATGTTGTGTACTTGGTTGATTTTTCATTTTTCTTTTCTTTTTATCACCATGATTTTCCAATTTCTATAGAAGACTTTCTATCTCTGTGGCACTCTTTCTTTATGTTTCATCAAATATAACATCTCAACTTATATTAAACTTTCCATTGGACAAAATAACACATCCCTTATTTTCATCGGAATATATGAACAATATTCACTTCAAACGTCATAAATCGAGCTTAGTTCTCTTTTCTTTCAGACTAAGGCATAACATATTGAAAAAAAAACTTTGATATGTTTGAATCAATGTTTGAGGCCAAACCGTGCTTCATATGGTGTAATTCCATACAAATAAGTAATGGCAGATATGTTCGTTAAATAGACATCAACATGTATTGCTTCTTCCTAGTATGAAGGACTTCAATTCCTCTTCCCAAATACTTCCTCCCTTTCTACAAACTTCTCCACAAGAGTGTCAAAACTAAAATTCTTAACTTCGCCACTAGCTTGTAAGGATTCATGATAGTGAGAATATGTGGGATAGAGAGCCTTGAAGATAGTTGTGAGAGTAATGTCCATTTTAAATCCAGTGGCTTCTACATCATGCATGATAGCTCTAATTTCATACGCTAGGACCAAGGGATCATAATCCTCAAACTCCAAGTTGAATATTTTGATTATCAACTAGACTATCTCAAGCTATGAGTATGATTCATATAAATCTTTCAACTTATTTAATGCATCAAAATCATTGGTAATTGGAATTATGTGAGGACTCACCTCTTCATTTACAGATGTAGCAATCAGGGCATAGGACTTGATGTTCATTTTCTCCCATATGGTGAATTATTTATCGTATGTGGGCTTGGAAGGAATATTGTCACCTTCTCCTTCACAAGCACCCTTCCATAGGTCATTAAATATAAGAATATCCCTATTTGTTCTTGGCCATTCATGGCAGTTTTCTTTTCCATTCAGCACCACACCAACAATGGATATGAGAGAATGCATCTTCACCAATCTATGATCTATTCTCTAAGTTGAGGCATTAAACACCTTCTCCAAAGAAAATAATCAGTCTCCCCATAAGAAAAAATATACAATGGACTTAGAAAATCACTTCTCTATGCTATGTCAACAAACAACAAGTTTATTGGAAGAGTTTGAGGTGTAAATGCAAATTTATTAATTGTGTCATTCTGGCATAGTGTAATACCAATGCAACATCATTGCATATTGTAATATCAACATAATTTTTCACTTGAGTTGAAACACATGTCGTTGGTCAATCTATGGAACTAAAGTCTAAGTGATCCCCTGCAATGACAAGACACAAATATTGGTGATCGTAGTCTCCAAAAGTGACTTCTTGATCACAATTTAAACATTTTAAGAAAAAAATAACTGCACAATGTACATGACGTGCAAAGCTTATATTTGAAAACTTTTTTTACTTTATGTAAATGAAAATCTAGTGAGCTCAAATCTAGTGAACAATGCTTAAAATATTAAGCAATGATCTCAAACATTAAACAATATTTAGTATATGAAACAACGGGCTAAAACATTAAGCCACATTTAGGATATGAAACAATGCACTCAAACATTAAACAATGTTCATTCTAGTAAGTTATTTATGAATCAACAACACGAGTTCAATCATTAGTCCCACATCAGTAAAAGAATTGCAAGGCTTAAGTTATTGGAGATTCCATCTTGCTTAAATTCTTTTGCATGTAATATGATTTTCATGCCATTTAAGGGTTGTATAAACTAACTGATATACCTCTAGATTGTTTTCAATGAGAAAATGGGTTTGATCAAGCAATTTAGAGGACCATGTGAAGCCTTGGGCTTAACTACATCAAAGACAATGTTTTGAATCTCAGATAGCTCAAGAGAATGGAGAATGAACCACTACAAATGAACCAATATGGTCAAACTTGTAATATCAATATTGGTAGAGAATATTGTTGAGTTATGTAACAAAGAGGCAATCAATGCAGGGTGTACATTATGATCAAAGAAGAACTTTTGCACATGCATGAAATAACTTGTAAATATGGTAATGAACACACATTTAACATGCTAAGAGAGATAGATATGCAAAGTTGTTTCTCCCAAGGCAAGAAATCAACAGAGTTACAGGGGCAAATGAATGCCAGCATTAGGACATGTTCTCTGATACCATGTCAGGCTAGGATGGTAACTCGTGAAATTTATTTTTCCATTAGGATAAGAATTAATATATAAAATAGAATTATGACCCTTGGGATTCATATTCCCAAGTATTTTCCTATTCTAGGTTCACTATTTACATATTTACATAAATTCATTTAATCTTGGAGGATTAGGTGTCCAACATTTTAGTTAACATGCATATTGAAATATTTGATTTATAATCCACATTAAAAAAATTATTGTTATTAATATTTTTTTAAATATTATATATCAAGTCCAAGTTAAGAATGGAATAAATTACACATTTTACAATGAAAAGTAAAAAATACAAGAATTTTTTTAATTTAAATTACTTCGTTTTTCTTTACAAAAATAATATATAAGTATGGACATTGAAATATTTCATTTATGACTAACATTAGAATTTTTTGTTATTAATATATTTTTATTCTAAATATTACATGCCAATGAACATTAAATGAATTACACATCATGTCATGTTGATATGATATATGTCTCATACTAAAAATGAATCACATATATTTTTAAATGTAACATTATGGGACAACATCTCCCTCATAGACACAAGAAAGAAGCACTTTACCGCTTAGTATGGGAGATATGATTTTCATTATATCGAAAGAAATAAAATAATGCTTACGTAAAAAAAAAGAAGTTAAAATGTTAATAATAAAAAAGTCTATCAATATGGAACATACTCAATGTCTACTATAAATAAATAAAATCGATTTTCTCCTTAAATACACAACTTTACACAATTTTATGTATGAACAGAGGAAATAATTAATAATAAACAAATTCTAATTTCTTCCATAAGTGCTTTTATTTTCTACATTTTGGTGTGAGTCATATGCATAATTAATTCATTGTCCACCTTAAATAACACAATTTTACATCAACTTTATATAGTGTGATGAAGTAATTGAAAAGTAATTGATAGTAAGAAAATTCTAATTTCTCCTATAAGTTATTTCTACCTTTTAATATCAGCAAGGTATATAATTCTTTCAGTGAAATCTTTAATTATTTCTCACTTCTTAGTATTTGGGAGATGTGCATTTGAATATGTACATTAAATTTTATATGTGTGTGTAATTATTAAATTTTATTTGTGTGTGTAATTGTGTGTGAGTGAATATAGATATAAATATAGATTTAAATCAACTATGTTTGTGCATGTGTTTGTGTAGAGAGATATCTTTTATTCTATTGAAAAGTTTTTTTCCATTAAGGATATCACATATAGAATTTAAAAAAATAATAATAATAACAAAAATATATATATTAAGAGAGAGTTCATATTCTATGAATATATGTTGTCTATTTTTTAATATGAGAAGCATATATTTAAAAATACACTAATAACAAAAAAAAAAACATTTAAACGTGGAGAACATGAGCAATAAATAAAATATTTTAATGTCCACTAGGTATATATTATATTAAACAGTTAAAAAAAGTCTTTATGATTTAATACTTTTTTATTGTATTACTCAAAATTATATATATATATATATATATATATATATATATATATATATATATATATAACTAGAGCCAAGAGCCAACATAGATCCATTTTAAGATCTGATGTATCAATTGTAGAGATGGATAAGAGCTTTCAGGATGCATTCCTTTTTCCAAATTTTGCACCCAATTTTTTTTTTACCTTGGAAGATTCTTTCTAGGTGCTTAATAGATATTAGATCATGAATTTATATACTTAAATAATATATATTGAAAAATCAGCTTGATTTCAAATATGTGTAAAGCTAGAAGGTAGAACATTGAGCATCTAGTTAATGAGGATTTGAAGATTTTGTTGAAGTATAATAAAAAATAAATAAATAATTTATTTCATGAAAAGATTAATTAAAAGGAAAATTATGTTTTGGTTCAAATATATTTAGTTTGGAAATTTTCAAAATTTAGAATGAAAGCCAAATGACAATTAATGAGCTAAGATTTATGGAGTTTCTATGAATTTACAAGGATGTGTAAAAGTCAAAAGAAAATAGATAATATTGATATTTTTATTTTTATTTTTTATATTATTTTTACAAATGATAGTTTTGTGTGTGGAAATAAGTAGAAAAAGGGAAAAAAATGAATAGTGAGCAAAAAAGAGGAAGTGCTTGGGCACAAAATTTCAAGAAGAACTTGCAAGAGATTAGCTTTATTTATGCCAATAAGTTAGGTTTATTGATATTACTATGTTGGATAAACCAGTTAAATTAGAATAATTGAATTTGGTATAACTCTTATGTTCACCTAAAACCAATTTTAATCTAAATGTGAATGTTACATGAGAGATGGTGTTGACACCTAATCCTTGTGATTGGGTGAATTAATGTAAATAGATAAATAGGAAATATGAACAAGCATTGGGAGACGAACTGAATAGTCTCTCCCTTATTTATATAATTAAGACCTACCTGAAGGAATAAAATAGTCGAATCATTTTTTCCTTATGGAGTTACTACCTGGCCTGACATGGTATCATAGCTAGCTACTTTTTAGCTCTTGTGCCTTGTAACTCCCTTTTCTGCTTTCATATACCTGCGCTACTCCTCCATACAATTAGTTGCGCCATATGTTTGCCATATTCCATTTATACAGACCTGGTCCCTTCACAATCGCTGCCAGGTCTAAACATTGTTTACCTGCACTGTCTGGATTGTCCATGAACGTTTCATTAAAAAAAAGGCGATGTGCGTTAAACTATCCATCCGCTTTACTTACCATTCAATTTGTATACGCCTTTCAGTCGTGGTATAATATCATTTGTAACAGATCCCTGGCATGATAGGCCTAAACCCTTAGTGTTCCATAAAAAAAAATACAATGCGACCTCTCCACCATTATCCATTTCTTTGACAGGCTCCCTAAAGTTTTATCATCATCAGCCAGAATAAACATTTCTCTGTTCTTCTAGACAACGTACACAACTGATAAACAAGTTTTCCATCAACCCGAGCTCTCTATCCACAATTCTCATGGCCCTCCTTTGTCCACAATTTTGAGCTCTCTATCCACAATACGGGTTCCAACCATGAGACAGTTGGAAGACCAAACTTTCCTGTCTGAAGCCGACTCTAATCAATATGATTTTGCTGATATGTCTACGCCGGTTGTGACTAGTGTTTCAGCAGGTAGCCCTAAGGTACTGCTTCCTCCATTTAATAATGGTTTGAACAAATCTCCTAGTGTTGAACTTGGTGTCGTCTGTGGGAATAACATTGCTCCGTTGAATAAAACTGTTGCTCTTGTTTTGAAGAACGCCGGTATTATAACATTGTTTGGCATTGTATATAACGTTGTTTTGGCATATAACGCTGGTTTCAACAATTTATGAAGTTTGTTTTGGCATTGTATTAACGCTGGTTGACATATAACGTTGTTTTGACATATAACACTGGTCTCAACGGTTTCTGAAGTTTGTTTTGGGAAATAAAGATGGTATTTACCTTGAAGTTTTTTTTGGTTAATGCCATATGTATGCTGCTCCATGCGTTGAACTGTATGTTGCTCCATGCATTGACTATTTTGGACGTTGGCTATATATATTAAATGGCCTAACTATAACTACAACAAGTATCTAGACCCTTTGAGTTGTAGTAAATAGATCGATGCTTTCCAACTGAATGATAGTGAAAGATATGTTGTGATGGCATTAGGGCTTATGTTGTTTGTTGATGACATGACATATATTGTATGATTTTAGTTGATTCCATTTTTTGGAAAGTCATAGCAAATTATTATTAGTGTTTTTCTATGAATACTATAATTATTTTTGGGCTTAGTTCAAATTTTTATGATGGAGAAGTTTGTTGAAAAAGTGAAGGGTTTGGAAAAGAAGACAACTCTTCTTGCACACAGAGAGGATAATCTTGCTCAAGATTCTTCCAGAGAAAGTGGTAGAAGAGATTTCAGAGGCAGGGGGGGCAGAGACTCTCAAGGAGAAAAGGAATATTTGCACTGCATACACTGCAAAAGAAATGGATCACATGACGCCTCTACATGCAAGCTACCATGGGACAAAATTGAGCAGAAAAGAAACCAACAAAAAAGTAAAATTGATGATACAGACAAAGATAAAGCACCTGAATCTGCTCACTATGTTGTGGCACAATGTAACATTGGAGTAAATGAAGACTTATTTAATGATTCACTTGCTTCTTGGAAAAATGATTGGTTGCTTGATTTGGGAGCAACCTGCCACATGACTCATAGAAAAGATTTTTTTGAAGATTTCACTGACAATTTTGATGGAGCAGTATAATTTGCAAGTCAATCAAAAATCAAGCCATCAAGGCTTGGCACAATTAGGCTTAAACTGCCTGCTCTTCCAGACTTTCTTCTGCATCATGTTCTATATCTCCCACAGCTCAAGAGAAACTTGCTGTCCTTGTTCCACATCCGCCAGCAAGGTCACTCCATTCATATGTTTGATGGCAAGCTTGAGGTAAGAAAAGCATTTGACCACTCACTTTTCATGAGGGGAATAAAAGAAGAAAGGCTTCTCAAACTGCAAGGAACCTCTGCTCATGCACAACATTTCTCATACAATTCTCATCATGAAGAAGGTACACATCCATCAAGTTTATTATGGCATGCTAGATTTGGACATTTGAACTATGACAGTCTCTGCTTGTTGAAAAAAATGGTGTTGCTGGTTTGCCTACAATTCCTAGAAAACTTAAGCAATGTGATGCTTGCATTCTAAGAAAGCATAGCAAACAGTCTTTTCATGATTCACATTTAAGAGCACATAGAAAACTTGAACTCATTCATTCAGATTTAAGTGGTCCAATGCCTGTTCCTTCTACAAATGGAAATAAATATATCATGACATTTATTGATGACTACACCAGAATGTGTTGGGTTTATTTATTGAAGAACAAATCTGATGCTTTTCAAACATTCAAGAATTTTCATAAATGGATTGAAAATGATGCACAATCTCATATTGGGTCTATTCACACTGATAATGGAAAAGAATACACATCAAATGAATTTGAAAATTATCTTCGCCAACATGGGATCAAACATCAAACAACTTTGCCTTATAATCCCCAACAGAATGATGTAGCTGAAAGAATGAATAGGACGATCTTAAATATGGTACGCTCCATGCTCTTCTTAAAAAATGTAAAGATAATGTGTTGGGCTGATGCTATTCTATGTGCTGCATATATAAATAATAGATGTCCATCTAATGCTATAAGAAACAAGACTCCATATGAAATGTGGTATGGACATGTTCCTTTGGTAAAGCATCTCAGGGTCTTTGGTTCCACCTATTATGCCTTGATACCAAAGGTACATAGAAACAAACTTGGTGCTAGAAGTCGTAAGTGTATCTTTCTAGGATATTCAAACACCTCCAAAGCATACCGCCTCTATGATGAAGTAAATAAGAAGTTTGTTGTATCTAGAGATGTAGTTTTCCTTGAATCATCCAAAACTGACAATGTTGTTGAGCGGCAACTTGATCGCTTGGATAGATTCGCAAAAGCAAAATCATTTCAAGAATTTGATAATCAATTTCCAAATCTTGAAGGGGGGATTCCTATATTAGATCAACATGTGGAATCTTCTTCTGAAGAACACTCTCCCCCGCATGAAACTCCAACAACGGATGATGCTTTAAGTGATGTAATTGATAGAATTGGGAAACTCAATCTTGATTCAATTCCAACTCAATCAACGGAGCAGCCTAGACCATCTGAGAAAGGTCCCCCAAAGTGGATGACAGAGACACTTGAAAGTATTCATCCTGATGAAGTTGGAAAGATAGGAACCAGAAATTCAAACTGGCAAAATGGAGGTGATGTAGATGACTCTAATTCACCTATTCATATGGATGTTTCTTATGATTATGAATTGAACTTGTCTACATATTTTGAACCAACTTCCTTCAAAGAAGTTTATTCTCATGATGAATGGAAAGAAGCAATCTAAGAGGAGTATGGTGCCCTCATAAAGAACGAAAATTGGAAGCTGGTTGATCCTCCATTACGAACCAAACCAATTGGCTGCAAGTGGGTCTACAAGAACAAGTATAAAGCTAATGGCTCACTTGACAAGCACAAAGCTAGGCTTGTGGCAAAAGGTTTTGCATAGAAGGAAGGGGTCGATTATGAGGATACTTTTGCCCCCACAGCAAAATGGGCTACCATCTGGACACTCTTTGCACTAGCAGCTCAGAACGATTGGAAAGTCCATCAAATGGATGTAAAAACTACTTTCTTGAATGGAGATCTAAAAGAGAATGTTTTTATGTCCCAGACTGACGAATTTTCTGTGAAAGGACATGAACATAAAGTATGCAAACTTGTGAAGTCCTTGTATGGCCTCAAACAAGCACCACGAGCCTGGTATGAAAAAATAACTAAGCATCTTCTGAAACTCAATTTCAAACATTTTGATCTTGATGATGCAACTTTATTTGTCAAGAAAGTTGGCAAAACAGTTGTATATCTTGTGTTATATGTAGATGATCTTTTGATGACAGGGAACAATGAAAGCTACATTGCATCCATAAAGAAGGAATTGGGGAAAGTTTTTGAAATGACTGATTTGGGATATGTTCATTACTATCTTGGCATTGAAGTAACCCAACATCCAAAGTCCATATTTCTTTCACAAAAGAAATACATTGGAGATCTGTTGAACAGGTTTGGCATGACAGAGTGCAATCCTCTCACTACTCCAATGAAACAAAACTTAATGCTCACATCTATTGAAGGAAAAGAATTTGAGGATGCAACAAAGTATAGACAGCTTGTAGGAAGTCTCAACTACCTAACTACTACCAGACCAGACATTTCGTTTGTTGTTGGAATCCTCTCCAGGTTTATGCAAAATCCTTGTGAGGGACATTGGTCTACTACAAAAAGAGTTCTAAGGTACTTGAAGGGATCTCAAGACTTTGGAATCAATTATACACAGGTGGATGACTTCGGTTTGATTGGATACTCTAATTCAAACTTCGTTGAATTCAGACTTCCATCTAATGCTATAAGAAACAAGACTCCATATGAAATGTGGTATGGACATGTTCCTTTGGTAAAGCATCTCAGGGTCTTTGGTTCCACCTGTTATGCCTTGATACCAAAGGTACATAGAAACAAACTTGGTGCTAGAAGTCGTAAGTGTATATTTCTAGGATATTCAAACACCTCCAAAGCATACCACCTCTATAATGAAGTAAATAAGAAGTTTGTTATATCTAGAGATGTAATTTTCCTTGAATCATCCAAAACTGACAATGTTGTTGAGCAGCAACTTGATTGCTTGAATAGATTCACAAAAGCAAAATCATTTCAAGAATTTGATAATCAGATTGCACATCTTAAAGGGGGGATTCCTATACTAGATCAACATGTGGAATCTTCTTCTGAAGAACACTCTCCCCCGCATGAAACTCCAACAACGAATGATGCTTTAAGTGATGTAATTGATAGAATTGGGAGACTCAATCTTGATTCAATCCCAACTCAATCAACGGAGGAGCCTGGACCATCTGAGAAAGGTCCCCCAAAGTGGCTGACAGAGACACTTGAAAGTATTCATCCTGATGAAGTTGGAAAGATAGGAACCAGAAATTCAAACTGGCAAAATGGAGGTGATGTAGATGACTCTAATTCACCTGTTTATATGGATGTTTCTTATGATTGTGAATTGAACTTGTCTACAGATTTTGAACCAACTTCCTTCAAAGAAGCTGCTTCTCATGATGAATGGAAAGAAGCGATGCAAAAGGAGTATGATGCCCTCATAAAGAATGACACTTGGAAGTTGGTTGATCCTCCATTAGGAACCAAACTAATTGGCTGCAAGTGGGTCTACAAGAACAAGTATAAAGCTGATGGCTCACTTGACAAGCACAAAGCTAGGCTTGTGGCAAAAGGTTTTTCACAGAAGGAAGGGGTCGATTATGAGGAGACTTTTGCCCCCACAGCAAAATGGGCTACCATCCGGACACTCTTTGCACTAGCAGCTCAGAACGGTTGGAAAGTCCATCAAATAGATGTAAAAACTACTTTCTTGAATGGAGATCTAAAAGAGAATGTTTTTATGTCCCAACCTGATGGATTTGCTGTGAAAGGACATGAACATAATGTATGCAAACTTGTGAAGTCCTTGTATGGCCTCAAACATGCACCGCGAGCCTAGTATGAAAAACTAACTGAGCATCTTCTAAAACTCAATTTCAAACATTTTGATCTTGATGATGCAACTTTATTTGTCAAGAAAGTTGGCAAAACAATTGTATATCTTATGTTATATGTAGATGATCTTTTGATGACAGGGAAAAATGAAAGCTACATTGCATCCATAAAGAAGGAATTGGGGAAAATTTTTGAAATGACTGATTTGGGATATGTTCATTACTATCTTGGCATTGAAGTAACCCAACATCCAAAGTCCATATTTCTTTCTCAAAATAAATACATTGGAGATCTGTTGAACAGGTTTGGCATGACAGAGTGCAATCCTCTCACTACTCCAATGGAACAAAAGGTAAAGCTCACATCTATTGAAGGAAGAGAATTTGAGGATGCAACAAAGTATAGACAACTTGTAGGAAGTCTCAACTACCTAACTACTACCAGACCAGACATTTTGTTTGTTGTTGGAATCCTCTCCAAGTTTATGCAAAAGCCTTATGAGGGACATTGGTATACTGCAAAAAGAGTTCTAAGGTACTTGAAAGGAACTCAAGACTTTGGAATCAAGTATACACAGGTGGACGACTTCGGTATGATTGGATACTCTGATTGAGACTTCGCTGGAGACAAAAAAACTAGGGTATCAACTTCAGGATATGCTATGAGTCTTGGATCAGGAGCTGTCTCCTGGAGATCACGCAAACAATCAGTTCCAGCAGATTCCACAACAAAAGCAGAATACGTGGTAGCAGTTGAAGCAACAAAAGAAATTATGTGGCTCAGGAAAATTCTTGAATATTTGCATGTAAAACAAGTACAATCAACTCCACTCATGATTGAAAATACCTCTGTAGTAAAGTTGGCCAAGAACCCAAAGTTCCATGATCTAACGAAGCACATGAGTACTAAATATCATCGGATTCGACATCATGTTGAGGCCAAAACAATCCATCTTCATCATTGTTCCAAAAATGAGCAAATTGCAGACATATTCACCAAAGAGCTTGGAAGGGAAAAGCTTGAACGATTCAGAATGATGCTTGGACTCACATACATCCCTTCAGATTAATGGGGCGAATGTTGACACCTAATCCTTGTGATTGGGTGAATTAATGTAAATAGATAAATAGGAAATATGAACAGTCATCAGGAGATGAACTGAACAGTCTCTCCCTCATGTATATAATGAAGACCTACCTGAAGGAATAAAACAGTCCAATCATTTTTTCCTTATGGAGTTACTGTCTGGCCTGACAGATGGTATAATTTAATGAATATACCATTACGGAATTTATTGCTCCCTGTATTTTTGTTTTATATTTGTTTATTTTTCTTAATATGCTTTTGCTTCAAATTTATTAAAAATAAGTTTGTCATTTTACAATTTAGTATGATGGTGATGTTTGTTATTATACAACCTAGTATGATGGCGATGTGTAAGTTTGTCATTCTACAATTTAGTATGATGGCGTTGTTTGTAATTATACAACCTAGTATGATGGCCACATAGAGTTGACACCTATGATTATTAAATAATATAATTTCATGTAAAGAAATTAGAAATAGAAAACATATGCGAGTAAAATGATTAAACCTTATATTTTTCAAAAATATTTCAACATTCCATTTCAATATTCTATTTGAAGATCTATATTAACTAGTTTATATTGATATCAATTTATTTACAGGTTGTATTTTGCATGTAAAAGAAATCTCCACCTCAAGAAATTTGATCCTCCCACCTCAAGAAATTTGATCCTCTCACCTCACCAGAATTAAATGGATCTAAACAGATTATATCAGTCCAAAATACAGTAGCAATACTATCAATATATATAACTAATCATGAAATAGAATCAAGGACAATTCGAGCTCCCTTATTTGACTTCTCTATCAGATTTTCAAAAGCTTATTTATTTGACTTTTCTATCAGATTTTCAAAATATTTTATAATCTGCAATTATTTGACTTCCCTCGAATCCCTGTATTGTTCCTGTATTATTGCTCCTTGTATTCTTGCTTTACATTGGTTTACCACTCCTAACATGCGTTTGTTTCAAATTATTAAAACCAACAATATTTTTATCACCGAGTCCAAGCTAATCGATAACAGTGGAAATCATATCAATATGTATGACTAATCATGAAATAAATTGAGGAATCATGAAATAAAATTTTATAATCTGCAATTATTTGACTTCCCTCGAATCCCTGTATTGTTCCTGTATTATTGCTCCTTGTATTCTTGCTTTACATTGTTTACCTCTCCTAACATGCGTTTGTTTCAAATTATTAAAACCAACAATATTTTTATCACCGAGTCCAAGCTAATCGATACCAGTGGAAATCATATCAATATGTATGACTAATCATGAAATGGGGTCACGAACCATTCGAGCTTCCTTATTTGACTTCTCTATCAGATTTTCAAAATATTTTGTAATCAGCAATTATTTGACTTCTCTCGAATCCTTCTATTGTTGGACCATGGGACATGAGTTGACATAAAAATTTGGAATCACGTTATTGAAAGAATCGTGAGGGGGCTGAGGATAGGATAGGATAATGCAAATGAACAAAGTAGCAAAAGAGAGATAAGAGGGAGGAAATAGTGATGGCCATGACGTTAATGTTGAATTGAGAACAAAAAGATCATGGAATTCAATGGAAGAAAGAGTGTTCAGCTGCTACGCGGGACGATGATTCATTCGTATCTTTTAAGTTTTACTAAATAATTGTTAGATATATTGCAGAAAGGAGATTTTCCTGTCGGTTACTCAAGTTTGGTGTTACTCAAGAAAGCGAGACCGACGAAAGTTTCAGGTAGCCGCCATTGTGATTGTTTTGATGTTTATCTAGTTTTATGTAATTCACATTCCTTTCGGGTGTTGGTTGCCGCGAGTGTCTCGCTACCCCTTTTCTAGCAATGACCCCTTTCATTTTTTTTATACAGTCCACATTATTGCACAACACTATTTATTTTATGTTATTTATTTGATGCATAAAATTAATATAAATCTTCAAAAATATTTCGTGTATTCCGTGTTTGTTGTGTCGCCAACTCCCTTCGTAAAGTCTACACTGCAACGTAAGCGAGCGATCTCATTGTCTTGCCTTCCACAACACACCTACTTTATAGCCCCTATCTAAGTTGCCTCCATTCCAACTTGTCTCATCTGAGGCACTCCTACCTGCTTTGTCGCTGTAGGCCCACTATAGCCTTAGAAGGACTTTCCCCTAGCCGTGCTATGGAAAGGGGGAAATTAATATTTTCCAAATCAGTAATTGTTTTTAATTGTGGTTGAGAATTCAGTAATTTATATATATATATATATATATATATATATATATTAAGTATTAAAATTTATTAATTAAATTTAAATATAAAGTTGTCAAATATAATGGTTTCACTCATGAATTATTGTTTATAAATTAAATTAATTAGTTTTTACATGTTTATTAACTATTGTTTCAAAATATCATAGTTATGAATCATTATTATTTTAATTTATTTTGAATTGATATTTCAAAAAGTTTCTAATTTTAGTAATTAAAAAAATTACAATATAACAAATTGAGTATAATGAATTTATTATTTATTTTATTTTTTAATTTTTTGTAATATAATGTCTTATTTACATGCCACTATAACAACTCCATCATCCTCAACTATAACCTTCTTAGTGCGACCAGCCTATATTCATCTTAACCTCGATCTATCAAGCGCCAAAAGGGATCCAATCTCTCTAGGTGCAAACCTCTTTTTTGAGTGCAAAACTTGAGGAATGGTTTACACCTCGAGAGATATTTGATCCCTCTGGGTGCTTGATAGATCCTAGTTAAGATGGATCTATGTTGGTTATATAATATTATATAATATCTAAATTTGTATCTATGTGTCTCTTTCGTATTCCCTCTTTATCTCCCCCCAAACATACATACTCTCTCTCCATATCTATCTCTCTCTCTCCCTCCCTCTTCCTCTTTGCCTCTCCCTCTTCCCCTTCTCTCCTTCTCTCTCTCTTACCACCTGCTCTCCTCTCCCTCACTCTCTCTCTCCATCACTCTCTTGTCACTCCTCTCTCTCTACCTCTCTCCCTATATGTCTTTCTTCTTCCTTCCCCCTCTCTCCCCCTCCAACTCCATCTCTCTCTCATTCACTCTCTTGAGTCCTTTCTCTCCCACCTCCCCCCATCTCTCCCTCTCTCTCTCTCCATGTCCCCTTCTCTCTCTCCCATCAATCTTTTTGCCTTCCTCCCTCTCTCTCTCTCGATGTCCCCTTCTCTCTCTCCCATCAATCTTTGTGCCTCCCTCTCTCTCTCTCACCATCTCTCCGTTGTCACTCCCTCTCTCTCTCTCCACCATTATCTCTCTATGTCTTTGTTCTTTCCTCCCTCTGTCTCCCCCTCCAAATCCACCTCTCTCTCTCTCTTCTCTCTTCCCTCCCCTCTATTCCACATCCTTCTCTCCATTTCCCCCCATCTCTCTCTCTCTCTCTCTCTGCCCTCTAGTTTTCTCACTGTCTCCCTCCATGCCCTCTATTTTCTCACTATCTCCCTCAGCCTCCCCCTCTCCCTCTTTTCCCCTCACTTTGCTTGCTGCCATCACTTAGATCCTTACTTAAGATGGATCTATGTTGGTTCTTGCTAATACCATTTGTATTATATAAATTTCACATATTTAAATATAAATTTATTCTCATTTTTTATTTTATTAAAATCTTAATTTTATTTCCATGGGAATATTTTAGTAGTTGTGAGGGCATAGGGTTTAGATATATCTCAAAACTAATGATAACATTTTTCATTTTAGCTTCAATTAGAAAAACGTTATAAAATTAAATTAAAATTAAATATTTTTATTGTGAAATAAGTTATGGTTTTTATGCATTTGGTATTGATAAGCCATGGTATTGTAACAAATGCTATTTACAAGTTAGTAATATCCATGGTGAAGTAACAAAGCCTATTTACAAGTTAGTAATATCCATGGTGAAGTGATGGTGAATATCCATGGTTCAAATCTTGTCATATTATTATAAAATATTTTAAATGTGAAATAAGATATGATTTTTTGGTATGTGGTATTGTTAAGCCATGCTATTGTAACAAAGTATATTCACAAGTTCATAATATCAATCACATAGTGGGGGTGAATATCCATGATTAAGCATCTTGTCATATTGTTATAAAATATTTTGATTGTAAAACAAGTTATGTTTTTTGGGCATGTGGTATTGATAAGTCATGGTATTAGCCCATGGTATTGTAATAAAGCTTGTTTACATGTTAATAATATCTATGGTAAAGTGGGGATGATTATCCATGGTTAAAGATATTGGCTTATCGTTATAAAATATTTTGATTTTTTTGGGCACATGGTATTGTAACAAAGCCTAATTTTTACAAGTTAATAATATCCAAGGTAATGTGGGGGTGAATATAATCTTTTATTTTTTAATTAAGCCGACATTTAAAATTGTTTACATACTTACATTACACCTACATATCTACTCTATAATGGGATGTAGAGCGCCTCTAGATGCAAAGATACATATTCAATAACATATTTGAGATATTCACAGTAAACTTTGATTTTGAGTAATAAATTGAATAATTATTCTTAATATATCATTTGTAGTTATTAATTTTTTCCAATTATATTAATTATATGTTTTATAGCAAAGTAATTTGTGATAATCCATATGAACGAAAAAATTAAAATTAGAGAGAGGGGCGAGAGAAGCCAAACTTCAAGCAAGTTAGAAGAAATGATTGATGATAAATCTGAAAAATCCAAGAAAAGAAACAATCAACCCAAAAAGAATATTTTGAAGACAAATACAGTCTTAGAAACAATGCTAAATAAATAGCTAAAAGAAAATCTAAGTAACAATTTGGCCCTAAATAGTTTGGAACATAAAGAATATAAGTTTGGTATCAAAGTCATCAAAAAAAAGATGAATAAGGTTGTAGAGTTAAAACCTAAATATAACAAAAGAGACTTGACCCTCATCATTTTTTATGTGAAAGAGTAGAAAAATGAAGACACCTTCGCAATATTCAAGGAAAAACTAGAAAGTAAATCATAAATTGAAACAACTTTCCTCATAGAAGAAAAAGTACTACGAAAAATAATTGAACATAAAGATACATTGATTCACTTGTAGATAGTCTCTAATGACCAAAATATGGCATCCTCAATAAAACTGTAAGTTTAAAAGAGCTAGGAATTGTTTAGGAGTGTAGCAAGAAAGTGTCAATTTGATTTTTCCTTGGTCAAATTGAGAAAATTCAAATTTCCACGTCACCAAACAACTTGGATACATTTAAATTGCGTGGCATTGCTATTGTCACTCATTTGGATCAGTAAATTCAAGTTAAAGGGCTTGGAGTTCAGTTAAGCATCTGTGATTGCTAAAGTTTAGTAATCGAGTTCAGTTATATCTAGTTTTCTTCATTTGAACTAGTTCTAATTGTTGGTAAAACTAGGGGAAGGTCAGTTGTGTAGTGGGACAGTAGTCTAACACAATGATCATCTAGTTAATTAATCAGTCATCCCAAAATAACTAGTGCATGGAGAGAATTCAAGTTCCCCAGCTGTGGTGGAGATTCCAAGGTAGTGTAACATCAGTTGTAGACTAGTCTTGAGTGTACAAGTGTTACATGTAGTGAGATGATCAACCTTGGGAATTGTGCAATCAATTAGAGGAAAATTCCTAAATAATAGAGGCCTAATTACTCAGGATTTGCACAAGGAAATAGGTGCTAAAGCTGAGGCATAAATTGACTAAGTTTGTGCTAGAGCTTCTCATTGAGTAGAGAGATAGGATATTCACTTGCAAGTTGAGCTCAAAGTAAGCAAGAAACTGTAATACATTTATATTCATATGATTCAATGCAAGCAGGATTAAGGGGTTTTCCGTAGTTTCTTTCCCCTAGAAAAATATTGTGCATGTGTGTTATTTCTTATTACATGTCTGAGATTGTTGTTCTAAATTGTGAATTAATGTCTGCAAAATAGTAGAGTAGAATTATGTCTCTTGATTTAGATTAAAAATTCTTGAGAAGTTGAAATTCTACAGAAAATTTCCACTTGGTATCATAGCATGATTCACATTAGAGTAGGAATTTCGAAGTTGTTTCTGAGGAGGTTCGAATTTTCAACTTTAGTGTAGCAAGATATCTTCATATTTGGGAAGATGACCTTCAAAGGATTGAGATTATAGTATGCATTGAAAGGAAGCTCTAATTTCATTGCATGAAATGATCACATGGAGGCAGTGCTCGATGAAAATGGATAGCTAGAATATGTCAAGACAAATATTGCAAACCACGGGAATATGATGCACAAAACCTAGCCTAATGGAATAAAGATGTAGCCAAGGCAAGAAGAATAATCTTGGAGGGAGTGTGACACCACATTATCTGAAATATCCATGGGAAAGAAACTCCTTACCTAATGTGGAAGGAATTGATAGAGTTGTTCGAGAATAACAACGATCATAGAAAACTGGCCCTCGAAGACAAACCTTGAAATATCAAGATGCGGAAAAATTACATTATCCTACAATATCTCAGCAGATTTACCCAAGTTCATGATGAGCTTAGAGGGGTTGGTGTGAATGTTGCAGAAGATGACCTTGTGAACCTAACTCTTCTAGGTCTTCCCAAAAGCTAGAATAACTACCAAGGCTCGGTGAATGGGAGGGCGAAATTACCAAATTGGGAACACTTATAGTCTAATCATGTACAAGCAAAAAATCAGGCAGAATGCCAGAGATGAAACTTCATCAAAGGGCGAGGATGTAGAAAATGTTTCATTGCTTGGAAAGGGAAAGAAGGGAGAATGAAATAAATCTCAAACCAAACTAGAATCCATCCAAGGGGGAAGAAAGACTTATCCAAGATAAAATTCTTCAATTGTCATGAATTCAAGCACTATGCTACAAAGTGTCCACATAAAAAGTATGGCAAGAAGAACCCAAGAGGAGCAACAGGTGAGGCATTGGGTTCACGATTTGAGCTAGACATCATCCTTATTGCATGCATGGCCAACACTGTGATGGGAAGTGTGTGGTACTTGGACTCTGGTTCCTTGTTCCACATGATAGGGTGTAGAGAGTTTTTCAGTGACCTAGAGGAGAAAGATATCCAAATTTATATTGAGCTTGCACATGAAAGAAGGTATAGTGATCCTCAGATTGGTACATAAACCTTTCAAAGGGAGTCTGGATCTCCTCTTCACCTCAAAGATGTGATGTTTGTTCTAGGCCTAAAGAAGAATCTCATCTCTATAGTAGTTTTGGAAGACTGTGGTTATGATGTGATATTTAGCAAAGGGAAAGCATTCCTCAGACACATAGCCACTGGACAGGTGAAGTAGATCAAGATTCATGTGAAGAACCTGTACAAGTTATATGTGGAAGATTGTTCTACATTAAGCAATAAGGCATAGAAAGTGCAGAGTCGCAATGTCGATGAACACTCGCACAGGAGATTGGGTCATTTGCATCATGGCGCTCGGAAAATTATGTAGCAAATAACCACTAGCCTCCCTAAAGGAGCACTTGAGCAGTACAATGTCTACAAAGGTTGTACCTTGGGGAAGTATGTGATATCCACATTCCATGAGCGAGATAGAAAAGCACATGTAGTCTTGGAAAGAGTCCACTTTGATGTTTATGGTTCTTTCTCGACAACCTCCACTACCAGACACAAATATTTTGTTATTTTTATTGATGATTTCTCAAGTGTTGGATCTTTTTCATGCGAAAGAAGGATGAGACATTCTCCAATTTTGTAGAATTCAAAGGCACTAGTTCAGAAAGAGGCCGATAAGAAGGTGAAGTCTCTAAGGAGAAACAATGGAGGTGAATATGTTTCTAACCATTGCAAGGAGTTATGTGTGAAAGAAGGTATTCGAAGACAAATGACAACACATCACAACCCAAAGCAAAATGGGGTAGCTGAGAGAAAGAACCAGAGCATTGTTAGAGTTACGATATCTATGCTACATGACCAAGGCCTACCACTACATTTGTTGGTAGAGGCATGTAACACAACATTCTACTTGTAGAACTAGAGTCCTCCTGAGATTCTTGGTATGATCACAACAGGGGATGCTTTCTCGCGGAGAAATATGGATGTGTATCACTTCAAAATTTTTGGAGCCTCTGTTTACTACCATGTCTCTAGAGATTCAAGGAAAAAGCTTGAGCTGACAATAGATTTTGGAGTTTTTGTGGGTTACATCGAAACTCCACACACTAAATTGGTTTAACATCTACCTTAAATTGTCTTCAATGTGTGCAATCTTTTACATTAACATTTTCATCATTTCTTTATTGGAAATATGTTTTCCTGCATTCTATGAATCTCTCTTAATTTATCAAACTTTCTCAAGTATAATAAAAATATTAAATATTAATTAATTTTTGCGAGCAAATTTTATTTTGGTTGTTTCTTGTGATTTTATTAAATATACATATGCACTCCATATCCTTACTCTTTCATTCACTGAATACCTTCTTTATTAACAAAATATTTCATTGGTTATAGTAAAATAGTTTTATAAATCTATTTCATATAATTAATATGTATAAAACCCTTATGTTGCACACAAGGCTCCCTTATATTTTGGTTTAATTGAAAGTAATACAACATGTTACTACCATTGAACCAACCAAAAAAATGCATCCCCATATGGACTTCTTTCCTTCAATACATTCGATCCATTTAGAATCAATATGTTCTAAGTAGCATAACTTCCTTTTCATTTTAGGATTTCACTCACTCCTCATATTTTCTAATCAACCCATTAAATGTGCACAATGCACTATATAATTCTTCTAATAACTTTATAATGACTTATCTTCAATTATTCTATAGATTTCAAAATTATTATAATAACACAGATAAGGTTAGTTTAATTAACTTTCTTATAATGTGTGATTATAACTCTTTTATTAAATTATTTGCATGTTTAGTTTGATGTAAGAAATCTCTTCAAATGTATGTTATATTTCCACTCCAAATTAATAATCCAATCTTTTTTACTATAATAATTATAATCTAATTTTAAAGTCACTACCAAGACAACACCAAATTGGTGTACGAGGTCCCTTAGGACATGAGATCTACCTCATGTACATACTTTACTTAATAAACATATAAAAACATAACCCCCCATACACACACATGTACATTACAGTAAAAAAAACTAGATTATAAAATTATAAAACATTTCAATGAAAAATGACACACACATATATATATATATATATATATATATATATATCCATTTTAATTTTGGATCTATCAATCTCCCAAACAAAATAATCTCTTTGGAAGTGTAGATCTTTTCTCATGTTTTACACTAAAAAGGTCTTGACAATTTTATCTAGAATCAATAAATATTTTTTTAATTAAAAGTTTAAGATGTGTAGTTTAAACAATTCAAGTATCCAAGGGAATTTTCAAGGCATTCAATTCATTTGTGCATTCAAAAATACAATTTAAAAAATGAAAGTGTGTGTGTATCAATCTTAACCATGAATGTACCAAGTGTGGAAAGAGATCAAGTCTCATATGGTGCAAATATTTTTTCGTTCTAACAGTCTAAAAGATATTTTCACCTTAAGAAACTTACCCAACTCAATAAACTTATCCATTTCTACACTTCACAGATATTTTCACCTCAAGAAACTTACCCAACTCAATAAACTTATCCATTTCTACACTTCATAAGGAGTGCCTTAACAATGCACCCATTCACCGTCAATCCAAAGCCCCGTGGGCTGTTTTTTTTTTTTTTTAATGTGTCTAGAAGAATTTTATAGTTTAATCTAGAATTAAATTTAATTAGTTATATTGTAATTTTATTTTTATCAATAAAAACTACAAAAAATTATATATTTATTTCTTAAATTAAACTATATTAAATAATATTAATATATATATATATATATATATATATATATATATATATATATATATATATATATCTTTTTAAATTAAATTCTATTAAATAAAAAAAAAATAGATTAAATCAGGAAGTGAGAACTTCAAAGAACATCTTCAACATTTCTAGTTTTACACAGTAGAATTGTTAATGGGTTTTTATTTTTTCATTTTTATCCTACGGAGATCTACCCAACCTATAGAGTTATCAGTTGCAATTGTTTGAGAGAACTCCATCACTTCCGTCTTAGCTCAGCATGAAATTTCTTTATCATAGGTGCACTTAAGCTTGTTGATTACTAACATGAATTGCTAATGTTCTATCACTATCCTTTGACAAGATATTCTCCATTGCTGATGGATGAGGCATTGCCACTAGGGTCTCCTCTCCATCTTGAGAAGTTGATATGTCCAGGGTTGTCTTTTGTTGTTGTGAACAAATATTTTTTCTTGTCGATATCTTAACACTGTTGTCTTTTGATCCCACCAACCACAATTGGTTATTCTCGTCTCCATGGTGTCACATGAATCTTTTGAGGTTGGGCATGCATTTTGAGGATGCCTAAGTTGCTGATAAACTCTACACTTGAAAGAAACATTTTCATAATCAAAGGGTTGAGAATGTTTCTTTCCAGCGAACTTGGGAGTAATTTTATCTAGTAATCCTTCACTCATGTCCAGTTCAACCCAAATACAGATGAATTAGATGAAGCCTTTAGACAATATTTCACTGTCTATTTTGATGAAGTGACCAATTGATTTACTAATTTTTTGGAAGACATCTAGCCAAATCCATTGGAGGGGTATGTTTGGGAGCCTTACCCATATTAGAGTAGCAAGAGTTTTCATGGAAAGAGGTTTAATCTCTAGAGACCATGGTTGAATTGAAAGACCTACATGACCCCAAAACTAGGGCCCCTGGTTGAAAGCACTCTTCTGCTCTTCAAGATTCTTGAAGAATACCACAAAACATTCTTTCCAACAAAATAGCAGATCTAAATTCTCGGATCGATTCTGATGAACCCAATCCCAAAGGGCAGAGGCTGAGGGCCAAAAACCATTGAAGCAACATATAATGGCTTTTCATTTATAATATACTACCTTCATCATAGTTAAAATGTCATTCACCTCAAATGTTGGGGTGTACGGTGAATGCTCCACCTTGAAATCTTGACATGAGAGATCCCTTAGTGACTAAGAGTTGGAATTTAACTTAAGGGCATCTTTGAGTGGAAAGGGATTGCATATTGAGGATCTTCTCGAGCACCTCCAAACAAGCATGCTACTATAGAGATAGTGGCATCCCTCTTAATTCCATAGTCTCACATGCCTTTTTCCATCTTTAGTTTCCTCCCTCCACAGAGGAGCCTCATCTCACCCATAGGGATACTTGTTTGTTGTTGAATATTGTCAGCCAATGCCTTGCCAACATTTGATTCTATGACCGTAAACAAAGGGACTCACGAGACATGGACTGAACAAAACTTGGAATTTTCTTATGATCTAAGTCCCCAACACCTTTCATTCCCAGATCCAACACTAGCTGGAGAATTTTTTCAAACACTTTGTGTGCATTACCATGCTCTCAGTGAGTATCTCTTTCTGACATTTTAAAAAACATTTTGCTGACATACTTACCACTATTGCAATTGCTAAGTCCAAGAGCCTCCTCTAGCTCAAGGATCCCAAAAGTTCATCGACATGCAGACCATAAGATTTTGCAACAATATCTCCAGTGGGCATGCTAAGATATGTTGCTTCGCATAGTCCGTGTAGCTCTACGAAATCCACCAACGCCAGTTAATAGACAGGGGATGAAGGGGGGATAAAACCCCTCCATAAAACCCCTCCTATCCTTTCAGTTGGAGGATCCTTCAATAGAACTCCACTCCAATAACCATTTATCAGCGAAAGGGCGACAAATCCACAACTTCTTTCAAAACAAACAAGTCTCTCGAAATGGTCATCAATCTCTCAATTCTCACAAAAAAATATTAAATATAAATTAATCAATACAAACAATTCTATATTTCATATAAAAAAAATAGTAATAGTAATTCATATTGATTACCATATTATTTTAAAATTTTAACTAATTAAATATATAAAAAATTTAGCTTTACAATTAAAAAATAATAATTTTTACAAACAATAAATAACATAAAATTGTAAAGATAAAACATGCCCATACCTAATAATTAATTGTATATGAAACCACAATTACATGGCTAGTTTAAATATTAATTTCACATGAGGGTAAATATTAAATTGGCTATGTAACTGCGATTTTTGAATATTTAATTTTTGTACAATTTTTTTATATTTGTAAATTTTAGATAGATAGTTTAGATTTGTTCGCCGCAGGTATTGTATTCCAATCTAGGTCTAATCCATAACAAAACTATGTATAGTCAAAACTTGAGACAAGATTTTTTCATTTGAGAAAAAAAATAGTAAAATGGAGTGGGTGATTGGGAGTTGGTGACATGACAAACACACCATAAGTGGAGCAGCCGTCTCTCTCCGACGTTCATAAGAAAATCCGTTGAGATGCGGCTTCAAGGAAAAAGGTGGCATACGGCTGTATGGAAGTTTCTTCGGAGAGTGTTTATATTTTGTTTCAAACTTTTTTATATAAATTTATAAATAAGTTACGCAATAATGTGGTTGAAAAATGCAGTTTCTAAAGTAGACGAAAGACAAATTTATTGCTTTAAAGGGATTTTATATATGAAGATCCCTGAAGATGAATTACTTATTTTGAAGCTTCCGAGAGTTGGAACGGTGGTTCATTGGGACAAATATTTTGCTTTCTGCTTCCTATTTTATATTGGAAAAAAAAAAGGGAAGAGGAGGTACTTGCGGGTTAAAGGAATTTGAATTTTATATACACGGAGTGCAAGAACAACAACAATGGCGGCTACCTGCCCTTTAAACTTTCGGCCGTCCTTTCATGCATGGGACAACCACTATTCGTCTTTGATCATTGACTTAGTCGGACACGCGTATTCTTCTTCAGGTTTTGAATAGCCAACCGACAGGAAAATTTGCGTTCTTGTTGACTTTAAAATTCCTTAGTAACAATTAAAGATATGAATCAAGCATGCCGCGCAGGTTGTGGTAGAGTGGAGTAGCTGAGCAGTCTTCTTCCATTGAATTTTTCAACACTTGAATTCAACGTTAACGCGGCCGAGTACTGCCCATGCCTTTATATAAGGAAGAGTCCACATACCCAAGGCCTACATCATCTTCTTTCTTTCGCGTTTCTTGGGTTCATTCATACATCCAAATCTCAGTTCGTTCATTCATGAGAATGATGGCCATATCTATGTCGCCCCGCCTCTCCCTTATCCCTCTTTTGCTACTTTGTTCGCTGCAGGCGTTCGTAGTGTCATTCCCGGTGTCGTACCCTCAGCCTTCTAATAACTTGATTCCACATTTTTATGACCATTCATGTCCCATGGCCGAACAAATAGTTCAATCGGTCGTAGAGAAGGCGGTGATGAAGGAAGCTCGAATGGCAGCATCCTTACTCAGGCTTCACTTCCATGATTGTTTTGTTCAGGTCACCATTATTTTCTTTATGCACAATGATCTAATTGCTATTAGTAGTAAAATATATGTATTTATGGGTGAAATTTTCATGGCATGACAGGGGTGCGACGCCTCTTTGCTGCTGGATAACAGTTCAACCATTGTGAGTGAGAAGGGATCAAATCCCAACAATAACTCTGCCAGAGGATTTGAAGTCATTGATCAGATTAAGAGTGAATTGGAGAAGGCCTGTCCCAAAACTGTATCCTGTGCAGATATTCTTGCTATTTCAGCTCGTGACTCAGTGGTCCTGGTAATAAATCATATGCTAATCTCTTTACTAGCCAGTATCTTAGTATAACATATATAGATCTCTTTGCTAGCACTTGATTTCCATGACAATATTATAATCTAGTAACTAATAGTTCCTAGTGATATGTTATAAATGAATAATATCAGAGTGGAGGCCTGGGCTGGGAAGTTTTACTAGGGAGAAGAGACTCGAGGAGTGCAAGTTTGAGTGGGTCCAACAACAATATCCCTGCGCCCAACTCAACTCTCCAGACTCTAATTACTAAGTTTAAACGCCAGGGTCTGGATGAGGTAGACTTGGTGGCCCTTTCAGGTATTTATATATCGTATTTACTTGCAGCGTCATAATTTGCAGTTCATTCATTTCGTTTTGCAGCATCCAATATTAAGTGGAGATTATTAAGTAATGACATACAAATGCAAATGCCAATTAATCAGGGAGTCACACGATCGGCCAATCTCGATGCACAAGTTTCCGGCAGAGGCTTTACAACCAGAGTGGAAATGGGCAGGCAGACTCCAGCCTGGACAAATCTTACTATAGTCGGCTCATATCTGGGTGCCCGAAATCGGGAGGAGATAATAACTTGTCCCCATTGGATTTTGTAAGTCCTACCAAATTCGACAACTACTACTTCAAGAACTTGCTGAGCGGGTATGGATTGTTGAACTCAGACGAAGAATTGTTCGCCAAGGGCCAAAGGACGACGATGGAAACAGTGAAGGCTTATGCAGAAAATGAAGAGCTCTTTCTCCAACAGTTTGCAGAATCGATGGTGAAGATGGGGAATATCAGCCCTCTTACAGGCACCATTGGAGAAATCAGGGTCAACTGTCGTACTGTTCTCAGTTGATCAGAACTTGATTTTAGTTTTTTTTCATTCTCATGCATTGCTTCATCTTACGTTCCCCTTTGTAGCTGTCATCAAAATGTATTACTAAATAATTCTTTCGAGGGAATTCACATCTATAATAATTATGCCATCAGTAAACTATTTTGTTTCAAATAGGGTGAGACAATCTACGGAAATTAGTTCAACCTGCACATGAAATTTTCATGTAAAAGTATCTCCACATAATCGAATCAATGGGGGCTTAATGAGTTGTTCATATCAAGATCTTGAGATTCATCATATTTGATTTCCAACTGATCGTGTTTTCCCAAAAAATTAAAATTAAAATAAAATGGAAGTTTGGGGTTTCGTGAAGGTGGTATACGTCATTTGAATATCAAAGTGATGATACTCTTTGAATGCTTGCCTGCACTGTAAACATCGTGATTATTATGAATGTTAATCTTGCATAACGAGAGTAGTCCAACATAAACTTTCAGACATAGTCCCCATCACATATTAATGATGTAATCTCTTGCTCATAGAGTAATGGCAGTGCAGATTTATATGTTTGACAAAGCTTAAGACACTTCATAGTCATGTGAAATAAAGACAAAAAGTGCAAGCGATTGCACTTTGATCTAGTGCTGGAAGATGAAGATGGATGTCCACGTCGCACTCATAGTAAATCTCATAACAAAATAACACAGCGAATTGGCACAGTCGTTAAAACTTAATACAACCAGAAAATGATGTGGATATTTGATGATCAAACGATGACGTATTTAAATAATAACAGAAAAAAATAAATTGCATTGGTACAAGGGTTGATCTTATAAAATTCTGAGGAAACTTTGATGGTCAAATGGATTATAATAATAATGGATTCTAAGGATGGTTATTTTCATCCTTCCTGATTCACAATGCAGATGTGGATGGATTCACATTGTGTTGTTGTTGGATTGCTTTTCCGTTACATTGAGTGAAGAGTGGAATCGATTGGATAAAAAATATTTTACCGTCCACATTTGGACAAGTCACATGATGATGAATTGGAAGTCACGAGATTATTCAAACTCCAAATGAATGAGATATGAGGTGTCTATGATAGTACTGCAAAGCTATTATTCCGAACTGCAAATGCTTAAACGGTTTTACTGTATCTCAGGCCGAATCAATGAACCAGCGGAGGAAACATCATTACGCAAAAAAGATATAAGCTCAATTAATCCATCAAAAACTTAAATAATAAAAATAATATATTTGTTATTTTATAATCTTAACGTTACGAGTTCAAGTTTAATTTTTGGTCAGATAAAAAGTAATTAGAGATCAACGCATTCATCGATTGCGTTATATGTGCTTGACATGGATAATAATGAAGGATTATAATTTTATTTACAAATATATCTTTAAATCTCCCCCAAAAACATAATAATTAGTCTAAACTATTTCTAAAGCTAAATCTAACTTTTTAAACTCTTTTTTATATTTATATTTTATAATTTATTATTATTATTTTTTTTAAATCTGCTAGAAATTCGGTCTAAATAGAAGTTTGAGCCACAAAATTTGAGTAGAGTCATATAAAATCACCCAAAAATTATATCTCACAAAAGAAACCTTTAATGAATTAAACTTAAACAATAGCAGTGACTCAAAACTTAACTAATAATAAATAGTGAGTGAGATAAGTGGGTTTTGTGGAATAAGGCTGGGATACCATTTAGATTACTACCACGGGTTGGAAATTTAAATTTGAAATATTTTGAATATTGATAAACTTAAAATATCATGCGCTTGGAAATGGGATTTCACCACTATTGTTAAATATAATGTTCGTGGACCTAGGATTTTGATGACTTCCTTAACGTCTCGGCTTTTCTCATTTGTTGAGTGTTGGTTGACTATGGCTCAACAAACAAATCGATGTGCAGATATAGCAACTGCCCGCAATAAAAATGTCTTTGTGATAGCTCCCACTCCTACCAAGAAAGTGACTAAACCGAAGTCATCCAAAGACTATTCATCCTAGGAATTACACAAGAGATTAGGGGCTTGGAGAGTTGCAGAATAGGGTAAGGATTTAGCTTCAGCTAGCTTGTGAGATGAGAGAGTTGAGCATACTTGTGCAGAATTTTTCTAGTGAGAAAAATCTTTGCATGAGCTTATGAAACTACAGGATTTTCTACATCGTATCGGAGTTGATAACAATATACTAGAGGAGATTTCGAAGTTTGAGTTTTGGGTTATATGTGAAATTCGAATTTGCAATACATACTTCAAGATCAGCAGATGGCATTCTACAATTTGCGGCTTGAGTATGCCTAGCAAGGCAGCTCGAATTTTATAGCCTGGAGGGATAGAATGGAGGCTGTGCTAGAGGATAATGGCCTGAAGGAATTCGTTGATCAATAAATTCCTAATCCAACAACATCAGATGCACAAAATTTGGCCAAATGGAAGAAGTGTGTGGCGAAAGCGAGGCGGATAATCCTTGAGGGAGTTCGAGACCACATTGTCTCGAGTCTCCATGGCAAGGAAGCTCTATATGCTATAAGGAAAGCATTGACAGACTTGTATCAGAACAACAATGACCAAAGGAAATTGGCACTAAAGGACAAACTTAGAAAAATCAAAATGGAGAAAGGCGAGACTATTCCAAAATACTTGACCAAGTTCACTCAATGTTGTGATGAAATTGTAAGTGTCGGAATCACGGTTGCCAAGGATGATATGGTGAGTCTTGTTCTTCTAGGAATCCCAAAGAGTTGGCATAGTTATCAGGACTCTGCCAATGGTCAGGAGAAGTTGCCAGATTGGGAACGACTTTGGTCGGATTTGATGGAGGAGGAGATCAAGAGGAACACCAGGGATTGCTCTTCATCAAAGACTGATGATGTAGGGAAATGTGCCTTAGTGATAAAGGTAAAGAAGGGGAAAGGGAAAGCTTCCCATTCCAAATCAGATTCTTATCACGGAGCTAAGAAGAAAGACATGACGAAAGTTAAGTTATTTAATTGTAATAAGCTGCACCATTTTGCTACACATTGTCCACTCAAGAAGTCCAAGAAGAAGTCCTCATGAGGAGTGGCAGGTGAGGCTTTAGCCTCTCAATTCGAATTGGACTTTTCCCTCATTTCATGCATGGTGTCATCAATGATGGGAAGTGTATGGTACTTAGACAATGGATCATCATTCCACATGACTGGCGACAAAGAGTTATTCAGTGACCTGGAGGAGAAAGATCTCCATATGCATATCGAGATGGGTGACGATGGGGAGTTTAGTGTTATTGGATTGGGCACGATTATTTTTCAGAGGGAGCATGGGGCTCCACTCACCTTGAAGAATGTTATGTATGTTCCCGAGTTGAAGAAGAACTTGGTATATGTTACCATGCTTGAGGATAGAGGCTATGATGTGATCTTCTCGCACGTAAAGGCGTTCCTTCCACACATAGCCACGGGTCAAGTAAAGAAGATAGGGATTCGGTTGAAGAATCTCTATAATTTGGAGGTAGAGGAGTGTGTTTCTTTGAGCACAAAAGCAAAAAACATGTAAAGCCGAGACGTTGGCGAGTTCTGGCATAGACGATTGCGCCACTTACATCATGGGGCTTTGAATATAGCAATAGATCTCTATCTGTCTTCCCAAAGATACGCTTGAGGAAGTTGATACATGTAAGGGGTGTACTTTGGGAAAATAAACCAAGTCTTCCTTTCATGACAGAGACAGATGAGTAGAGGCTATTATAGAGTGAGTCCATTTAGATGTGTGTGGACCATTCGTGACAGCATCCATGGAAAAACACAAGTATTATGTTATATTTGTTGATGAATTTTCTTGAAAATGATGGATATTTTTCATGCAGAAAAAGGATCAGACTTTCATAAGTTTTTGTGAGTTTAAAGCATTGGTGGAGAAAGAGTTAGGAAAGAGGGTTAAAGCTCTACAGGGTGATAACAATTATGTCTCAAACAATTTTAAGAACTTATGTGCAGCAGAAGGGATTAAACGAGAGTTGATGTCACCCCATAATCCTCAGCAGAATGGGATGGCCGAGAGGAAGAATAGAAGCATAATAGGAGTTAAGAGTGCGATGTTGCATGATCAGGGCCTACCACTTCACTTGTGGGTTGAGGAATGCAACACAAAAATTTATGTTCAAAACCGTAGCCCACATTAGATACGTGAGATCAAGACACCACACGAGGCTTATTTCGGTAAGAGGCCAGATGTTGGTCACTTCAGGAATTTTGGGTCAATGGTATATTGTCATGTGACCAAAGATGCACAGAAGAAGCTTAAGCCGACAACAGAGTTGGGGATATTTTTGGGGTACACTGATACACCTCACAACTATTAGGTGTACTTGCCAAAGAGTAGGATGATAGTTGTTTGCAAGGATGTCAGATTCGATGAGAAGAAGGCCATGTGAGTTTCCCTTTAGAGGGAGCTTGAGCTACATGCAGATGAGGAGCTTTTAGCACCTAAGGTTGAGGAGCCTCAGATTGATGTGGAACGACCACATGTAGAGGATCTGGGAGTGGAGACATCCACTCAAGAAGAGTCTTCCATAGAGGGAAGAAAGCGCACCAAAGAGGCCCATAGATTTTTGAATGATGCACAGTTGAATGTGGGAACACCCACTTCTCAGTGCAAGCAAAGGAGGTCACCTAAGAGGTACACTGGATACATGGATCTTATGGGAAAATGTGTTGTGACAGAGCCATCTTCCTTTAAGGAAGTTGTGCAACAGTCGGTTTGGGTTGATTCCATGGCGGAGGAGTATGACTCCACAGTTCGTAACAATGTTTTGGATGTAGTCTTGAGACCAGAAGACAAGTCAGTGGTGAGATCCCGTTAGCTTTACAAGTAAAGAAAGCTGCAGATGGTAGTGTGGAGAAGCATAAGGCTATATTTGTGGCCCGTGGATTTTCAAAGGTAGAGGGGCTTGACTATGATGAGACCTTTTCTCTTGTTGCAAGATACTCGTGAATTAGATCTATATTGGCACTATCAACATAGATGGGTTGGAAGATACATCATATGGATGTGAAGACATCCTTCTTTAATGGCCTGATTGAGGAAGAGGTGTACATAAAGCAGCCTAAAGGTTTTGAGACATTTGACCGTGAGTTGCATGTGTGTCAGCTCAAGAAAGCGTTGTATTGGTTGAAGCAAGCACCTTGTGCTTGGCACACCAGGATAGATAACTACTTCACCGGGTTGGGCTTCACGAAGAGTGAATCGGATGCGAACTTGTAACACATAGTGGTGGAAGGTAAATTGTTGATCATTGTACTTTATGTTGATGATCTCATACTAACAAGTGATGATCAGTTGATCAAGTCTTGCAAGGAGGACCTTGCAAGAGAGTTTGAGATGAAGTACATGGGGCTCATGCATTACTTTCTTGGCATGGAGGTATGGTAGGGAGATGGGGAATTTTCTGTGTCTCAAGGAAAGTATGCGAACGAGATACTCAGGAGATCTCGCATGGACAATAGCAAACCCATGGAGACTCCTCTAGCAGGTGACTGGAGGAAGAAGGATGTTGCTTCAGGGGAAGTAGTGGAAGCTACTATTTACAGGCAGCTTGCGGGTTCACTCATGTACTTGGTGAACACGTGACCAGCTATGAAATTAACCAGCTTAGTCAAGCGATGGTTAGGCCTACCAACCTGTATTGGAAGGCGACAAAGCATGTGTTGAGATACCTCAGGGGCACTTCTTAGTATGGATTATGGTACAAACAGAGGGAGTGAAGCTTCAAGGCTTCACCGATGCAGATTGGGCAGGGAGTCCATCCGAGTGGAAGAGCACATCAGGAGGGATCTTTAGTATTGGATCAGCCAAAGTTTCTTGGTACAAAAGGAGATCAATTGCACTTAGTTCAGTAAAGGCAGAGTACATGGCTGAGAGTCAGGCAACATGTGAGGCCATTTGGATGAGGAAGATTCTAGTTGGTTTGTTTGGTAAGCAAATGGATCCAACTGTGATTTACTGTGATAATTAGAGTTGTATCAAACTCTCTTAAAATCCACTTTTTCATGATCGGTCCAAGAAAATTGATATCTGATATAATCATCTCAGAGATTTTGTATTGAGGCGGGTGATGTTGTTAGAGTACATTCCCATGGCGGAGAAAGATGTTGACATTTTGGCGAAGGCATTGTCAAGATGTAAATTTGAGTTTCACGAAGACAAGATCACGGTAGCAGATAATCCCTTTTTTGTTGAGAGGGAGTGTTGAGAAAAGGCAATAAGAAATTCTAGTTTAATTTGCCCTTGAATTAAACTAAGAATTAAAATCAAATTTTATTCTCATAACAACTTGTAAATAGTTAATTAAGTTTAATTAACTTAATTAACTTAGGAATTTTGAGTTGGAAGTATTTCTGAAGTCATGTATATGTTCTCCCTAAGCTGTAGGGGTCCACTGGTCCAGTATGAGTTTAAATTGAGTTGGAAATTAGACCACTCAGTTTACTGAGTTAAGTTTAGTTAAATTAGTTATAAAATGTTTTTGGAACTAATAGAGGACTAACAGTCAGTTCGTGCACTAATGCATCCACTAGTGCTACTCCATTTAACTGAAGATTCCCTCATGAGAAGCTCATGCATGTTAGTTCAGAGAAAGACCTAGTTGAGACTAGAGTACAGGGATAGCGTACTATCGGTGGTATTATTCACTGGAGTCTAAATATCATGCATGCATCAGAGATTGGTCCTATGTTTGGATTGTGTTTTTTTGGAAGCATGAATTCCCTTTAAATATGGGCTATTCATCCTAGGCATTACACAAGAGATTAGGGGCTTGGAGAGCTACAGAATAGGCTAAGGATTTAGCTTGAGCTAGCTTCTGAGCTCAGAGATATGAGTATACTTGTTCGAAATTGTTCCAGTGAGAACAAGCTTTGTATCTTCCCTCATATTTCTGATATATGCAATACATATAGCAGGGTTTTGAGCAGTGGATTTCCATAGATACATATTGTGTTATGTGTCATTAATTTATCTTCTTCTTGTTCATATTGTATTCATCGATCTATTGGCTTCCACTAGTTGAAAGTAGAAGTATATTCTTGTCATGTATTTTAGCACATTGCATGAGCTTGTGAATCTAAAGTATTTTCTATAGAAACAGAGCTCACAAACAAGTATGGTGGTCACAATGATCCTAGAGACCATATACAGTTTTGTATGGAAGCTTGGAGAGAAATTTCTCGAGAAGAATGGGTACATGGTTTTATCCATACCCTAGAAACGATCCCTCAGAATTGGTATTTAGAAACTGAACTTCTACATGGCACTGCTAGCTAGGTGGAAATGGTAGATGGATTTGTGATTCCATTTAGATTTGAAGATGACTGTCCATATATAGATACAGCGTTGAATATAGTTAAGAAAAATATTTTTGAAAATAAAGTTCTAGTTATTTGGCAACTTGATTGGGTTGCGCAGGTCTGAAATGTGATGGAATGCTATAACCTCACTACAGAAGAGGACGAAGATCCTTGTAACAAAAATTTCAAAGAGTCAAAAGGACATCACAAAGTGAATGGACCTGAGATAGAGATGTTAGATATAACGCAACCATTGAAAATGAAGAAAGTAAATATAGGGATAGAAGCTGGACTGATGTATGAGACCATAGGATATTACTGGGACGACGACATTATGGTATGTGGACCATGGTTTTTGTTTAGATGAATTACTTAAAATGATATGTAATACCTTAGCGAAAGAAATCATAAGAGATAGAAGGCAAGTAATGAAATATCATTGAATCTCTGTTTTCACATCTGTAGTGTGTATTTTTGGGAGAAGGTTACGTAGTTGGGTGCACTGAGACCTTGAAGAGTCTGCAGCTGGGTGCGTAGACCACTTACAACTGGGTGCGTAGTTTAGAAAAGAGAATGTAATTGAAGATTTGGTTTAATAAAACAGAAGTTTTGGTGAAGTACTGTATCTTTGTATATGTTAATTGTTTACTATTATGCATCTAATTATGTATGCTTTAACTAAGTTATGAGAAGATCCGTAAGATATACTATTAGGTGTTAGAGTTTATGCGGTTCTATAAATTAATAATCTGCGCGAAGTTCTTATACATGTGATGTTATAAGATTGATATATAGTAGAATTAAATACACAACGACACTTTGTGGATATCACTTTGGTTGTGGAAACCTAGTTCTACAACCTCCCATAACTGATTTGAGTGAGACTGTGACCTTCTTGCGGGTCGTTACTAGAAGGGCCAATGGTTGAAGTTTTTGTTAGTGTGTAACACACTTTGAAAATGGATCAAGCCCCCTCAAACCAACATCCATGGAAATACATCCAATCATGTGCCTATCCATTAACTAGTTAAACTTTACCCCTGAGCTTTACACTAGCAATACATACTAGTATATTTAAATCATCTAGATAGTTCAATTTAATATAGTCCAAGGGTCAAAACCGAGACATTACAATCCCCCTACCTAAATAAATTGTGAGAGAACATCACATTTTTTTAGCCTAACACCAATTTACACACAGAATTGTTATCTCAACCGCTTAAATCCATATTTCTATCTCACATTTGAATGGAAAAAAGGCTTCTACCAAGTTATGAAAAACACTTTTTTTATATAGTTGAGGCATGAAGGAAATCTTAGATATCCCCAATTTCAAGATGCAAAGTGGAACTTTGTGCAATGAATGTTACGAATGAATTAATGAATTTGTCCATAACAATGAAGCTATTTAAAGTCAAGTTGTAGAGCTCACTATTATGTAATAAAGTGATTATGGAATCATCATTGGTGATTAAGCTCGAAATTTATTTGAAATTTGTGTTATAGGAAAAGTTTGTCTTTTGTTTACATTTGCGCTAAACTAATGACACACATCTGCACTAAATTGTCTTTACATCTACCTTAGATTGTCTTCAATTTTTTGCATTAACATTTCCATCATTCTTTATTGGAAATATGTTTTTCTTCATTCTATGAATCTCTCTTAATTTATCAAACTTTCTCAAGTATAATAAAATCATTAAATATTAATTAATTTTTGTAAGTGAATTTCTATTTTGGTTATTTTTTAGGATTTTATTAAAACGGCATATGCACTCCAATATCCTTACTCTTTCATTCATTGAATACCTTCTTTATTAGCAAAGCATTCATTGAAACTTTTTTTTTTTGTAAGCTGAGGCGAGATTCTATGTTTCTATTACTGGAAAAAAAGAACAGTACATACATAAGCAGGTCTCAACCTGCCCTTAAGGGAAACCGGGTTTCTTGACCACCTGAAATTTTTAACTGCCATCCAAAAAAAGTATATAACCAGTCGATCTGTCCATGCTAAATACCCATCTAATCTTACTACATTCAAACTGATTTTTATCTGAGTCATTAGCAACTAATATATCAAAACAAAATTGAAAGTAAAAAACCTCCTTGCAGCAGCTCCATCTTCTACTGATTCCTTGTATCCGGGTTTGCCTCTTTCTCTGTCTTGACTCCCATACCGCTTGCTTGGAATAGCTTCATAATCTCGTCCATCTTTCTATCTTGCATAAGTAAAGTAACTTGGATATTTTTCAGCTCCTTTTTCAGGACAGGGATACCTTGAGCCAATTCAACCATTTCCATGGCCACCTGCTCCATTGCTTTGGCTAATAATCTCTTCATTCCCCAATAAACATGTAAAGATTGTTTATACAAGGACATTCTCCCTCTTGTATGCCCCGGGTCAGGCAGATACTGCTCCCAATCTTCCATTTCTGGATCTGAAATCTCCTGCATGGCTTCTTCCTCTAATTGCTCAATGATTCTTCGAATATTCGGGTTCGTATCCTGATAATAAGCCTCTTCTGCCTCCTGCAATTTCTTCCTCATATCTTTTTTGCCTCTTTTCCTTCCCCTGGCCTCACTCGCAGTTCCTTCTTCATACTCTGATCTTTCACCCCTACTCCCTCGTCCTCCTCGTCCGCCAGATCCCCCTCTGCCTCGTTGGTTAACACATTCCTTCTTCTGCCCTCGCGTTCCTATTCTCCTCCCTCGTCTGCCACCCGTCGTTTGTTCATCAGCTTCCTTATACTCGTCGTCTGCTTCCCGGTCTTCTACCTCATTCTTATACTCCTTCCCCTTACCTTCTTTACCCGCCTGTGCTCGTCGGGGTTCCTCCTCCAAAATATAATCCCGTATATCAAACTCATCCTCTGATTCATCTGGTATATTCAGAAAAATCTTCTGCATGTTCTCCTCAACTTGGCTCTTCCCTTTTGTCTCTCGACTAGCCTCCTTGCTTCTCGTCCATCTTCCTATGTCTCTGTCTTGACCCTCTGCCATTCCTTCTACCCCCGTCTGCTCCAAATTCGTAACTCTCCCCCTCACGTTGCTCTGATTCACAACTGGTTTCCTCCTTCGATTTATTCGATTGCATGCATATATTAACTTATTCCTGCTCGGCCACCTTAGCTTCTTGAAGCTTCCTTGCTTCCTGTCCTCATCATTAATCCGCATTCCATTTGTGCTATCATAATTGGAAACGATCGCTATCACTCTGACAAATCTATCTCCCGTCCTCGGTACCTTGTCCCCTTTCCTTCTTGGGATGAGCATTCGTCCCTTGGGTTGATTAATCTTACCCTCCTTAACATTTAATTCATATGCGCGAGCCTGCAGACACTCTGAGCCATCATGATTTACTGTACTATTATCCCTCCTTACCATAATCAGGAGGCGACTATGCATTCCCTTCTTGTGCGGTCGCTTCATTAAAATCCTGGGTTAATACATTATTTAACTCATTCCACCTTGGATCATCTTGTAACGACATCCAACTACCGTCCACTCTCCTGTCCGCTCCTCCACTTCCCCAATTAGCCAATAAATCAGCTGCACGGTTGCCATTTCTCAATACATGATTAATAATAGTATATTCGATCCTACTCAGCAGTCCTTCAAGATCCTGTATTATCCCTGCTGTCCGCCAACTCTTTGCTACATGATCCCATTGCTTACCATCCCTTAATTTTCTCAACATATCTATCGTGATCCGGGAGTCTCCTTCAATTTCAAGATTCATATAACCGTTTCTAACCGCTATTCGGAGTCCCTGGTGTACTGCCCACAATTTCGCTTCGTTGTTCGTCATTTCTCCTTCGAATTCAACATACATCCACCGTATAGTACCGCTGCTATCTCTGAATATGCCTCCCGGGGTTGCCCTTTGAGGCCCCATCGAAATTTAATTTGATCCGTCGATCCCCGGGCAATCTAAAATGATTGGGGCTCTGCACTCCTCGTATGGGTCTCCTCTTTGTATTAGGGTAAATCATTGTTACATCCATATTCAGTTTTGAAACTATTTGCTGTTCCTCCAGATTCAGCTTCCAATCCTCTTCCTCCCAAACTTCAGACATCACTGTTTCTTTGATCGATCTACATATTACATCCCAAATTCTCGATTCTTGACTCCTTTTATCTTGAAAGATTCTTCGATTTCGCTCTTTCCAAATTTCCCAGATTATGAATCCCACTGCCAGAGTCCATATCCTTCTTACAACTTTGCTTTGGAAATTCCCCTTTCCCCATTGAAGCAAAGTATTCCTGAGGTTATCTGGATCCCTGTTTGTTTTACCAAATAGTATCCTAATCTCTTCCCACAGACTTCGAGTAAATAGACAATTGTTCAGTAAGTGCTCCTGAGTTTCTATTTCCTTACTACAAAGATAACATCTTGACGGTCCATACATTCCTCTTTTCTGAATATTATCCCATGTCAGGATCCTCCCTCTACACACCAGCCAGACAAAATATGTTACTTTTGGCCAACATTTACCTTCCCAATTTTTTTTCCATTCCACTGGTTCCTCCTCTCTTTCCTCCCTCGTTGCCCAGTAATATGCTTCTTTGACTGTAAACAGACCCTTCATCGCTTTGCCCCATCTAAGGATATCCTTCCCTTCTCTAATTTTAATTTTTCTCGATTCTAATTCCCTGGTATACACCTGCCCAACCTCTTGACTTATAGTGTCATCCAATTCCTCTGGTCTTTTCCAGACTCTCCATATGTCATTCACTGTTTCGCTCTTCCAATAATCCCGTACATATTCCATTCCTGCTCTTTGCGCTCTTTGTTGGACTGCATGAAGAGTTTGGATTCGATTCATATTATCCCGCTGTTGCCACCCTTCCTCCCAAAACCTTGTTGATCTTCCATCACGGATTTCCCAAAAGGCGAGATTCCTAACTATATCCCGATTGCTACTTGCTAACTCCCAAATTTGTGATCCCCTTGGAGTTTCCTCAATTCTTAAACACCCTTCAGTTGTATCAGGCATTCCATATTTTTGATTCCATATTTTTTTCCATACATCGGTTCCCCCCTGTACCCATCGCCACCATAATTTCGCCCCTAAAACCTTATTTACAAATTCAGGATCTCTTACTCCAAGGCCCCCTTCCTCTTTCCTTTTTATTACATTCTTCCAGGAGGCCATTTCTTCTGTTGCTTAGGACCCCCCCATAGAAATTTGCCCATTATTTCTCTCAATTTGGAAAAAACTCCTTTGGGAGCAGCCATAAGTGATAAGGAGTATATCGGGATAGATAATAAAACCGATTTTAATAGAACAATTTTGCTTGCTATATTCAGTAATCTGAACGACCAATTAGCTAATCGTTTTCTGAGCTTTTCCAATAAACTCTGCCAATTCTTTATGCGGTTAGGGTTTATATCCAATTGAATACCCAAATACTTCGTGGGTAATTCCCCCTGTCTAAAACCTAGAACTCTAGTTAAATGAGCTTTGATAGCCTCAGGTGAATTAAATATAAAAGTACAAGATTTATCATTATTAATCTCCATACCTGATGCGCTCCTGAAGACTTCTAATACCTTCTTGAAACTTCTCACCTCCTTCAACGACGCTTCTCCAAAGAGCATTAAATCATCAACAAACTGTTGATGCGTGATAATCAGATTATTCCCCCATAACCTTATTCCTTTGATTCTCCCTTCACTGACTTCTTTTTTAAGTTTTCGACTTAATCCTTCCATAGCCAAGATGAATAGAAACGGGGAAATTGGGTCCCCCTGCCGAATACCCCTGGTGGCATTAAAAGTAACTGTAGGAATACCATTAACCAAAATTGAAAAATTCGGAGTGGATATTATACTGACAATCCAAGCTATCCATCTGCTCTCAAAACCAAAAGCTCCCAAAACCGCTCTAAGATATTCCCAGTTCAGTCGATCATAAGCCTTAGACAAATCCAATTTCATTAGCATCCCTTTCTGTTTTCTCAACTTCAAGGAGTGTATCACCTCCTGAGATACCACTATACCATCCAATATTTGCCGACCTTCCACAAAGCCAGTCTGTTCAGGTGCAATTAAGTTGGGTAGGAGAGGTTTCAACCTCTTCACAATCAGAGTGGATATTATCTTATAAATAACATTACACAATGCTATGGGTCTAAAGCCCTGTGGTTCCTCCGAGGTATTACTTTTAGGAATCAGGGTCAGAAAGGTCGAGTTTATTCCAGGCCATATTCGCTGTCGCAATCGTGATTCTTCCACCGCCTCCAGTATCTCATTTCCCATAAAATGCCAACTAGCCTGGAAGAATTCCACTGTATACCCATCCAGACCTGGAGCCTTATTCTTACTCATGTTCATCACTACTTCACTTAATTCTTCCAAAGTTAGTGCCCTATCTCTCAAGAAAGATATCTTTGGTGACACTTCATAGAATTTTAATTAAGATAGATTTATGCTAGTTGGTACCTAGAAAATTAAGATATATATTTGTTGATTGTTAATAATGCTATTTATGTTTTTGTAAACTTCACATTTTATACATAATTTTTATTTTTTTTATCTTTAAATATGTCAAGAAAATTTTTATAATTTAATCTAGAATTAAATTCAATTAATTTTATTATAATTTTATTTTTATTAATAAAATTTACACATATATATATCTATTAAATTCTAAAAAAAAATATCACATCAAAAAATCATAAACTTTAAAGAACGTCTTCAATATTTCTGGTTTTACATACCAAAATTGTTCATAGGTTTTTCTTTTTTACATTTTTCACATAAAGACATCTACCCCAGAGTTATCAGTGTCAATTTTTTTGAGAGAACTCCATCACTTTCGGCTCTGCCAAGCGTGTAATTTCTTTATCATAGTCGGAATGCTCAGATTCTTGGCGCTTAAGCTTGTTGATTACAACCATGAATTGCTAATGTTCACTAGATAGATTGTCCACTACTCATGGATGACACATTTCCACCGAGGTCTCCTCTCGATCTTGAGAAGGCGATATGTCCAGGGTTGTCTTCTGTTGTTGTGAACACGCCTTTTAGCTTGTCCAGATCTCAATCTTAACGCTTGATGTCGTATTTTGATCCCACCCACCACAATTGTTTTTTTGTCTCGAGTGGGTCGCAGGCCTTTTTTGAGGTTGAGAATGCGTTTGGAAGATAATGTTTAGGTTGTTTAGGATTGAGAATATTCTTTTTTAAGCCAATTTGAGAGTAACTTTATCTATTCATCCTTTACATAGGTCCAGTTCAACACAAATATAGACAAATGAGATGAAACTTTTTGCTAATTTCTCATTGTTTATTTTGATAAAGCGACCAATTGAATTACCAATTTTTCGGAAGGCATCTGGTCAAATCTATTAAAAACGTATATTTGACCGCCGTACCCATATCAGAGTAGCAAAAAATTTCATGGAAAAAGAGTTAAGCTCTGGAAACCATCGCTGAATTGAAAGACCTACATGGCCCCAAAACTAAAGACCCCTGTCGAAAACACTCTTCTGGTCTTGACTACTGCAAAATATTCTTTCAAACAAAATAGCAGATCTAAATTCATAACAAGACTATGTATACTTCAGGTGCTCCAAACCTGAGACACGATTTTTTCATTTGAGACCAAAATAAAAATAAAAAAATAGCAAACAGTAAAGTGGACTCGGTGATTGGCAGTTGGTGACATGACAAACACACCATAAGTAGAGCAGCCGTCTCTCTCCGACGCTTATAAGAAAATCAGTTGAGACGCGGCTTCAAGGAAAAAGGTGGCATACGGCTGTATGCAAGTTTCTTGGGAGAGTGTTTATATTTTGTTTCAAACCTTTTTATATAAATTTATAAATAAGTTACGCAATAAGGTGGTTAAAAAATGCAGTTTCTAAAGTAGGCGAAAGACAAATTTGTTGCTTTAATGGGATTTTATATATGAAGATCCCTAAAGAGGAATTACTTATTTTGAAGCTTCCGAGAGTTGGAACGGTGGTTTATTGGGAGGTACTTGCGGGTTAAAGGAATTTGAATTTTATATATACGGAGTACAAGAACAACAACAATGGCGGCTACCTGCCCTTCAAACTTTTGGCCGTCCTTTCATGCATGGGACAACCACTATTCGTCTTTGATCATTGACTTAGTCGGACACGCCAACCGACAGGAAAATTTGCGTTCTTCTTTAGTAACAATTAAAGATATGAATCAAGCTTGCCGCGTAGGTTGTGGTCGAGTGCAGTAGCTGAGCAGTCTTCTTCCATTGAATTCAACGTTAACGCGGCCGAGTACTGCCCATGCCTTTATATAAGGAAGCGTCCACATACCCTAGACCTACAGCCTCTTCTTTCTTTCGTGTTTCTTGGGTTCATTCATACATCCAAATCTCACTTCGTTCATTCATGAGAATGATGGCCATATCTATGTCGCCCCGTCTCTCCCTTATCTATGTCGCCCCGTGTCGTACCCTCAGCCTTCTAGTAACTTGATTCCACATTTTTATGACCATTCACATCTATAATAATTATGCCGTCAGTAGACTTTTTAGTTTCGAATAGGGTGAGACAATCAACGGAAATTAGTTCAACCTGCAAATGAAATTTCCGTGTAAGAAGTATCTGCACACAATCGAAGCAATGTGGTTTAATCAGTATATCAAGATCTTGGGATTCACCATGTTTGATTTCTCTGTACCCTTTTTCAACTGATCGTGTTTTCCCAAAATAAAATTAAAAATAAAATAAAATGGAAGTTTGGGGTTTCGTCGAAGCTGGTATACGTCATTTGAATATGAAAGTGATGCTACTCTTTAAATGGTTTAAAAAAATTAGATAGTATTTTAAATTGAAGTTCCCATCACGTTTTAGGGAATTCATCATTTAAGTTTAAAAGTCTGCCGAAGTTTAAAACCTGACGTCCAAATCGAAGTCGTACGGAAGTAGTCTTGGCATGACAATTATGGCAATGAATGAGTTGTTAAATGAAAAGAAGATTGTGAAATGAGTTGTTAAATGAAGAAAAGATTGTGAAATGAAAAGCACATTGAGGAATCTCTTCAGATTTTATCATGTGGGCCTTCTTCACCTTACGAGGTAGTAGGAAATTTCTTGGCTCCAACCCCTCCATAATAAGGGGTGGAGAATTATGTTCAGTGAGATACTATTCATGGAACTATGACTCCACCTTACAACTAGAATGTTTCCGTAGCTTTATCTCGGGCTATAATTCCAACTTTCTCTTGTTTTTGAATATATTGTCTCTAAATCACTTTCATCTGTAGCTTTTCGAGTCTTTGCCTGAATCAGTGAGTTAATGTGGCTCACTCGGATTCCAAAATCCTCGACCTATTTTTTGAAGAGTCCTCTTAGGTTTTTAATTTTTCTACTTGGTCCTCTTTAGGCTTTTAAACATCGTTTTCTTGAATCAACTCTTCTTGATAAGTCTTCTTTGGCCTGCTTTTCCACTTCCTTCTGCGTCATATCTAAATGAATGGCACTTGAGATAGACTTCTTGACGTTTTCAAGGTTCCATGATTTTTCATTGCACTTCTCATGTTTATCAGGGAAAATGGATTTCACACATTCAACATTATGCCTTCTTAGGGCGTGTTGTAAGGTTGCCAACGTTTCTTCACTATGTATCCTTTCTTCCGTATGGTTGACTTTAATTCAAGAGATTGTCACTCGCTCCTTTAATTGTGCAAAATTAATCAATTTTCCACTATTTATGTTATGTTGACTAGAAAAAAATAGATTTTTCATATTTAGTTGTATGTTGCCAGCATACCTCTTCAATATCTCATGGGTTTTGTTTCGTATGTTTCTTTTCATCCAAATCAATAAGCATACAAATTCTCAACAAGGGATCCCTTAATGTTGGAAAAATCAGAGATCCTTTCCCTCTTCTTTGTTGTTCATTAGAAACATGAGCTTCTTTAAATTCATATTGAGTTTCACATTGGCTATCTTCCATACTCGATGTATAATGTTCATCCTGTTTCTTTCCCTCTGTATTATCAAGTTCTACTTAAAAATTTGACATACACTCCTTGAGCTATGAAATAGTTCTTTTCTCCTTCCTTTTATCATGTTTAGGAGGAAAACTTATGTCCAAGCATTGGAACTTTTCCTTATAGACCTTAGTGGAACATGTAGGAATGATTTTTTCATGCGTCACTCTAGGGAAACTTATGTCCATATGTTGTTGTATTTTCTTTTGAACAATAGTTGGATGTGAAGGTCTAGTTTATTTGCATACCACTTTTGGAATAATGAAATTCAAATGATGTTGCTTTTCTTTCAGAAGTTTCACTTCAGATGAAGGATGACTTACCTTGTGAATTTCATTTTAATGAGCATGAATGCATTATTTATGCACCTTTTTCAGTGTGTGCAAATTTTGTGTCCCATCCAAAACCACAACTTGAATTAGTTCCTTTGCATCTATCTCCTATTGAGTATTTACAATAAGATTTCCCTTCAAACACCAATCCTCATTTTGAGTCCCACTCTAATTGGCACTAACATTGTTTTCCTTCCCTACATAATCTTCCATTCGCAGTGCACTAGTGCTACACTCAAGACATTCCTTCTTAATCCAACTTTCCCCTTCATGGTTTCTATGTCCTGAGATCTCCCATTCCCCTTCAGGGATTCCCTATCTAAACAAATTCAAATTATTAGGCAATATTGGAGGATGCATCCTCAATTTATTGTTCTTTTTTTGTTGGGTTTCTCCAACATCTACAAAAAAACATATGATCAGTACGAAATTTCATGTTCAAGCCCAATTTCAATGCTAGAGACTTCTTCATCCTCCTCTATTTTCCCCTTTGAAGGCCCTTAAGACTCTCTGGATTGTTTATGTTGGACACCTAATCCTTTAAGGGTTGGTGTGCAATTTGAGGAGTCAAAGGAGTCCAAGAGACCTTAGAATATGGAATCCAATAGTGATGTAAAATGTTTTATAAATGTTCATCATGTGAATAATAATGCATGACATATGTTGTTCACATTCCATGTGTGTTTAACATGGTATCCGAGCTCTGAGGTTCCTTTTTAGACTTATAACTCCTGAATTCTGCCAGTTTTCTTTTCCCATTTAGAGTTTGTTGCCTAGAGATGTTGAACGCATGAAGGTGCTAGAGGTTAACTTCTTGAAGGAGTTGTGGTGCAGTGAGCATGGAATGAAGGTGAATTAAAGCTCTCCTCCATGAATGGTACGCTGATATTTAGGCCGATAGGCCTTCCTATGCATCAACAATCGTCAACATTTTTACCGTGCTCCGTTGGATCAGGGGAGACACTTTCAACTGTTGATTTGAAGTATGACTGCTTTTTCCAAATATAAGTTGAATTGCTTTACTGCCTTTTCCCATTCTTTTATGTCACTCTTGAAGATATTTTTACTGCTTTTTCCCTGCCAGTTGTCTCGCACATCGCATCTGGCAAGCATGCACTGCACTTTGACTGCTTTTTCCAAATATTGGTTGTCTTGCCTTCTTTTCACCTCCGAGTTCTATTGTGCATTGAACGTGGCCCTGTTATGCAAAAACTCGGTTTAGATTACCACTGGGGGAAATATTAGGCAGATCCTATTTCTGTAGCCGAGGAACGTTGAAGCTCACAATCGAACAATCCAATGGCTCGCAATCCGCAATCCTTGCAAGTTCACATAACTCCCATGATGCACTTTGCAAAGAAACTTGCTTCCAAAGGTGTTACAGTCACGTTTGTTAACACACACCACAAGCACCAGCAGATCACTAAGGCTAACAATCACAGTGCTGAACAAGACGACCCTCTTAAGAAGGAAGCGCTTAATGTTGGTCTTGATATTCGCTCTGTTCAAATCTCTGATGGATTACCTCTGGATTTCTGTTGGTCAGCCAGATTGATCGATTTTTTGTGCTCTGTAGGTAATATCGCAGGAAATTTGGAACGACTCCTTCAAAATCTCAACAAGACAGGGCCGACAATAGCTGATAGTGGACTTTCCTGGTCATTTGAAGTCACAATGAAATTCAGTATTCCCTGGATTTCATTTTCGCCACAACCTACCTTTCTTTATTCGATTCACTATCATGCACATCTACTGGAGGATCTCCATTGCAATCTTTATGAAGGAAGCGGTAAGGTTTCTGGGTGCTTTAAATAGTTTTTTCATTTGAAATCCTACTTACAGAAGCTCTTAGATATATTTGCGCAGGTCTTCATTAGTAGGCATCTTGTTTAATTTTATTTTTGATTTTAATTATCATCAGTGCGATTTATCTGTAGGTGATGAGGGCAGCATTTCGATTGATTTTACTCTCGGCGTACCAAAATTAGAAGCAAGAGATCTTCTGTCCTTCATACGTCGGACCCTGAGTCACAGTGCATTCTTGATGGGATGCATAGGTCCTTTTAGGTATGTCGCGAAGCAGATTGGGTTCTTGGAAATTCTTTTGAGGATCTCGAAAGAATGGAAGTGAATTTGAACCGTCTGGTACTGCATGCTGGTCCATTGCTTCCCTCGGGTTTTTTGAACGGTGGACATTCCAAGGACATGAGAGTTGAAACGAGCATTTGGACAGAATTTGACTGTTGTGAGTGGCTGGATGCAAAGCTTGATCGTTCGGTTCTATACATTTCCTTTGGGAGTATGTTTCATGTGACTAAAGCTTAGCTGGAGGAAATAATATGTAGTATGGTTGATGTGACGAACTTCCAGATCATGTGTCGGAAAGCTTCCAATATCCAACCGATACTCTTCTTCCACTCCAGCCCCTCAGGAATAATATGCAGTTAATATCTAGATTGGGAAGGGGCACGTTTAAACCAGGCTACTATCGTCTCTACTTTGATAGCTACAACATTCTTCGACTCATTTACGACGACGAATCAGGATTGAAGGACAACTACGGGCCTTCTGGCAGGCAAAACACATTATATGTCCAAGCTATGTTGAATGCCTCCGGTAATTTCAGGTCAAACGACGGGTTTAACATTGCGGCATCAGATTATGGAGAAGGCCCCAAGAGAAGATTAACTCTGGACATTGATGGAAACCTGAGGCTATACAGTTTGGTGGAAGAGAAAGGTACATGGACCATTGTTTGGATGGCGGTCTGTGATCAATGCAGAGTACATAGCTTCTGTGGAATGTATGGTCTGTGCATATACACACATAGCTTCTATGGAATGTACGGTTTGTGCATATACACTCGAAAGCCCAATTGTACATGTCCCCCTGGTTTTGACATGAAAGATTCCACCAATTGGTTCCAAGGTTGCCAGCGGAATCAAGAACTGGATGGGCATAGTACAAGACTTCTGTATTTTTCAGATACAAATTATTCTAACTTTGATCTATCCCAGCCTGCTAAGATTACGCTGGAAGAGTGCAAACGTTTGTGCATGAATAACAACTGTTGTGAAGGCTTTGTCTACGTGGATGGTGCCAGATTGTGTTTTCCTAAGTATTTACTGATCAATGGATACCGATCTCCCGGTGAGACGGGCCACATGTACATCAAAGTTTCCAGCAATGATTCTACTGTTTCTAATATTACCAGTGCGTCTCAGCCTTTGCCATTAAACTGTTCGCCTTCCACGGACGAAGACAAAAGGCATAAGACAAGAAGCCCTAATGTCAAATCTGCGCTAAGATATTTTGCTATTGCATTTGGTGTTGCAGAGCTGTTTTGTGTAATACTTGGTTGGTGGTATATGTCCAGAACATATAGAGATCTTGGCTATGAACGTTTAGCCTACTCAGACATCCCCGGGGGATTCAAGAACTTCAGCTTTGCAGAATTGAAGAAAGCGACAGATAACTTCAAGATAAGACTGGGAGAAGGAGGCTTTGGGTCGGTGTACAAAGGCGTGTTGACCGATGGTGAGGTGGTAGCAGTGAAGCGACTGGAAGGAGTATCCCAGGGTCATGATCAGTTCTGGGCAGAAGTGAGTGTGATTGGGAGAGTCCATCACATGAACTTAGTTCGTATGTTTGGCTTCTGTGCCGAAGGAAATCACAGGTTGTTAGTTTACGAGTACATTGAAAATGGGTCTCTAGACAAGTATCTGACTGTAGAAAGCTAAGAAGTTGGCAATGACAGAGTTTTGGGTTGGAAAGAAATATTTGGGATTGCGGTGGGCACAACCAAGGGGTTAGCCTACCTTCATGAAGAATGTTTGGAATGGATTTTGCATTGTGACATCAAGCCCCAAAACATACTTCTAGACATGAACTTTTGTCCCACGGCTGCGGACTTTGGGTTGGCGAAGCTGGTAGATAGAGATCACTCATTCTCCTTCTCCACAATTAGAGGCACACGAGGTTACTTAGCACTGGAGTTGGCAATGAATAGGCCAATCACAGCCAAGGTGGATGCTTATAGCTTTGGGATTGTTTTGTTAGAAATGGTGACTGGAAGAAGCTCGTTATCCAGTTCAACAGGACACCTGGTTCAGTGGGTCTCTGCAATGATGAGGGAAGGGAGAGAGATTGAGGAAGTGGTGGATCGGAGGTTGCATGGAGATTTTAATTCAACAAAGTTGAAGAGAATCCTGAAAACAACACTGCTCTGTGTGAGATCAACCATGAGTTAGGCCGTCGAAATGCTTTCTCAACCTGATTCCTTTACATCATCAGATTCTCTTTGGGTGTAATTTTTTACTTCTTAGCTCGTCTTGTAATGGAAGCTTTCGTGGTTCAGATCACGACTCACCTTTTGCTTTTTTGATATTAGAGCAGAATAACTCCAATCCCCAAAGTTTCACTTAGCTTGAATACCCTTAAATAGACCGTTGGATATCGTGAGGACACAAATCAACTCAGCTCTAACAAGGGAAGCCAAATTTTCTTTGTTGTAAACTTATAAATTCAGCACAAATAGCATTGATTCTGTTGTATTCTATTCTTATCATTTCCTTCGGCAAAACAATATACTCTATAATTTGATTTTGTATTTGAAATTTACTGCAAGAGGAAATCCACGGAAATTTGAAAACAGTATTCTGATTATTTTATCAAACGACAAAGAGCGTTTAGAAAGGTAATTGCACAATGATCTAGTCCAAGAAAACAAGGTTTTCCACAAACCAATTAACTCTTCTAGAAAAATTCAACAATTCCAATTTAATAATCCTATCGGCCTCTCTTTGTACCATGTGAAACAATTGCTAGTTAATAAATATGTCTGTGTTATGTATATGCTAGGGTGTTTGAGTGTTAATATATATTAAAAAATTTATATACGGTGAACATTCAGACTCCACTATTACGTTGAATGGTGGTTACTTTTACGCTACCTATCACCTCCTCCCATACACTTTCCATATGCTGGTTAATACCATAGTTAATACATCAACTCCTTACATATCACCGTTAATACCACCCTTAAATTATGTTACAACCCTTGAAGTCTATATGTGGTGCTCCATATGTTAATATCGCCTCTCACTCCGCATATTCCATACCACATTCATCATTTTCCATACCACATATTCCATACCACATTCATCATTTGCAGGTGGCCCGACAGTCATGCACCCCGCTTACCAACCCACTCCCACACAATACCGACAGTCAGGTTATATTATAACATATAGCCCGGTTATATTATAATATATGTCATATATTAACTATCATACAATCACACCTTTGCAATGAAAAATCGCCATTCGTGGGCACAATTGTTAGAAACACCGAATTCTAAACCACCCTTTGAGACTCTGACTCCCCTCCTCCTACACCGCTCCACCGTTGCGACACCACTCCCTTAGAGTTAATACGCCTCCACTTAATAATGCCTGTCATATAAACCGCGTTATAATATATTAATTGTGAATACAAGCTCATCTCCCACTATAAACGTTGTTCAATGCTCGTTTGAGGTGGGCCGACTCCACATACCCACCCAACATGTTGAATGGTATTCCCTTGCCCCCCGTTGCCTCCTGGTGGATGGCCTGACATACCACCCGACAATCATACCACATGTATTATTTTGAATGCATATTACAATCATACCACATCCCAGTTGCGCCATACCAGGGACCGCCTACGAAATGAAAATGACCCCTCATTCACCAAGTAAAAACAAAAGTTTACATTGATTTACATTCAGGTGGAATAACAAATAGTGAAACATAGTAACTGTTGTGCCCACCAAAATTTTCTCCACCATTTTCTCCTCAGAGACTTATACTCCCTTTTTCTTTTCTAACCTGTCAAAATGAATTTTACATTCATATTTAACTGAACATATAATTTTACATTTAATTCATGACAGAGCAAAAACAATTAACATGATGTTGTTGTTGAGTGTGATTAGAATTGCGCAGGTGTTTTAGGAGTGTGGGAAATAGTCGCTGAATGAATTCTTGTCCATATCTATTTACCCAAGTACATTAACTGCTTCAAATTCCTTGCTACGTTTAGGAATGGTTCGTGCCTGGCTTTAGTCCTTCCATCTTCAAATAGAGACACAACCTCCAAAAATACGTTTGACAAGTATGGTTGTTGTCAGGTTGTTTATTGCGGTGGTTGGGATTATTATTTTCAACACTCCCTCTTAATCACAATTTCTGTCATTGAAAATTCCCAAATAGTTTATGAGATAAAAAAAACTTTCACATGCCAATGGCTTTGTGAAGGTGTTAGCAAATTGTTCCTGTGACCTACAATTCTGCAACACAATTTCATCATTGTTAATCAACTCTCTAATAAAATGATATTTAGCATCAATACGCTTGGTCCTCTTGTGGAAGATAGAATTATTTGACAATGCAATTGTTGAGGTGTTGTCGTAGAAAATAGTTGTCGCTCCCTCTTGGTGATGACGAAGATCCCTCAACATCCTTCTCATCCAAACTTCCAGACACACTGCTGCTATTGTTGCGACTTATTTAGCTTCTGCTGTTAACAATGACACTATTGGCTGCTTCTTGGAGGCCCATGAAATGGCTCCGGAACCCAAATGAAAAACATATCCTGACGTGCTTTCTCTGTCATTGACACTACCTACGTAATCACTGTTAGTGTAACCAACCAGCCTGAAATCATTTGTTGTTGTGTACAAAATGCCATACTATTTTGTCCCATTGACATACCTTAAAATCCTTTTCACTACTTGCCAATGTGTCTCCTTGGGTGTCTCCGTGAACCTTGACACCAAACTTACTGCATACATTATATTCCGCCTAGTGACGGTCAAATACATCAAGCTGCCTATCATGCTTTTGTATAATGTCAGATTGACATTGTTGCTACAATCTTCTTTTCTCAATTTCAGCCCTATGATAGTTGGAGTTGATGCAGACTTATTGTTCTACATTTTAAACCTCTCCAAAATTCCTGCCACATACTTTTCTTGAGAGATAAAAATACCATTTTCTGTTTGCTTCACTTTAATGACCAAAAAATATCTTAACAACCCCAATTCAGTCATTTCAAATTCACTCTTCATGACTTGTTTGAAATCAACAATGACGAAATCATCACTACTTGTAAAAATCAAATCATCTACATATAAGACGACAATGAGAATCTTACCTTCGCTCTCTTTGATGTAGAGAGTAGGTTCACTGTCACATTTTTCGAAACCATTGTCCAACAGGTAAGCATCTATCCTGCTGTACCATCTGCACGGTGCTTGCTTCAACCCATAAAGAGCTTTCCTCAACTGATACACTTTGTCTTCTTGGCCTTCAACCTCATAACCAGGCGGTTGCACAACATACACTTCCTCTTTGAGCACTCCATTCAAGAACATTGATTTTACGTCCATTTGATACACTGCCCATTTGTGCTGCGCGACAATCGCCACAACTGGGTGCACTGTCTCCATTTGTGCGACTGGCCCGAACGTCTCCGCGTAATCTCTTCCATGCTGCTGCTTGTATTCTTTAACAACTAGCCTTACTTTGTGCCTTTCAATCTTTCCCTCAATGTTGCTTTTAGTCTTACAGACCCACTTTACTCCAACGACATGTTTTTCTTTCGGAAGGCTCACTAACTCCCATGTGTCATTCCTTTCTATTACTTCTATTTCTTCCTCCATTGCCGCAACCAATTTTTCTTCTTTGGATGCATCTTCAATGTGGATTGGGTCATCTAGTTGACAAAATAATGCAAATAAGGAATTCAGACCTGCACTACTATCAACTTCATCTTGCTCATAAATATCATTTAAATATATGAATTTTGGCCTTCTTGTGCTTGCTGAAGATGGGATTGACATGTCACTTGGTGTCGCGCTTCGCAGTGTGCTTGGAGAAGCACTTGCTTGGCTGTGCGAAATTGTGCTATTATTTGTTGATGGTGTTGCTTGTTGCCTTCTTTGTTGTGCTTGAATAGGTGTAGAGGGGGCCACTATTGAGGAATTACTTGTTGTTGTTAATTCCTCTTTGTCCTCATGTGGCATGCATGATTTGACATTGAATTTCTTTTCTAAACTTCCATCCCATGCTTCCTCTTCTATGAACTACAAATCTTTGTTGATTATGACCTTCTTGGTTAATGGATTGTGGAGTTTGTATGCCTTGGATTCATCACTGTATCCAACAAATATGTATTTCTTCCCCTTGTTGTCCAACTTCTTTCTCAACTCGTCTGAGACATGTGCATATGCCACACATCCAAAAGCTCTCATGTGAGTGACACTATGCTTTCTTCCACTCCATGCCTCTTTAGGAACTATGTTTTGGACGCTTCTGGTTGGACATCTATTCAAGATATATGCTGCACATGCGACAACTTCAGCCCAATAATCATTTGGAAAATGTTTTTCCTTTAACATACTCCTTGCCATCTCCATAATGGTCCTATTCTTCCTTTCTGCCACACCATTTTGCTGAGGCGTATACCTTGTTGTAAATTGCTTGTGAATTCCATGCTTCCTGCAAAATCGAAGGAAGTCATTTGAGATATATTTGCCACCTTTGTCAGTCTTGAGGACTTTGATGTAGTGTCCACTTTGCTTCTCAACAAGAGCCTTGTATTGGCGAAAGCGTTCAAACACTTCACTTTTATGTTTTAGGAGATAGACCCATGTCTTTCTTGTCTAGTCATCTATGAAGGTCAATACATAGTGGCTGCCACCAATTGATGATGTCTGCATTGGTCCACATAAATCTAAGTGGACAATCTCCAAAGGTGCCTTTGCCCTTACTGACTTTCATGCTGGAAATGTCTGTCTATGTTGCTTGCCCAAGATACATCCTTCACATATGCTGTCTGGTTTTTCTATAAGTGGTAAACCCTTCACCATGTCTTTCCTATGCAGCAAATTCAAACCTCCAAAGTTGAGATGTCCAAATCTCAAGTGTCATATCCAGTTTTCATCTTTTACCTCTGCTTGAAAGTTTACTTGTGTGATAGCTGCCTCTTTTCTTCCATCTTCTTGTGAGTTCATAGATAGTTGTGCTTGTGCACATTCTTTCTGCAAATTTGATATTATTTTTAAGGGAAACATTCTATTGCTTGTCATCTAAAACTTTACAATCAACCATCTACTAGGAGGTCTATCCAAAATTGTGCATACATCATTCCTAAAGAAGACATTGTAGCCCTTTTGCATGAGTTGTCCAACACTCATGAGGTTATGCTTTAGACCGGGGACAAAGTAAACATCTAAGATGCACTTCTTCTCCCCCTTATTTTTTAGGATATTAACTCTTCCTTTTCCCATGATAGAGAATTTTCTATCAGTCCCTAATGTCACTTTAGATTTCACACTTTCAGTAAGATTGGAAAACATTTCTATGTTTCCTGACATGTGGTTACTACACCCTAAATCTAGATACCATATATCACTTCGTTTTTCTTGTGCTACATTACAAGCTAAAAAAATGCTATCATGGTTTTGATTTTCTCTTGTGAAATTTACAATTGGTTTGTTACTAATGTCATATTTCTTTTTTCTACATTCATTTGCATACTGACCATACTTCTTACAGTAATAACATTGGAATTGAGATTTATCATACCTATGACCTTGTGCTTGATTTTGGCTTGAGCCTTGTCTTGGATTTTGATTGCTGCCTCTTCCATTTGAGCTTGAAGGGTCTCTTCTTCCACCTCTGTGTGGGCTTCTTCCTCTATCTCTAGCATATGATCTTCCTTTGCCTCGACCTTGACCAAATGATCCTTTTCTCTTGAAGGCATGCTCCAATGAAGAGCTTGCTGCTCTATTCAGTCTATGTTCATGAGAAATTAGTGATGCATTAAGCTCATCCACTGAGAACTGCGAGAGGTCCTTTGTCTCTTCTATGGCCACAACAATGGCCTCAAACCTTGCTGGAAAACTTTTCAAAACTTTCTCCACTATTCTTCTTTCCTCAAGTGTCTCACCATGAGATCCGATTTGAGTAACCAGCCCACTTACATCTGTAAAAAACAAGTCTATATTCTTAGACTCTTTCATACAAAGTGTTTCAAAATATCTCCTCAACATTTTCATCTTTGTTGCCTTGACTTTTGCCATTCCTTGGTAGGCTGTTTGGAGGGTGTCCCATGCTTGCTTGGACTTCGTTGTTGCTGCAACCCTTGGGAAAATGCTTTCATGAACTGCTTGGAAAATATAAAACAGAGCTTTTGAATCCTTATTCCTGTTGTCCCTTAACAAATCTCTTTCTCGTTGAGATAATACATTGTATACTGCTACATCTGCTAGTTCTTGAAAACCATTCTCCACCAAATCCAAAATGTCTTGAGAAGAAAATAGGGCCTTCATTGTAATAGCCCAATAATCATAATTGTCGCTATTAAACTGAGGTAGTTGAGAATTAGTCAAGCTTGTGCTTGATGTTTTCATTTCCGAGCGTAAAAAAAAAACTTTCTCCCTGCTGGTAAATATGCTAAAAACAATCTGCCCTCAAAACAATTCTTATTGCTAGCAAAAACATTTGTTTTTACACTAATAATATTTAACCCGCTTCGATACCATGTTAGAAAAATTGACAAAATTTACGCTGAAATAATTTTTGCAGAGGGGCAGAGAGTTATGATTTCCACAAAGCTACTTTTGCGCACCGCGGAGTTGATTTTGCGCAACTTGTTTTGCCCACCACTGAGCTGATTTGGTTTAACCACAATATTCACTTACAAAAAAAAAAGGTAAAAGCTTAGAGCAACACAAATAAAACTTAGGATTGATTTATAAATCTTGCAAATACATTCACATGAGACTGTGGCGCATTCACCAAGTAAAAACAAATGTTTATACTGATTTACACTTACGCAGAATAACAAATAGTAAAACACATTAATTGTTGCTTTCACGCGCCCACCAAAATTTGCTCCACCATTTTCTGCTCAGAGACTTGCGCTCTCTTTTTCTCCAACTCTCTTACTCTCTAACTTGTCAAAATGAATTTTACATTCATATTTTGTAGTAATTTACAGGGTAAGTTCCTCAGACAGAACACCAAAGGACACCACTCACAAACAGATCACAGATCAATACACCAGTACTTTTGACGTGGTTAAAACCCTCAAAGAGGGAAACAGTCCACGGCCCAAGCCAATGCGGCCACTTCAGGAAATTTATTAATAAAAGAATGAAATTTTACATAAGATTCTCTCATGAACAGTTAACCTACAAATGACCCTCCATGCTCTTTAAATAGAGATCATGGACCAATCGGGTGTTAAGCCACGGATCAAGTGTCGGTAATACCGAGGAGAGAATGGACCGTCGGATCACTACATATCGTGACCGTTGGATTGTAAGTTACAAAATGTACATAGTAAAGAAACAGACTTTACCTCACTCTATACTAGACCACGTTCTACTTAACTATTTCCTATGTGTCGAAATATCCTAACATCCTCCCTTAAGAACAACTTGGGATAGGATTGGAGGATTTACAAATATGCCACAATAGGAGAAGGAAGGAGGCACTAGATCCTATCCCCCCTTAGTGACAACTTCCTGAACTCCAACCATAAATCGAAGTTTAGTGAACTTCGCCTCTGTGAAAGCCTTTGTAAAGATGTCTGCAACTTGATCATCTGTTGAACAATATTGCACTTCAAGAACATGGTCGTGGATGAGCTTTCCGATGAAGTGCATGTGCAGTTAAATGTGTTTGCTGCGCTGATGTTGGAATGGATCTTTGCATAGTTGAATGTCACTTTGATTATCACACCAAAGTGTAGTCGGATGTTGCTGCTGAAAGCCAAACTCTTACAGGATCTGACGAAGCCACAAGGCTTCCTTACTAGCTTCTACGACACCACGATACTCTGCTTCTGCTGAAGAAAGAGAAATGGCACCTTGTTTCTTGCAAGCCCATGTAATAGGTCCTGAACCAAGAGTGAACACATAACCTGCAGCAGACTTCCGATCATCAGGGTCACCAGCCCAATCGAAATCAGTGAAACCAACCAATAGAGGAGCTGCTTCGACACTGTAATGAATCCCAAACTGAATTGTACCTCGAACATAACAAAGTATTCTTTTAGCTTCTTTCCAATGAATTTCACGTGGGCTTTGCATAAACCAAGCAACAAGGCCAATAGCAAAGGAATGGTCAAGACGAGTATGGGTTAGATACAAAAGTTTTCCTACAAGTTAACGGTATAAGGTAGCATCAACTTCAGGAGAAGTAAAATTGATTGAAAGTTTGACTCCAGACTGAAAGGGAGAAGGGGCTGGCTTACAGTCTTCCATGTGAAAATGGCGTAGAATATCACAGGCATACATGGACTGGGAAAGGGAAATACCTTCCTTGGATTCCAAGACTTGAAGACCAAGAAAATAATGTAAGTGTCCTAAGTCTGTCATTTCAAAGGCTAGACTTGACATGGTTTATAAGGTTGGGATCACTACCAGTCAGGATAAGATCATCAACATAAAGAACAAGAATGATAAGAGACTTGCACACTTTCTTGGTGTAGACAGTATTGTTAGAATGACACCTAGAAAAGTCATTTTCTAAAAGAAAGTTATCCATTTTGGCATACCAAGCTCGAGGAGCCTACTTGAGACCATAAAGGGATTTCTTAAGCTGACATACAAGGTTGGAGTCTGTTTGTATAAAGCCAATAGGTTGTTCCATATAGATTTCTTCATGTAAGTCCCCATGCAAGAAGGCAGATTTAACATCCATTTGATGGACTTCCCATTTGAAAGAGGCAGCAAGGGAAAGAACAAGGCGGATAGAGTTCATTTTGGCAACAGGAGAGAAGGTTTCAGTGTAGTCAATGCCTTCAACTTGTGAAAAACCCTTAGCAACAAGATGAGATTTATGTTTATCAACTTTCCCATCTCGTCCATGCTTGGTTCTGTAAACCCATTTATATCTAACAAGTTTTCATCCCTTTGGTAGAGGAGCAAGATCCCATGTATCATTTTCCAATAATGAATGATATTCTTCATTCATAGCTGCTTCCAAATCTGGATGGCCTAAAGCTTCTGCAAAGGTTTCAGGATCATAATTCACTGAAGCTTGAGCCAGTAAAGAAGAGGCTCTATCGAACTGAGAACGTGTACATCGCTAATCTGTAGGATCACCGACAAGATCACTTGCTGCATCCCGAGTAGCACGGACCCATTTTGGAAGTTTAGGAGCTGAAGGAGGATCCTGAGAAGGTGGGGGAGGATTGTCATCCTTACTTTCATCATCTGAAGAAGAAATATTTTCAAAAGTAGAAGAGATAGGAAGAGGTGGCACATCCGTCGAACTAGGCTCGTAGGCCGATATATTTTCAGCAAACTTTACATCTCTTCTTATGATAACATTCTTAGACTTAAGTGGAATAAGTCTATATCCTTTGACATCTTCAGAATATCCAACAAAAATACATTTTTCACTCTTAGGTTCTAAAGCTTTATGTTTCTCATCTGGAATATGGGCCCATGCTTCACTTCCAAAAACATGAAAGTGACTTACATCTAGTTTAATTGAGCTCCATGCTTCTTCTGGACTGATATTATTTAAAACCTTAGTAGGAGTGTGATTTATTATGTAATTTGCACAGTTAATTGCTTCTGCCCAATAATTAAGACTAAGTCCTTTAGATTGAAGCATACAATTAGCCATTTCCTTCAAGGTGCGATTCTTCCTTTCAGCTACATCATTTTGTTGTGGAGTATATGGGACAATATGTTGCATTTGAATTCCATTCTCAGTGCAAAATTTGATGAATTTGTTGTTAACATATTCTCCGCCATTATCAAATCTTAGCTTAAGAATTTGATGTCCAAATTGTTTTTCAACAAAGGCCTTAAAGGCCAAGAACATGTTAAATACTTCACTCTTGAATTTTAAGAATTATACCCAAGTGCGTCTGGAGAAATCATCAATGAAAGTTAAGAAATACTTGCAGCCAAAGAATGAAACAACTGGAAGTGGACCACATAAATCACTATGCACAAGCTGTAAAGGGGCTGAGGCGTGCCAAGAGGCATGTTTTTAAAAACTATCCCGATGATGTTTTCCGAGTACACATCCGGAACAAACACCATCTCTGCAATATACCATTGGAAGACCTGTCACCATATTTTCTTTACATAGATTCTAAAGGGAGCAATTGTTTAAGTGACCAAATCGCTCATGCGAAAATTTGCTTACTTCATCGTTATGAGCAACAAATACTGAGGGAAGATTTGATGACCCAAAGTTGTGAAACTTATACAACCTTGCAGAATCATCAGCAATGCCAGTAGCTAAAATCTGTCTAGGATCTCTTAGGTCCTTAATTACAACATCGTGAGGTGAAAATTCAATGATTTTACCTTCACCTGAATGAGTTATCTGATATACAGATAGAAGGTTGCAGGATAAGGTTGGAACACATAATACATCATTAAATTGACCATTGTCTATATGAACAGTTCCAGTACCTACAACACTAAGATATCTATTATCACCAACATATATATTTTTGGTGTTACAATCATTTAAAGAAGAAAACATGGCTTTGTTTTTGGCCATGTGATAAGAAGATCCAGAATGAATGAGCCACTCATGAGAATGAGAAGAAGAAGATACATTTAATTCATAGCCAGACCGAGATGCTTGACAACCACATGCAAAAAGTGCCATTCCTGAAGATGAATTTGAAGTTGAAGATTGCTCCAAATGGATGTTATGCTTCTTCATTGCTATTTCCAAGGCTTCTATCTTCTTAAAGCATTTGGATTCTAAGTGGCCATCTCGATTACAAAAGTTGCAATGTCTATCAGTCTTCTTCCCTCTGTTTTTATTTGTCTTATCATTTTATTGAAATTATTTTTCATTTTGAGGCTGAAATTGCTTAGGACCCTTGTTTGGTTTAGGACCATTCGTTTTAGGATACAACTTCTTAGGATTCTTTGAATTTGGTTGCTGCTGGGCGGCTAATGATTTCTGAGAAGAGTTTCCAAGATTAAAAAGACCAAGGTGTAAGAGTTTTTCTTGTTCTCTTATTAAATAATCACAAAAAGAATCAAAGGAAGTGGACTTGTAGTCTTTTCCTTGAGAAATGAAGGCTTCTCTTGTAGAATGGAAGGTGGAAACAAGCACAGAGTAGGCTGGTCCCAACTTAGTAAGAATGGAATAGATAAGGTTACTATCTTCTTTCTTAACCTTAACACCTTCCAAGAGAAGTCTAAGGGTCTTGAACTTGGACAAAAAATCTTCAATGCAAGAAAAATTATTGGGGTCCAATGTAAGCAACTCATTTTCAAGTTGATGGGCTCTAAGTTCATTTTTGATTCCAAAAACTTTAGTAATCTGTTTCAATGCTTCATCAGGAGTGTCAAGTTCTGCAATATGGAATCTAAGATCCGGAGAAATAGACATCCCTATCAACCCACGTGCTTGATCTTGCCTATTTTCCCATTTAGCTGCCTTATCTTCATCTTTCGGTTTGGTTTCTTGGCCTGAGGCAATTATGTAGAGACCTTTACTTCTAAGTAAATCCACAATGTAGGACCACCATTGGAAATAGTTGGTGTTGTCAAGAATAACTTGGCGTCGACTTTCCATTTTAACAGAAACTGAAGCTATAGATGCTGAAACTAAGCGTTCCAATGGAAAGATCTCGAAAAATTAGACTGTTTCAAAAGAATGGTTTTGAAAACAGCTTCCGGATGAAGAAGTTATGGCTTTTTGAAGAAAATTTGATGAAGATGCCGATGAAGTGCGGGAATGTGCGGAAATGAAAAATCTGCCCCCACAAAAAGGAAACTTGAACTCAAGACCTCTACTCTCATAAATTAGCTTTAGACCAAGTGAGCTATACAAAAAGTTTGAGAGAGAGAAAGAGCGAGGGGGGTTGAAGCTTTGGGTTGCGTGCTTGCTTTGAGAAAGCTCTTTTTCCATACAAAAAAAAAAAACACAAAACCAACACGGACATACAAAAAAAACGAACCTTGCAGCTCGAAGTTAGCTTTAGCCAGAAACTAAATATTTTCCTCAATGTTTCTGATTTTCCGAGATCACACTAAGGCGCAGCGGAAAAGAGCATACGCATGAGAAAAATCCTTCCTTTCTGTTTCTGATTTTCCCAGATCACACAAAGTCGCGGGGCGAAGAGCATAAACAGAAATGAAAGGTATAGATCCGGTAAAAAAAAAGGCTAAATAAACCGAAAGCGAAAAAAACAGAGAGAAAATAACTGTAAACTGCAAATAAACACTGTATACCTCCAGATCTTAAAAATGACTCGGCTAGGGCTACCGGAAACCTTTTCGCGTGAAACGAAAGGGGTTCCTCACTGGAACAGATGCTCCCAACACAACAGAGCAGTCCTCTTAGCTCGAAAGCAGTTAGAAACAGTAGATCTAGGAAATGGTAGTCGGATGCAGTTCTACCGGCTTCAGATTTGGATCACCAACGGACACGGCCCTCAAATAGCTCTGATACCATGTAGGAATTTACAGGGTAAGTTCCTCAGACAGAACACCAAAGGACACCGCTCACAAACAAATCACAGATCAATACACCAGTACTTTTGTCGTGATTAAAACCCTCAAAGAGGGAAACAGTGCACGACTTGAGCCAACGCGGCCACTTCAGGCAATTTATTAATAAAAGAATGAAATTTTACATAAGCTTCTCTCATGAACAGTTAACCTACAAATGACCCTCCATGCTCTTTAAATAGAGATCATGGACCAATCGGGTGTCAAGCCACGGATCAAGTGTCGGTAATACCGAGGAGAGAATGAACCGTCAGATCACTACATATCGTGACCGTCGGATTGTAAGTTACAAAATGTACATAGTAAAGAAACACACTTTACCTAACTCTATACTAGACCAAATTATACTTAACTATTTCCTATATGTCGGAATATCCTAACATATTTAACTCAACATACAATTTTACATTTAATTCATGATAGAGAAAAAATAATTAATATGATGTTGTTGCTGAGTGTGACCAAAATCGTGTAGGTGTTTCGTGTTTCTGGAGTGTGGGAAATAATCGCTGAATGAATGTTTGCCCATATCTATTTATGAAAGTACATTAACTGCTTTAAATTCTTTGACGCGCTTTGGAATGGTTCACATCTGGCTTCAGTCATTCCATCTTCAAACAGAGAAGAAACCTACAAAAATAAGTCTAACAAGTATGGCTACTCTCAGACTGTTTATTGCGGTGGTTGGGATTATTATTTCCAACATGGAGGAAAATTGTGTTTACATTGTTGATGAAAATGCAAAGTATCTTCTATTTTGGCTCATTTTTTGGCATCATTGAAAATTGACTTAAGAGAGAATGAGACTAAGACCCTGGTTAATTTAGCTAGAGCATCATCTAGAGGGGTAAAATTCCATCATGAGATGAGGCTTCTGAAATTTTATAGTCTTTAAGTTTGACAAGGCTGCCTTTGAAAGTTTATTTTCTTCATTTACTTTTGAGTTTGGCCTCTAAGAGTTTAACAATCTTGTTTCTTGTGAGAAATGCACAAGTCATCCAAGTAATGATAACACTTATGTGTGATCCAAATTTTGATGTCCGCCTATTTGTGATGAAGATGCTCTCCTGTCTAATAGAAGATGGGGAAAAATATGAACTTGCAATAAATCTAGGAAAAGCCCACGTCAAGGATTTGATGGCCAGAATATAAAATGCATATAAAATTTGTGATGAAGATGCTCTCATGTCTAATAGAAGATGGGGGAGAATATGAACTTGCAATAAGTTTAAGAGAAGCCCACATCAAGGATTTGATGGCCAGAATATAAAATGCATATAAAAAAGAAGAGAGGGCTCAATCTGTAGGCATCCTATATTACCTTATAAGAACTGATAGTTGGATTGACAATGTGCTTCTGGAAGCATGTGCTTTGGGTGCAATAGTTAACTTTCTTTCTTTAGGATAACCAATTTCACAATTACAAAGTCAGAGAAGGAACCCTAACAGAGAATACTCTTGGAGTGTTATTACATTTCACCAGTCCTTCAAATTTCGGTTAGAACCTGGTACAATGCCTTTGCTTGTTTGTTTTCTCTTAACAGGTTCCTCCCTTTCAAATAAGAGGCTTGTAATTGCCCTCAGAAATTTCAGAGAATGGAATGAATACAAGCATTGTTATACAACCTAAAATTAAAATCGTTTGCTATGCATATAGTTTGTTGGCAAGTCCTAATCCTGAAGATATTTGTCCTGTATAGAAGAGGATTTGTGACAAGGGAGGATTTCTGATTTTTCTTTTGTGTGAAATAGAAATGTAGCAGCAACTTCCATGCCTCTGAGGCAAAGAGAGGCTGAATAGAAAGTTATATGATCAAATCGAGCAAGTATTGTTGAATTCTATAGCAGGACATAATCTTCAGGGGAAACTTTGCGACTGAGTTTGAAACTTCGCAACTGAGTTTGGACATAACCGTGATAGCATCCTGCAAGTTAGACTGAATCTTCACAAGTGTTGCAAGTCCTATGGAAAAGTTTTGAACAGAGGTGGCATTCATTTATATGAGACATATCGCGTCCTCTTCTTGACAGTTAGCTATAACAGTTATGGTCAAAATCACATTTGGTAGAATAGTGCAAATGGGTCAGTTAAGAGAGCTCAGTGTTAGGATTACAAAGATAACATTCGAGCAACATTTACCAAATGGTTTAAGTCAAAGGATGCAACAAGTAGAAAAATTGTAATCACAACCTACCTGATTGATATGTTTGCTCTAAGGGCTGGCAATGAGAAGGATGATGACGAGGCTAATACAGTGGGTTGATGCACATTGAAAAGTTATGAACAATGGTGGAATTAATTTATATTAGACATATCTCGTCCTCTTCTTGACCGTTACTTGGTCAAAATAAAATTTGGTAGAGTAGTGTAAATGGGTCAATTAAGAGGGCTCAGTGTTAGGATTACAAAGATAACATTCGAGCAACATATACCAGATTGTTTGAGTCAAAGCATGCGATCAGTAGATAGATTGTAATGGCAACCTACCTGATTGATATGTTTACTCTGAGGGTTGGCAATCAGAAGGATGATGAGGCTGATACATTGGGTTACTGGACACTGAAAGTAGAAAATGTGACATTAATTCCTCCAAAGTCTCTGCAATTTGATTTCTCAAGTAAGGATTCCATTCACGTGTTGAAGTAGATGAATGAGTCTTCACAGCATTTGTTAAGCTTGACACCAGTAAGCTGAATGCCCATCTCAAGGAAATTATGCCAGGCCTTACAACAAAAATCTTCAGAACTTAAAATGCATCCATAAGGAAATTATACCAGGCCTTACAAAAAAAGTCTTGAGAACATACAATGCATCCATTACATTGGACAGACTTATTCATGACACAACTGGTCTCAGTTGTTTAGAGAACATTGTTGAATATCAACGTGCAAACAAGGAGGTTGCAATTCTGTGTAACCATCAGTAATCTGTTTCAAAGGCACATGGTACCCAAGTTAATGCAGGAGCATCACATGCGATAAATTTCATCTACCTGATTGGTCAAAGTATCATTTAGTAGAGAGGGTTGGACCTCTCAAATTTACTTTTATTTTCATTTATTGTAATAGTTAGTACATTTCTAAATTAGGAAAAAAAAATAAGATTGTTAGAATAAGGGGGCATCGAACCTATTGAATAGGGATTTAATTTCTTAATTTGATAAAAATAGTGAGCGTATTTAGAATAGAGGAAAGAAAATCGCATTTGTTTTATAAAAATAGAGAATTAGAATAGAAAAGAGACGAAGGATAGTGTGTGAGAAACAGGGGACGAGCAAATACTGATTGTAATATAGCCATGAAGGTCCAAAGAACTCTGTGTTTTATTTTCTGATTATTTAATTTGAAACGTGGATGTGCAAGGTCATTGTTCCTGTATCTAATTCTTTCAAAACTGCTAAGGATAGCGTACGGCAAGAATAAACAATCCGGGTAATTATTGTTCTGTTTTATATTTTATTATCTTAGTTCCAGAAATCCAAATTAAACCTTTTTAAAGACTTTTCCGTATGATTATTCAAGTCCAACACTTCAAAGAACTTAAAAAAAAAATACTGTGCTTATCGCACATCTGCTGTGTTGTATTTTGGCCGAAACCCAAGTTTTCTGATGGCATCGCATATTCCAAACATAGTTCAAATGTCGCATCACAATCCCAAACGTAGAGAAATATCGCTATTGGCATTATATATGTTTATTTGTTAAATATTGTAATATATTAAAAGTTACGATCGGCGAAATCTTTAATTGTGCGTTTTGCGATCCAGTAAAGTTGAGAAATTGTGTTAAAAAATTGGGATTGCGATATATCTTGAAAGAGTTATTCTAAGTTTTGTTTGTGGTATAAAGTTTGAATTCGGTTTTGCACGGGAACAGTGCCGGTTTTACATCACAAATGAAAAAACTTAAGGAAAAACTTCAGACTCAGAGAGCACGGGGGTGGAAATTGATGTTGATAGAGCTAGAATCCACCACATTCGAGTTATCTAGAAGTCCCTTCCAAGAGAAACCAGAGTCCAGAAACCTTCAGGAAAAAAATGCAGATACCAAATTGAAGATTGAGAAAATGAAGGAAAACATGAAAGTTGAAGATTGAGAAAATGAAGGAAAACATGGAAATAAGAGATGATCTCAAGATGGAAAATCAAAAATCAATTACCTGACCCAAGAATTTCAGTTGCCCTGTATTATAATTTATTATCTTTTTATTAAAAAAATACAACAAAGAAGAAAAAGAGAAAAACAAATCAATAATAAATATAAGTTTCCAAAATTACTTTTTCTTAACCATATCTCCCAAATTATACTTGTAAATGTGTTAGAAAACCTGCACAGATGAATCTAGCTAGTAAAGGTTGAACACACAGTTTTGCAGAGCAAAAACACTAAAAGAAAATCGAAAGAAGAAAAGAATGATGCATTCGAAAATATGTTACAATGCTCATGATATAGAATCACTGGGTGAAGATCCCAAGGTAATGCACTATAGTGGTGATCAATGAGAAGACTCAACACCTACAACAAGTTCCAGAGATAACTAGTCAGTTGCGGAGTTAAAGAAGGAGCAAATCAAGGAGTAAATCATACAAAAGGAATCTTGCATGCAATCCCATGCTATAACTAAGAGTCTGCATGTAGGTGTGTAGTAGTTCCAACATGCAAAAGGAATCTTGCATGCAGTCCCATGCTCTAACTAAGAGTCTGCATGTAGGTGTGTAGTAGTTCCAACACCCCCCCTGAACACCACTATGGGGAAAAATAGAAAATGGGCCTTGGTAGCTAAGGCCAAAGGTCACCCAAAATACAGTGCAACTTGTACTAAAATTGAGGAAAGAGGGAAAACCTCGTGGGAAAACCCCCCCCCCAAAATACAATGTAATCAAAAGAAAATAGGAAGAAAAATACAGTTGCTAAGCAATCGTGTCCTTCACTCCAAGATGATCGTGCAAAGAGCGAAACTTCTGCTCAGTGAATGTCTTGGTGAAGATGTTTGCAGTCTATTCTGCTAAAGGACAGAACTGCAAATCAATGACCCGATCATGTACTAAGTCTCTGATGTAGTGCATATGGATCTCTATGTGCTTCATCCGCTGCCACTGTACTGAATCCCTGGAAAATTTGAGAGTGCTTTGGTTGTCACGCCAGATGACAATGGGCTGGTGGAACTGGACGCCCAACTCAGTGAGGAAGTGCTATAGCCACAGAGCCTGAATGGTGATGTTGACTACTCCTCGGTACTCAGCCTCAGCGGAAGAGAGAGAAATAGCAGCCTGCTTCTTGCTCGACCAACAGATAGGGCCAGATCTTAGACTGAGTGAATATCCGGAGGTGGACTTACGATCAATGTTGTCTCTCGCCCAATCAGAATCTTTGAAGCCAAGGAGAGTCAATGCAGTGCCTGCTGCATAGTGAATCCCGAAGGTGATGGTGCCCTGCACATATCGGAGGATGCACTTGGCAGCATTCCAGTGTAGCTCATGCGGCTCCTGCATGTATCTGGAAACTGCCCCTACTGCATATGAGAGATTTGGTCTGGAGTGGGTGAGGTACAATAAGCTCCCCACTACCTGTCGGTAGAGAGTGCTATCAACTAATGGAGTGTCACCTCCATCCTCAAGGCGGACCCAGACAAAAAAGGAGTCGGTGTTGGCTTACAGTTAGTCATGCGAAATCTCTCGAGGAGATCCCATGCATACTTATCCTGAGAGAGTTTGATGCCTGTGGCATTCTGGCTGATCTCAAGACCAAGAAAGAAATGTAATGGACCCATGTCCGTCATCAAGAACCTATCATGCAAGGCCCTCTTGACTGTAGCAATGGCTGAAGCCGAGCTGCTAGTGATTAGGAGATCATCTACATACAAAACTAAGATAAGAAGAGAATCATGTGTCCTAAGCATGTAAACATTTGGATCAGACTTACATCTTTCAAAGTTTTGTGATAAGAGAAAAGAATCCATCTTCGCATACCAAGCTCTTGGGGCCTGCTTAAGGCTGTAGAGAGATTTCTTCAGTCTGCAGACCAAAGATGAATCCTGAATGAAACCATGTGGCTGCTCCATCTAGATCTCCTCAAATAGGTCTACGTGAAGAAAGGCATTCTTCACATCCATCTGATGTACTTCCCACCACTGGGCAGCCGCAATGGCAAGTGTAAGGCGTATGGAATCCATCTTTGCTACTGGAGCAAAGGTCTCATCATAATTAATGCCATGCACTTGTTGGAAGCCATTGGCTACTAGCCTTGCTTTTCGTTTGGCGATTTGCCCATCTGCAGCACTCTTGGTCCTGTAGACCCATTTGCATCGGACAAGTTTCCTTCCTGAAGGAAGGGGGACCAGATCCCAAGTCTGGTTCTCAAGGAGGGAGTTATACTCCTCCTGCATGGCGAACTCCCAAGATGGATGCCCAACAGCCTCAGCATAAGACTGTGGATCAGAAGACTGAAAAAAATGACAATGCCAGGAGGGCGATGGTTTAGTGGCAGTGAGGACAAGAGGAGGCTCAATAAACTCTGAGCTAGTCCTCTGCAGATCAGAATTATCCCCCACAAGACCATTTCTAGCAGCTGGTTGGTCTTGTGCATATATCTCACGTAATCTCCTTGTTCTCTGATTTATGACAGGGGAATATGATTCACTGCTGGAAGTCTGATCTGGGCTTGGATGTCGATCATCATTTGCATGCACTAGATTTGTATCTGAAGACTCTGTCTTTGCATCTGCATGCTCTTCCTCAGCATCTGCATGATCTGTATCTGCATCTGAGTGCACTGAGTCATCATCTCGAACATGAGGTAGATAAAAAGTGTCTGCATGCGGTGCTTGAGGTGCATGCAAGAGACTTTGCTCAAATTTGACACTTCGCTCAATGATGAGCTTGTCCGTAGAGGGAATCAGGAGTCGATATCCCTTCACACCATCAGGGTATCCAACAAAGATGCACTCAATGCTCTGTGGATCAAGAGCTTTCCTCTTTTCAGAGGGGATCCGGGCCCATGCTCGAGAGCCGAAAACAAGGAGGTGAGTGACCTCTGGTTTAGTGCTGATCCAAGCCTCAAAGGGGGTCTGATCCTTGACAGACCTATAAGGAGATCTGTTCTGGATATAGTTAGCACAATTAAGTGCTTCGGCCCAGAGCTGATGAGGCAGTGACTTGGCATGCAACATGCAGGAAGCCATCTCTTTGAGAGATCAGTGCTTTCTCTTAGCAACTTCGTTCTGCTGCAGAGTGTATGGAACTGTGTACTGCAACTGTATGTCGGACTGAAGGCAAAGGTTCCGAAGTGTTGTGTTAACATATTCCCCCCCATTTTTTGTACAGAGGGCTTTGATATTTCTCTCTGACTGTGTCTCAACTAGTGCTTTGAAATCTTCAAAGTGCTCAAAAACTTCAGATTTGTTCCTAAGAAGATACACCCAAGTATACCGTGAGAAATCATCAATAAATGTAAGCACATACCTTGCTTTGTTGATGGAAGGATGAGGAAAAAGCCCCATGAGATCACTATGGAACAGATCTAGAGGAGAGGATGCTCTGTGAGTCTTGCCGGTGTCAAACTTTTCTTTGGGATGTTTGCCAAGAACACACCCTTCACAAACTCCTCTGGAGAAACTGATATTTGGCAAGCCTTCCACCATCTCATTCTTGCTTAGCTTCTGCATATACCTATAATTTAAGTGACCAAACCTCTCGTGCCAAAGCCTACTATATCATCAACATGTGTAAGAAATAAGGAGGATTCAGATTAAATAAATTCAGAAAATGTATACAGTCTAGCTCCATTGTTTACCTCACCAGTTGCAACTTTGGCGCTGCTATGTAGATCATATATGTTCACTACATCTGGAGTGAATTCCACTTTCTTTCCGGTGTCGGAATGAGTGATTTGATAAACTGAAAGCAGGTTTACCGAAAGTTTTGGAACATGAAGCACATCTTCAAAGCTTCCGTGTAAAAGTTCCACTCTACCTTTTCCGGTGACCTCAATAGGTGAGTCATCTCCCATGAGGATGGGAGGTCGTTTGCTTGCATCCAAAGAGGAATAGACTTCCTTTGCAGCAGCCATATGATATGATGCACCAGAATCTATAATCCATGCATCAGGAGAAGAATTAATTGCAACTAAAGCATGAAAATTGTTACCTTTCCCGTGTGGCGGATCCTCAGTTTTCTTCTTGGCGCCCTGAGGGATGTGGTCCCCAAGGTTGTGCTTCTGAAGGATTTTTTCCATTTGGTCAATTTGTTTCTTCATGCAAGAGGATTCTAGATGGAATCCTCTTTGACAGTAGGTGCATCTATTTCCTTTCTTCCCTTTCTCATTTCTCGAGCCGGAGGAGTCATTGAAGGGCTTGGTGTACCCTTCTTTCTTTGGATGGGAATGTGCTTTTCCTTTGTCTTTTTGCTGTTGATTTTTCTGATTTGAATCAGATCTGTGATTTTTATTGTCGCTGCCATCATGCATAGCAAGTGCATGTGCTTTTGGAGGTTTGATTTTCCCCATGCCAATGAGTTTATCTTGCTCAAAAATAAGGGACTCCATAAATTCTTTGAGAGAAGTCATAGTGTAGGATTTACCTATTGCAAGCCTTACTGAATGAAATGTAGACACAAAGACGGAGTATTCTGGTCCGAGCTTTGACATAATAGAGAGAACTTGGCAACTCTCCTCCTTGGATTTGTCAATTCCACAACCCTTGAGTTGCAGCAATAGATCATTATATTTGGTGAAGAAGTCTTGAATTCTGTCATAGTTCCGTTGATCCAATGATAGCAGCTCCACTTCGAGCAGATGTCCTTTCATCTCATCCTGTTTCCCGTAGAGATCTTCAACCTTTTTCCAAATCTCATTGGGAGTATTGCAGGCAGATAGATGAAACTGCAACTCTGGAGAGATGCACATGCATATGGATCCGTGGGCCTCATCCATACGGTTGAGGTACTTAGATTTCTCTATGGCTGAAGTGGGTGGCTGAAGTGGGTTCCACTTCTGTAGCCATGGTAATCCTGTACAACCCTTTATGACGAAGGTATCGAGCCATTTGGTCCTTCCATTCATGATAGTTGTACAGTGTTGGGATCGATGCTTTGGGAAACTCCATTTTTCTGTCAATCTTCGATTTCCAAGCTATAATACTTGCAAAATAAAGTACTGGTGCACCTTTTATCTAGCAACCCGTGGGCTCTGATACCATGTAAATGTGTTAGAAAACCTGCACAGATGAATCTAGCCAGTAAAGGTTGAACACACAGCTTTGCAAAGCAAAAACACTAAAAGAAAATCGAAAGAAGAAAAGAATGATGCATTCGAAAATATGTTACAATGCTCATGATATAGCATCACTGAGTGAAGATCCCAAGGTAATGCACTATAGTGGTGATCAATGAGAAGACTCAACACCTACAACAAGTTCCAGAGATAACTAGTCAGTTGCGGAGTTAAAGAAGGAGCAAATCAAGGAGTAAATCATGCAAAAGGAAGCTTGCATGCAATCCCATGCTCTAACTAAGAGTCCGTATGTAGGTGTGTATTAGTTCCAACATGCAAAATGAATCTTGCATGCAGTCCCATGCTCTAACTAAGAGTCTGCATGTAGGTGTGTAGTAGTTCCAACAATACTTTTTTCTACATTATTTTTTATTGTTGTGATAGGCTAAATTTTACTTTCACATTATAATCAATAATAAATATAATATACCAAAATTTTAACTATATCTCCCAGATTATACTTTTGCGTACATTACCTTTATTTGTTACGATAGGTTAAATTATGTTTTCACATTATAATTTATTCTTATTCATATAGTAATAATAATAATTCTTAAATGGGTACTAATATTTATTCTTTTAGTGTAAAGTATCTAATTTAATTTAACGCAAACTAAGACACTACAAGAAGTTATAAACTAATTCATAACGGCTGTGGAAACTTAAAATTCAAAAATGCCTTTGCGGAAAGGTGTATAAAGGGAATTAGGTATAAAAGTGTGCACTGGAAAATTGTTTAAACTTAAAATGTCTCTGACAAGTCTGCACCCGAGGTCAGGAGGAGCAAAAGTCAATCTTCTCTTGTAGGATGATATACGATGATCAGTCAAGTAATTATTATTCGTTATTAATTTTGACGTGTATAATTTTATATATTGTGGGAAAATGTGATTATGTAATTGTACTGGTAGCTTCAAATTTGTTTGTAAAATAATGGAAGTTTTATTGAAATTTTGGAAATTCCGTTCAAGATTTTGGGTGTTCCAAAATTTTTTTTAGTGTGCTAAATTATTTCAAACATAAAAACAGAATTCAAGCTCCAATTATTTTCCATTGTGCTAAACTTATTTCAAACATAAAAACAGAATGTAAGCATTCTTCCCTTTTTATTTGGGAAAAAATAGCCATATTCTAAAAACTTCTGGCCATCTGAGCAGTATTTTTATTTGGTGTATCTACAGCTAGTGTGGTTTAAGGAAGTTTCTCCTGATCAAAGCCCCAAATTTATGACACATGAGAACAAGATTAAACTTATTAATGCTTTTAAAGGCGTGGAAATATTGATTAGCAAAGCAGCTTTTTGAATATTGGATAAAACTTACTTCATCGCTCACTGATTTCCACTTCGGTTCGGCAAATTTTTGTTAACGAATGCATGCAAAATCGCAGGCTCTAGGAGCTCGTTCTCACAATCTTTAAAGACGATTGAAAACGAAAGGAACAGAAATTATGAATTAGTCACCATGACGACACTTTTAATATCGGGATTTTCCTTTTTCAATTCCTCTTTGATTCTAGACCTAGTCATCAAATGAGTACTGTGTGTTATTTACCTGAAAACGTAAGATAAGCTTCCGAAAACGTAAGTCCTTTCAATTCCATACTTGAAGAGTATGAAAGCCGTGGCAGGACGTTTCGGCATGTCCTCAGACTTCTTGGATCTTTTCTTTCCGGCATCTTTACTTTCTTTCTTGGATGATATTTTTCCTGTTGTTGCTTTCCTTTTCTGGTTTGGACTGATCAAGCATACTCTTCGTTTGTAATTGACACATAATTGTCTTCTGATTTCTTAGATGAAGCTCATTTTCTTTGTTTAGAAGAGTATCTTTCACCATAGAAATTTCCATATTAACACTTTTTGCATCTCTTTTGGCTGCAACCATCTTAGCTTCAGTTTCTTCAAGGGAATCTAATAATTTAGTTGCATTTTCTCTGGTTATGTTAACCAGAGCATATTTGGCAATGGAAATTCCATATTAGCACTTTGTGCGTCTTCTTTTGCTGCAAAGATCTGAGCTTCAGCTTCTTCAAGGGAATCTAAAAATTTAGTTGCATTTTCTTTGAGCTTCAGCTTCTTCAAGGGAATCTAAAAATTTAGTTGCATTTTCTTTGGCTATGTTAACCTCAACTTCGATGCATCAGATAACTTCAACTCAATATACTTGACATTAGTTAATTCTTCTTCAAAAATTGAACCTCTTCATTAGCCCTACTTGCCATTGTAGATGTTTATTTGGCTTTAGATTCCCATTTTGCAGCAATAGCATCTTTTTCATCCTCAGCTATTGAACGTGATGCATATGCCGAATCGAGAGCCTCTTTCAGAGAACATATCTCTGCAGACAATTCCTCTGATTATTTTGCATTGGCCTTTGAAGCATTGACTGCATTCATGCCCTATTTATCCATGGTGTCCTTAGAATCTATCACAATGGTCAGGTTTTTCTCGACCCTTTTAAGCTCTTGATGCGCAGATTACAAGAAACCGCATCAAAAGCATGTTGTCTCTACATAGCTTCAAGTTCAGGCTATCGGCCTTGATCCCTCTTCTGAGTAGCCTCAATGGTGTCCTGCTCAAGCTCATCGGTCGACAACTTCTCACTCTTGAAGATTGATCTGTAATTTTCCTACTCTTCTAGAGATCTGAATTCAATGCGCTCATCGATCGACAACTTCTCACTCTTGAAGACTGATTTGTAATTTTCCTACTCTTCTCGAGATCTGAATTCAACGCATTTAACTTTTGCAGGGCTTCATTTTCCTTGATATTAGCATGCTCCACTTGGGCAATGACAATTTCTATTCTTTTACTTGGATGTTTTTCAGCCTCTTGTTCTTTGACACTTGTCTAAGCTGCATATACCCCAATGATGTAGTCTAAGCGGCATATAACCATAGTATGCAAATAAAATTGCATGTCACACTATGTGTGTCCCATGAAGTTCAAATATTCCATACTTAGGGAAAATTCTCTTTAATTAAGGTTCAAGGCTTCTTAAACAAACTCTATGCCAAAACATTTGACTTAACTATCCAATGTCTAAACATTTGATAAACCTTTAAGCGGAACCTTACACAACCCTTCATAATCTTTTGTTAATTCTTAACTTAACCTGAAGTACACTAATCCTGCTTAATTATATTATAATTTCCATATAATAAAAATATTTCAAACCCACACTTAAACCTTACCTTTCTGCCATTCTTCAAACCTTTGCACATATACCGATGCTCTCCTTAGCATGTTAGATCTCCTTCGTTGATCTCATTCCTCAATCCGACAGTTATCGTGCCACTCGTTCATCAATTAACCCAGATGATCTCTACCATTGATCTACTCCACCCAATCCAATGGCTGTCGCGTCACCCGATCACCAACCAACATGGTTGATCTCCACCGTAGATCAATCCTCCTTGATCCAACGGTTATCGTGAAATCTCATGAAGATATTTGCACGACCGATATTAGATTGAGAGCACGTGAGAAAAGTGGTTTTTCATCTCCATCGTTTACTACGTGTCAGCCGCTAAAGGTAATCACGTGAAATTTTCAAAGACAGCTTACCACCTTTAGGGCACTCGAGAAACTACTTACCCCTTGTGAATACCATCCACGTGCTCAATACAAAACTTAAAAAAACTCGGCTTAATAAAGGTTATCGCTTAATCTACGCCATTCATCTTCTTGACTTCATTTGCGCAACTTAATCTTAGTCGTCTATCTCCCTTGCTCTCATTCGTTGATCTGACTGATCTAACGGTTCTTGTGCACTGATACGTTCTTTTGGCTCTTACTGTGTAATCGCCCATTCGGCTTTCTGCCTGTGTATTTGTCTTCGCCTCACGATCTTCACTTGTTCTGATCTTGATCTCCACTCACGCCTTTATGCTTCCTTCACCTTTGCTGTAACATTAAGGGCTTTCTCCAATATTGTCTGTGTAAAACCATAACACTCCTCTTTGCACTTCTTCTCTGATTTTGCACACCTGCAACCTACGTTACATAAAATTACTCAAGTTCACACACAACTTATAATTCAAATACACATCACACAAACTCAGAATCGAGTTATCTGTATTAATAAACAACCATTTACATAAGAATTTCTTTCTCGGCCTGATTTTCAATATCAGTGGCCTTTCCTTTCTTGCTCGTAGGCCTAAATGACTGACTCTCTGACTCCTGACTGACTGACTGACTCTCTACCTTACTACTATGCCTTTTAGGCTTACATTTATACAAGAGGTTCTGTTAACCAATTTTGTTTCAGATCCTTAATCTACTGAACTAAATCCTGAATACCCTCTAAGTCCACTTTTAACTCCAGTGATCTTTAAGAATCCTCTCTAGTTCCACGAATCATGACCCCACTTTACATTCTAGGACTTATAATTGATTTCCAAGTCTCTCGTCAACGCTCATCATCACTCATATTCTCCTGCATTCGAGAGAATTTACAAATATCATAAAATATCTAATTAAATCCTATTCTAATCACTCAAAATATTAATAATTACATACATAGGAATCCAACTTCCTTGAAAATACAAGACCCCCTAAGTTAACTAGAACATAGCAAAATTGTTGAGCTGTATGCTCCTGCATCAAACTTCCAAGGTTAAAATAATCATGATCTCCTGATCATGTGCTTCCCACCTTTGTCTTCCTGGATCCCATGCTTTGTTTTGGATACCACCTCTTCTTTCACTCATAAATTCTTAGCAGCTTCTTCATCCCTTAGCAATTCTACCCACATCCTCTGTGGAATTGTCTATATGATCTTTCTGTGAGCTGCAACAAAACCTCTGCAGTAACAAGTTTCCTTCTTGCTACACATACCTCACTAAGCTTCTCTCCTATGAGCTCAGTCTTTTGGCATCTCTCTGGTTCTCTCCTCTGGAACCAATTGAGCACTCCTTGCTTTAGGTTGTTGCAATCTTCTCACCTTCTTATATTGCTACCTTCAAGACCTCTGCATGATCTTGTTATACCATTCACCTGCACTTTGAATGGATTGTTCTCTGCTTCATTTGCATTTGCAAATTCTGCCGCACTTTATCTCTGTGTGCTTACTATTTGTCAGATTTAAAATCTGATCTCCTCTTACCTGCATACACACCTTCAAAACATAACTCTATTTTAAGTTTTCTAAAAGAATTCTTACATGCAGAATTTCCTTATTCTGCTCTGATACCAAATTGATGCCTGCCTAAGCTACATATATCCCAATGATGCAACCTAAGCCGCATATACCGCGAGTATGCAAATAAAATTGCATGTCACACTATGTGTTTCCTAGGAATTTCAAATATTCCATACTTAGGGAAAATTCTCTTCAATTAAGGTTCAAGGCTTCTTACATAAACTCTATGTGGAAACGTGTTATGAAACCAGCTAAAGAAAAGATAGAAAAGAAAGATCAACGCCTTAGAATTCAGCCTCTTCGAGTGGGAAACCTCCTTTACATTACATAAATGAACAATTCTTGGATGATACAAATGAAAATACCTCCTTTCTATATATAGGAGTCTAAGTGGTCCCAATACAATCAAAGCCTACATAACAATAATATTCTAGGGCACAACAGTAACAATAGTGGGCTTCTATGTGGCACAATAGTAACAATATGGGCACTACATGGGTACATCAATATAATAAGTGGGTTGTACTAATAACAATAAGGGGTTACACTAGTAGTATAGGGGCCTAACATGCCCCTCTCCTTCAAAAAGCGTTGTCCTCAACGCTTGAGTAGTTCTTGATGCTTCTGTATAAGATTCTTGTCCTTCCATGTGGAATCTTCAGCGGTTAAGTTCTTGTACTTGATGAGATACTCTGAAATTGATCGATTTCGTAGCTGTTGGGTTCTTGTTTCTATGACTGCTCCAAGTTCCAATATGATTTTTCCTTCTTCTTCAATTTCTGGCAATATTGTTTGAATTGGGATCTTTTGCAACTTTTGAATAAATGGCCATACTTCTTCGTCCTTCTTCCATTCATCCCTTGCTTTGTTTATCCAATCTAGATGGATAATAGAAATAGCACAAAACAATGCTTCCACATCCTCATCCTTGAAGAGTCTTCCCATTCGGTAAGGTCGCCATTTTTTAAGTGCATGTAGTATTGCCAACATTTCCTTCTCATAAATAGCTTGCTTTAGATGTAGCCGTAAAAATACCCAATCGCCTACATCAAAACATTTTCCACTATGATGTTGATCTACCTGTTGTTTCATTTGATTTTGCGCTGAAGTGGTGTTATCCTTTAAAAGTTGGAGAACTTGTTGTTGATGCTCGATGTGATCTTTCACTGCTTGAACCTTTTTCTTCTTGATATGTCCTTCTATCTTTAGAGTTTGAGGAGTGGTAATTTCTTCCAATCCTTTACAAGATATGGTCGGATTCATTTCTTGACGCTCGATATGATCTTTCACTTCTTGAACATTTTTCTTCTTGATATGTCCTTCTATCTTGATAGTTTGAGGAGTGGTAATTTCGACCAGTGAATTACAAGATATGGCTACATTCATTTCTTCTTTCTTGATGTGATCTTTCACTTCTTGCACCTTTTTCTTCTTGATATGTCCTTCTATCTTGAGAGTTTGAGGAGTGGTCATTCTTGCCAATGCTTTACAAGATATGGTCTGATTCATTTCTTCTTTCTCGATGTGATCTTTCACTTCTTGCACCTTTTTCTTCTTTATATGTCCTTCTATCTTGAGAGTTTGAGGAGTGGTAATTCTTGCCAATGCTTTACAAGATATGGTCTGATTCATTTCTTCTTTCTTTGGGGTAGTGTCCTGACGTATATCCTCTTCTTTTGATGTTTCTTGATCCTTTTCTTCCTCCTCTTCATATTCTATGTAAAATAATTTCTTCTCAGCACACCTATGACCTTTAGTGCATTTGCTATCACAATTGTAACAAAGTCCTTTTTCTCTTTTTTCTTCCAATTGTTGTGGTGTAACCCTTGTAGGTTGTGGAAGGTTGGGAGAAACAACACTTCCATCTTTATAGTTGTGAGGGGTATGCTTCCTGGTTTCCATAATTTTGCTTTCCATTATGTCACAAAGCCTTTTACTCTTTCCAATTGTTGTGGTGTTGCTCTAAAGAAGGTGTTGCTCTTTGTATCCTCATAATGTGCTATCATTTCCTCCGTGAAAATTGACCACGTAACAAATTTTTTACGAGAACAAAGCCCTTTGTACCATAAAAATTGATCTGGTTCTAAATATGAAGATGCAATACATACCTTTTGTAACAGTTGTACACCATGTATATCAAAATATTGCTCCATCTGAAGTATCCAATTTACCGGATCCTTCCCATCAAACTTCCTCATCTTGCTTTTTCTTGATTTTAGGAGCTCTACCTTGAAACGACTGTAACTCTGTACTTTCGGATCTTTAAGTTCTGAAATTGTGACCTGTAGTATCCCTCTGTGTCCTCTTTCCAATGCCACAATTCTGATCCAAATTGGATTCTCCAAGAAAGAGTTATGCACAATCTCCCGCAGTGACCTGATTATAGACTAGTTCAGTAGAGCGAACTTGTATGAAGTGCCACGTGTCACTGTTTCAACCTTTGACTCTGAAAAATATATAAACAGAAACTACAGTCCGTCCTCTTTCTGTACCTTCTTACGAAATTTCAATCCGATGCTCAGAAAGAAAGTTATGACGATTTTCCCCAGGTCACCTGTTTTGAGTGTAATTCAGGAGTCTGCAAAAAGACCAACTTCCTCAGATCATATCTCCGAAAATATCACGTAAAAATCTCTGAAATTCAGACCCAAGGTTCAGCGTCAATTCTTCTCAAATGGGTTTTTTTTGCGACTTCTGAAACGTCACAGAAAAAAAGTTATAGCGAAAATTCCACGATGACCTGTTTGGAGCAGCGAAACCCTAGAATCCAAAGCTCTGATACCAAATGTTATGAAACCAGCTCAAGAAAAGATAGAAAAGAAAGATCAACGCCTTAGAATTCAGCCTCTTCGAGGGGGCAACCTCCTTTACATTACATAAATGAACACTTCTTGGATGATACAAATGAAAATACCTCCTTTCTATATATAGGAGCCTAAGTGGTCCCAATACAATCAAAGCCTACATAACAATAATATTCTAGGGCACAACAGTAACAATAGTGGGCTTCTATGTGGCACAATAGTAACAATATGGGCACTACATGGGTACATCAATATAATAAGTGGGTTGTACTAATAACAATAAGGGGTTACACTAGTAGTATAGGGGCCTAACAAAACGTTTGACTTAACTATCCAAAGTCTAAACCTTTGATAAAACTTTAAGCAGAACCTTACAGAACCCTTCATAATCTTTGGTTAATTCTTAACTTAACCCAAAATACACTAATCCCGGTTAATTCTATTATAATTTCCATATAATAGAAATATTTCAAACCCACACTTAAACCTTACCTTTCCGCCATTCTTCAAACCTTTTCACAAACATCGATGCTCTCCTTAGTGCGTTAAATCTTCATCGTTGATCTCATTCCTCGATCCAACAGTTATCGTGTCACCTGATCATCACCTAACCTTGACGATTTCTACCGTTGATTTTCTCCGCCCAATCCAATGGTTGTCGCGTCACCTGATCACCAACCAGCTTGGTTGATCTTCACCATCGATCAATCCCGCTTGATCCAACAGTTATCATGAAATCTCGTTCATATATTTGCACGACCGATATCAGATTGAGAGCACGCGAGAAAAGTGGTTTTCTCTCTCCATCGTTTTCTACGTGTCAGCTGCTAAAGGTAATCACATGAAATTTTGAAAGACCGCTTACCACCTTTAGGGCGCGCGAGAAACTACTTACCCCTTGTGAATACCATCCACGTGATCAATTCAAAACTTAAAGAAACTCAGCTTAATAAAGGTTATCACTTAATCTTTGCCATTCATCTTCTTGACTTCATTTTCATGACTTAATCTTATTCGTCTATCTCCCTTGCTCTTATTCATTGATCTGACTGATTTAACGGTTCCTGTGCACTTTTACGTTCTTTTGGAAATATGTAATCGCCCATTCGTCTTTCTGCCTATGTATTTGTCTTCGCCTCACGATCTTCACTTGTTCTATTCTCAATCTCCGCTCTCGCCTTTATGCCTCCTTCACCTTCGCTACAAATTTAAAGGCTTTCTCCAATACTGTCTATGTGTAAAACCATAACACTCCTCTCTGCACTTCTTCTCTTATTCTTCACACTTGCAACCTACGTTACGTAGAATTATTCAAGTTCACACACAACTTATAATTCAAATACACATCACACAAACTCAAAATCGAGTTATCTATATTAATAAATAACCATTTACACAAGAATTTCTTCCTCAGCCTGATTTTCAATATCAGTGGCCTTTCATTTCCTGCCAGTATGCCTAAATGACTAACTCTCTGACTCATAATTGAATAATTTACTCTCTACCTTACTACTATGCCTTTTAGGCTTACATTTATATAAGAGGTCCTGTTAACCAATTCTGGTTCAGATCCTTAATCTACTGAACGAAATCTTGAATATCCTTTAAGTCCACTTTTAACTCCAGTAATCCCTAAGAATCCTCTCTAGTTCCACGAATCATGACCCCTCTTTATAGTGTAAGACTTATAATTGATTTCCAACTCTCTCGTCATCACTCATGTTCTCCTACATTCGAGAGATTTTACAAATATCCTCACAATATGTAATTAATTCATATTCTAATTACTCAAAACATTAATAATTACATACATAGGAATCCAACTTCCTTGAAAACACAAGATCCCCTAAGTTAACTAGAACGTAATGAAATTGTCGAGCTGTATTCTCCTGCATCATTCTTTCTTGTGTAGACAATCATATTCTTCTTTTGTAATTGACACAGAATTGTCATGTGATTTCTTAGATGAAACTCATTTTCTTTGTCAAGAGGAGGATCTTTGATAATAGACATTTTTAGCACTTTGTGCATCTTATTTTTTCTACAATGATCTCAGCTTCAGCTTCTCCAAGGGAATTTAATAATTTAGTTGCATTTTATTTGGCTATGTTAACCTCAACTTCAGTGCATCACATAACTTCAACTCAATATCCTTGACATTGGTCAATTCTTTCTTCAACAATTAAACCTCTTCATTAGCCTTACTTTCGAGTGTGATGCTGATTTGGATTCAGAGTCCTATTTTGCAGCAATAGAAGCCTTTTCATCCTCAACCATTGAACGTGATGTATATGCCGAATCGAGAGCCTCTTTCAGAGAATATATCTATTCACACAAGTCCTCTTCATTTTTGGCATTGGCCTTTGAAGCATTGATTGTATCCATGCCCTGTTTAGTGAAGATTTCCTTAGAATCCATCTCAATGGAGAGGTTTTTCTTGACCTGTTGAAGCTCTTGATGTGTATATTTCAAGGAAACTGCATCAAAAGCATGTTGTCTCTACAAAACTTCAAGTTCAAACTATTGGCCTTGATCCCTCTTGTGAGCAGCATTAATGGTGTCCTCCTCCAGCTCATCGGTTGACAACTTCTCACTCATAGATTTCTCCAGTGCTCTCTTCTGAACCACACGAAACTCACCCAATCTCACATTGGCTTCATCTAATGCCCTCTTATAAAGAAGTCGATAAGAAATATTGCTTGGTTGAATTTTATGAGATTTATATGCAATATTAATTCAATAATTAATAAAAAAATATAGCCTTAGGCACCCTAAATCAACTTCAGTTTATACAACTTTAGATTTACATTTCTGCTACATCTCTCCATCTTATTTAGATTGTTCCTCAATTTATGCCTTACAGTGTTTCCTTTGCAACAATTGGTGCAAATTCTAGTTATTAATCTGATGGCCTAAAAATCTCCAATCGTCTAACATTCCATCAAATTGTGCATAATAGTACAGGGTGGCAATTCGGAGAGTTGTTTTCAAAGAGAAACAATGTAATTATTTAATTGTTAATTAATAGTGGGATAATCATCATTGGTTGCTATCTGCGAATATTCAAAGAAAACCAGGTCACCTAGAATTACTCATGAGTGGTTAGTAAGTCGGCATGCATCCACTCTTTCCAGATTCCTCTAGGACTTGGGCCGTTAACTTGTTCCTTCATGTTAAATCACTAGGTTTAATTTTTAATTAAATATTTAAAAATAATTATAATTTTAATTCAATTAAAATAATAAATTAATTTTATATTGTAATTTTGTTTTTATAAATAAAATTGTAAATATTTTATTGAAAAACCTTTATAATATTTATGACATTAAAATAAATTTAACTAATAACTATTTGTATTCATAAGAGTGATATTTCAAAAAATATATAAAATTTTAATAAATTTAATTAAGAAGACATATAGTTAGAAATTTAATATTTTTATATAGAAAGATGTGAAATATATATAAAATATAAATAATAGTTAAAAATTAAGATTTTCCTATCATGTTTATTGGGTTTTGAATTGATAGTGAATAAATTTACTACTTAAAAAAAAGTGGCTAGTTCAATTCCTCCATTGTTAACCCCCAAAAAAATAAGTCTACCATATAATTAAAATAATGATTCATGTTCATAATTATTATACTTTGCAATTTCATATTTGATTTGAATTAAAAAATATAAAAATATCATACTCATAATATTTTTTGGTCTAATTTCCCTTTAAAGATGGTACAACATTGTTAGGACTCCGAATTGACCACTTTTGACCTTGTATTTTTGCTATAATATTACCTTCTTCAGTCCATAAGTTGAAAGCTTCGATTATAAAATGACCTAATCATTCCACGGTATGAAGTAACTCTCCTCATTACTATATGTTTAATCATTCATTACATATTCATGTTATCTTTATAATTAATCTTTGGAGAAGTTAACCAAGTTGCTAAGTAACCGTTGAACTGTCTAAAGTCTGCAGAAATTATAGTTCGTAGTTGCTGCAACACCAGAAACAGCAACTACGTAGTTGCTGCAACACCAGAAATAGCAACTACGTAGTTGCTGCAACACCAGCAACAACAACTATCTAAAGCAGGGAAAACGTTATTTTGCAACAACTGGAACACCGGAAATGACAAGCGGAAACAACAACTATCAGAAGATCGACAGAGTTCCATGCTGACACAGCACGATCAACAACTGTCCAAAAAGGGTAAAACACAGTTACAGTTGCTGAAACACCAGGAACAACATGAGTTTACTAAATCAGCAACAATGGTGAAGCGACAAAGGATAGTACGAGGATTCCAAGAAGACGGTTGAGGTTTGTTTACCAGCTATGTAACAGTAAAAGACCCAAGAAAGAATACACCGTCACACTGTTGTAACGACATCCTGTAACAAGGATGAATTTCTTATTTTTAACAAAAAGGTTAAAATGAATGAACCATGACGGTCTATTGTAATAGATGTCTCCTCTATAAAGAGGAGACATCTACATTAGAACGGGGGGGGAAGAAAAAAAAACAAGTTGTAAGGGAAATTTTGAAAAAAAAAGCAAGTCTGAATCTTCATTGTAACTGGACATTTTGGCAGATGAATAAAAGGTTGTTCTGAGCATCTAATTTGGCAGCTGTGTTCTGGGGAATCTTGTGAGAGGGACAGGGCCCACCTTCTTCACAAGATTCACCCATTTATTTTCTGTTAGTGTGTGAGTGTGTTTGAATTCTGTAGCATTATCTCTGATAATTTCCTTTTGCTGATACTCTGTTTGGATTCTGTAGCATTACCTCTGATAATTTCCTTTTGCTGATACGCTGTTTTGTTAGTTGCTTGATATTGTAAAAGAGTACTTCACCGGTGATTAGGAATTGCAGTGTGTATTGGCAATTTGGTTACAGGGGCAGGTGCTGAACATCCTTACCCTGAGGATAGGGTCCTGATCCTCTGCTAACAGAGCAACCATTATTTTTCTTTGCGGATTTGTATTCTTAGTTAACTGCCTTCATTTCATCTCTGCAATATATTTTAACTGCTGTAACATAAAGTAAGGAGTTTGACAGAAAATAGAATTGTGTATACTACAACTTTTAATGCTTTTAGAGTTAAGTACATACAGTACGAGGTCACCTTTGAAATAAAAGGACTTTCCCGGGTTGACAAATTAATGTGGTACTCGACTGTTTAATCAATAAACAATTCAAGTAGCCAACAAACATTAAGACGTTGGTGTACATATGGATAAATTGTGAATCAATGAAATGTAGCAAATTAATATAGAAAAAAAGGATACTTGTAAAATATATACAAGGCTCCAAACACATCATCTAGGTTCAAATCTCCACTTTTGACATGATGAGTTATAAGGCATTGATGTAATGGTTTTGTGCTTATTAATATTATTGTATTAGCTTCAAACCTTGTTAAACTTTTAATGCTATTTTTACACACTGTGTGTTTGTGTGTGTGTCTTGGAGATTTTTTCTTAAATTTCGTCGTATTTTATTTTATGAGTTAATGTATTACTTTTATTATCTATTAATATAACTTTTAATTTATTGATATATCTTTTATTCCAGAAATTATATATTATATTGTTGAAAACCACATAAAAATTTTCAATATTATTTTTAAAGATTAATAAAAAACAATATTTCTATAAAAAAGTAAATAAATTCATATATAGTTTTAAAATCCATATATATATATATATATATATATAAAGATAGAAAGTTAAACGAAATTACACATATTCGAATACAACAGAGGGTTGGGGGAGCGAAGTGGAGCGATGGAACGGAAGTCGAGCAGGGTTTCTGAGAGTTTCTGAGTTCGACCCTAATGGAGGGTCGCAGAGGAGGGAGCTCCACTCCCTCCTACAAAGATGCAGTGAACAGTAGAGGCAAGTCACATCTGGGAAATGTCAGAGGAACGGAGGAGGAAGAAAACAGAAATAATGATAAGGAGACAGATGGGGCCAAGTCCAAGGAAAATAGCAGCACAAAGGACAAGGAGGAAGAAGACAAAAACCAGGGAACAAGGGAAAAAAGACAAAAGGGACCTTGTAGACCCAAAATGGAAATCATTCCTAGAGTAGTGTTAAATAATCCTGCACTGCAGGAGCACAGGGAACATATGGGGACCTATGCCATAATATGTAAATTTATGGGATTATGGCCCACTGAAAAGGCTTTACAGATATGGATAAAGTATCACTGGAAACCCAAAGGCAGCATTGATCTCCATCTTGGGTCAAAGGGATTTTTCACCGTAGTGTTTACAAATATCGAAGACAAAGATAGAATATTCGAAGGAGGACCCTACTTCTTTGCAGCAGCGGGCCTCTATATGCGGCCTTGGATGATGAACTTTGTTCCAGAGCGGGAGACTTTCACTGCGGTGCCGGTCTGGGTAAGGCTCTATTCTCTACCTCTGGATTATTGGCAAAATGAATCACTTGCGGCCATAGGCAACAAACTAGGTCGTTTTATCAAAGCTTCGGAAGCCACGAGAAGAGGCAAATATACTTCCTATGCAAGAATTTGTGTGGAAATGGATCTATCAGGAGCTCTTCCGGACGAAGTCATCCTGGAAGTTTTTGACAAGGAATGGGTGCAAACGGTGGACTATGAGCATATTCCGTTCAGATGCTGGAAATGCCACGAACATGGACACTTGATCAGAGACTGCCCTCTTAGTAAAGTAGAAAACAAAAGCAAACTGAATACAATGAAGGATACTGAAAGCTTTCAGAAAGTGACAAGCAGGGGAAAAGGAGGTAAAAAAGGACCAAAGCAACAACAAAATGAGGGGCAAAAGATCAGTCTGAATAAGTTCCAAGCACTGGAAGAGATGGAAGAAATTCCAAATGAAGATCAATCTATGGAGGAAGGCCCTAATGAAAAGGAGAAGGAGGAAAACTGCAACCCAACACAAAACATTGATAATAAGAGAGAAACCATAATGAATGAAACCGAACTAGAGATGGATCAAGAAATGACCCAGAGTGGAACAAATTTGGAGGATCAGGAAGGAGCACCTAGATCTCGAAGGTTTCTTGAAGCAGGGAACCACTGTGGGGTTAAATTCATTACCTCAAGAAGAATGTAACAGAATATAGCAGTTGTTTTTATTAAGAACTCAGAAAATTGGGTCACTCCCCTCCATCTTATTGTCTCCCTCTCTCCCTTACCCTTCTCTCTCTCTCTCACTCCTCTCCTCTCTCTATTCATTCCTCCTCTCCCATGTCCTTCCGTTTGTCTCCTTCAATGCTAGAAATAAAATAGGATTAGAAATCACCATCTACAATGAAATCAATGCATCTAGTGCAAGAATTATTCTTACATCTATCCCCCCTCCATCTATATCTATATCTCCCTCCATCTCTCCTCCTTTGTCTATCTAACTCACCTCCCCTCGCCAAACACACATGCTTTCTCCCTCGATATCTATATATCTCTCCCTCTCTCTATCTCTCTCTTCTTCCCTCTCTTCACCTTCCATCTATATATTTATCTCTCTCTGCATGTCTTCTGTCTCTTTATATCACCCACAAAACATACACACTCTTTCTCCATATTTATCTACCTCTCCCACCCTCTTCCTCTCCCTATCTCCCTTTATTCCCCTTCTCTCCCTCTCTCCCCCCTTCTATCTCTCTTCCCTCTTACTCTCCTCTCTTCCTCTCTCTCTCCATCTCCCTTATCACTCCCTCTCTCTTTCTCCACCTTTCTCTCTCTGTGTCTTTCTTCTTACCTCCCTCTTTCTCTCCCTTCCTCTCTCCTTCTCTCTCTCACATCCAAGCTCTCTTCCTTCCTCTCTCTCCCTTTCTCTCCTACCTCCCTTTGTCTCTCCCCCTTATCTCTCTGTCTTTGTCTCTCTCTCTCTCTCTCCACCCTCCAACTCTGTCACTATCTCTCCTCTCCTTCTTTCCCCTATTCTCTCTTTCTATCCTTCTTTCTCTCTCTATCTCACCCCAAACATATACAGTCTCTGCACATCTCACCCTTGTCAGTATCTCTCTCTCTGTCTCAACTTTTATAAAAACTCTATGTGATTCTTCTTCCCTCCCTCTCTTTCCTTCCAACTCCATTTCTCTATCCCTCCCTCTCTTATCTTGTCTCTCAAGTCCTCTCTCATCCTTCCTTTCTCTCCCTTCCTCTCACTCCCTCTATCTCTCCACTTCTATCACTTTGTCTTTGTTCCTCCCTCCCATATATATCTAGAGTTAATATATATCACGATATATTAATATATATTATAGTATAAAAAATTTAATATTATATTAATCCTAAGTTATCAACTTTATAATATTTTTTTTTCTAAGTAAATCTATTCTATTAATATGAAACAAAATATGATTACAATGAGGCATAGGCCTCAGCAGCAGTAAACATCATCTATAAAAAATAACTTGACTGCCCCATCGATGGGGAAACTAGTCCATGAAGGCAAAAAGAACCCACATATGGGTTATCAGTCTTGAAACAGAAAATATCAAAACATGGAAAAAAAACCCAGGAAAGTTTAATCAGAACAATCATTTCAGAAAAGAACCAGTCAACAGAAGAGACACCCAGTTGGCATAAGGGTGACATGTGGCTACCACGTGTCATCACTTGAGGTCATCTGGGGCGGGCACCTCTTCGATGAGGCACACATACTGATACCATTCATCTTCCTCCTCCGACACGCCGGTTTGAGGCCCACGAGCCGATTGAGCGCCACCAGAGCTGCCAGCAACTGCATGCGGCCTTGACGTGTCGACCACTGTACCACCAGGTGTTTGCGTGTCTCCAGATTTTCCTTCCGCAGCATGCTGACCGCCACCCAGTGCCTTACCATGTAGGGTGACCATCTCCTTGTCCATCGGTTGCTTGCCTGAGTCTCTGTCACACCTGAGCCTAAGAGCATCCTGTTGTTGCGCCATAGTGTTTCCTGACGGAGCATCCTGTGGATCGCTTTCCTCAGAGAAAACGATGGTGACAATGGCTATAATGATAGGTCTGTTCAGGGTGTTGTGGAAGAGAAATTATGTCAAGTCAGGAGTAAGGTGAGGGGGGAGAGGAAAATTTGTTGTATGGACAAAAGTGTCTCTTCGGCTAGCTCCTTGAAGCTGTGCACATCCACGGCCAGAGAAAGAGCCATAAGGGTTGGGAATGTCAGGGGAAGGGGAGGGGGAGGTGGAGTCAAGGCTAGGCGTCGCAGGAGGGCAAACACTACCATCATGACATCCCATGCGTGCCATGGAAAAATGCAAAGTCGAGTTATCAGTGGGGGAGTTAGCTAAAGGATTGAGCAGAGAATGAGCAAGGGAAGGCTGGGCTGATGTCAAATTGCAGAGCCTGGTTTGGGAGAAGTGATTCCCATTACCAAGGTCTACACAGCTTAGCAACCAGCAACAGCTCCTGATAACAATGCGAGAACAGGGTTTAGCACCCTGAGGCGGACATATGCTATGGAGTAGGGGGGGAAGAGCAACATTATGGTGAGTTGAATCCATTGTTGTGCGCATGATGGGTAAATCTCGGCCAGAGTACCCATTTAATGAAACTTGCAAGCCGCCATGAATTCGTTTCAGGCTGGCATGGGAGGGAACGCAGACGGCCCTATGGCCCGTCCTCTCACTGCCCATCAGTATAATCATTATAAATGGCTTGGTTGTAACCCACATCCCGGTGTGCTTCTTCTCCCTGAGCCATTTAAATCTTCACCATATCATTATATTCCTTTAACTGGAGTGCAGTGGCAATAGTGGTGAGGGAGCCAGCATGTAGAGCCCTTCCACTATCCACCCCTATTTTAGCTAAAAGATCAACCACATTGTTGTCATCCCCACGAATGTGTTTGAAATTGATTACTCTGTGGGTAGAGAGCCACATTTCAATGAGTTCAAGTCTTTCCAAAAATCTCCAACTGTTGACCACTTTGTTTGACGGTGTCCCCTGGAGAATCTTATTAACCATGTTTATGAGAATCTGAGAATCACCTTCAATCAAGAGTGGGAAGAAACCATGAATTTTAACTAAGATAAGGCCCTGCCATAACCCTTCTAATTCAACCGAGTTACTCGTATCCCATCCATTTGGCCTATGAAGGTTAGAAGGAGTGCGCCTTTATAATCTATGAATACTCCTGCGAAACCTGCTTTGCCTGGATTGCCTTTCGAGGCTCCATCAAAGTTAAGTTGTATCATGTGTTGGGGTGGAGGGATCCATTTTTCTGGTATCTTGCTCTTTGATGAAGGTTTACCATGGATTGCCAGCTCTTGGTTCCACTATATTTTCCAGTTGTCCCATATATTCTGTTCCTATGGAAGGGAAGGAAAGTCTTCTTCGTGCCAAGTTAGAACCAATAAGGTTTCTCGAAGGTTTTGGCAAACAGTGTTCCAGAGGACTTCTAAACGTGAGGATTGGTCCTTGAAGATGTGCCAGTTTCTTTCTTTCCATATTGTCCACATGAGAAGGCCTAGGATAAGTTTCCATAAAAAGTTTAACAATTTGCTCTTATATGGATTCATTTCCCAATTGCGTACAGTGGTGGGGATATCCTCTTTAATTCGTCCATCCTTTTCGCATCAAAAGCTTACTTTTTCCCAGAGTCTATGTGCTAATGGGCATGAATTCATGAGGTGCATAGTGGTTTCTTCCTCTTACTTGTAGTTGGGACATATGGAGGGCCCATGAAAGCTTCCCTTCCGAAGATTGTCCCAAGTGAGGATTTTATTTTGACAGAATAGCCAAAGGAAAGTGGACACTTTTGGCCAAATGTTGGGGGCCCAGACTTTGTTCCAAAGAGGATCTTTGACTGTGCGATTCCTTATGATTATGTTGTAAGCCTCATGTGTGGTAAAGGTTCCTCTTGCCTCATAACCCCATCTGAGTACATCCTACTTATCTGAATGGTGAATTTTCCTATTAGAGAGTTCCACCTCTAGATTCTCCTGAACAGAATCCGTGCCTTTCCTGATGATGTGATCTGTGCTTATCCACTGTCTGTATCCCTACGATATAGTGGGCCTCCAGTATTGATTGACTTTGTCCATCACTTGCGCTTCCCAATCCGGTATTTGTTGAGGTTTGATCAGTTCCTTTAGCCTGGGTCTCTACTGCCAAGAGTCTTCCCAGAACCTTGCATTATTACCATCTCTAACTTCCCAGAAGCTATGTTATTGGATCAAGTCCTAGTGTTGTTTAGCTGCATTCCAGATTAAGGATCCTGGGCCAACTTCTCTGAGTCAGATTAGATCATCTACAGGTCGGTTGTTGGAATATTTTGTTGTCCAGAGGATAGCCCAAGGAGTGTGCGACACTGTGAGCCATTTCCACCAGATGTGCGCTCCCATGATAGCATTACTGTGTTGGGGATCATGAAGCCTTGTACCTCTCGAGATTTTTGGAAGGAAAACTGTGTCTCATTTCACAAGAGACCATTTGCGATTTTGTCCCGAGTTTCCCCACATAAAGGATATTTGAAGATGTTTGATTTCCTTGAGGACCCATTTTGGCGCTGCCAGAATTGAAAAAAGATACAGAGGCATAGATTGCAGAACAACTTCGATTAAAACTAAATGGCTAGCCATATTTAGGGATCTGTAAGTCTAGGATGAGAGGCGAGCTTCCAATTTTTCCAAGAGCAGGTGACAAGATGAGTGCTTCAGAGCTGTATCAGTCATGGGAGCTCCCAGGTACTTGGAAGGGAGAGCAGCTATTAGGAATCCAAGGATACAGGCTATTGAAGATTGAGTAACAGTAGGGGTATGAAAGAAAAAATTTGGGATTTAGCCTTATTTATGCTCGCTCGTGAGGAGGCATCCAAGAATTCAGTCAAAAGGGATTTTAATTTGAGAGCTTCCTAGACCGAAGGATGGCCGAACATCATGTTATCATCCACGAATTGTTGGTGGGTAAAAGCAGGGGAGTTAGGAAAGGAGAGGCCTCTTAATTTCTGAGAATGCAGAGATTTTTTGATGCTTCTTCCAAGCCCTTCTGCCATCATGACGAATAGAAAAGGGGACAGGGGATCACCTTGTTGAATTCCTTTGGAGGGATGAAAATGGGTGGAGGGGATACCATTGATCAAAATGGAAAAGAAGGTGGAAGATGTTAGACTCATGACCCATCTAACCTAGGGAGGGGAGAAACCCAAGGCAGTCAACATCTTTTGAATATAATTCCAGCTTAAACTATCAAAAGCTTTAAAGAGATCTATTTTAAGAAGCATACCTGCTTTTTTGGACTACTTCAAGGAATGAATAATCTCATGAGTGAGAATGATGCCATCCGTGATTTTCCGGCCTTCCACATAGCCTGATTGCTCTCATGATATGAGTAATGGTAGCAACGGTTTTAGTCTCGAGGCAATAACTTTGGAAACTATTGTTGGCATTATGGCTAAAGTGTTGTCCTTGATGGCAACCCATTCAGGTGATAGATCACAGTACTTCAAGTCAGCAGCAGAGATTGATGATCAACTATCAAATATTGAAGAAAATAAGGGGTACGCAGGTACACCTTGCATAAGGTGCGTACACGCAGGTCAGTGTTACATAAAGTGCGTACATACCCGCAGTTATCCCATTCAGGAGGTGCGTACCCCCAGTGCACACATTTCAAGGCAAAGAAATTCACATGTGGGGTTTTCTTATGTTTTACTCTTGGTATTTAGCCGACGGTATTGTGTTATCATGGTGTCGGCTCGTGGTATTGATCCATGATTTAAGGAAGAGCTTTCCTATATAAAGCAAAGGAGATCATTTGGCTTGAGCATGTTTTTAGTTGAATATCTTATGAGGGCTAGATCTGACATATTATGATCTCTCTTGGGAGTATGTCTAGATCTAAATAAGGCGAATCTACTGATGGATCAAGATCTCTTCGGCGCATGTTCAAATCTATAGATCTGACTGTTTGGGTTATTTCTGAAGTCTTGAAATCATCTATGCCCGAAGGTACGTAGGTACAGTGAGAGAAAAGTGCGTACATACGCAGGAACGAAGCGTTTCAGGTGCGCCGGTATGCAAGCACAGAAGGGTTTCAGGTGCGCTGGTACGCAGGCACAGAAGGGTTTCAGGTGCGCCGGTACGCAGGCATAGAAGGGTTGTAGGTGCACCGGCACGCAGGCACAGAAGGGTTGCAGGTGCGCCGGTACGCAGGCACAGAAGGGTTGCAGGTGCGGAGGTCCGCAGGCAGTTCAATGGACTCAGAGCGAGGTACGCAGGCTAGCAGTTGAGCAGGGTGCGTACGTAAGCAGGCGAGCAGTTGAGCAGGGTGCGTACTGTAAGCAGGCAAGCAGTTGAGCAGGGTGAGTACTGTAAGCAGGCAAGTAGTTGAGCAGGGTGCTTACGTAAGCAGGCGAGCAGTTGAGCAGGGTGCTTACTTCTCTGAAAATCTTTGTTTATCATTGTTGTGTTCTGGGTTTGGTCCTATTATTGTTGATCTGGTTACTACAGTTGACTGGGTGATTCTCTTATACTTGATGATCATTTGATGCTTATGGATCCAGTTTGAAAATTTATGAAAAGTGGTCATTGTAATAAAAGAAGTAGGGGGTTGTAGCTCCCTTCCAGGAAAGACTGGAAAACGAGAGAGAGAGTTTTAGCTCTCTGCAGGTTGCAGCCTGCGTACTGGTAAAGGACTGCACCAGTACAAAACCATTGTAAAAGGAGTTTCTAATTTGAAAGAAGATAGAGAAATATTGCAACAGGTGGTTTTCACCCACATTGGGTTTCCACCTTACATCTTGTGTTCTTTGGTGTGACTATCTGTTTTCTTTTGTTCATGCTCATTATTTTATGGTACTGACATGCAAAAATAATTCAAAGAACAAATAAAGAAGATTTATTAAAAGAATTAGATAATACTGATTCACCCCCCCCTCTCAGTATTATTTCCAACAATTGGTATCGGAGCAGGTCCTTCAGAGAAGCTTGATTGCTTGAAGGTAGATCGTTCATCATGAGCAACTACGAGAGAGAAGCATCAATCAGGCCACCGGTTTTTGATGGGACAAACTTCAATTATTGGAAGGTAAGAGTTACTGCCTATCTTCAATCTCTTGGTACAGAAGTTTGGGACATCGTAGAGACAGGCTACGCTTTTCCTTTAGCTACTCCTACAGATGCAGCCGAGAAAAATAAGTATGAAACAAATGCGAAAGCAGTCAGTACTCTATTAGGATGTATATCTCAATCAGAATTCATGAAGGTAATGCACTATAAATCCGTAAAAGAGATATGGGACAAAATTGTCACGAGCTATGAAGGAGATGAACAGGTAAAGCGTGCCAAACTTCAAACTCTCAGAATTCAGTATGAGACTCTCAAAATATATAATGATGAAAGTGTGGCTAACTATTTTCTTCGGGTAGATGAGATTGTTAACTGTATGAAAAATTTGGGTGAAGAAATAAAAGAGGCTATTGTGGTTGAAAAGGTTCTAAGATCATTGTCCCCCAAGTTTGAATCTAAAGTATCTGCAATAGAAGAAAAGGAAAATCTACGAATTCTTACTATGTCTCATCTACATGGAATTCTAATTGCTTATGAAATGAGAAAGGGAGGTCCATCAGACAGAAGAGAAGCTGCTTTCAAGGCATCAGGCAAAGGAGATTATTATGAAGCGAGCCACGTCCCAGAAGAAGAGGAAGAAGAATCAAATTTTGTCAGAAATCTTCAAAGGGGTTCTGGAAGGTTCAGAGGTAGGTTACCTTTTAAATTCTTTGCTTGTGGAAGAGTAGGTCATTATGCTGCAAAATGTCCTTATAAGGATAAAGGAAAGGAACCTGCTAGATGGAACAAGAAACAGAATGCAAATAAGAAAAGCTACTACACTCATGAAGATAGTGATGGTCTATCAAACAATGATGAAGATGAACAAGGTAATGAATATAAGTTGTTAATGGCATTTGAAGATGATGATTATATGGATGCTATAGATGTGGATAACCTTTATGATGAAATTACTAGACTCAAGAGATGTATAGAAGAAAAGAACATGATCATTGATACTCTACAATTTCAAATTGATGAAAAGGAAAAACATCTTGAAAAATTAGAAGGTGAAATTGTAGGTCTTAGAAAAGAGATTGAGAAAACAAAAGCTATTAATCTCAAGTTTGTCAAAGGATCTGAAACTTTGGATGAGATTATCAATGTGCAGCGGTCTCCACTAAACAAGACATGTCTGGGCTATAATGGAGAAACTTCTCAAGCATCCACCTCAAAAAGTTATCTTGATGCAGCAAGAAGAAATGAGCAAAAGCACAATGAAGATCATCAGGTAAAGCAGGGACGAATTACAAACAGAAACTATCAGGGGAAATCCATCTTAAGGGTGAACAAAAGCTACAACCAGCCACAGGTAAAATCTTCTCAATTTGGTGACAATAGAAATTACAATCAATTAGCTGGTAGATTCGATAACCGCAGAAGTTTCTTCAATGGACAATGCTTTTCTTGCCATAACTTTGGTCACAAAGCAGCTCAATGTGTTGCATATAAAATGATCATGACTAGGGAAGCTCAAAAAGAAAGAAGTATGACGGGGATTACAAAAAGGACCTATAAAAACTTTTCGGTTCTTGAAAATGAAGTTGAATGTTCTATTTGCAATAACTTTGGTCATGAAGACTCTGAATGCAGGAGCAGGTTTCAGCAGAAAAAGGAACAAGCCTCAAGCACCAAAACATGGAGAATAAAGGAACCTCAAACAGAAAGATGTGGGATAGCATTTTATGCAGAGGGACAGGAAAATCTATGGTACATTGACAGTGGATGTTCGAAGCATATGACAGGTGATAAAGAAAAACTTGAGTCTTATTCTACTCTAGAAAAGGGAAAGAAAGTCTCTTTTGGAAATGATACTCCTGCAACTATAAAAGGAAAAGGCATTGCTCAGTTAAAAGAAAGGGTCAAGGCTGGAAATGTTTTGTATGTTGATGGATTGAAGCATAATCTTCTAAGTGTCAGCCAGATGTGTGATCAAAGAACCGAGGTTATATTCAGATCAAATGGATGTCTTGTTCGTGATCTTGAGACTGGTAAAACAGTGATCAAAGGCAAAAGAACTCCAAATAATCTGTACATATTTGAAGAAGGACAACAACAATGCTATCAGAGCAAGAATGATGAGCACTGGTTATGGCATCGGAGGTTGGGACATCTAAGCTTTTCACAAATAAGGAAAGCATGCAAATATCAGGCAGTTCGCGATCTTCCAGATATCAAAATTCCTGACAACACCATATGCAAATCATGTCAGTTTGGAAAACAAACCAGAACTAGCTTTCCAGAGAAAGAAGGATCAACTAGCATGCCTCTTGAGCTAGTACATACAGATACATGCGGTCCTTTCAGGAAAAGAACACCTCGAGGAGAAGAATACTTGATATTATTCATTGACGATTTCTCCAGGTTTGTCTGGTTAGGACTTATGAAGCACAAAGATGAAGCTTTCGAAAAATTCAAATCCTTCAAAGCCTTGGTTGAAAATGAATCAGGTCACAAAATTAAGTGTCTCAGATTCGACAGAGGTGGGGAATTTACTTCAAATGAATTTTTCAATTTCTGTGAAGAACATGGGATAAGAAGAGAATTCTCTACAGCAAGAACTCCTCAGCAAAATGGAGTTGTGGAAAGAATGAACAGAACAGTCCAACAAATGGCTCGTGCTATGCTTGATGAGTCAGGAACTCCCGCAACTTTCTGGGGTGAAGCTGCACATGCTGCAGTTGTTATTCTTAACAAAACAAATGTCCGGGTGAACAACACTCAAACTCCTCATGAGCTCTGGAGTGGTAGGACTCCTTCAGTAAAGCACTTCAAAATCTTTGGGAGCAAATGCTATATCAAGAATACTGATGAGCAGCTTGGCAAACTTGAACCTAGAGTAGATGAAGGCATTCTTCTTGGTTACTCTCCACATAGCAAAGCATACAAATGCTACAATAAAAGACTTGGCAGAATTGTTGACAGCATTGATGTAGTGGTTGATGAGAAGGGATACATTCCTAGGCAAGTACATCATGAAGACATCGAAGAAGATGAAGGCTACCCCCAACGACAGAATGATGAAGAAGAAGAACCTCAAGAAGAACCTCAAGAAGAACCAGAGGAGCAAACAAGAGTAGAAGAAAAGACTCCATCCAGATATGTTCAGAAGAACCATCCAGAATCTTAGATTATGGGGCAGAAAGAAGCAGGTGTACAAACAAGATGGACAGGTACCCGACAACCAACCTGCAGCAGTACATCAACCAACCTACAGATCTATGATTGGAAGTTTACTTTATTTGACAGGTACCCGACCAGACCTCATGCATGCAGTTGGAATAGTTGGAAGATTTCAGGCAAATCCGAAGGAGACTCATCTTCAGGCAGTGAAGAGAATTTTCAAATATCTTCAAGGGACTCAAAATTATGGCTTATGGTATCCTAGAGATACAGATCTTACACTTCATGCTTATACAGATGCAGATTGGGCCGGAAGCGTGGATGACAGGAAAAGCACAAGTGGTGGTGCGTTCTTTATGGGTTCCAGACTGGTATCTTGGTTCATTAAGAAACAGAGTTCGATTGCCTTGTCTACAGCTGAAGCGGAATATGTTGCTGCTGCATCTTGTTGCACCCAACTCCTTTGGATGATGCAGACTTTGCAGGATTTTCAAATCACTTGTACACCACCAATCCCCATCTTATGTGATAACACAAGTGCAATCAGCATCTCAAAGAATCCTGTTATGCATTCAAAAACCAAGCACATACCAATCAAGTATAATTTTCTCCGGGAACAAGTGCTTGAACAGAAGGTCAAGTTGGAGTATGTTCCTTCTAAGGAACAAGTTGCTGATATTCTCACCAAACCATTGCCCAGGGACACTTTTGAATACCTCAGGCAAAAGCTGGGGGTTGTTGATGCATCATCTTATTGCTGAACCTCTTCTGATTGATGGTACAGGTTCAGGGGGAGCATATAATGCATTGTTGGCATTATGGAGGATGTGCAGAAGGAAATCTTGGAAGTAGCTGAAATATGTCTCTATCTCTTTCATGGTGGATTATGGTTCTTCGTTGCAAATCTGGTTCATATTCAGGGGGAGCATGTTCTTAGGGGGAGCATAACCCTTTGCCCTTGATGTCAAAGGGGGAGAATGAAGCTGAAGCTTTGAGGTTGCCATCAAGTCCAAAGGGGGAGATTGTTGGCATTATGGCTAAAGTGTTGTCCTTGATGGCAACCCATTCAGGTGATAGATCACAGTACTTCAAGTCAGCAGCAGAGATTGATGATCAGCTATCAAATATTGAAGAAAATAAGGGGTACACAGGTACACCTTGCATAAGGTGCGTACACGCAAGTCAGTGTTACATAAAGTGCGTACATACCCGCAGTTATCCCATTCAGGAGGTGCGTACCCCCAGTGCACACATTTCAAGGCAAAGAAATTCACATGTGGGGTTTTCTTATGTTTTACTCTTGGTATTTAGCTGACGGTATTGTGTTATCATGGTGTCGGCTCGTGGTATTGATCCATGATTTAAGGAAGAGCTTTCCTATATAAAACAAAGGAGATCATTTGGCTTGAGCATTTTTTTAGTTGAATATCTTATGAGGGCTAGATCTGACATATTATGATCTCTCCTGGGAGTATGTCTAGATCTAAATAAGGCGAATCTACTGATGGATCGAGATCTCTTCGACGCATGTTCAGATCTGTAGATCTGACTGTCTGGGTTATTTCTGAAGTCTTGAAATCATCTATGCCCGAATGTACATAGGTACAGTGAGAGAAAAGTGTGTACATACGCAGGAACGAAGCGTTTCAGGTGCGCCGGTACGCAGGCACAAAAGGGTTTCAGGTGCGCCGGTACGCAGGCACAGAAGGGTTTCAGGTGCGCCGGTACGCAGGCACAGAAGTGTTGCAGGTCCGCCGGTACGCAGGCACAGAAGGGTTGTAGGTGCGCCGGTACGCAGGCACAGAAGGGTTGCAGGTGCGGAGGTCAGCAGGCAGTTCAATGGACTCAGAGCGAGGTACGCAGGCTAGCAGTTGAGCAGGGTGCGTACGTAAGCAGGCGAGCAGTTGAGCAGGGTGCGTACTGTAAGCAGGCAAGCAGTTGAGCAAGGTGAGTACTGTAAGCAGGCAAGCAGTTGAGCAGGGTGCTTACGTAAGTAGGCAAGCAGTTGAGCAGGGTGCTTACTTCTCTGAAAATCTTTGTTTATCATTGTTGTGTTCTGGGTTTGGTCCTATTATTGTTGATCTGGTTACTACAGTTGACTGGGTGATTCTCTTATACTTGATGATCATTTGATGCTTATGGATCCAGTTTGAAAATTTATGAAAAGTGGTCCTTGTAAGAAAAGAAGTAGGGGGTTGTAGCTCCCTTCCAGGAAAGACTGGAAAACGAGAGAAAGAGTTGTAGCTCTCTGCAGGTTGCAGCCTGCGTACTGGTAAAGGACTGCACCAGTACAAAACCATTGTAAAAGGAGTTTCTAATTTGAAAGAAGATAGAGACATATTGCATCAGGTGGTTTTCACCCACATTGGGTTTCCACCTTACATCTTGTGTTCTTTGGTGTGACTATCTGTTTTCTTTTGTTCATGCTCATTATTTTATGGTACTGACATGCAAAAACAATTCAAAGAACAAATAAAGAAGATTTATTAAAAGAATTAGATAATACTGATTCACCCCCCCCCCTCTCAGTATTATTTCCAACAACTATTTTGTAAATGACATTGCAAAGAGCGATAGGCCTGAATTTATCAGGTTTCTGAGATTGTGCATCCTTGGGGATGAGGGTGAGGAAGGTTGCATTCACGGAAGGAAGCATCCATTGATTAGTCTTGGATTCCTCAACGACCTGCCAAACCTCTTCTTTAATTAGATCCCAATAGTTATGGAAAAAGTTGGAAGTAAAGCCATCGGGTCCAGGCGCTTTTCCTTTTTTTAATTGTCACATTGCATGTTCCACCTCCTGTAAAGAAATTGGCATGAGGAGGAGCTGACTGTGTTCCTCTGTTATGATTTTAGGGATATTCTTGTTTATCTTCTCTATGGCTAGCTTCCTATCTATCTGAGGTTCTTGGTGAACCTGGTTGAAGTAGGTAAGAAGTTCTTGTTCTATATCCTCATGTTTTTCAACTTGTTCTCCTTGCCTATTCTGGATGTGAGTGATGTTGTTGTTCATTCTCCTCTGAACAGTAGTGCGATGAAAAAACTTTGTGTTTCTTTTGCCCTCCTTAAGCCATCTAACTCTTGATTTTTGCTTCCATAGTATTTCTTCTTGCTTTGCTCGTTCTGATATTTGTGTCTGAAGGTGTTTTTCCTGCTCTGAGAGTTCCTCTGATCTTCCTTCCATGATGATCCTCTACTGTAATCTTTTCATTTCTTGATCTAGAGCATTTTGTGCTTGGAAGATATTAATATTATAATATACTAATATTAATATTAGATTTAATGATATTTTTTGCATACCATGATAACAAAATTTTCAAATATTACAACTTTGACGTGGAAATATTTATATTTTTAATGATTTTAATATATCCATAGGATATGGTTTTCCTTGATTCATTTTACAAATATTTAATTAAAAGAAATATTAAAAGATTTTGGAGAAAGATCTTCAATTCTTTGTTTTCAAATAACCTTTTTACTTTATTTTACGAAATGGTATTGCATTTAGTAAAGAGTAAATATGTTTAAAATTGAAGCTCATTTGGAATTTTAATGTGGTAAATTTTTTTGTTGAAAGTAAATTTATGATCCATTCAAATTCAAAATATATGATAAATAACTATTAAACACATAAGATAATTGTATTACAATATAGTTATCTTATTCCTTTAATAGTGATTTTATTATATACATTGAATTTGAATAACTATATAAAACATTTAAATTAATTATTTTTATCTTTAGATTTTTAAAATTTTTATTTTGGCTCACATGAGGAAAATTTCAACTTTGATGATAGATAGACACGCTTAGATATCATACTGGGATGTAGAATGCCCCTCTCAGTGAAATAATGTAATATAAAGACAATATGCATTATATGTTTAAAAAGCTTAAAACACTTTGAACACATGTGAACTAAAGAAAAATAGTGCATACGACACATGGTACAACCTTATGATGTAGTTTTGTAAGTTGAAGATGGATGTGCATGTCGCACCCATCATAAATCTCAAAACAAAATAACACAACGAATTGGCACAATTAATGGGTAATACAACTAGGAAAATGACATGGATATTTGATCATCAAATGCTAAAGTGTATAAATAATAAGAGAATAAATAAAACGCATTGACACAAGTGTTAATCTTATAATATCCAGAGAAATTTTTGGTGGTCATAGGGATTATTTCCTGACAATGTCTCTTTATCCTTCCTTGTTCACAAGCCAGATGTGGGTGAAAATGTGTTAGGTGCAAAAATATTTCAATAAAATTGGTATGTCTTCTCCAAATAGCTTTCAGAGGTAAGGTTGTTTTTGTTGACGTGCAGTGTTCTTGATAGAAGGTGATTATTAATAATGGATTTTGTTTTTCATCCTTTTCCCTATTTTTCCATTAAATTTTACGCGCATTTCTATAATTATTATATATATAAGTTTATTATTATGTATATATTCCTTTATTTTTTGGTATTGGATTTTTTTGAATTTTAATTTAATTATTAATATTTATTTGGCGGATGGTAGGGATATAACTTCTATGAAATATTTTTATAAGTGAAAAATCAAAAGTTGAAATTTATCTTACAAGTAATTATGCACAGTTATCATCTTTTGAACATGTGGTATGAGTGAGTCATGGTACTATAACAAAGTTTATTTACAAAATAGATTAAATAGTTAAGAATCTTGCAACATGTTTTATATATATATTATTTTTATAATTATTATTAATGATGATGATAATTAACATCCACTAAGACCAATGTGGCCTATCGAACATTTCAAAAGTAAGAGATTGATTGCAATTTTTAATATTTGATTTCTATGATCAAAAAGAAGGGAAAGAGGTGCTCCTAGATCACTATAGTTTTGTTGACTTAACAAGTCAAAAAGATTAGTAGTGTGGAAAATGTTTTGAAACCGACTGCCCAAGAGAGTTTTTTTCATCTTCAACCTTATTAGTATCACAAAGGTGACAAATTCTTTTGTCTCAGGATATTTTGGGAATAGACTAACCTTCGGTTTCACTGCAAATCTCATGAGAATTAATTATTATCTTTGCAATGCTCATTTTCTTTTTAGCATAGGTCGAGACAAAAAGAGAATTCCGGTTAGAAAGAGTGGGGTTGATCACCTCCTTACTTCCTTTTCCCTTAGCTCCATATTTGTTTATTTGTTAACTTGTTAGTGATCCTCAAGGCTTGAAAAACACTAGGCTTATTTGAAATATGAAATCTATATATATATATATATATATATATATATATATATATATATGGTTCTCTATGAAAGGATTCTTTGATGTGACTTTACTGGTTCAATTCCCCAGCTAATTGGGGTGATATATTGGAAATGTTGAATCTCTCTCTCTCTCTCTCTCTCTCTCTCTATATATATATATATATATATATATGCAAAACACTAAAATCTAATACTATCATAGTCCCAAGTATCAACCCATTCTGTCTTTTAGTCTTGATCATCACCTCCACTCATGCATAGTTTACAACACACTCCCATCAGTCGTAATAGCGCAACTTGTAACTTAAAGTCTTGGCTCCCGATTATCGCCTCCATAGCACAAATGCATATCAACTATAGGTTGAAAAATGTGTCATTATGGCATGCCCTCGACTAAGTAGAGCAAACCCTACATGAAGCAACATAATCAACTAATAGCTTTTAGGATTCATTGTTCACAAGCAATTTTTTTTTTTTAAATCAATGTTCGGGTTCATGTTATGTTTTAGATCTTAAAACCTCCCCAAAAAAAAATAATGAGAAACAATGAAAAAGAAAGAAAAAGAAGAAGAGGAGAAAATAAAAATGTAAAACCTTCATTCAATTGTATTTTCAAAATCAATTGTTATGGCATGGAAATATGTTAAGAATTTATTCATATGTGGAAATACATTCATTAGCTCATGGAGCAATGGATTATTGCTTATTTATTATTACTAATAGAAGTAGAGGCAGTGTTAAAGGATGCATTAAGATATTTCACGTAATATTATTAATAGAAGTGGAGGTTGTGTTGAAAGATGCACTGAAATATATGTGGTAGAAAAATGTAGTCGAAAAAGACTATTACAACCTAAAGGAAGAAGCAATGAATTATATGGGAGATTGCCATGTTTTCCTCAAACATCATTTGTTCTACTCAAACATAATAACAAAAGTGTCTTAAGACACAAATTTTATTAATAAAGGAAAATAAATTATATAATATGAAAGAGCTTACAACAATCACTCATTTCTCTTGGGAGAAAAACAAACTTTAAATAAACTTATGTCCTGAATTAATATAGTTATGGATAATTTATTTCATATGACAAGTGTCCAGTTACATTTAATGTGATTCTAACAAATTTCCAAATTTGATTTCTAAATAATCACAATTTTATAGATGTCAAATCTATTAGAGAAAGTAAATATTCTAAAAAGACTCAATGACTCTAAATAGTTAAATATTAAACTATTTAAATAATTAAATACTAAACTATGTACTTTGGATCATAAATCTAACATTCCCCCCTTTGATCCGAAAGTACATTACAAAAAGTATCAATTTCTTCCCTAAACTTAGTAAATTTGATCTTGCCAAGTGGTTTGTGAAAACATCTAAGATCTTGTCTTTTGAAGGACAATATATCAATTTGATGATGTTGTTTGCAATGAGTGCCTTGATTTAATGATAATTTGTGTCAACATGGTTTGTTTTAGAATGGAAACTAGATTTTTTGCAAGTTTTATAGCTGACTGATTTTTGATGAATAATGATGTTGCTTCTGCTTGACGAACACCCTATTATTGCAAAAATGTTTGCAACCAAACAATCTCACATGTTACTTAACACACTAATATATATTCTGCTTCTACCGAAGAATTTTCCACTATGGCTTTCTTTTTTCAACTCCAAGAAACTGTTGAGAACCCCATGTTCATCAAATAGCTTAATATTGAAGCCCAATCATCAATACTTCTAGTAAAATATTCACCTGAGTATCCACCATGCACAAAATTCTTAGTCCTTTTGTAGAGAAGGCCAAAATCTTTCATACCTTGGATATATCTAAGAACCCTTTTTATTTTTCCTTGGTCCATGCATAAATCACAAGAGAATAGTAAATAGTAAGTTTAGATGAGTGGTTGTCAGAGAGATCAACCTACTAATCAATTTTCTGTAAGTAATATTGTTTACCAATTCTTCCCTTCAAATTTTGAAAGTTTTAAGTTTTGCTCCATTGGGGTGAGAACATACTTGCAATTTTGCATTCCAAATTTTTTAGTAGTTTACATGCATATTTGTTTTGATTAATGAAAATGTTGTTTAGATGTTGAAATACTTCATCTCCAAGATAGTAGCGAAGTAGTCCCAGATTGGTCATTTTGAATCCAACTCATAATTCCTTCTTTACCTACACAATATTATCATTTTTGTTTCTAGTGATGATCAATTCATCCACATACATAACTAAAATCTCCATAATTTTACCCTTTTGTTGTGCATATAAGATATCATCTGATTCACTATGCTTAAATCTAACCTTGCAAAGATACTTGTCCAACTTTCCCATACCAAGCTCGTGGAGCTTGTTTCAACCTATATAATGCCTTAATTAATTTACAAAACTTTGTGTTCTTGTCCTTTAAGTTCAAAACCAGGATGTTGAGTGATATAAAATTCTTCTTGCAATTTTCCATTGAGGAAGACACTTTTGACATCCATCTGATGTATATTCCAAACTTTTTCAGTTTCTAATGCGAGCATCAATTTGATGGTGCTCCATTTTTTCATAGGCACAAATAATTCCTCATAGTTTATTTTGTCTTATTGTGGAAATCTCAGTGTTCCGTTATATCCATTTCTCTGTCTAGATTATACTTGAATTGGTAAATTAATTTGCATCCGATGGGTTTCACATTTTAACGAAAATCAACAAGTTTCCAAGTATTATTTTCCATCACTGAATTATATTCTTCTACCAATGTTTTTTCCATTCTACATGTCTTACTCCCTCTTTGAATGTGGAGGGCTCGGTGAAATAATTGGTTACTAGGGAAAACTTTTCTTCATTTCTTTTTGAACTTCTTATGCCTATTTTGTTTTATTGATCTGGTTTAGCATCCTTCAAAGATTGAATGACCCTCTAGGTAGTTGATGTGACTTGTTTGTGGATTTGAATGATCACCATCATTATAATCATATTGATATAAGCAAAGGATCATTGATTATCCGAAGGTTCAAGAGGTGGAGAGTCACTATTGGATGAACTACTTCCTAAAGATTTAGATGAAGTTCTAGAAGATCTAGATGAAGCAAGATGAAGCAAGTCAACTGGATGAATCATTTTCTGAAGAAGGCCATTGAATCTCATACCAATGTTGTGTACTTGGTTGATTTTTCATTTTTCTTTTCTTTTTATCACCGTGATTTTCCAATTTCTATAAAAGAATTTCTATCTCTATGGCACTCTTTCTTTATGTTTAATCAAATATAACATCTCAACTTATATTAAAATTTCCATTGGATAGAATAATACATCCCCTCTTTTCATCGGAATATCTGATCAATATTCACTTCAAACTTCATGAATCGAGCTTAGTTCACTTTTCTTTCAGACTAAGGCATAACATGTTGAAAAAGAAACTTTGATATGTTTGAATCAATGTTTGAGGCCAAACCATGCTTCATATGGTGTTAATTCCATACAAATAAGTAATGGCAGATATGTTCCTTAAATAGACATCAACATGTATTGCTTCTCCCTAGTATGAAGGACTTCAATTCCTCTTCCCAAATACTTTCTCCCTCTCTACAAACTTCTCCACAAGAGTGTCAAAAGTAAATTTCTTAACTTGGGCACTAGCTTGTAAGGATTCATGATAGTGAGAATATGTGGGATAGAGAGCCTTGACGATAGTTGTGAGAGTAATGTCCATTTTAAATCCAGTGGCTTCTACATCATGCATGATAGCTCTAATTTAATAGGCTAGGGCCAAGGGATCATCATCCTCATACTCCAAGTTGACTATTTTGATTATCAACTAGACTACCTCAAGCTATGAGTATGATTCATATAAATCTTTCAACTTATCTAATGCATCAAAAGCATTGGTAATTGGAATTATGTGAGGAATCACCTCTTCATTTACAGATGTAGCAATCAGGGCGTAGGACTTGATGTTCATTTTCTCCCATATGGTGAATTATTTATCGTATGTGGGCTTGGAAGGAATATTGTTACCTTCTCCTTCACAAACACCCTTCCATAGTTCATTAAATATAAGAATTTCCCTATTTGTTCTTGGCCATTCATGGTAGTTTTCTTTTCCATTCAGCACCACACCAACAATGGATATGAGAGAATGCATATTCACCAATCTATGATCTATTCTCTAAGTTGAGGCATTAAACACCTTCTCGAAAGAAAATAATCTGTCTCGCCATAAGAAAAAATATACAATGCACTTAGAAAACCACTTCTTTATGCTATGTCAACAAACAACAAGTTTATTGGAGGAGTTTGAGGTGTAAATGCCAATTTATTAATTGTGTCATTCTGGCATAGTGTAATACCAATGCAACATCATTGCATATTGTAATAACAACATAAGTTTTCACTTGAGTTGAAACACATGTCCTTGGTGAATCTATGGAACTAAAGTCTAAGTGATCCCCTGCAATGAGAAGACACAAATCTTGGTGATCGTGGTCTCCAAAAGTGACTTCTTGATCACAATTTAAACATTTTAAGAAAAAAATAACTGCACAATGTACATGACACACAAGGCTTATATTTGAAAACTATTTTTACTTTCTGTAAATGAAAATCTAGTGAGCTCAAATCTAGTGAACAATGTTTAGAATGTTAAGCAATGATCTCAAACATTAAAAAATATTTAGTATATGAAACAACGGGCTCAAACATTAAACAACATTTAGGATATGAAACAGTACGCTCAAACATTAAACAATGTTCATTCTAGTAAGTTATTTATGAATCAACGACAAGAGTTCAATCATTAGTGCCACATCAGTAAAAGAATTGCAAGGCTTAAGTTATTGGAGATTCCATGTTGCTTAAATTCTTTTGCATGTAATATGATTTTCATGCCATTTAAGGGTTGTATAAACTAACTGAGATACCTCTAGATTGTTTTCAATGAGAGAATGGGTTTGATCAAGTAATTTAGAGGACCATGTGAAGCCTTGGGCTTAACTACATCAAAGACAATGTTTTGAATCTCATATAGCTCGAGAGAATGGAGAATGAACCGCTACAAATGAACCAATATGGTCAAACTTGTAATATCAATATTGGTAGAGAATATTGTTGAGTTATGTAACAAAGAGGCAAACAATGCAGGGTGTACATTATGATCAAAGAAGAACTATTGCACATGTGTGAAATAACTTGCAAATATGGTAATGAACACACATTTAACATGCTAAGAGAGATACATATGCAAAGGTGTTTCTCCCAAGGCAAGAAATCAACAGTTACAGGGGAAAATAAATGCAAACATTAGGACATGTTCTCTGATACCATGTTGCTAGGATGGTAACTCATGAAATTTATTTTTCCATTAGGATAAGAATTAATATATAAAATAGAATTATGACCCTTGGGATTCATATTCCCAAGTCTTTTCCTATTCTAGGTTCACTAGTTACATATTTACATAAATTCATTCAATCTTGGAGGATTAGGTGTCCAACATTCTAGTTAACATGCATATTGAAATATTTCATTTATAATCCACATTAAAAAAATTATTGTTATTAATATTTTTTTAAATATTATATATCAAGTCCATGTTAAGAATGGAATAAATTACCATTTTACAATGGAAAGTAAAAAATACAAGAATTCCTTTAATTTAAATTACTTCGTTTTTTCTTTACAAAAATAATATATAAGTATGGACATTTGAATATTTCATTTATGACTAACATTAGAATATTTTTTTATTTTAAGTATTACATGTCAATGAACATTAAATGAATTACACATCATGTCATGCTAATATTCATATCTGTCTCATACTAAAAATGAATCACAACATTTTTAAATGTAACATTACAAGACAACATCTCCCTCATAGACACAAGAAGCACTTTACCACCTAGTATGGGAGAGATGTTTTTCATTATATAAGAGAAATAAAATAATGCTTACGTAAAAAAAAGTTAAAATGTTAATAATAAAAAAGTCTATCAATATGGAACATATTAATAACAAAAAAAAATCTCAATGAAAATCAATTTTCTCCTTAAATAAATAACTTTACACAATTTTATGTATGAACAGAGGAAATAATTAATAATAAAAAAATTCTAATTTCTTCCATAAGTGCTTTTATTTTCTACTTTTTGGTGTGAGTCATATCCATAATAAATTCATTGTCCACCTTAAATAACACAATTTTACATCAACTCTATATAGTGTGATGAAGAAATTGATATTAAGAAAATTCTAATTTCTCCTACCCGTTATTTCTACCTTTTAATATCAGTGAGGTATATAATTCTTTCATTGAAATTTTTAATTATTTCTGACTTCTTAGTATTTGGAGGATGTGCATTTGAATATGTACATTAAATTTTATATGTGTGTGTAATTATTAAATTTTATTTGTGTGTGTAATTGTGTGTGAGTGAATATAGACTTAGATCAACTATGTTTGTGCGTGTGTTTGTGTAGAGAGATATCGTTTATTATATTGAAAAGTTTTTTTTCATTAAGGAAATTACATATAAAATTTTAAAAAATATTATATATATATATATATATATATATCTATATATATATATATATATATATATATATATATATATATATATATATATATATATATTAAGAGAGAGTTCATATTCTACGAATATATGCTATCTATTTTTTAATACGAGAGACATATATTTAAAAATATACTACTAACAAAAAATACATTTAAATGTGGATAACATGAGCAATAAATAAAATATTTCAGTGTCCACTAGGTATATATTATATTAAACAATTAAAAAAAGTCTTTATGATTTAATACTTTCTTATTGTATTACTCAAAATTATATATATATATATATAAAACTAGAGCCAAGAGCGAACATAGATCCATTTTAAGATTTGATGTATCAATTGTAGAGATGCATAAGAGCTTTCATGATGCATTCCTTTTTCCAAATTTTGCACCCAATTGTTTTTTACCTTGGAAGATTCTTTCTAGGTTCTTAATAGATATTAGATCATCAATTTATATACTTAAATAATATATTGAAAAATCAGCTTGATTTCAAATGTTTGTCATTATACAACCTAGTATGATGGTCACCTAGAGTTGACACCTATGATTATTAACTAATATAATTTCATCTAAAGAAATTAGAAATAGAAAACATATGTAAGTAAAATGATTAAACCTTATATTTTTCAAAAATATTTCAGCATTCCATTTAAATATTTTATTTGAAGATCTATATTAACTAGTTTATGTTGATATCAATTTATTTACATGTTGTATTTTGCATTTAAAAGAAATCTCCACCTCAAGAAATTTGATCCTCTCACCTCATATTAGATCCAGAATTAAATGGTTCTAAACAGATTATATCAGTCCAAAATACAGTAGCAATGCTATCAATATGTATAACTAATCATGAAATAGAATCAAGGACCATTCGAGTAGCAATCCTATCAATATATATAACTAATCATGAAATAGAATCAAGGACCATTCGAGCTCCCTTATTTGACTTCTCCATCAAATTTTCAAAAGCTTACTTATTTGACTTTTCTATCAGATTTTCAAAATATTTTGTAATCTGCAATTATTTGACTTCCCTTGAATCCCTGTATTGTTCCTTGTATTGTTCCTGTATTATTGCTCCTTGTATTCTTGCTTTACATTGGTTTACCTCTGCTAACATGTGTTTGTTTCAAATTATTAAGACCAACAATATTTTTATCACCGAGTCCAAGCTAATCGATACCAGTGGAAATCATATCAATATGTATGACTAATACCAGTGGAAACCATTTAGGCTTCCTTATTTGACTTCTCTATCAGATTTTCAAAATATTTTGTAATCGACAATTATTGGACTTCTCTCGAATCCTTCTATTGTTGGACCATGGGACATGAGTCGACATAAACATTTGGAATCACGTTATTGAAAGAATCGTGAGGGTGCTGAGGATAGGATAGGATAATGCAAATGAACAAAGAAGAAAAAGAGAGATAAGAGTGACGAATGTTGGAAATAATACTGAGAGGGGGGGGGGGGTGAATCAGTATTATCAGATCAATCAAACTTTTTCAATTTCATGCTCAGAAACATATACGCTACTTCAATTAAGTGAACCCGTGTGTACACGCTACTGTGTCTAATGAAACACGCGTATATCCAGAGATCTTATAATTCAGTTAGCTTAATCTTCAGTAAATGCATCAGATCATTATTAAGCATATTAACAGTAAACAGATGCAGAATAACAGAACAGAACATCACACAAGAGCCACACACATGAACACCATGATATAAGGTGGAAACCCAATGTGGGTGAAAACCACCTGCTGCAATTCGTCTCTTTCTTCTTTAATAAGAAACTTCTTTTACAATGCACTAGTGCAGTCATTTACCAGCACGCAGGCTGCAACCTGCAGAGGGCTAGAACCCTCATAGCTCTTGTACTAGCCGATCCATTTACTAGTACGTAGGTGCCAACCCTACAGAAGGCTACAACCTTCACTCGTTTTCCAGCCGCTCCTGGAAGGGAGCTACAACCCCCTTTGGCTCTTGTACTGGCTGATATGTTTACCAGTACGTAGGTGCCGGCCTACGATCTTCCCGGGACCACGTTTCATACATTTTCATACTGGATCCATGAAACAATCATCATTGTAGAACAACCTGCATCATCAATCTCTGAATCACCCAATTCTGAATCACTGTAACCCTGTCAACAACAACCAGACAACATAACAACAACCAGATCCAACTTCATCTTCAAATATCATACTTCACATTGTATACGCTACTTGGATGAACCCAACCTGCGTGTATACACACTTTTACCAAAGCCAACCCGCGTACAGATCTGAAAATTCTAACTTATAACTCTGCAGCTATATCAGACATCAAAACATACCCAGATCATAATAATAAACATGCGTCAGTAGATCTGATCTATCCACAGTCAAACCATATGAAGATATTCATTCCAAGCCTTGAGATCTCGTTCCATCATTCATCATCCTCCACATGAGTGAAACCTTGGTTCAGATCACCAACCCATAACCAGCACTTGGATCTCACACTTCCTCAGATCTTCATCACTCACACACTCTTGCACCTTGCTGCCTCTATTTGCCTAATGATCTTATCCTTATATAGCCTTAGGCCCTTTACAATACCACGGTCCAAAACCATAGTAACACAATACCATCAACTTCAAAAACTAGGGATCAACACGTCCGTCGAGACGCCATGGTCCAAAATCATAGGCACAACTTCCAAGGACTAACCGCCATGGACCAAAGGTACGTTTTCACATGTACGCGCTTTTCCTGAAGCCAACCTGCGTGTACACGCTGATTTTCCTTACTGAACCTGCGTATATCGCTTTCTTGTCCTGCTGTACTGAGATCTGTCCTCTGATCAAGTTGCCATCACTTGTACCTGTCTCTGAGTGAGTTGCCATCAAGGACAACACTTGTATCATAATGCCAACAATCTCCCCCTTTGGACTTGATGGCAACCACCACACCAAGTCACTCTCCCCCTTTAACATCAAGGGCAAAGGGCGAACCAAGATATTCTCTTCTTTGGTATACCTTCTACTGTCCATACTGCTGTCCATACTCTCCCTGAGTACATGCTGAAGTTTCTAATTTGGCTCCCTCTTTGTATATGCCAAAGTGTACCAATCTATCCATGCTCTTGCTGAATTGTGCTGTTCATGCTCCCCTTGACTGTAGGCAAGATCTGCAAAAGATGTTCTTCAAGAAGAACAAGGACTTATACATCATAGAAGACCTTCCTATCACCAAAAGACTCAATACATACATTCATCACCCAAACTAGTGGGGATATACCAATATTGACTCATCCACCTAACCATGTGGAGATACATTAAGAGTTTACTCATGATAAGACATGAACATTACATCATTCATCCCAGGCATAATGGGGAAATCAACATAGGCCGTTACATGACCTTGACATCATAAAAGAGATACATGACATAGAGATGAAATATCTAGACCAAGACTTATGAAGGCCACTAGCAGCATCATGATTTGTACCATAAGCATCAGCCTGCAATACCAAACAGTAAGATGTATCATAGACTTTATCAACAGCTTCTAACCATAATGCCAACAATGCATTATTTGAAGTATATGCTCCCCCTGAGCCTGTGCCATAAGTATCAAGACATTTCCAGACATCCTCAGCAGACTGTAACTGTTAACCAATAGAACATATACTAGACTGGATCATATCAGACCCCTTTTCTGAGTCTGTCCCCACTGCTTTTTCACAAACTGACATATACACGACTTTGCAGTGTGAAACTCGCGTATATACGCGGATTTGCTTCATGAAACTTGCGTATGAGAATTAGAACACTGAAGTTCTATGCCTTCAGCTCCCCCTGAGTCTGTTATGTCTGTGCTGTGCTGAGTACCCTGTGCTGTGCCGCATCTTTCTGGCTGAACTTCCTTCTTCTTCCATATCTTCAAGCATGTTGATGATTTCTTCTTATCATGAGCGTTGTTCCTGCAATCCTTTGCTCTATGTCCAAACTTGTTACATGCATAGCATCTTACATGTTTCATATTCCTCCTATAGCAATCAGCAGCTTTGTGGCCAAACATATTGCAAGAAAAGCAATATCCATTTAAGTACCTTGAATGTGATGATCTTTTAACATGATGGTCTTGAACCCTTCTTCTTCCACATCTAGCTGCAACATGTCCAAGATTATGACATACATAACATTCAACATTATTCATGGGAGGAGTAAAAAATTTTCTTTGAGGAGTCTCTTTCCTTGATTGTTGATGAGGTTGACCTTTCATTTCCTTGTAGAGCCTTTCAGATTTTGCATTAGAGATTCTTGTCTTACTTTGTGAACCAGATTCACCTTCAATAGACTCATGAAAACCAAGACCAGTTTTGATAGCAGGGGACCTTTGACTATTAAGAATATAATCCAAGATCTTAGTACTATCTTGAAATCGTAATAGTTTATCCTTTTCTTCTAATTTACTTTTCAAGATATTTACCTCAACTTGATGTTGTTCTTCTTTGTCTAGACATTGCTTCTTCAAGGTCTCTTCAGCTTTCCTTCCTTCATCCAACTGATGCCTTAGTTTGAGGATCTCGTTTTCTTGCTCTTTATTCAGTGCTAGCAGCATTTGTCGTGTTCTGGAGGCACATTCCAACAGATCTTCTAATTTCATGATTTCTTCTTTGAGGGCATTCTCCTTTTTGCTAGGTAGATCTTGCTGATCTCAGGTTTGATCTGATGCTTCATTTGTTTGTCCATCTTCATTCTCAGGTGATTCAGGATCTAAGTTCTTGCTTCCACTCAACGGCAGGTTGTCATTGTTTCTTTGAGCTGTCTTCTTCTTCTGACGTGCTTTCTTCCCCATTGTTCTACGAATCTCCTTTAAGCGATCAAGCTTCTCTGAAGGACCTGCTATGATACCAATTGTTGGAAATAATACTGAGAGGGGGGGGGTGAATCAGTATTATCAGATCAATCAAACTTTTTCAATTTCATGCTCAGAAACATATACGCTACTTCAATTAAGTGAACCCGTGTGTACACGCTACTGTGTCTAATGAAACACGTGTATATCCAGAGATCTTATAATTCAGTTAGCTTAATCTTCAGTAAATGCATCAGATCATTATTAAGCATATTAACAGTAAACAGATGCATAATAATAGAACAAAACATCACACAAGAGCCACACACATGAACACCATGATATAAGGTGGAAACCCAATGTGGGTGAAAACCACCTGCTGCAATTCGTCTCTTTCTTCTTTAATAAGAAACTTCTTTTACAATGCACTGGTGCAGTCATTTACCAGCACACAGGCTGCAACCTGTAGAGGGCTACAACCCTCATAGCTCTTGTACTAGCCGATCCATTTACTAGTACGTAGGTGCCAACCCTACAAAAGGCTACAACCTTCACTCATTTTCCAGCTGCTCCTAGAAGGGAGCTACAACCCCCTTTGGGTCTTGTACTAGCTGATATGTTTACCAGTACGTAGGTGTCGGCCTACGATCTTCCCGGGACCACGTTTCATACATTTTCATACTGGATCCATGAAACAATCATCATTGTAGAACAACCTGCATCATCAATCTCTGAATCACCCAATTCTGAATCACTGTAACCCTGTCAACAACAACCAGACAACATAACAACAACCAGATCCAACTTCATCTTCAAATATCATACTTCACATTGTATACGCTACTTGGATGAACCCAACCTGCGTGTATACGCACTTTTACCAAAGCCAACCCACGTACAGATCTGCAAATTCTAACTTATAACTCTGCAGCTATATCAGACATCAAAACATACCCAGATCATAATAATAAACATGTGTCAGTAGATCTGATCTATCCACAGTCAAACCATATGAAGATATTCATTCCAAGCCTTGAGATCTCGTTCCATCATTCATCATCCTCCACATGAGTGAAACCTTGGTTCAGATCACCAACCCATAACCAGCACTTGGATCTCACACTTCCTCAGATCTTCATCACTCACACACTCTTGCACCTTGCTGCCTCTATTTGCCTAATGATCTTCTCCTTATATAGCCTTAGGCCCTTTACAATACCACGGTCCAAAACCATAGTAACACAATACCATCAACTTCAAAAACTAGGGATCAACACATCCGTCGAGACGCCATGGTCCAAAATCATAGGCACAACTTCCAAGGACTAACCGCCATGGACCAAAGGTACGTTTTCACATGTACGCGCTTTTCCTGAAGCCAACCTGCGTGTACACGCTGATTTTCCTTACTGAACCTGCGTATATCGCTTTCTTGTCCTGCTGTACTGAGATCTGTCCTTTGATCAAGTTGCCATCACTTGTACCTGTCTCTGAGTGAGTTGCCATCAAGGACAACACTTGTATCATAATGCCAACAACGAAATAGTGTTAGGATATTCCGACACATAGGAAATAGTTAAGTACAACTTTGTCTAGTATAGAGTTAGGTATAGAGTTAGGTAAAGTGTGTTTCTTTACCTTGTACATTTTGTAACTTATAATCCGATGGTCACGATATGTAGTGATCCGAAAGTTCATTCTCTCCTCGGTATTACCGACACTTGATCCATGGCTTAACACCCGATTGGTCCATGATTTCTATTTAAAGGGCATGGAGGGTCATTTGTAGGGTAATCCGTCTATGAGAGAAGCTTATGTAAATTTTCATTCTTTTATTAATAAATTGCCTGAAGTGGCCGCGTTGGCTCAGGCCGTGGACTGTTTCCCTCTTTGAGGGTTTTAACCACGTCAAAAATACTGCTGTATTGATCTGTGATCTGGTTGTGAGCAGTGACCTTTGGTGTTCTGTCTGAGGAACTTACCCTGTAAATTCCTACATGGTATCAGAGCTATTCTAGGGCCGCGTCCGTTGGTGATCCAAATCTGAAGTCGGTAGAACTGCATCCGACAACCGTTTCCTAGATCTACTGTTTCTAACTGCTTTTAGGCCGAGAGGACTGCTTTTTGTGTTGGGAGCATCTGTTCCAATGAGGAACCCCTTTCGTTTCACGCGAAAAGGTTTCCGGTAGCCCTAGCTCCATCATTTTTAAGATCTGGAGGTATACAGTGTTTATTTGTAGTTTACAGTCATTTTCTCTCAGTTTATTTCGGTTTCAGTTTATTTAGCCTTTTTTTATTATCGGATCTATACCTTTCATTTCTGCATATGCTCTTTGCCCTCCAACTCTATGCGATCTAGGCAAATCAGAAACAAAAAGGAAGGATTTTTCTCATGCATATGCTCTTTTCCGCTGCGCCTTAGTGTGATCTCGAAAAATCAGAAACATTGAGGAAAATATTTAGTTTCCGGCTAAAGCTAACTTTGAGCCGCAAGGTTAATTTTTGAAAATATTTAGTTTTTCGGCTAAAGCTAACTTCGAGCCACAAGGTTTGTCTTTTTTTGTATGTCCGTGTTGGGTTTTGTGTTTTTTTGTTTTGTAGGGAAAAAGAGCCTTCTCAAAGCAAGCACACAACCCAAAGCATCAACCCCACTCTCTCTCTCTCTCTCTCTCTCTCTAAAACTTTTTGTATAACTCACTTGGTGTAAACATAATTTATGAGAGTAGAGGTCTTGGGTTCAAATCTCCTTTTTGTGAGTGCAGATTTTTCATTTCCGCACATTCCCGCACTTCGTCGGCATCTTCATCAACTTTTTTTCAAAAAGCCATAACTTCTTCATTTGGAAGCCGTTTTCAGAGCCGTTTTTTTAAACCAGCCTAATTTTTCGAGATCTATCCATTGGAACACTTAGTTTCATCATCTTTAGCTTCAGTTTCCATTGAAATAGAAATTCAATAGCAAGTTACCCTTGACAGCACCAACTACTTTCAATGGTTGTCCTACATTGAGGATTTACTTAGAAGTAAAGGTCTCTACAGAATAGCCTCAGGCCAAGAAAAGAAACCAAAGGATCAAGATAAGGCTGCTAAATGGGAAAATAGGCAAGATCAAGCACGTGGATTGATAGGGATGTCTATTTCTCCAGATCTTAGATTCCATATTGCAGAACTTGATACTCCTGATGAAGCAATGAAACAAATCAATAAAGTTTTTGGGATTAAAAATGAACTTAGAGCCCATCAACTTGAAAATGAGTTGTTTACATTGGACCCTAATAATTTTTCTTGCATTGAAGATTTGTTGTCCAAGTTCAAGACCCTTAGATATCTCTTGGAAGGTGTTAAGGTTAAGAAAGAAGATAGTAACCTTATCTATTCCATTCTTACTAAGTTGGGACCAGCCTACTCTATGTTTGTTTCCACCTTCCATTCTACAAGAGAAGCCTTCATTTCTCAAGGAATAGACTACAAGTCCCCTTCCTTTGACTCTTTTTATGATTCTTTAATAAGAGAACAAGAAAAACTCTTACACCTTGGTCTTCTTAATCTTGGAAACTTTTCCAAGAAAGCGTTAGCCGCCCAGCAGCAACCAAATTCAAAGAATCCTAAGAATTCATATCCTAAAAAGAATGGTCCTAAACCAAACAAGGGTCCTAAGCAATCTCAACCTCAAAATGAAAAATCATTTCAACAAAATGATAAGACAAATAAAAAAAAATGGAAGAAGACTGATAGACATTGCAACTTTTGTAATCGAGATGGCCACTTAGAATCCAAATGCTTTAAGAAGATGGAAGCCTTGGAAGCAGCAATGAAGAAGCATAACATCCATTTGGAGCAATCTTCAACTTCAACTTCATCTTCAGGAATGGCACTTTTTGCATGTGGTTGTCAATCATCTCGGTCTGGTTATGCATTAAATGTATCTTCTTCTTCTCATTCTCATGAGTGGCTCATTGATTCTGGAGCTTCTTATCACATGGCCAAAAACAAAGCCATGTTTTCTTCTTTAAATGATTGTAACACCAAAAATATATATGTTGGTGATGATAGATCTCTTAATTTTGTAGGGACTGGAACTGTTCATCTAGACAATGGTCAATTTAATGATGTATTATGCATTCCAACCTTATCCTGCAACCTTCTATCTGTATATCAGATAACTCATTCAGGTGAAGGTAAAATCGTTGAATTTTCACCTCATGATGTTGTAATCAAGGACCTAAGAGATCCTAAACAGATTTTAGCTACTGGCATTGCTGATGATTCTACAAGGTTGTATAAGTTTCACAACTTTGGGTCATCAAATCTTCCCTCAGTATTTGTTGCTCATAACGATGAAGTGAGAAAACTTTGGCACGAGCGATTTGGTCACTTAAGCAATCGCTCCCTTCAGCATCTATGTAAAGAAAATATGGTGATAGGTCTTCCTACGGTATCTTGCAGAGATGGTGTTTGTTCCGAATGTGTACTCGGAAAACATCATCGGGACAGTTTTGAAAAACGTGCCTCTTGGCACGCCTCAGCCCCTTTACAGCTTGTGCATAGTGATTAATGTGGTCCACTTCCAGTTGTTTCATTCTCTGGCTGCAAGTATTTCTTAACTTTCATTGATGATTTCTCCAAACACACTTGGGTATACTTCTTAAAACTCAAGAGTGAAGTATTTAACACATTTTTGGCCTTCAAGGCCTTTGTTGAAAAACAATCTGGACATCAAATTCTTAAGCTAAGTTCTGATAATGGCGGAGAATATGTTAAAAACACATTCATGAACTTTTGCACTGAGAATGGAATTCAAATGCAACATACTGTTCCATATACTCCACAAAAAAATGATGTAGCTGAAAGGAAGAATCGCACCTTAAAGGAAATCGCTAACTGTATGCTACAATTTAAAGGACTTGGTCTTAGTTTTTGGGCAGAAGCAATTAACTGTGAAAATTACATAATAAATCGCACTCCTACTAAGGATTTAAAGAATATCACTCCAGAAGAAGCATGGAGCTCAATCAAACCAGATGTAAGTCACTTTCGTGTTTTTGGAAGTGAAGCGTGGGCCCATATTCCAGATGAAAAGCATAAAGCTTTAGAACCTAAGAGTGAAAAATGTACTTTTGTTGGATATTCTGAAGATGTCAAAGGCTATAGACTTATTCCATTTAAGTCCAAAAATGTTATCATTAGAAGAGATGTAAAATTTGATGAAAATATATCGGCCTGCGAGCCTAGTCCGGCGGATGTGCCACCTCTCCCTATCTCTTCTACTTTTGAAAGCATTTCTTCTTCAGATGATGAAAGTGAGGATTAAAATCCTCCCCCACCATCTCAGGATCCTCCTTCAGCTCCTCAGCTTCCAAAATGGGTTTGTGCTACTCGAGATGCAGCAGGTGATCTTCCCGGTGATCCTACAGATCAGCGACGCACATGTTCTCAGTTTGACAGAGCCTCTTCTTTATTGGCTCAAGCTCTAGTAAATTATGATCTTGACACCATTGTAGAAGCTTCAGGCCATCCAGATTGGGAAGCAGCTATGAATGAAGAATATAATTCATTATTGGAAAATGATACATGGGATCTTGTTCCTCTACCAAAGGGATGAAAACTTGTTAGATGCAAATGGGTTTACAGAACCAAGTATGGACCAGATGGGAAAGTTTATAAACATAAAGCTCGTCTTGTTGCTAAGGGTTTTTCACAAGTTGAAGGCATTGAATACACTGAAACCTTCTCCCCTATTGCCAAAATGAACTCTATCCGCCTTGTTCTTTCCCTTGCTGCCTCGTTCAAATGGGAATTCCATCAGATGGATGTTAAATCTGCCTTCTTGCATGGGGACTTGCATGAAGAAATCTACATGGAACAACCCATTGGCTTCATAAAAAAAGACTCCAGCCTTGTATGTCGGCTTAAGAAATCCCTTTATGGTCTCAAGCAAGCTCCTCGAGTTTGGTATGCCAAAATGGATAGCTTTCTTTTAGAATATGGCTTTTGTAGGTGTCATTCTGACAATACTGTCTACACCAAGAAAGTGGGCAAGTCTCTTATCATTCTTGTTCTTTATGTTGATGATCTTATCCTTACCGGTAGTGATCCTGGGAACCTTATAAACCATGTGAAGTCCAGCCTTAAAAAGAAATTTAAAATGACAGACTTTGGACACTTACATTATTTTCTCGGTCTTCAAGTCTTGCAATCCAAGGAGGTTATTTCCCTTTCCCAGTCCAAGTATGCCTGTGATATTCTACGCCATTTTCACATGGAATACTGTAAGCCAGCCCCTTCTCCCTTTCAGTCTGGAGTCAAACTTACAGTCACTTGTACTTCTCCTGAAGTTGATGCTACCTTATACCGTCAACTTGTAGGAAAACTTTTGTATCTAACCCATACTCGTCCTGACCTTTCCTTTGCTGTTGGCCTTGTTGCTCGATTTATGGAAATCCCACGTGAAAGTCATTGGAAAGTAGCTAAAAGAATAATTCGTTATGTTTGAGGTACAGTTCATTTTGGGATTGATTAGAGTGCTGAAGAATCTCCTCTATTGGTTGGTTTCATTGATTGCGATTGGGCTGGTGACCCTGATGATTGAAAGTCTACTGCAGGTTATGTGTTCACTCTTGGTTCAGGACCTATTACATGGGCTTGCAAGAAACAAGGTGCCATTTCTCTTTCATCAGCAGAAGCAGAGTATCGTGGTGCCATAGAAGCTAGTAAGGAAGCCTTGTGGCTTCGTTAGATCCTGTTAGAGTTTGGCTTTCAGCAGCAGCATCTGACTACACTTTGGCGTGATAATCAAAGTGCCATTCAACTATGCAAAGATCCAGTCCAAAATTAGCGCACCAAACACATTGAACTGCACATGCACGTCATCAGAAAGCTCATTCACGACCATGTTCTTGAAGTGCAATATTGTTCAACAGATCATCAATTTGCAAACATCTTCACAAAGGCTCTCACAGAGGCGAAGTTCACTAAACATCGATTTATGGTTGGAGTTCAGGAAGTTGTCACTAAGGGGTGATAAGCTCTAGTGCCTCCTTGCTTCTCCTATTGTGTCATATTTGTAAATCCTTCAATCCTATCCCAAGTTGTTCTTAAGGGGGGATGTTAGGATATTCCGACACATAGGAAATAGTTAAGTACAACTTGGTCTAGTATAGAGTTAGGTAAAGTGTGTTTCTTTACCTTGTACATTTTGTAACTTATAATCCGACGATCACGATATGTAGTGATCTGACGGTTCATTCTCTCCTCAGTATTACCGACACTTGATCCGTGGTTTAGCACCCGATTGGTCCATGATTTCTATTTAAAACGCATGGAGGGTCATTTGTAGGGTAATCCGTCTATGAGAGAAGCTTATGTAAATTTTCATTATTTTATTAATAAATTGCCTGAAGCGGCACGTTGGCTCAGGCCGTGGACTGTTTCCCTCTTTGAGGGTTTTAACCACGTCAAAAATACTGGTATATTAATCTGTGATCTGGTTGTGAGCGGTGTCCTTTGGTGTTCTGTCTGAGGAGCTTACGCTGTAAATTCCTACAAATAGTTATGACCATGACGTTAATGTTGAATTGAGAACAAAAAGATCATGGAATTCAATGGAAGAAGGAGTGTTCAGCTGCTACGCGGGACGATGATTCATTCGTATCTTTAAGTTTTACTAAATAATTGTTAGATATATTGCAGAAAGGATATTTTCCTGTCGGTTACTCAAGTTTGGTGTTACTCAAGAAAGTGAGACCGACGAAAGTTTCAGGTAGCCACCATTGTTATCGCTTTTACCTTTATTTAATTTTATGTAATTCACATTCCTTTCGGGTGTTGGTTGCCGCGAGTGTCTCGCTACCCCTTTTCTAGCAACGACTCATGATTGGGTTCTACCATCTTTCGTTTTTTTATACAGTCCACATTATTGCACAACACTATTTATTTTATGTTATTTATTTGATGCATAAAATTAATATAAATCTTCAAAAATATTTCATGTATTTCATGTTTGTCGTGTTGCCAACTCCCTTCGTAAAGTCTACACTGCAACGTAAGCGAGCGATCTCATTGTCTTGCCTTCCACAACACAACAAATATATTTATTGAAAGGGGGAAATTAATATTTCCCAAATTAGTATTTTTTTTTTAATTGTTGTTGAGAATTCAGTAATTATATGTGTGTATATATATATATATATATATATATATATATATATATATATATATTAAAGAAAAATATTTAAGTATTAAAATTTATTAATTAAATTTAAATATAAAGTTGTGAAATATAATGGTTCCCACATAAATTATTATTTATAGATTAAATTAATTAGTTTTTACGTGTTTATTAATTATTGTTTCGAAATACCGAAGCTATGAATATGAATCATTACTATTTTTATTTATTTTGAATTGATATTTCAAAAAAAGTTTGTAATTTTAGTAATTAAAAAAATCACAATATAACAAATTGAGCATAATGTTTATTATTTATATTATTTTTTTATTATTGTTTAATATAATGTTTCAATTACATGTCACTATAACAACTCCACCATCCTCAACTATAACCTTCTTTGTCACGCCCCTACACCTGCGGTAGTCTTTCAACCGCTTATAACGAGGTGTAGCACCACCGAACACTTTCTTTTCACCAGTACTAATGTTCATGGAATACGCCTAATTCACTTTCTCTTACATAGTTTTTGTTTCGCAACCAAGTATTATTATGCATAACCTTTATACTAATGAACACCCATACTCATTCATTATCAACAACAATTATAACAAGAACAAAATTGCATAGTATAAAGGGAGGGGAAACTCCCTGAACAATGAGTCTACCCAACAATATGTATTAATCAATCTTTCTTCAACAATACAAGCTTCACAAGTATCCTTGGCAAAATCCAAGTCTATACTTAGCCAATTTTACAATAGAGGCAAAACTGCCTTTTACAATCTTTGTGCATACCTTGCACGGTGGGAGGCTGTTCACCCGAGCCACGAAGACTGCCTCCTCAAGTCTCACACAAAACAGCTCTTCAACCAAGTCACGGGCACACCTTTCCCAACCTTCGTCTCTCACCAAGTGCGTATCCAAACCGTGCACAAGACAACCCTTAAGCGCATGATTTGTGTGCTTTTCCCTTTTCCCCTAATGCGCACTTTCTATCTGCACCTTGAGCGAAGATCCTTGATCAAATTTCATTGATGCAAATGAGCTCCAAAATGCTCCAATATATATGTGTTATAGTGTGGGTGGTGGCTCACCTGGACGACCACCCAAACGTGGCTTACACACCCTTTTGAGTGCTTTGTAATTGTGTCAGCCTACCCTCCATGTTAGTCGGCCCTCCAAATATATCGCAAATACTCCCACAGGTATAAGCCCTTCATCGTTCCCCTTATCGTCGCATATGTCTTTTGCTTTCATCGCATCGCCATGTGCACTGACTTGCCCTGTACCCACGCGCTTGCCCGCATGCATCCCAGCTCGTCCGCGCCCGCATGCTCGCCCGCGTGCATGCCAACTCGCTTGCGTGCCCACCATGCATGCCAACTCGCCCGCACGCCCGCCAACTTACCCGCGTGCCCGTGCCCGTGCCCGGTCTGCCCGCTGCCCAACCGAGTCGACTAACCGAGGACCTTACATCCTCCTCCACCTGAAATCGTTGTCGTCCTCGACAACATACCATCCTGGTAGCCATCTACCAAGATCATCACTATCCATGATGTCAACTCCTCCACATACGGTAAACATCCTTGCAACATATGTAGAACTCCATCTCCATCATGTTTCACCTTAGTAACCAACTGTCACCAAGCTCTCCATACCAAGGTATACACCTCAACGGTATGTCATATATCAGATATCATCTTGATCCATGATCATTGACCCCTTTGCCACAATCTCCACTGCAACACCCCGTGTCGACCTCATCATGTGTCATCCTAGTGTGAATTACTGCCATGATACTCCAACACAATGCTAACACATCTCTATACGCTATGCGTCCCCATGCTTGAACTTAGTTGGGTAGCTAATCCAACTGTCATGCTCAAACCATGAGAGTGAACATCCTCATGCCATCATCAGTCGTTTCTCAGAACATCCTGTCACATCATCAACTCGATCAAGAATCCATATCCATATAAGTGCAAGCCATGCCCAGGTCCATGAAGTAGTCATCATCTCATCTGCAGCATGTTGTCCATGATGTTTGGTACCAATGTGCTGCACGAAATCATCCACATCTATCCCAACATCATCCATATGTGTATCTCCTCAATATGAAGAGACCATCTCATCAAGCACCGACTCTCGATGTGCCACATCCAGGTCCATGAAGCAACCTCCATCATATCAGCAATGTGCCATCCCTCAAGTCTGCCATAGAAACAAGTATCCACTTGCCTCATCTCCCATGTGCTGCCCACGATCATAGATCAATCAGCTCCCATGTGTCAAAGTACTTGAGTCTCGGTTCAACCCATGCCCAAGTGTTGCCACCAAGGCATCATCATCATTGTAATTCCACTCCAAAGTGTCTCGTATCGATCCTCCACATCAAGTCACTCTTTCAAGCCATTCCCATGCATGTAATTGAAATTATGCACTCCATCCTGCATCAAAGTCTCTGACCTCAGCTCCTCAATGCATCAGATCCTCCAAGTCCACCATATATGAAGTCCTTAAAAGTCACAAGAATCTCATGTCATCATGAGCTCCATAAGTCATCCCCAACCAACATCCTAGCAAGCATACAAGTCTCGGCCCAAAGGTCTCTGCAAGATGCCTCAGCTCTCCATGTAGTATGAATGCTCCATAGTCTGCTCACAACTCCATCCAAGTCCATGGCCTTGTTGTACAAGAGTGCACAACCTCTCCATCAGCTCATAAGTGAAACATCTCCATGTCACATCAGCAAATCCACCTGCACAACATCCCTGCCTTGGCACTCCTCATTGGATGTCCATAAGTGACACCTCTACAAGTGCTCTTACACAATGTCCCTGCATAAGACTTCCATGCTCCATGTCTCCAACCCGATGTCCATGACTAAGTTGTCCATGTAGTCCAACCAATTAGACTCACCACAACAATCGGTCATCTTCATCCAAGCTTGCAATCTTCGGTCTAGTGAACTCGGTCACCCAACCATATCATCATCATCACATCACGAGTCCCTTCCATCATGGCTCCTCCACTAAAGGTTCCACCAAGACTTTCTCTTGGTCTCGGCCATGAGAAGTCCACCCAAGCATCTTCTTACCTCAAGTGTGTGCCCTCCTCAATCTGTCCATGAGTCATGCCGGGCACTTAGCCAATTCTTCATGTGGCTAAAGCATGACCCAATCCTCCGCAATGATCATCATGTTCCTCCCTTGTCACGGGCCCTTGTACCTTCTACCATAAGGTCACAAACAACCCCAACAAGTCCTGCAACAATCAACAATCCTTGCTCTTTATCATCATCATGAGGTTCCTCCAAATGAGTATCCTCATTCATCCATGTCTGCAAACTACACGATCCTGGTCCAACTTGATCAATCTCAAGTTCATCCTCCTTCATTGTCATGTTTGCAACATCTTCAATCATCACAGCTTCCTCTTCCTGGTCAGCACAATCTGCAACTTCATCTTGCTCCATTGTCCAACCAAGTTGATGAAGTTCGTCTTCAACATTCTTTTCCAAGACTTCAAGTTCCTTTCGAATCCGGGGGTTCTCTTCTTTTATCCGCTTCAACCTGTATAAGGTAAGCAAGAGCTTCCCTTCGCATTCTTCCAAACCTGCCATGCCTTGTTGTTCAGCTTGGCCCAAGCACTAAGCTTCAACTCTGCTAACCTTGTTTCACCATTCACCATCTTCACCAAGTTCCCTGCAACCATGAACTGGCCCTTGTTCCACTTGTATGTGAAACTAGCTTCCTTCACCTGCAAGTACCTGCTTCCACTATCATCAACTGTCAAGTGCAGCCACACCTGCACTTCGTCACGTACCAGCTCCAATCGAGCTCTGATACCACCTATCTCGCCCCTACACCTGCGGTAGTCTTTCAACCGCTTATAGCGAGGTGCGGCACCACCGAACACTTTCTTTTCACCAATACTAATGTTCATGGACTATGCCTAATTCACTTTCTCTTACTTAATTTGTGTTTCGCAACTAAGTATTATTATCCATAACCTTTATACTAATGAACACCCATACTCATTCATTATCAACAGCAATTATAACAAGAACACAATTGCATAGTATAAAGGGAGGGGCAACTCCCTGAACAATGAGTCTGCCCACCAATATGTATTAGTCAATATTTCTTCAATAATACAAGCTTCACAAGTATCCTTGGAAAACTCCAAGTCTATACTTAGCCAATTTTACAATAGAGGCAAAACTACCTTTTGCAACCTTTGTGCATACCTTGCACGGTGGGAGGGTGCTCACCCGAGCCACCAAGACTCCCTCCTCAAGTCTCACACAAAACAACTCTTCAACCAAGTCACGGGCACAACTTGCCCATCCTTCGTCTCTCACCAAGTGCGTATCCAAACCGTGCACAAGACAAACCTTAACCGCATGAGTTGTGCGCTTTTCCCTTGCGTTACCGCGAAAAGTGTCTATTTAGAACTTCTCTATCCCACTAAGGTGTGACAGCTGCCTTAGAAACAAACAGAGAAAAACTATTTTTGTATTTCCTTTATGAACTATAGATAGAGAGGAATAGAAAGAACCAACCTATGTCTTGCGCTAATCCTTTGATCCAATCCCTCTCTTCTTTGACAGTCTCCAGCTACCTGCTCTCTTACTTGCCCAGCTTCACCAAGTACCTGTAAGATCACAGAAGAAGAACACTATACAAAGACATGGATCTATATTCATAAACAACTTAGGATCATACTTAAGTTAACCATACAAATGTAACAAGCATCAATGATACAAAAGCATGGAGGAAAAACTCAAATAGTTTTTATTGATAAACAAGAAAAGATCCAGGAGGAGTTACAACCGATGGTTCCTAACCCAGCATCAACCTCCCAGCAAAGAAGCCCCTCTTCACCTCCAACAAAGAATAGATCACCCAATACTCTGATGTTTGCCTCAAAACCAACAGCAATTCCTTACAATATGCAAAATTCCAGCCTCTGGATCTCTGGGATGAGGGATCCATATATAGATATGTGCAAGGAGGATGAGTCAGCTTGTGATTTGATTAGTGTCTTCTCTCTGTCAGTTCTTGCTTCCACTTGGAGACTGAAGGCCTCTTACTCATCCTTGGTCGAATTCAGTGAGGCAAGTGTCACAGGAGAAGATTTTGGAAGCTTCCATTGTCTCTCCACCTCGCGGAATGACATTGCCATTTGTCATTTCTCGCCCAACGCACCCTCACAATGTATTTAGGTGCATGGAAATGCACCCAGCCAGTGTATTTAGGTGCAATGCAACGCACCTAGCCAGTGGAGCAGCTAAAATGATCATGTTTTGACTTATTCTCAGCAGATTCTGGTGGTGAACTTCTAGGAGAAGCTGTAATCTGTTGACCTTGTTCCTTTAGGGGTTAGAACAACACTTTTAGGGACTTAGGAGCCCTTGGTTTATGGACATTTCATGCTTGGAGTTGTAAGGCACAAAAATGTCTATAACACCTTGTCCCCTAATGCGCACTTTCTATTTGCACCTTGAGCGAAGATCCTTGATCGAATTTCGTTGATGCAAATGAGCTCCAAAACGATCCAATATATATGTTTTATAGCGTGGGTGGTGGCTCACTCAGCTGACCACCCAAACGTGGCTTACACACCCTTTTGAGCGCTTTGTAATTGTGTCGGCCCGCCCTCCATGTGAGTCGGCCCTCCAAATATATCGCAAATGCTCCCACGGGTATAAGCCCTTCATCGTTCCCCTTATCGTCGCATATGTCTTTTGCTTTCATCACACCGTCGTGTGAACTAACTCGCCCTGCGCCCGTGCGCCTGCCCACGTGCACGCCAACTCACCTGCGCACCCGTCCGCGTGCACACCAACTCGCCCGCGCGCCCGCCAACTCGCCGGCACGCCTGTGTCCGTGCCCTATCTGCTCGGCGCCCAACTGAGTCAACTAACCGAGGAACTTACATTCTTAGTGCAACCAGTGTATATTCATCTTAACCTCGATATATCAAGCGCCAAGAGGGATCCAATCTCTCTAGGTACATACCTCTTTTTTGAGTGCAAAACTTGAGGAATGGTTTACACCTCTAGAGATATTTGATCCCTCTGGGTGCTTGATAGATCCTAGTTAAGATGGATCTATGTTGGTTATATAATATTATATAATATCTAAATTTGTATCTATGTGTCTCTTTCGTATTCCCTCTTTATCTCCCCCCAAACATACACACTCTCTCTCCATCCCTCTTCCTCTTTGCCTCTCTCTCTTACCACCTGCTCTCCTCTCCCACACTCTCTCTCCATCGCTCCTTTGTCACTCTCCTCTCTCTACCTCTCTCCCTATATGTCTTTCTTCTTCCTTCCCCTTCTCTCCCCCTCCAACTCCATCTCTCTCTCATTCTTTTTCTTGAGTCCTATCTCTCCCTTTCTCTCCCACCTCCCCCCATCTCTCCCTCTCTCTCTCTCCATGTCCCCTTCTCTCTCTCCCATCAATCTTTGTGCCTCCCTCTCTCTCTCTCACCATCTCTCCCTTGTCACTCCCTCACTCTCTCCACCGTTATCTCTCTATGTCCTTGTTCTTTCCTCCCTCTCTCTCCCCCTCCAAATCCATCTCTCTCTCTCTCCTCTATCTTCCCTCCACTCTCTCTTCCACATCCTTCTCTCCATTTCCCCCGATCTCTCTCTCTCTCTTTGCCCTCTAGTTTTCTCACTATCTCCCTCAGTCTCCCCCTCTCCCTCTTTTCCCCTCACTTTCCTTGTTGCCATCACTTGTATCCTTACTTAATATGGATACTATTTGTATTATATAAATTTCACATCTTTAAATATAAAATTATTCTCATTTTTTATTTTATTAAAATCTTAATTTAATTTCTATGGGAATATTTTTAGTAGTTGCAAGGGCATAGGGTCTAGATATATCTCAAAACTAATTATAACATTTTTCCTTTTAGCTTCAATTACAAAAATGTTATAAAATTAAATTAAAATTAAATATTTTTATTTTGAAATAAGTTATGGTTTTTGTTCATTTGGTATTGATAAGCCATGGTATTGTAACAAATGCTATTTACAAGTTAGTAATATCCATGGTGAAGTAACAAAGCCTATTTACAAGTTAGTAATATCCATGGTGAAGTCATGGTGAATATCCATGGTTCAAATCTTGTCATATTATTATAAAATATTTTAAATGTGAAATAAGATATGATTTTTTGGTATGTGGTATTGTTAAGCCATGCTATTGTAACAAAGTATATTCACAAGTTCATAATATCAATCACATAGTGGGGGTGAATATCCATGATTAAGAATCTTGTCATATTGTTATAAAATATTTTGATTGTAAAATAAGTTATGTTTTTTGGGCATGTGGTATTGATAAGTCATGGTATTAGCCCAAGGTATTGTAATAAAGCTTGTTTACAAGCTAATAATATCTATGGTAAAGTGGGGATGATTATCCATGGTTAAAGATATTGGCGTATTGTTATAAAATATTTTGATGTTTTTTGGGCGCATGGTATTGTAAGAAAGCCTAATTTTTACAAGTTAATAATATCTAAGGTAATGTGGGGGTGAATATAATTTTTTATTTTTATTTTTTAATTAAGCCAACATTTAAAATTGTTTACATACTTAAATTACACCTACACATCTACTCTATAATGGGATGTAGAGTGCCTCTAGATGTAATGATACATATTCAATAACATCTTTGAGATATTCACAGTAAAATTTGATTTTGAGTAACAAATTGAATAACTATTCTTAATATATCATTTTTAGTTATTAATTTTTTTCCAATTATATTAATTATATTTTTTATAGCAAAGTAATTTGTGATAATCCATATGAACAAAAAAATTAAAATTAGAGAGAGGGGCGAGAGAAGCCAAACTTCAAGCGAGTTAGAAGAAATGATTGATGATAAATCTGAAAAATCCAAGAAAAGAAACAATCAACCCAAAAAGAATATTTTGAAGACAAATGCAGTCTTAAAAACAATGTTAAATAAATAGCTAAAATAAAATCTAAGTATCAATTTGGCCCTAAATAGTTTGGAACATAAAGAATATAAATTTGGTATCAAAGTCATCAAAAAAGAGATGAATAAGGTTGTAGAGTTGAACCCTAAATATAACAAAATAGACTTGACCCTCATCATTTTTTATGTGAAAGAGTAGAAAAATGAAGACACCTTCACAATATTAAAGGAAAAACTAGAAAGTAAATCATAAATTGAAACAACTTTCCTCATAGAAGAAAAAGTACTAGGAAAAATAATTGAACATAAAGATACATTGATTCACTTGTAGATAGTCTCTAATGACCAAAATATGGCATCCTCAATAAAACTATGAGATTAAAAGGGCAAGGAATTGTTCAGGAGTGTAACAAGAAAGTGTCAATTTGATTTTTCCTTGGTCAAATTGAGAAAATTCGAATTTCCATATCACCAAACAACTTGGATACATTTAAATTGCATGGCATTGCTCTTGTCACTCATTTAGATCAGTGAATTCAAGTTAGAGAGCTTGGAGTTCAGTGAAGCATGTGTGATTGCTAAATTTTAGTAATCGAGTTCATTTATATCTAGTTTTCTTCGTTTAAACTAGTTCTAATTGTTGGTAAAACTAGTGGAAGGTCAGTTGTGTAGTGGGACAGTAGTCTAACACAATGATCATCTAGTTAATTAATCAATCATCCCAAAATAACTAGTGCATGGAGAGAATTCAAGCTCCCCAGCTGTGGTGGAGATTCCAAGGTGGTGTAACATCAGTTGTATACTAGTATTGAGTGTACAAGTGTTACATGTAGTGAGATGATCAACCTTGGGAATTGTGCAATCAATTAGAGGAAAATTCCTAAATAATAGAGGCTTAATTCCTCAGGATTTTCACAAGGAAATAGGTGCTCAAGCTGAGGCATAAATTGACTAAGTTTGTGTTAGAGCTTCTCATTGAGTAGAGAGATAGGATATTCACTTGCAAGTTGAGCTCAAAGTGAGCAAGAAATTGTAATACATTTCTATTCATATGATTCAATGCAAGCAATATTAAGGGGTTTTCAGCAGTTTCTCTCCCTTAGAAAAATATTGTGCATGTGTGTTATTTATTATTGCATGTTTGAGATTGTTGTTCTAGTTATGAATTAATGTCTGCAAAATGTAGAGTAGAATTATGTCTCTTGATTTAGATTAAAAATTCTTGAGCAATTGCAATTCTACACAAAAATTCTACATGGTATCATAGCATGATTCACATTAGAGCAGGAATTTTGAAGTTGTTTCTGAGGAGGTTCGAATTTGCAACTTTAGTGTAGCAGGATATATTCATATTGGGGAAGATGACATTCAACAGATTGTGCTTATAGTTTGACTTGAAAGGAAGCTCTAATTTCATTGCATGAAATGATCACATGGAGGCAGTGCTCGATGAAAATGGATAGTTAGAATATGTCAAGACAAATGTTGCAAACCACAGGAATATGATGCACAAAACCTAGCCTAATGGAATAAAGATGTAGCCAAGACGAGAAAAATAATCTTGCAGGGAGTGTGACACCACGTTATCTCAAATCTCCATGGGAAAGAAACTCCTTACCCAATGTGGAAGGAATTGATAGAGTTGTTCGAGAATAACAACGATCATAGAAAACTGGCCCTCGAAGAAAAACCTTGAAATATCAAGATGCAAAAAAATGACATAATCCTACAATATCTCAGCAAATTTACCCAAGTTAATGATGAGCTTAGAGGGGTTGGTGTGAATGTTGCAGAAGATGAACTTTTGAGCATAACTCTTCTAGGTCTTCCCAAAAGCTGGAATAACTACCAAGACTCATTGAATGGGAGGGAGAAATTACCAAATTGGGAACGCTTATAGTCTAATCATGTACAAGCAAAAAATTAGGCAGAGTACCAGAGATGAAACTTCATCAAAGGGTGAGGATGAAGAAAATTTTGCATTGGTTGGAAAGGGAAAGAAGGGAGAAGGAAATAAATCTCAAACCAAACTAGAATCCATCCAAGGGAGAAAGAAAGACTTATCCAAGATAAAATTCTTCAATTTTAATGAATACGGGCACTATGCTACAAAGTGTCCACATAAAAAGTATGACAAGAAGAACTCAAGAGGAGAAACAGGTGAGGCAATGGCTTCACAATTTGAGCTAGACATCATCCTTATTGCATGCATGGCAGCCACTATGATGGGAAGTGTGTGGTACTTGGACTCTGGTTCCTTGTTCCACATGATAGGGTGTAGAGAGTTTTTTAGTGACCTAGAGGAGAAAGATATCTAAATGCATATTGAGCTTGGGGACGAAAGAAGGTATAGTGATCCTCAAATTGGTACAGTAACCTTTCAGAGGGAGTCTGGATCTCCTCTTCACCTCAAATATATGATGTTTGTTCTAGGCCTAAAGAAGAATCTCATCTCTGTAGTAGTTTTGGAAGACTGTGGTTATGATGTGATATTTAGCAAAGGGAAAGCATTCCTCAGACACATAGCCACTGGACAGGTGAAGTAGATCAAGATTCATGTGACGAACCTGTACAAGTTATATGTGGAAGATTGTTCTACATTAAGTAGTAAGGCATAGAAAGTGCAGAGTCGCAAACTTGATGAACACTCGCACAGGATATTGGGTCATTTGCATCATGGTGCCCGGAAAATTATGTAGCAAATAACCACTGGCCTCCCTAAAGGAGCACTTGAGCAGTACAATGTCTACAAAGGTTGTACCTTGGGGAAGTATGTGATATCCACATTCCATGAGCGAGATAGCAAAGCACATGCAGTCTTGGAAAGAGTCCACTTTGATGTTTATGGTTCTTTTTCGATATCCTCCACTGCCAGAAACAAATATTTTGTTATTTTTATTGATGATTTCTCAAGTGTTGGATCTTCTTCATGCGGAAGAAGGATGAGACATTCTCCAATTTTGTAGAATTCAAAGGCACTAATTGAGAAAGAGACCAATAAGAAGGTGAAGTCTCTAAGGAGAAATAATGGAGGTGAGTATGTTTCTCACCATTGCAAGGCGTTATGTGTGAAAGAAGGTATCCAAAGACAATGACAACACCTCACAACCCAAAGAAAAATGGGGTAGCTAAGAGAAAGAACCAGAGCACTGTTGGAGTTACGATATCTATGCTACATGACCAAGGCTTACCACTGAATTTGTTGGCAAAGGCATGTAACACTACATTCTACTTGTAGAACTATAGTCCTCATCAGATACTTGGTATGATCACAATAGAGGATGCTTTCTCGGGGAGAAATATGGATGTGTATCACTTCAGAATTTTTGGAGCCTCTATTTACTACCATGTCTCCACAGATTTGAGGAAAAAGCTTGAGCTGACAATAAATTTTGGAGTTTTTGTGGGTTACATCGAAACTCCACACACTAAATTGTTTTAACATCTACCTTAAATTGTCTTCAATGTGTGGAATTTTTTACATTAACATTTTCATCGTTTCTTTATTGGAAATATGTTTTCCTTCATTCTATGAATCTCTCTTAATTTATCAAACTTTCTCAAGTATAATAAAAATATTAAATATTAATTAATTTTTGTAAGCAAATTTTATTTTGGTTGTTTCTTGCGATTTTACTAAATATACATATGCACTCCATATCCTTACTCTTTCATTCAGTGAATACCTTATTTATTAACAAAATATTTCTTTGGTTATAGTAGAATAGTTTTATAAATCTATTTCATATAATTAAAATGTATAAAACCCTTATGTTGCACACAAGGCTCCCTTATATTTTGGTTTAATTAAAATGAATACAACATGTTACTGCCATTGAACCACCCAAAAAAATGCATCCCCATATGGACTTCTTTCCTTCAATACATTCGATTCATTTAGAATCAATATGTTCTAAGTAGCATAGCTTCTTTTTCATTTTACGATTTCACTCACTCATATTTTCTAATCAACCCATTAAATGTGCACAATGCACCATATAATTCTTCTAATAACTTTATAATGACTTATCTTCAATTATTCTATATATTTCAAAATTATTATAATAACACAGATAAGGTTAGGTTAATTAACTTTCTTATAATGTGTTATTATAACTCTTTTATTAAATTATTTGTATATTTAGTTTGATATAATAAATCTCTTCAAATGTATGTTATATTTCCATTCCAAATTAGTAATCCAATCTTTTTTACTATAATAATTATAATCTAATTTTAAAGTCACCGCCAAGACAACACCAAATGGTGTACGAGGTCCCTTAGCACATGAGATCTACCTCATGTACATACTTTAATTAATAAACATATAAAAACATAATACTTATAGTAAAATATTTCTGAGAACCCCCCATACACACACATGTATGTTACAATTAAAAAAACTAGATTATAAAATTATAAAACATGTCAATGAAAAATGACAAATATCTAACTATATTTACTATATATATATATATAAACCAACATAGATTCATTTTAATTTTGGATCTATCAATCTCCCAAACAAAATAATGTTTTTGGAGGTGTACATCTTTTCAAATATTTTACACTAAAAAAAAGGTCTTGACAATTTTATCTAGAACCAATAAATATTTTTGTAATTAAAAGTTTAAGATGTGTAGTTTAAACAATTCAAGTATCCAAGGGAATTTTCAAGGCATTCAATTCATTTGTGCATTCAAAAATACAATTTAAAAAAATAAATATATACATGGTATAAGTGTGTGTGTATCAATCTTAACCATGAATGTACCAAGTGTGGAAAGAGATCAAGTCTCATATGGTGCAAATATTTTTTTGTTCTAACACTCTAAAAGGTATTTTCACCTCAATAAACTTATCCATTTCTACACTTCATAGATTTGTAATTAAGATTGATCTATGCTACTTGGTACATAGAAAATTTACATGAATATATGTCAATTCTTAATAATAGTATTTATATTTTTGTAAAGTTCACATTTTATATATTAATTTTTTTTTATCTGTTTTTGTAAGCACCCAAAGGGGATTTGAACCAGTGACCTCTCACAAGGAGTGCGTTAACAGTGCACCCTTTGACCATCAATCCAAAGCCTCGTGGGCTAATTTTTTTTTAAATGTGTCTAGAAGAATTTTATAGTTTAATCTAGAATTAAATTTAATTAGTTATATTGTAATTTTATTTTTATCAATAAAAATTACAAACAATTATATATTTATTTCTTAAATTAAATTATATTAAATAAATAAATAAATTATATATTTGTTTTTTAAATTAAATTCTATTAAATAAAAAAATTAGATTAAATCAGGAAGTGAGAACTTCAAAGAACATATTCAACATTTCTAGTTTTACACACTAGAATTGTTAATGGGTTTTTTATTTTTTCATTTTTCTCCTACGGAGATCTACCCAACCTATAGAGTTATCAGTTGCAATTTTTTGAGAGAACTCCATCACTTCTGTCTTATCTCGGCGCGAAATTTCTTTATCATAGTCGGAGTTGTCAAACTCATGGGTGCACTTAAGCTTGTTGATTACTAACATGAATTGCTAATGTTCTATCACGATTTTTTCATTTGAGAAAAAAAAAATAGTAAAGTGGAGTGGGTGATTGGTAGTTGGTGACATGACAAACACACCATAAGTGGAGCAGCCGTCTCTCTCTGACGTTCATAAGAAAATCCGTTGAGATGCGGCTTCAAGGGAAAAGGTGGCATACGGCTGCATGCAAGTTTCTTCGGAGAGTGTTTATATTTTGTTTCAAACTTTTTTATATAAATTTATAAATAAGTTATGCAATAATGGGGTTGAAAAATGCAGTTTCTAAAGTAGATGAAAGACAAATTTGTTGCTTTAAAGGGATTTTATATATGAAGATCCCTGAAGAGGAATTAATTATTTTGAAGAGTGAACCGGATGCGAACTTGTACCACATAGTGGTGGAAGGTAAATTGTTGATCATTGTACTTTACGTTGATGATCTCATACTAACAGGTGATGATCAATTGATCAAGTCTTGCAAGGAGGACCTTTGCAAGAGAGTTTGAGATGAAGTACATGGGGCTCATGCATTACTTTCTTGGCATGGAGGTATGGTAGGAATATGGGGAGATGTTTGTGTCTCAAGGAAAGTATGCGAATGAGATACTTAGGAGATCTCGCATGGACCATAGCAAACCCATGGAGACTCCTCTAGCAGGTGACTGGAGGAAGGAGGATGTTGCTTCAGGGGAAGTAGTGGAAGCTACTGTTTACAGGCAACTTGTGGGTTCACTCATGTACTTGGTGAACACATGCCCAAATATGTGCTATGCAATTAACCAGCTTAGTCAAGCGATGGTTAGGCATACCAACCTGTATTGGAAGGTGACAAAGCATGTGTTGAGATACCTCAGGGGCACTTCTCAGTATGGATTATGGTACAAACAGAGGGAGTGAAGCTTCAATGCTTCACCAATGCAGATTGGGAAGGAATTCCATCCGACTGGAAGAGCGCATCAGGAGGGATCTTTAGTATTGGGTCAGCAACATTTTCTTGGTACAAAAGGAAACAGAAATCAGTTTCACTTAGTTCAGTAAAGGCAGAGTACATGGCTGAGAGTCAGGCAACATATGAAGCCATTTGGATGAGGAAGATCCCGGTTGGTTTGTTTGGTTAGCAGATGGATCCAATTGTGATTTACTGTGATAATTAGAGTTGTATCAAAGTCTCTTAAAATCCATTTTTTCATGATCGGTCCAAGAAAATTGATATTTGATATCATCATCTTAGAGATTTTGTATTAAGGTGGGTTATGTTGTTAGAGTACATTCCCATGGAGGAGAAAGATGTTGACATTTTGACAAAGGCATTGCCAAGATATAAATTTTAGTTTCACGTAGACAAGATTAGGGTAGCAGATAATCCATTTCTTGTTGAGAGGGAGTGTTGAGAAAAGGCAACAAGAAATTCCAGTTTAATTTGTCCTTGAATTAATTTGAGGATTAAAATTGAATTTTATTCTCATAACAACTTGTAAATAGTTAATTAAGTTTAATTAACTTAATTAACTTAGGAATTTTGAGTTGGAAGTCTTTCTGAAGTCATGTATATGTTCTCCCTAAGTTTGAGGGGTCCAACATGAATTTAAATTGAGTTGGAAATTAGATCACCCAGTTTACTAAGTTAAGTTAGGTTAAATTAGTTCTAAAATGTTTTGGAACTAATAGAGGACTAACTGTTAGTTGGTGCACTAATGCATCCACTAGTGCTACTCCATTTAACTAACGATTTCCTCATGATAAGCTCATGGATGTCAGTTCAGAGAAAGTGTTGGGTCCCTATAATACTAGTGATTACCCCATTACTATTGTAGTTATACCCCTTATTTATATTGTTATGCCCCTATTACCCCCATATTGTTATTTATGTGCCCCATAGAATCGCTCTATTGTTATTTTTGTGGCTTTATATTATTATTGTTAGGTCGGCTGGATTATATTGTGACTCCTTAGACTCCTATATATAGAAAGGAGGTTTTGTCATTTGTATCATCCAAGAATTGTTCATTTATGTAATGTAAAGGAGGTTGCCCCCTCGAAGAGGCTGAATTCTAAGGCGTTGATCTTTCTTTTCTATCTTTTCTTGAGCTGGTTTCATAACATTTGGTATCAGAGCTTTGGATTCTAGGGTTTCGCTGCTCCAAACAGGTCATCGTGGCATTTTCGCTATAACTTTTTTCTGTGACATTTCAGAAGTCTCAAACAAATCCCATTTGAGAAGAAATCGCGCTGAACCTTGGGTCCGAATTTCAGATCTTTCTGCGCGATATTTGTGGAGATATGCTCTAAGGAAGTTGGTCTTTTTGCAGACTCCTGAATTACATTCAAAACAGGTGACCTAGGGAAAATCGTCATAACTTTCTCTCTGGGGATCGGATTGAAATTTCGTAAGAAGGTATAGAAAGAGGACGAACTGTAGTTTCTTGTATATCTTTTTCAGAACCAAAGGTCGAAAATTGTACACGTGGCACTTCATACAAGTTCACTCTTCTGGAAAGGTTTATAATCAGGTCATCTTGGGAGATTGTGCATAACTCTTTCTTGGAGAATCCAATTTGGATCAGACTGGTGGCATTGGAAAGAGGACACAGAGAGATACTACAGGTCACAATTTCAGAACTAGATGATTGGAAAGTACAGAGATACATCAGAGGCAATATCAGGCTCCTACAAAGTGAAAAAAGGTGTGTAGATTTTTTTAAATTTTTGCTTAAGCTTGGTTTGAAAATTTATTTTGAAGGAATTCAAAGGGCATAGTAGAGCATTATTATCGGTAACTGATGCCCCGAGGAAAGAAAATGCAAACACCTAGTAAGGAACCTGAAAGCTCTAGCATGACTCATGAAGAAGAGGAAGAAATGCAACATGATATATCAAAATTACAAGACCAAGTGCAACAACTGTCCCTTGCACAAAAAGTAACAGAATCTAAGATGGATGGTTTAAAGAAAGGCGTAGAAGCTAAGATGGTCTGTTTAAAGAAAGGCGTAGAAGCTAAGATGGATGGCATGGAAGCTAAGGTGAAGGGCATGGACGCTAAAATTGATGGCATGGATGATAAGATGGAAGAATTGAAGATAAATATGAATAAGTTGCTACAAGAAATGGTCACTAAGGGTGAAAGAGTACTAAAGGAAACTCATGATGAGAACAAAAGAAATGTTAATCATGATTCCATAGACTCTAATGTTGGATCAAAGACTCACCATGTTCCAAAAATCGATATGAGGAAGTTTGATGGCAAGGATCCCGCCACATGGATATTACAGATGGAGCAATTCTTCGATCTCAATAATGTGCAAAACACACAAAAGGTACGTATGGCAACTTTATATTTGGAACCAAATCAGTTTGTATGGTATCAATGGCTTTGTTCTCGTAAACAATTTATCACTTGGGCAATTTTTACGGAAGAATTGATAGCACATTATGAGGATACAAAAAGCAACACTTTTTTTAGCCAATTGATAAGTCTCAAACAAAAGGGTTCAATAATGGAGCACATTGAGGAGTTCCAAAAATTGAACATAAGGGTAAAAGATATTCCAGAGGAGCATAGGATTGATGTGTTCATAGGGTCTTTAAAGGATAATATCCAACATGATGTGCGCCTTTGGGAACCTGATTCATTAGAGAAGGCATTCAGGTTAGCAAGAAAAATGGAAAGCAAAATTATGGCAACTAGGAAGCATACCATTCACAACTATAAAGACGGAAGTGTTGTTGCCCATAGTCTTCCACAACCTACAAGGTTGACACCACAACAATTGGAAGAAAAAAGAGCAAAAGGGCTTTGTTACAATTGTGATAGCAAATACACAAAAGGTCATAAGTGTGCTGAGAAGAAATTATTCTACATAGATTGTGAAGAGGAAGAAGAAAAGGAGCAAGAAAGGTCAAAAGAAGAGGATATATTCCAGGAACAAAGCCTAGATGAAGAACAAATAAATCCGACCATATCTTGTAATGCATTGGCGGGAATTACCACTCCTCAAACCATCAAGATAGAAGGACAAATCAAGAAGAAAAAGGTAATAGTGTTGATTGATTCAGGAAGCACCCACAATTTTATTCATTGTAGGGTAGCAAAAGAATTGAATTGCTTCCTATATCCAGCACCAGAGTGTCAAGTGATGATTGCAAATGGAGGAACAATAAATTGTTCTGGAAAGTGCCATAATATCAAGCTATCCATGGGAGAATATGTATTGACTAGCCCAATGCTTTCCATTCCAATGGGAGGTGCTGATGTTGTACTAGGAGTCCAATGGCTACAATCCTTGGGTACAATAGCTTTTAATTTTCAAGAACTTTTCATGAAATTTTCTATGGAAGGAAAGGAAGTTGAATTAAGGGGTATTGCAGGGAAACCAGGAAAGATAATCAGCTCTAATGGAATGACAAAGCTTCTAAAAAAGGAGCAAAGAGGTGTAATTGCACAATTATGTTCGCTAGATGTTTCCACATTGGAATCATCTATTTCTCCAGATCTCCAAAAAGTCCTGGACAATCATTCCAAGGTATTTGAGACTCCCAAAGGTCTCCCACCTATGCGTGATCATGATCATGCTATTCATCTGATTCCAGGAAGTGTTCCTCCAAACATCAGGCCGTACAGATATCCATATGTCCAAAAAAGTGAAATTGAACGTATGGTTGCAGAAATGCTAGAGGCTGGTATAATTCAACCGAGTCAAAGTTCTTTCTCAGCTCCAGTAGTATTGGTGCACAAGAAGGATGGATCATGGCGCATGTGTCCAGATTATAGGGAGCTCAACAAGCTCACTATTAAAGATAAGTTCCCCATTCCTGTCATTGATGAATTACTGGATGAATTGCATGGATCAATTTACTTCACCAAGTTGGATCTTCGTTCGGGATATCATCAAATCAGAATGAAGATTGAAGACATTCCGAAAACGGCATTTAGAACTCATGAGGGTCATTATGAATTTTTGGTCATGCCTTTTGGCCTTACCAATGCACCTTCAACATTTCAAGGTTTGATGAATTCAATTTTCAAACCATTCCTTAGAAAATTTGTGTTAGTATTTTTTGATGATATACTAATCTACAGCAAGTCTTGGAAGGATCATGTTGAACATGTTGACAAGGTGCTACAACTATTGGAGGAGAAACAATTATATGCAAAAAGATCCAAATGTTTCTTTGGAGTCCAGGAGGTGGAATATTTGGGTCATATTGTATCTCATGAAGGAGTTAAGGTAGACCCTAGCAAAATTAAAGCCATTAAGGAATGGAAAATCCCCACATCCATAAAGCATCTGCGAGGATTTCTTGGGTTGACAGGGTATTATCGCAAGTTTGTTAAGAATTATGGGAGAATAGCAGCACCTCTAACAACATTATTGAAGAAAGATTCATTTTCATGGACTCCGGAAGCAACAAAGGCCTTTAAACATCTTAAAGAGGCAATGTGCCAAGCACCGGTCTTAGCTACACCGGACTTCACAAAAACCTTTATTGTGGAATGTGATGCTTCAGGAAATGGAATTGGTGCTGTTCTAATGCAAGATGAAAGACCCATTGCTTTTGAAAGTCGTCCAATCAAGGGAAAGTTTTTAAGCAAAGCTATTTATGAGAAGGAAATGTTGGCAATACTCCATGCACTTAAGAAATGGCGACCCTACCTAATGGGAAGACACTTCAAGGTAAAAACGGATCATGATAGCCTTAAATACTTTTTAGAACAAAGATTATCCTCTGAAGAGCAACAAAAGTGGGTCACAAAGATGTTGGGTTATGACTTTGAAATCATCTACAAAAAAGGGAAGCAAAATGTGGTGGCAGATGCACTCTCAAGAAAGGATGAGGATGTGGAAGCATTGTTGTGTGCCATTTCTATTATCCAACCAGATTGGATAAACGAAGCAAAGGAGGAATGGAAGAATGACGAAGAAGTGTGGGCACTTATTCGAAAGCTACAACAAGATTCCAGTACTTCTGATACATTTAGCTGGCAAAATGATTCGTTATGGTACAAAGATCGCTTATACCTCTGTAAGAATTCCCAGCTAAAACAAAAGATTCTTATGGAATTGCACACTTCTCCCTTAGGAGGGCACTCAGGATTTTTAAAAACTTACCACAGGGTTAAGAAGGAATTTTTTTGGGATGGCCTTAAATCAGATATTCAAAAGTTTGTGGCGGAATGTTTGGTTTGCCAACAAAATAAAGTTGAAACAATTAAGACACCGGGTCTATTACAACCTTTATCCATTCCAAGCCAACGTTGGGAGGAGGTTTCAATGGATTTTATCACAGGTTTACCCAAGTCTGAGGGAAAGAGTGTCATCATGGTGGTAGTTGACAGACTTACCAAGTATGCACACTTTTGTGCATTATCACATCCATTTAAAGCCAGTACAGTTTCTACTGCATTTATGGAAACAGTTCAAAAGCTACATGGAAACCCAAAGATTATTGTAAGTGACAGAGATCCCATTTTCACTGGAAATTTTTGGACAGAATTATTTTCTTGTCTTGGTACTCAGTTAGCTCATAGCTCATAGCTCATCTTATCATCCTCAATCTGATGGGCAAACTGAGATAGTAAACAAATGTTTGGAAGGATATCTTCGTTGCTTTGTATCTGATAAACAGACACAATGGGTCAAATGGTTGCCTCTGGCTGAATGGTGGTATAACACTTCCTTCCATACAGCAACAAAAATGACCCCATTTATGGCACTTTATGGGTACCAACCACCATCAATCACATCATATTTAAGAGAAAATTCTAAGGTTCAGGCAGTGGAACATCACATCGAACATCAACAACAAGTCCTCCAACTCTTAAAGGATAACCTCGTGTTGGCACAAAATAGAATGAAACAACAGGCAGATCAACATCGCAGTGAAAGAAGTTTTGATGTAGGTGATTGGGTATTCCTACGGCTACAACCATATAAGCAAATGTCCCTAAAGCAAGCTAAGAAGGATAATAAATTATCACCAAAGTATTATGGTCCGTACAAGGTGTTGGAAAAGATTGGTACTATGGCATACAAATTGGAGCTTCCTGCAGCTTCTCGATTGCACCCAGTTTTCCATGTTTCATGTTTAAAGAAGGTTATAGGTGACAAGCTCCCAGTTCAAACAATATTGCCAGAACTTGACGAGGAAGGAAAAATTATATTGGAACCGGAAGCAGTCACAGAAACAAGAACTCGACAGCTACGAAATCGATCAATTTCAGAGTATCTTATCAAGTGGAAGAACTTATCCGCTGAAGATTCCACATGGGAGGATGAGAATTTTATGCAGAAGTATCCAGAACTGCTCAAGCGTTGAGGACAACACTTTTTTGAAGGAGAGGGGCATGTTGGGTCCCTATAATACTAGTGATTACCCCATTACTATTGTAGTTATACCCCTTATTTATATTGTTGTGCCCCTATTACCCCCATATTGTTATTTCTGTGCCCCATAGAATCCCTCTATTTTTATTTTTGTGGCTTTATATTATTATTGTTAGGTCGGCTGGATTATATTGTGACTCCTTAGACTCCTATATATAGAAAGGAGGTTTTGTCATTTGTATCATCCAAGAATTGTTCATTTATGTAATGTAAAGGAGGTTTCCCCCTCGAAGAGGCTGAATTCTAAGGCGTTGATCTTTCTTTTCTATCTTTTCTTGAGCTGGTTTCATAACAGAAAGACCTAGTTGAGATTAGAGTATAGGGATAGTGTACTATCAATGGTATTATTTACTGGAGTCTAAATATCATGCATGCATCAGAGATTGATCCTATGTTTGGATTGTGTTGTTTTGGAAGCATGACTTCCATTTAAATATGGGCTATTCATCCTAGGCATTACACAAGAGATTAGGGGCTTGGAGAGCTACAAAATACGCTAAGGATTTAGCTTGAGCTATCTTCTGAGCTGAGAGATATGAGTTTACTTGTTTGAAATTGTTCCAGTGAGAATAAGCTTTGTATCTTCACTCATATTTTTGATATATGCAATACATATAGCGGGTTTTGAGCAATGGATTTCCATAGATACATATTGTGTTATGTGTCATTGATTTATATTCTTCTTGTTCATATTGTATTCATCGATCTATTGGCTTTCACTAGTTGAAAGTAGAAGTGTATTCTTGTCATGTGCTTTAGAACATTGCATGATCTTGTGAATATAAAGTATTTTGTATAGAAATAAAGCTCACAGAAAAGTATGATGGTCACAATGATCCTAGAGACCATATACAGCTCTGTATGGAAGCTTGGAGAGAAATTTCATGAGAAGAATGAGTACATGGTTTTATCCATACCCTAGAAATGATCCCTTGAAATTGGTATTTAGAAACTGAACTTCTACATGGCACTGCTAGCTAGGCAGAAATGGTAGATGGATTTGTGATTCCATTTAGATTTGAAGATGACTGTCCATATATAGATACAACGTTGAATATAGTTAAGAAAAATATTTTTGAAAACAAAGTTCCAGTTATCTAGAAACATGATTGGGTTGTGTAGGTCTGAAATGTGATGGAATGCTATAACCTCACTATGAGAAGAGGACGAAGATCCTCGTAACATTAATATCAAAGAGTCAAAAGGACATCACAAAGTGAATGGACCTGAGATAGAAATCCTAGATATAATGCAACCACTGAAAATGAAGAAATTAAATATAGTGATAGAATCTGGACTGAAGTATGCGACCATAGGAGATTACTAGGACGACGACGCTATCGGCAAGATAACAAATTTGCTGCATGAATACCAAGAGTTGTTTCCCTCTAAATTTTCAGATATGAAAGGCATCCTAGGGGATATGGGATTTATGAGGATTCCTTTAAAGCCTTATGTGAAGCCTGTTAAGAAGAGGTGTTATAGACTAAACTCAAAATATAAGGAAAAGGTAAAAGAAGAATTGGAGAAAATGTTAGCCACGGGGATAATTGAACTTGTCGAAGAGTCTGAATGGGTAAGTCCCATGGTAGTTCCAGAGAAGAAGGCGAAAGGGGAAATTAGAATCTAAGTGGACTTAAGGAAGGTAAACGATGCATGCATGCATGAACCCTTACCCACCCCATTTACAGTTGAAGTGTTGGATAATGTTGGAGGAAAAGAGGATTACTCTTTTATAGATGGCTTCTTAGGGTATCACCAGATTAGAATTGCACTAGACGATAGACATAAGACAACGTTTGCCACAGAATGGGGATCCTATTAGTACATAGTAATGCCTTTTGGGTTGAAGAATGCACCTACCATTTTTTCCACAGTTGTAGTTGTAGCTTTCAAAGAGTACATACACAAATTTCTAGAAGTTTACTTCAAAGATTAGACAATATTTGGGCTATTAAAGAAGCATGTTTCGAGCTTGAGGTTGATGATTGATACATGTAGATAGTATTGGATATCGTTGAACATGAATAAGTGCATCTTTTGTGCGCCATATGGAATATTGTTGGGACATGTGGTTTGTAAACAAGGATTGATGGAAGATTCGATGAAGATCACACTCATTGTAAACCTGTTAGCACCAAAAATAGTAAGACAATTGCGTACTATGCTAGGACACACTAGTTACTACAGGAAGTTTATAAAAGGATATGTAGATAACTGCACCGATGGAAAATTTGTTGAAGAAGGATGTGACCTTCCAGTGGGATGAAGAATGTCAGAAAAGCTTAGATGTGCTAAAAGAAAAGATGGTAATTGCACAATTCTAGTTTTTTGGGACAAGAAGAAAGAATTTCATGTGCATGTTGATGCATCTTGCATAGCTTTGGGAATAGTACTATCGTAGCCGAGAGAAGGAGATATTGATCATCCCATTGCATTTGCAAGTAGGAAGTTGTGTAAGGTAGAAAACAATTACAACATGACAGAAAGTGAGGGGTTAGCCATGGTGTATGCACTACAAAAGTTCAGACATTACTTATTGGGAGGACACTTTAAGATGTTCACATATCACTCCACGTTGAAGTATTTGGTAAATAAGCATGTCTTAGTAGGAAAGATATGTCGATGGCTGTTATTATAGAATATTACTTCGAAGTTATATTGAACCTGGGAAGATTGAATGTTGGGTCGAATCATCTATCTAGAATAGAGACGAGAGAAGAACCTACAAGTCTTGAAGATAACCTGTTCGATGCACAACTGTTTGCAATTAAAGTTGTAGATGATCACTTCCCAGATATTATTCAGTTTTTGTCCACAGGAATGGCACCCGCGGAGTACACAACAAAGAAAAATAAGGAATTGGTGATTCGAGAAACTAATTTCTCGCGGATTGCGGGACACTTGTATAAAATGGGACAGGATGAAGTACTACACAGATATGTCCGTGAACACAAAAGATAGAACATTATGATGAAATCTCATGGAGGAGTCGCAGGTGGGAATTATTCAAGAAAATCCACTGCGCAGAAGATTTTGAGAGTCGGGTTATGGTGGCCTATGGTGCATAAGGAAGCAAAAGATTTTTGCCAAGCATGTGATGTATGCCAAAGGACAAGAAATCCATCTAGAAGAGATGAAATGCCACTAGTACCCAAGGTGACCTTACAAGCTTTTGATAAATGGGAAATTGACTTTTTTGGACCGATCAGTCCACTGGGGAAAAATACTGGTGCAAGATATATCATCACTGTGACAAATTATTTGTCAAGATGGGTTGAGGCAAAACTCGTAAAGGATTGCAATGTAGAAACTATTGTGAAGTTCATTTTTGAGTATATGTTGTCTAGATTTGGCTATTCGAAGATCTTGATGAGCGATTAAGGGACACATTTTTTGAATAAGATGATTGAAGCACTGATGGAGGAATTCCAATTTTACCATAAGAAGACCACTCCCTATCACCCTTAGGCAAATGGGATAGTGGAAGCTTTCAATAAGATTCTCGAGAACACATTGACCAAGGTGTGAACAGAGATTATTGGGACTTGAGGATTCTAGCGGTGTTGTGGGCATATAAAACGACATGCAAGAAGTTGACTGGGTGGACACCTTTCAGGTTGGTACATGGAAAATAAGTAGTTATGCCAATGGAATACATTGTGCCAAGTATAAGAATTTCAGCTGTCACAAATATCACAGACCTCGACATGATGAACGAGAGAATTTCACACATACTAGCTTTAGAAGAAGACATATTAATAGAAAGATTCCATCAACAGGTGCAGAAAGAAAGGGAGAAAGCCTGGCATGATAGGCACATCAAGAAGAAGATTTTCACAAAGGTGATATTGTATTATTATATGACAGTAAGTTTTCGAAGTTCCTAGGAAAATTTAAAATGCATTGGTTAGGCCCATATATCATCAAGAGCATTACAGATAGTGGTGTTGTTCAGCTCACGAAGTTAAATGGTCAAATAATTCTAGGATGAGTGAATGGTAGTTTATTGAAAATATATAGGGATGATTATGCTCCTGGACTGTTGCACTGAAGAATGAAGGGAAGGAAGTCTTAGTGCCACTTGTAGCTGAAAGTGGGCACACGACTATAAACTACTCTGTAGGAAGGAAATCCGCCAAAGGAAGATTGTTGTATGATAATTAGAAGTATGAAAAAGTCCATAGGAGCTGTGACTAAGAGTAGGTGACTGTGATAAAAGGTAATTCAGACAAAGTTAGCTGGAAATATGATCGTTGGGCACTATTAAAAAGAAATTACCATTGAAGGAAGTGCGAGAAAATAATTTATGAATCACAACTAGGTGTATCTAGCCTATACTTGCATTAATGAACCAAATCTAGAGCCAATCATGAGCCCGGGAACTCAAAATTATTATAAAAATTACATCCCGTACCACATTGACACTTTGTTGCCTAAGAGGGATCACAAATTACACCTAAGTGAAGAAGAACAATTGCGCCTAAGTGAAGGGCACTGACTGAATCTATGTGGGACTTGGACTAGTGATTCAAGGTTTTGATGGGTCAAGTGAAATTTGAGATACCACCATAGAAACATAAGGAATGGTTCATAGCCACAATCGCAGCCACATAAGAGACAGGAGAAGAGACCAACTAAGGCCTCTACATCATAATTAAGAATGTCACCATGGAAGAACATGCAAAAGGAAGTGCGATTGAGGAACACGAAGAACACCGCAGTGATGCAGAGACATCAGAAGAGTCACCCTTTGTAATAAAAATGTGGCCAAGAAAGAAGCATAAGGTAGATAAGAGTATGGGTCTAGTGCCACTTTTCCTCATGGATGAGGACATCGATGAGATAACAGATAAAATCAAGGAGATTAACATAAAGGTCGGGGACAAGACTGATGATCGTTGAAAAGCGATCTTCGCTGAGGTACAACAGGGAATCATTGAGCTGAAGGCGTTGCCACAAGAAATGAAGCAACTAGAGATGGAAACTAGCCATCGCAACAGGAACAGAGACTGGAAACAAGCTTTAGAATGAGGAAGTTACATGTGCTAGCTAGGTCCCTGAAATTTGAAGTAGCAGAAGATAAACAGTGAGCCAAGCCGTGGTGTAGTGTCCACATGAATGTCGCTACACTACCCCTCTAGGTGTTGCATGAATCTCATTAAGGAATCACTGTAGAGATGCAGGAACGAGAGCAACGTATGTCGTTGTTAAAAGAAAAGGCATAGTCGGAGAAAGAAGCACTACAGAAGGAGCTAAAGCAAGTGGCCATGGAAAGGGAGGAAGCAAGGTAGCAACACGAACAGTTGGAGAAGGCCATTACTGAGACTTGTAGCATAGTTCTAGATGTGAAGGTCCATGAGGAAAAAGAGCCAGCAGAAAAGGTCGTGAAGCTCGCCTTCATGACCAAGGACTCAAATAATGCTATAGCTAAGATGAAATTTGATTATGAAGTGAAGATATCAGAGCTATAGATAAGGTTGCAACCAGGTACTCCACTAGAGGTTTGGGAGTAGAGACAAAGGGACCTCAGCACAACATTAAAAGGCATAACTGATACGGTGGCAGATTGTGGGAAGTTGCTTGACGACACAATGCAGATTTGGACCTCGCTGCCGGAGGATCCAAACATATTGAAGATTGAGAAAGAATTGTAGGCTAATAAGAAAGAGTGTGATGAGATCTTAGCATTTGTGAAGACCTTACCAGTCTTGCAGAGGCTTTCCAGCATTTCTGAAGGAAAGAACCTCCAAACACAAAGAGATGATCTGTAGAGGAAAGCACATATCTTGTAGGAGAGGACTCAACCATGGCAAGAGGAAGCCTTAGAATGTTCGCAGGCCATAGATGAATGTCTGATGGATTTAAAGAAAAGGGAAGCGGAGCTGCTGCAGAAGACCGATGGTCGTATTACAAAAGCTTTGTTGAAGGAAGTGCATAAGGAAGAAAATTTGATGGTAGAAACAATCCATTATTACAACGCAATATACAAGAGGATCACAACGAAGATCAAGGGCATTGAAGCTGAATGAGACAGGATGAGTCACAGGTGAGTGTTGGGAGCCTATTGGGTAGGGCCCAACTTGGTCCAAGTTTTGGGTAAAAGACCTCACGAAAGAAGGAGCACACTGCGTGAAGTCGGTGAAGAGATATTCATTGCGCAGACTTTTAGGAAATTTAGGATGGGATAAAGCCCTTATTTTGTAACAGTTATTGGGTAGTAGTCCTTGTTTTCTAGATCCATGGTAGGTGGACCATGGTTTTTGTTTAGATGAATTGTATAAAATGATACGTAATACCTTAGCAAAAGAAATCATAAGAGATAGAAGGAAAGTAATGAAATATCATTGAATCTTTGTTTTCACATTTGTAGTGTGTATTTTTGGGAGAAGGTTATGTAGTTGAGTGCACTGAGACCTTGAAGAGTCTGTAACTGGGTGTGCAGGTTAGAAAAGAGAATGTAATTGAAGATTTGTTTAATAAAAAAGAAGTTTTGGTGAAGTATTGTATCTCTGTATTTGTTTACTATTATGCATCGGATTATGTATGCTTTAACTGAGTTATGTGAAGACCCATAAGATATACTATTAGGTGTTAGAGTTTATGCGGTTCTGCAAACTAATCATCTGCGCAAAGTTCTTATACATGCGATGTTATAAGATTGATATATAGCAGAATTAAATACACAGCGACACTTTGCGGATATCACTTTAGTTGTGGAAACCTGGTTCTGCAACCTCCCATAACTGATTTTAGTGAGACTACAACCTGCTTGCGGGTCGTTACCAGAAGGGCCAGTGGTTGAAGTTTTTGTTAGTGTGTAACACACTTTGAAAACGGATCAAGCCCCCTCAAACCAACATCCATGGAAATACATCCAATCATGTGCCTATCCATTAACTAGTTAAACTTTACCCTTGACCTTTACACTAGTAATACATACTAATATATTTAAATCATCTAGATAATTCAATTCAAGATAATCCAAGAGACAAAACCAAGGCATTACAATTCCCCTACCTAAATAAATTGTGAAACAACGTCACATTTTTTTTAGCCTAACACCAATTTACACACAAAATTGTTATCTCAACTGCTTAAATCCATATTTATATCTCACATTTGAATGGAAAAAATACTTCTACCAGGTTATGCAAAAAACATTTTTTTTATAGTTGAGGCACGGAGGAAATCTTAGATATCCCCAATTTCAAGATGCAAAGTGGATCTTTGTGTAATAAATGTTAGGAATGAATTAATGAATTTTTCCATAGCAATGAAGCTATTTAAAGTCAAGTTGTAGGGCTCACTGTTATGTAATAAAGTGATTATTGAATCATCATTGGTGATTAAGCTCGAAATTTACTTGAAATTTGTGTTATAGGAAAAGTTTGTCTTTTGTTTGCATTTGCGCTAAACTAATGACACACATCTGCACTAAATTGTGTTTACATCGACCTTAAATTGTCTTCAATTTTTTGCATTAACATTTCCATCATTCTTTATTGGAAATATGTTTTTCTTCATTCTATGACTCTCTCTTAATTTATCAAACTTTCTCAAGTATAATAAAATTATTAAATATTAATTAATTTGTGTAAGTGAATTTCTATTTTGATTGTTTTTTACGATTTTATTAAATATGCATATGCACTCCAATATCTTTACTCTTTCATTCATTGAATACTTTCTTTATTAGCAAAGCATTCATTGAAACTGATCTCTCAAGAAATGTATCTTTCGTGACACTTCATAGATTTTTAATTAAGATAGATTTATGCTAGTTGGTACATAGAAAATTAAGATATATATATGTCGATTCTTAATAATACTATTTATGTTTTTGTAAACTTCACATCTTATAATATAATTTTCAATTTTTTATTTTTTTATTTATTTATTTATTATATGTCGACAAGAATTTTATAATTTAATCTAGGATTAAATTCAATTAACTATATTATAATTTTAGTTTTATTAATAATATATATATACATATATATATACATATACATATATATATATATATGAAAAAAAAAAATCATCTACTTTTTCATACCAAAATTGTTATATAAGTTTTTTTTTTTCCATTTTTCTCATAAAGGCGTCTACCCAAGAGTTATCAGTCTCTCTCAAAATCAGTCTCTCTCATTTTTTTTGAGAGAACTCCGTCACTTTCGGCTCTGCCAAGCGTGTAATTTCTTTATCATAGTCGGAGTGCTCAGATTCGTGGTACTTGAGCTTGTTGATTACAACAATGAATTGCTAATGTTCTATCATTATCCTTTGTCGATAGATTGTCTGCTACTCATGGATGACATATTCCCACCGAGGTCTCCTCCCGATCTTGACAAGCCATCTACCCCAGAGCTATCAGTGTCAATTTTTTTGAGAGAACTCCATCACTTTCGGCTCTGCCAAGCGTGTAATTTCTTTATCATAGTCGGAATGCTCAGATTCATGGCGCTTAAGCTTGTTGATTACAACCATGAATTGCTAATGTTCACTAGATAGATTGTCCACTACTCATGGATGACACATTTCCACCGAGGTCTCCTCTCGATCTTGAGAAGGCGATATGTCCAGGGTTGTCTTCTGTTGTTGTGAACACACCTTTTAGCTTGTCGAGATCTTAAAGCTTGATGTCGTATTTTGATCCCACCTCCCACAATTGTTTTTTCTGGTCTCGAGTGGGTCGCAGGCCTGTTTTGAGGATGAGAATGCGTTTCGAAGATAATGTTTAGGTTGTTGACAAATTCTACACCGCGAAGTTTTTATAATCAAAGGATTGAGAATATTCTTTCGAAAACACTCTTCTGGTCTTGACTACTGCAAAATATTCTTTCAGTGCTAAAATATTCTTTCAAATAAAATAGCAGATCTAAATAGGGGACCTAAATTCATACAAGACTATGTATACTTCAGCTGCTCCAAACCTGAGACACGATTTTTTCATTTGAGACCAAAATAAAAACAAAAATATAGTAAACAGTAAAGTGGACTCGGTGAGTGGGAGTTGGTGACATGACAAACACACCATAAGTGGAGCAGCCGTCTCTCTCCGACGCTCATAAGAAAATCAGTTGAGACGCGGCTTCAAGGAAAAAGGTGGCATACGGCTGTATGCAAGTTTCTTGGGAGAGTGTTTATATTTTGTTTCAAACTTTTTTATATAAATTTATAAATAAGTTACCCAATAAGGTGGTTAAAAAATGCAATCTCTAAACTAGACGAAAGACAAATTTGTTGCTTTAAAGGGATTTTATATATGAAGATCCCTAAAAGAGGAATTACTTATTTTGAAGCTTCTGATAGTTGGAACGGTGGTTTATTGGGACAAATATTTTGCTTTCTGCTTCCTATTTTATAATGAAAAAAAAAAAAAGGGAAGAGGAGGTACTTGCGGGTTAAAGGAATTTGAATTTTATATATATGGAGTACAAGAACAACAACAATGGCGGCTACCTGACCTTTAAACTTAGTGGGACACGCGTATGTTAGTTCAGAGAAAGAGCCAGTTGAGACTAGAGTACAAGGACAGTGTACTATCGGTGGTATTATTCACTGGAGTCTAAATATCATACATGCATCAGAGATTGGTCCTATGTTTGGATTGTGTTTTTCTGGAAGCATGAATTCCCTTTAAATATGGGCTATTCATCCTAGGCATTACACAAGAGATTAAGGGCTTGGACAGCTACAGAATAGGCTAAGGATTTAGCTTGAGCTAGCTTCTAAGCTGAGAGATATGAGTATACTTGTTCGAAATTGTTCCAGTGAGAACAAGCTTTGTATCTTCACTCATATTTCTGATATATGCAATACATATAGCAGGGTTTTGAGCAATGGATTTCCATAGATACATATTGTGTTATGTGTCATTGACTTATCTTCTTCTTGTTCATATTGTATTCATCGATCTATTGGCTTTCACTAGTTGAAAGTAGAAGTATATTCTTGTCATGTGTTTTAGCACATTGCATGAGCTTGTGAATCTAAAGTATTTTCTATAGAAACAGGGCTCACAAACAAGTATGATGGTCACAATGATCCTAGAAACCATATACAGCTCTGTATGGAAGCTTGGAGAGAAATTTCTCGAGAAGAATGGGTACATGGTTTTATCCATACCCTAGAAACGATCCCTCAGAATTGGTATTTAGAAACTGAACTTCTACATGGCAGTGCTAGCTAGGCGAAAATGGTAGATGGATTTGTGATTCCATTTAGATTTGAAGATGATTGTCCATATATAGATACAAATTTGAATATAGTTAAGAAAAATATTTTTGAAAATAAAGTTCCAATTATCTGGCAACCTGATTGGGTTGCGCAGGTCTGAAATGTGATGGAATGCTATAACCTCACTACAGAAGAGGATGAAGATCCTCGTAACATTAATATCGAAGAGTCAAAAGGACATCACAAAGTGAATGGACCTGAGATAGAGATGCTAGATATTACACAACCACTGAAAATGAAGAAAGTAAACATAAGGACAGAAGCTGGACTGAAGTATGAGACCATAGGATATTACTGGGACGACGACGTTATCGGCACGATAACGAATTTGTTGCATGAATACAAGGAGTTGTTTCCCTCTAAATTTTCAGATATGAAAGGCATCCTAGGGGATTTGGGATTTATGAGGATTCCTTTAAAGCCTGATGTGAAGCCTGTTAAGAAGAGGTGTTATAGACTGAACTCAAAATATAAGGAAAAGGTAAAAGAAGAATTGGACAAAATGTTAGCGGCGGGGATAATTGAACTTATTGAAGAGTTTGAATGGGTAAGTCCTATGGTAGTTCAGGAGAAGAAGGCGAAAGGGAAAATTAGAATCTATGTGGACTTAAGGAAGATAAACAATGCATGCATGCATGACCCCTTACCCACCCCATTTATAGTTGAAGTGTTGGATAATGTTGGAGGACGAGGATTACTCTTTTATAGATGGCTTCTTAGGGTATCACTAGAACATAATTGCACTGGAAGGTAGACATAAGACAACGTTTGCCATAGAATGGGGATCCTATCAGTACATAATAATGCCTTTTGGGTTGAAGAATGCACCTACCATTTTTTCCACAGTTGTAATTGTAGCTTTCAAAGAGTACATGCGCAAATTTCTAGAAGTTTACTTCAAATATTGGATAGTATTTAGGCTATTAAAGAAGCATGTGTCGAGCTTGAGGTTGATGATTGATACATGTAGACATTATCAGATATCGTTGAACCTGAGTAAGTGCATCTTTTGTGTGCCATTTGGAATATTTTTGGGACATGTGGTTTGTAAACAAGGATTGATGGAAGATTCGGTGAAGATCACAGTCATTGTAAACCTGCCAGCACCAAAAATAGTAAGACAATTGCATACTATGCTAGGACACACTGGTTACTACAAGAAGTTTATAAAAGGATATGTGTAGATAACTGCACCGATGGAAAATTTGTTGAAGAAGGATGTGACTTTCCAGTGGGATGAAGAATGTTAGAAAAGCTTAGATGTGCTAAAAGAAAAGATGGTAACTGCGGCAATTCTGGTTTTCCCGGACAGGAAGAAATAATTTCATGTGCATGTTGATGCATCTTGCATAGCTTTGGGAATAGTACTATCACAACCGGGAGAAGGAGATATTAATCATCCCATTGCATTAGCAAGTAGGAAGTTTTGTAAGGTAGAAAATAATTACAGCATGACAGAGAGGGATGGGTTAGCCATGGTGTATGCACTACAAAAGTTTAGACATTACTTATTGGGAGGACACCTTAATATGTTCACATATCACTCCACGCTAAAGTATTTGGTAAATAAGCATGTCTTAGGAGGAAAGATTTGTCGATGGCTGTTATTATTCCAAGAATATGACTTCGAAGTTATATCGAAGCTGGGAAGATTGAATGTTGGGCCGGATCATCTATCTAGAATAGAGACGGGAGAAGAACCTACAATTCTTGAAGATAACCTACCCGATGCACAACTGTTTGCAATTAAAGTTGCAGATAATCACTTCCCAGGTATTATTCAGTTTATGTCCACAAGAATGGCACTCACAGAGTACACAACAAACAAAAATAAGGAATTATTGATTCGAGCAACTAATTTCTCGCTGATTGCGGGACACTTGTATAAAATGGGACAGGATGAAGTACTACACAAATATGTCCCTGAACACAAAAGCTAGAACGTTATGATGAAATCTCATGGAGGAGTCGCAGGTGGGCATTATTCAAGAAAATCCACTGCACAGAAGATTTTGAGAGTCGGGTTATGGTGGCCTACGGTGCATAAGGAAGCAAAAGACTTTTGCCAAGCATGTGATGTATGCCAAAGGTCAAGAAATCCATCTAGAAGAGATGAAATGCCACTAGTACCCAAGGTGCCCTTACAAGCTTTTGATAAATGGGAAATTGACTTTTTTGGACCAATTAGTCCACCGGGGAAAAAGACTAGTGCAAGATATATCATCACTATGACAAATTATTTGTCAAGATGGGCTGAGGCAAAACCAGTAAAGGATTGCAATGCAGAAACTGTTGTGAAGTTCATTTTTTAGTATATGTTGTCTATATTTGTCTATTCAAAGATCTTGATGAGCGATTAATGAACACATTTATTGATAAGATGATTGAAGCACTAACAGAGGAATTCCAATTTTACCATAAGAAGACCACTCCCTATCACCCTCAGGAAAATGGGATAGTGGAAGCTTTCAATAAGATTCTGGAGAATGCATTGACCAACGTGTGAAATGTAAACAAAGATGACTGGGACTTGAGGATTCTAGCAGTGTTGTGGGCATACAAAATTACATGCAAGAAGTTGACTAGGTAGACACCTTTCAGGTTGGTACATGGAAAAGAAGTAGTTATGCCAATGGAATACATTGTTCTAAGTCTGAGAATTTTAGATGTCACAAATATCGTAGACCCCGACTTGATGAACGAGAGAAATTTACAGATACTAGCTTTAGAAGAAGACATATTCATGGCAAGATTCCATCAACAAGTGCAAAAAGAAAGGGAGAAAGCCTGGCATGACAGGCACATCAAGAAGAAGATATTTCACGAAGGAGATATTGTATTATTATATGACAGTAAGTTCGCAAAGTTCCTGGGAAAATTTAAAATGCATTGATTGGGGCCATATATCGTCAAGAGCATTACAGATAGTGGTGTTGTTCAGCTCATGAAGTTAAATGGTCAGATAATTCCAGGATGAGTGAATGGTAGTTTATTGAAAATATACAGGGACGATTATGCTCCTAGACCGTCACACTGAAGAATGAAGGGAAGGAAGTCTTAGTGCCACCTGCATTTGAAAGTGGGCACACGACTATAAACTACTTTGTAGGAAGGAAATTCACCGAAGGAAGATTGCAGCGTGATACTTAGAAGTATGACCAAGTCCATAGAAGCTGCGACTAAGAGTAGGTGACTATGACAAAGGGTAATTTAGACAATGTTAGCTGGAAATATGACCGTTGGGCACTGTTAAAAAGAAATTGCCGTTGAAGGACGTGGGAGAAAATAATTTATGAAGCACAGCTAGATGTATCTAGCCCATACTTGCATTAATGAACCAAATCTAGAGCCAATCATGAGCCTGGGAACTCAAAATTATTATAAAAGTTGCATCCCGTGCCACGTTTGACACTTTGTTGCCAAAGAGAGATCAGAAATTGCACCTAAGTGAAGAAGAACCATTGCGCCTAAGTGAAGGGCACTGACTGAATCTGTGTGGGACTTGGACCAACGATTTAAGGTTTTGATGGGTCAAGTGAGATTTGAGATACCACCATAGAAACATAAGGACTGGTTCATAGCCACAATCACAGCCACATAAGAGACAGGAGAAGAGACTAGCTAAGGCCTTTGTAGCATAATTAAGAACGTCACCATGGAAGAAGATGCAAAAGGAAGTGCGATTGAGGAACACGAAGAACACCGCAGTGATGCAGAGGCATCAAAAGAGTCACCCTTTGTAATAAAAATGCGGCCAAGAAAGAAGCATAAGGTAGATAAGAGTATGGGTTTAGTGCCACTTTTCCTCATGGATGAGGACATCGATGAGATAACAGATAAAATCTAGGAGATTAACACAAAGGTTGGGGACAAGACTGATGATCGCTGCAAAGCGATCTTGGTTGAGGTATAGTAGGGCATCGTTGAGCTGAAGGCGTTGCCACAAGAAATGAAGCAACCAGAGAAGGAAACTAGCCATCGCAGTAGGAACAGAGACTGGAAACGAGCTTTAGAATGAGGATGTTACATGTGCCAGCTAGGCCCCTAAAATTTGAAGTAGCAGAAGATAAAGAGTGAGCCAAGGTGTGGCACAGTGTCCACATGAATGTTTCTACAGTACCCCTCTAGGTGTTGCATGAATTTCAAAAAGGAATCACTGCATAGATGTAGGAACAAGAGCAACATATGTCATTGTTAAAAGAAAAGGCGTAGTCAGAGAAAGAAGCGCTACAGAAGGAGTTGAAGCAAGTGGCCATGGAAAGGGAGGAAGCAAGGTAGCAACACGAACAATTGGAGAAGGCCATTACTAAGACTTGTAGCATAGTTCTAGATGTGAAGGTCCATGAGGAAAAAGAACCAGCAGAAAAGGTCGCGAAGCTCGCCTTCACGATCAAGGACTCAAATAATGTTATAGCCAAGATGAAATTTGATTATGAAGTGAAGATATCAAAGCTACAGATAAGGTTGCAACCAAGTACGCCACCAGAGGTTTGGGAGTAGAGATAAAGGGACCTCGGCACAGCATTGAAAGGCATAACTGATACGGTGACAAATTGTGGGAAGTTGCTTGACGACACGATGCAAATTTGGACCTTGCTGCAAGAGGATCCAAACATATTGAATATTGAGGAAGAATTGTAGGCCAAGCAAAAGCAGCGTGATGAGATCTTAGCAATTGTGAAGACCTTACCAGTCTTGCAAAGGCTTGCCCACGTTTCTGAAGGAAAGACACACCAAACACAAATAGATGATCTGTAGAGGAAAGCACATATCTTGTAGGAGAGGACTCAACAATGGCAAGAGGAAGCCCTAGAACGTTCGCAGGCCGTAGATGAATGATTGAAGGATTTAAAGAAAAGGGAAGCAGAGCTACTGCAGAAGACCGACGGCCCTATTACAAAAGCTTCATTGAAGGAAGTGCAAAAGGAATAAAAGTTGATGGTAGAAACACTCCATCATTACAACATAGTATACAACGAGATCACAACGAAGATTAAGGGCATCAAAGTTGAGTGACTTAGGATGAGTCACAGGTGAGTGGTGGGAGCCAGTTGGGTAGGGCCCAACTTGATCCAATTTTTGGGCAAAAGACCTGACGAAAGAAGGAGCACACCGCGTGAAGCTGGTGAAGATATATTCATCGCGCAGACTTTTAGGGCTTTTAGGATGGGATAAAGCCCTTATTTTGTAACAGGTATTGGGTAGTAGTCCTTGTTTTCTAGATCCATGGTATGTGGACCATAGTTTTTGTTTAGATGAATTGTATAAAATGATATGTAATACCTTAGCGAAAGCAATCATAAGAGATAGAAGGCAAGTAATGAAATATCATTGAATCTCTGTTTTCACATCTGTAGTGTGTATTTTTGGGAGAAGGTTTCGTAGTTGAGTGCACTGAGACCTTGAAGAGTCTTCAGCTGGGTGCGCAGACCACTTACAACTGGGTGCGTAGGTTAGAAAAGAGAATGTAATTGAAGACTTGTTTAATAAAAAAGAAGTTTTTGTGAAGTACTGTATCTCTGTATATGTTAATTGTTTACTATTATGCATCTCATTATGTATGCTTTAACTGAGTTATGCGAAGATCCGTAAGATATACTATTAGGTGTTAGAGTTTATGTGATTCTATAAGCTAATAATCTGCACGAAGTTCTTATATATGTGATGTTATAAGATTTATATATAGTAGAATAAAATACACAGCGACACTTTGTGGATATCACTTCGGTTGTGGAAACCTGGTTCTACAACCTCCCATAACTGATTTGAGTGAGACTACGGCCCGCTTGCGGGTCGTTACCAGAAGGGCCAATGGTTGAAGTTTTTGTTAGTATGTAACACACTTTGAAAACGGATCAAGCCCCCTCAAACCAACATCCATGGAAATACATCCAATCATGTGCCTATCCATTAACTAGTTAAACTTTACCCTTGAGCTTTACACTAGCAATACATACTAATATATTTAAATCATCTAGATAATTCAATTCAATATAGTCCAAGGGTCAAAACCAAGACATTACAATCCCCCTACCTAAATAAATTGTGAAAGAACGTCACATTTTTTTTTAGCCTAACACCAATTTACACACAAAATTGTTATCTCAACTGCTTAAATCCATATTTGTATCTCACATTTGAATGGAAAAAAGGCTTCTACCAAGTTATGCAAAACACTTTTTTTTTAGTTGAGGCATGAAGGAAATCTTAGATATCCCCAATTTCAAGATGCAAAGTGGAACTTTGTGTAATGAATGTTACGAATGAATTAATGAATTTGTCCATAGCAATGAAGCTATTTAAAATCAAGTTGTAGAGCTCACTATTATGTAATAAAGTGATTATGGAATCATCATTGGTGATTAAGCTCGAAAGTGTTATAGGAAACGTTTGTCTTTTGTTTGCATTTGCGCTAAACTAATGACACACATCTGCAATAAATTGTCTTTACTTCTACCTTATATTGTCTTCAATTTTTTACATTAACATTTCCATCATTCTTTATTGGAAATATGTTTTTCTTCATTCTATGAATCTCTCTTAATTTATCAAACTTTCTCAAGTATAATAAAATTATTAAATATTAATTAATTTTTGTAAGTGAATTTCTATTTTCGTTGTTTTTTAGGATTTTATTAAATATGCATATGCACTCCAATATCTTTACTCTTTCATTCATTGAATACCTTTAGCAAATCATTCATGGAAACTTATCTCTCAAGAAACGTATTTTTGGTGACACTTCTTAGATTTTTAATTAAGATAGATTTATGCTAGTTGGTACCTAGAAAATTAAGATATATATATTTTGATTCTTAATAATACTATTTATGTTTTTGTAAACTTCACATTTTATATATAATTTTTATTTTTTTATCTTTAAATGTGTCCAAAATTTTTTATAATTTAATCTAGAATTAAATTCAATTAGTTTTATTATAATTTTATTTTTATTAATAAAATTTACACCTATATATATATTAAATTCTAAAAAAAAATATCACATCAAAAAGTCATAAACTTCAAAGAACATCTACAATATTTCTGGTTTTACGTACCAAAATTGTTCATAAGTTTTTCTTTTTTCATTTTTCTCATAAAGACATCTACCCCAGAGTTATCAGTGTCAATTTTTTTTGAGAGAACTCCATCACTTTCGGCTCTGCCAAGCGTGTAATTTCTTTATCATAGTCGGAATGCTCAGATTCGTGGCCCTTAAGCTTCTTGATTACAACCATGAATTGCTAATATTCACTAGATAGATTGTCCACTACTCATGGATGACACATTTCCACCGAGGTCTCCTCTCGATCTTGAGAAGGCGATATGTCCAGGGTTGTCTTCTGCTGTTGTGAACACGCCTTTTAGCTTGTCGAGATCTTAATCTTAACGCTTGATGTCGTATTTTGATCCCACCCACCACAATTGTTTTTTTTGTCTCGAGTGGGTCGCAGGCCTTTTTTGAGGATGAGAATGCGTTTGGAAGATAATGTTTAGGTTGTTGACAAATTCTACACTGAAGTTTTTATAATCAAAGGATTGAGAATATTCTTTTTTAAGTCAATTTGAGAGTAATTTTATCTAGTCATCCTTTACTTGGGTCCAGTTCAACACAACAACACAAATATAGACAAATGAGATGAAACTTTTCGCTAATTTCTCATTGTTTATTTAGATAAAAGGACCAATTGAATTACCAATTTTTCGGAGGGCATCTGGTCAAATCCATTAAAAACGTATATTTGGCCGCCGTACCCATATCAGAGTAGCAAAAAATTTCATGGAAAAAGAGTTAATCTCTGGAAACCATCGCTGAATTGAAAGACCTACATGACCCCAAAACTAAAGACCCCTGTCGAAAACACTCTTCTGGTCTTGACTACTGCAAAATATCTTTCAAACAAAATAGCAGATCTAAATTCATAACAAGACTATGTATACTTCAGCTGCTCCAAACCTGAGACACGATTTTTTCATTTGAGACCAAAATGAAAATAAAAAAATAGGAAACAATAAAGTGGACTCGGTGATTGGCAGTTGGTGACATGACAAACACACCATAAGTAGAGCAGCCGTCTCTCTCCGACGCTCATAAGAAAATCAGTTGAGACGCGGCTTCAAGGAAAAGGGTGGCATACGGCTGTATGCAAGTTTCTTGGGAGAGTGTTTATACTTTGTTTCAAACTTTTTTATATAAATTTATAAATAAGTTACGCAATAATGTGGTTGAAAAATGCAGTTTCTAAAGTAGACGAAAGACAAATTTGTTGCTTTAAAGGGACTTTATATATGAAGATCCCTGGAGGAATTACTTATTTTGAAGCTTCCGAGAGTTGGAACGGTGGTTTATTGGGACAAATATTTTTCTTTCTGCTTCCTATTTTATATTGGAAAAAAAAAAGGGAAAAGGAGGTACTTGCAGGTTAAAGGAATTTGAATTTTATATATACGGAGTACAAGAACAACAACAATGGCGGCTACCTGCCCTTTAAACTTTCGGCCGTCCTTTCATGCATGGGACAACCACTAGTCGGACACGCGTATTCTTCTTCAGGTTTTTAATAGCCAACCGACAGGAAAATTTGCGTTCTTGATGACTTTAAAATTCTTTAGTAACAATTAAAGATATGAATCAAGCATGCCGCGTAGGTTGTGGTAGAGTGGAGTAGCTGAGCAGTCTTCTTCCATTGAATTCAATGTTAACGCGGCCGAGTACTGCCCATGCCTTTATATAAGGAAGCGTCCATATACCCAAGACATACAGCCTCTTCTTTCTTTCCTGTTTCTTGGGTTCATTCATACATCCAAATCTCAATTAGTTCATTCATGAGAATGATGGCCATATCTATGTCGCTCCGCCTTTCCCTTATCCCTCTTTTGCAGGCGTTCGTAATGTCATTCCGGATGTCGTACCCTCAGCTTTCTAGTAACTTGATTCCACATTTTTATGACCATTCATGTCCCATGGCGGAACAAATAGTTCAATCGGTCGTAGAGAAGGCGGTGATGAACGAAACTCGAATGGCAGCATCCTTACTCAGTTTTCACTTCCATGATTGTTTTGTTCAGGTCACCATTATTTTCCTTATGCACATTGATCTAATTGCTTAGTAGTAAAATGTATGTAATTATGGGTGAAATTTTAATGGCATGATAGGGGTGCGAGGCATCTTTGCTGCTGGATAACAGTTCATGTTGAAATAATAATTTCAATTGCAGATCTATTTTACTTTGCGATACGATCTTATCGCAGATCGCAAATAGCATGCAGCTCACTGCCTCCATCTGATCACTTGAATTCTTCCGATGCGATCCGATCGTATACCCATATGTGTCATGCCTCCCCTGTTTTGCATAGAATACGATTTTGCGATGCGATCAAATCACAAATCGCATAATTCAATGAATGAAGTACAGCCTGCAACATGAAATTGACGTGGAGTAAAAGTTTTATTTACCGCCAGTTTTGTGAGTAAAATAGCAAATGTGAGTAAAACAATAAATGTAATTTCTTGTGGGTTGGTAAAAATAGGTAAGTTTTTAATTTTTTTAGTTTTTTATCCACGCATGTAGTTTTTGGTTTTATGACACAAGTAAAACATATGTATTGTCGTGGTTTTAATTTTTTTTTGAGACATGTAAAGAAATGCAAGGGGAAGCACACGCACTGGTGCGCATGTGTAAAATACACAGCAGTGTAAATGTAATATTTATTGTAATGCAAAACAGTGCAAGGAAGTTTTTTGTTGGTTAATATGTAAAAAGAATTTTTTTTCTTACACAGCAGTGTGAAGAGTTACAAGGTAAAACAGAGCATTATCCTTTATTCATTATTTGTTTTGGAATTAAACAGAAAATTCGCAACAGTGGTATCAGAGCTTGTCCAGGCTCTTTGAAGGTGTCAAAGAAGCTGAAGGGAAGGATTTTCATGCTGCATCAGCTTCTCAGTAGGGTGAAGGCTCAATCAATAAAGGATCCAGGTATTTCTCAAAGTTTTTTTTTGTTGTTGTTGAAGACATTCAATGATTTTTAAATACACAGTCAAATATTTAAAACATAGCTGAGAGTGCAAGGAATGGCTGGATCCAACACCAACACTAGCATAGGTATTTTTAATACTCAGCTCCCACAATTTAATGGGAAAAACTATGACTATTGGGAAATAACCATGAGAGCCCTGTTTGCCTCACAAGATTTATGGGAACTTGTTGAATATGGGTTTGAAGAACCAGGAGATGAAGATGAGTTTAATAGATTAACTCAGGCAGAGAAAGATCTGTTGAAGAGCAATAAGAAGAAGGACTCAAAAGCCCTCATATTTTTGTATCAAGCAGTGCATGAGAGTGTGTTTCCAAGGATAGCAGCATCTAAGATATCCAAAGAAGCATGGAAAACTCTCAAGACAACCTATCAAGGCATGGAGAAAGTGAAGACAACAAAACTACAATTGCTGAGGAGAGATTTTGAGAATATGTGCATGAAGGAGTCAGATAGTATTGACTCATTCTTCACATAGGTGATTGGTCTGGTCACACAAATAAGATCTCATGGAGAAACTCTTGAAGAAAGGAGTATTGTGGAGAAACTGTTGAGGGTCCTATCCTCAAAGTTCGATGTGATTGTCACCACCATAGAAGACACAAAGGATCTCACAAACTTTTCAGTTGGTGAACTTTATGCATCACTGATAACACATGAGCAAAGGTTGAGTAGAAATGAAAAATCATCTCTAGAACAAGCCTTTATGACCCAGATGTCATTTGGAAGAGGAAGAGGTCAAGGCAGAGGAAACAACAGAGGAAGAGACAGAAGCCAAAACAGAGGTGGAAGGAACAGTGCAACAAATGCTCAAGGAAGATGCAGCAATCCAAATCAGAACCAAGGCCAAGTCAGCAACCAACAAAGTGGACAACATCATGCTCAAGGACAAAGGTATGAAAAATCCAATGTCCAATGTTATTATTGTAAAAAATATGGGCATTATGCCAATGAATGTAGGAAGAAGCAGCATGATATGAATAATAGATCTAGTGCAAATTTTACTAGAGAAAATATCAGCCAAGATAATGTGTTGTTAGCTTCTAACATGGCTGAAACAAACAGTGAAGATATATGGTTTCTAGATTCCGTTTGTAGTAACCATATGACAGGAAACATAGCCCTGTTTTCTGTTTTAGATCAAAATGTGAAATCACAAGTCACACTTGGGACTGATAGTAAAGTTTCTGTTATGGGAAAATGAGAAGTCAAAATATTCACAAAAAAAGGTGAAAAGGAAACCATAACAGATGTCTATTATGTTCCTGGAATGAAATGTAACCTCTTCAGTATTGGACAGCTTGTTCAAAAGGGTTACAATGTTTTCTTTGAGAATGATGTATGCACCATCATGGATAGAAAACCCAGGAAGCTATGTACCGCTAAGGTGAAGATGACAAGGAACAGGATGTTCCCTCTCAGGATGAAAACAATTTTAAAAGATGGAGGTGAAATTGCAGCAGTTACACAAGAGGCTTTCCAAAGCGAACCAAAGGATAAAAAGTGGTTGTGGCACTTGAGATTTGGGCATCTCAACTTTGGAGGTCTTAACTTGTTGAGCAGAAAAGGCATGGTAAGAGGATTACCATTAATAGAGAAACCAGACAGCCTTTGTGAAGGTAGTATATTTTGAAAACAACATAGAGAAAGTTTTCCATCAGAAAAAAAACATAAGGGCAAAAGCACCCTTAGAAATTGTCCACTCAGACTTATGTGGACCAATGCAAGCTCCATCACTTGCAAGCAGCCAATATTTTCTAACATTCATTGATGATTTTACTAGAAAAACTTGGGTTTACTTTCTAAAGAACAAAAGTGAAGTGTTTGAAAAATTTCGCAATTTCAAAGCACTTGTAGAAAATCAAAGCGGGCTGCATATCAAAGTTCTAAGAACTGATAGAGGAGGTGAGTATATCTCCAAGGAATTCCTACGTTTTTGTAGAGAAAATGGAATCCATAAGCGGTTTACAGCTAGGTACACCCCGCAGCAAAATGGAGTTGCTGAAAGGAAAAACAGGACAATCATGGACATGGCAAGGAGTATGCTAAAGGAAAAGCATTTTCCAAATGATTATTGGGTTGAAGCTGTACATTGTGCAGTGTATATTCTAAATAGATGCCCTACAAAAGCAGTGATGAACAAAGTGCTGGAAGAAGCATGGAGTGGGAGAAAGCAAGGAGTCACCCACATGAAAGTTTTTGGATGTGTGGCTTATGCACATATTCCAGATCAGCTAAGGAGGAAGTTGGACAACAAAGGGGAGAAATGTATTTTCATTGGTTACAGTAAGGAATCCAAAGCTTACAGGTTGTATATCCCATCTACCAAGAAGTTTTTTGTGAGTAGAGATGTTCAATTCATTGAGGAGGAAGCTTGGGATGAAAGCATAGAGAAAATAGTGAATGTTAAAAATTGTTTGTCTCATGATGAAGATGATGAAGAGATCGCTGAAATACATCCCCAAACAACAACGCCAACACAAGAACAGCAAGAGACACCATTGAGGAGAAATGAAAGTGCTTCTCCAAGCACACCACAAGGAGGAAATTCAAGTGCTTCTTCAAGCACTTGCACACCAAATGAAAGAGGTAAGAAATTCAGAAATTTAAGTGACACTTATCATGAAGGTATGAATTCTTTATTTGCTTTATATTGTCATGTTGATGATCCTATTCATTTCGAAGATGCAATTAAGAATAGGAAATGGATAGAAGCTATGGATGAGGAGATCAATGCCATAGAGAGAAACAAGACATGGGATTTGGTTGAACTACCAAAAGGAAAAGAAGTCATTGGAGTAAAATGGGTCTACAAGACCAAGAGTATTGTTGAAGGCAAAATAGAAAGACACAAGGCAAGGCTGGTTGTCAAAGGATACAAGCAACATTATGGGAGAGACTATGAGGAAACTTTCGCACTGGTTGCAAGAATGGAAACCGTGAGAGCAATGATGTCCATAGCAGCACAAAACAAGTGGAAAGTTTACCAAATGGACGTGAAGTCAGCATTCCTAAATGGAGTGTTAATGGAAGAGATTTACATTGAAAAACCTCTAGGCTATGAAAAGAAAGGCCAAGAGCACAAAGTGTGCAAATTGAAGAAAGCTCTTTATGGGTTGAAGCAAGCGCCAAGAGCGTGGTACAATAGGATAGAATCTTATCTACTGGAAAAAGGATTTGAGAAGTGTGAGGGAGAACCCACCCTCTACATCAAAGAAAAATATGGTAAAATACTGATTGTTGTGTTATATGTTGATGATATTATTTTCACAGGTAATGATGATCATCTTATTGAAAATTTCAAAACAGTCATGAAAGAAGAATTTGAAATGACTGACATGGGTTTGGTGAGATACTTCTTAGGAATAGAAGTAGATCAAAATGAAAATGGAATTTTTTTCTCACATGCAAAATATGTTGATGAAGTGTTGGAAAGATTTCACATGCAGGAGAGCAAGACAGCAATCACTCCCACAGTGATGGGATTGAAACTCAGCAAAGGGGACAACAACAAGGATTTTGATCCTAGCTTGTATAAGAGCATAGTTGGCAGCCTAATGTATTTGACTGCAACTAGGCCGGATATAATGTTTGCTGTTAGTTTAATTTCCAGATTCATGGAGAGGTGAAAAGAAGCACATTGGCAGGCGGAAAAAATGATTTTGAGGTATGTTAAAGGTACTAAATGGTTTGGCATTTTATATACTGTCTCAGAATGTTCAGATTTAATTGGATACACTGATAGTGATTGGGCTAGAAGTGTAGATGATCGGAAAAGCACATCCGGTTATGTTTCTCACATGAGTTCATGAGCCATTTCATGGGCTTCTAAGAAACAACCTATTATAGCATTGTCTACAGCAAAGGAAAAATATGTGGCAGCTACAGCAGCAGCATGTCAAGCAGTTTGGATGAGAAGAACGTTAAGGAGCTTAGGCCAAGAGTAGGCAAAATGAACGGTAATTTTTTGTGACAATAGCTCAGCTATTGCATTATCCAAGAATTCGGTGTTTTATAAGAGAACGAAACACATTGATACAACATTTCATTACATCAGGGAATTCGTAAACAATGAAGAAATTGTCTTAAAACATTGCAGGACTCAAGAGCAGGTTGCAGACATTTTTACCAAACCATTGGGACATAGAAGTTTTGAATTTTTGAGGAAATGTCTGGGTATGACTGATAACACAACAGTTGAAATTAAATGGGAGTGTTGAAATAATAATTTCAACTGCATCTCTATTTTACTTTGCGATGCGATAAGATCGCAAATCGCATGTATGCTCACTGCCTCCATCTGATCACTTGAATTCTTCCGATGCGATGTTGCGATGCGATCCGATCACATATCATAGATCGCACCCATATGTGTCGTGCCTCCCCCTGTTTTGTGGCGAATGCGATTTTGTGATGCGATCAAATCGCAAATCGCATAATTCAATGATTAGAGTACAACCTGTAACATGAAATTGACGTGGAGTAAAAGTTTCATTTACTGCCAGTTTTGTCAGTAAAACAGTAAATGTCAGTAAAACAGTAAATGTAATTTACTGTGGGTTGGTAAATATAAGTAAGTTTTTAATTTTATTAGTTTTTTATCCACGGGTGTAGGTTTTGGTTTTATGACACAAGTAAAACATATGTATTGTCATGTTAGTTGTTTTTTTTTTTGAGACATATGTAATGAAATGCAAGGGGAAGCACACACAGTGCACATATGAAAAATACACAACACTGTAAATGTAATCTTTATTGTAATGCAAAACAGTGCAGGAAAGTTTTTTGTTGGTTAATATGAAATGTAATGCGCAGCACCAGATGTAGAAAGAAATTTCTTTTCTTACACAACAATGTGAATATTTACAAGGTAAAACAGAGCATTATCCTCTGTTCATTATTTGCTTTGGAATTAAACAGAAAATTCCCAACAGTTCAACCATTGTGAGTGAGAAGGGATCAAATCCCAACAATAACTCTACCAGAGGATTTGAAGTCATTGATCAGATTAAGAGTGAGCTGGAGAAGGCCTGTCCCAAAACTATATCTTGTGAAGATATTCTTGCTATTTCGACTCGTGACTCGGTGGTCTTGGTAATAAGTCATATACTAATCTCTTTACTAGCCAGTATCTCAGTATAACATATATAGATCTCTTCGCTAGCACTTGATTTCCATGACAATATTATAATCTAGTAACTAATAGTTCCTAATGATATGTTATAAATGAATAATATCAGAGTGGAGGCCTAGGTTGGGAAGTTTTAATGGGGATAAGAGACTCGAGGAGCGAATAATATCAGAGTGGAGGCCTAGGTTGGGAAGTTTTAATGGGGATAAGAGACTCGAGGAGCGCAAGTTTGAGTGGGTCGAACAACAATATCCCAGCGCCCAAGTCAACTCTCCAGACTCTCACTCATTAGTAAGTTTAAACGCCAGGGTCTGGATGAGGTAGACTTGGTGGCCCTTTCAGGTATTTATATATCGTATTTATAACTTGCAGCGTCATAATTTGCAGTTCATTCATTTTGTTTTACAACATCCAATATTAAGTGGAGATTATTAAGTAATGACATACAAATGCAAATGCCAATTACGCAGGAAGTCACACGATCGACCAATCTCGATGCACAAGTTTCAGGCAGAGACTTTACAACCAGAGTGGAAATGCGCAGGCAGACTCCAGCCTAGACAAATCTTACTGTAGTCGGCTCATATCTGGGTGCCAGAAATCAGGAGGAGATAATAACTTTTCAGCATTGGATTTTGTAAGTCCTACGAAATTCGACAACTACTACTTCAAGAACTTGCTGAGCGGGTATGGATTGTTGAACTCAGACGAAGAATTGTTCGGAAAGGGCCAAGGGACGACGATGGAAACAGTGAAGGATTATGCAGAAAATGAAGAGCTCTTTCTCCAACAGTTTGCAGAATCCATGGTAAAGACGGGGGACATCAGCCCTCTTACAGGCACCATGGGAGAAATTAGGGTGAACTGTCGTACTGTTCTTAGTTGATCAGAACTTGATTTACATTGCTTTATCTTATGTTCCCCTTTGTAGCTGTCATCAAAATGTATTACAAAATAATTATTTCGAGCGCATTCACATCTATAATAATTATGCCGTCAGTGGACTATTTAGTTTCAAATAGGGTGAGACAATCAACAGAAATTAGTTCAACCTGCACATGAAATTGCTATGTAAGAAGTATCTGCACACAATCGAAGCAACGTGGTTCAATCAGTATATCAAGATCTTGAGATTCACCATATTTGATTTCTCTGTACCCTTTTTCAACTGATTGTGCTTTCCCAAAATAAAATTAAAAATAAAATAAAATGGAAGTTTGGGGTTTCGTCAAGGTGGTATACGTCATTTGAATATCAAAGTGATGCTACTCTTTAAATTGTTTAAAAAAATAGATAGTATTTTAAATAGAAGTTGCCATCACGTTTTAGTGAATTCATCATTTAAGTTTAAAAGTTTACCGAATTTTATAGATGGAGCTCATAAAACCTAACGTCCAAATTGAAGTCATACGGAAGTAGTCTTGGCATGACAATTATGGCAATGAATGAGTTGTTAACATCTTTCTTTGTAGGGTTGTTTAGGTCATGCAAACAATTTCGATTATTATTAGTAAGTGCGGGATGAATCATGAATGTATCATGTGTACTAGCAAGCGACAATAAATGCTTTAATCTATGGAAAAACATTCGAGGAATTACATCTAAATAGGTCATGAAAAAAATGAACATAACCACTAACAGTACATGTTGTTGGAAATTTATGTAGCTTAATGTCAATAAAAATTACAATAGAAAAATATGTTGATCCACTTGTGCCAATGGTTACAATTCCTGTCAGCAATATTTTTATTCTAAAAACTTCAATTGATTTAGGTGCAAATATTAATGTAATGACAATGGAATGAATGAAAAATTTGAATATATCTAATCTTTGACCTACACCTATAATATTGATCTAGTAAATAGATCTAGGGTAAAGCTTGAGGGTGTAGTTGATTATATTATTGTATCTTTATATTCATGGGAATATCTTATTGATTTTGTAATTCTTCAACCCAAGGATAGTTTTGGAAAACATCCCTTAATCCTTGGAAGACCTTGGTTGGCCATAGTTGATGCTTTCATTAGCTATATATAAAAAATAATGACCATTTCAAAAGGTTAAAAAAGGTAAATAACTTACACTTTATCATCGTGTTAATTCTTTAAGTGAATTGGAAACATATGTCATGGTTTGAAGAAAAAAAAGTTTGAAAGAAGAAATTATTCAACCTCTTCTAGCTATTCCTCATTTTAAAGAAGAAAATGATGAAAATTTACTTAATCACTTTATTTCCAATCAAAATCAAATGAATCAATTTAGAACTTTTCAACAAGTCTCCATTAATAATTTGTTGAGGAAATTTTTTCAGGAAACTTGTATAATGAATTCTTTACAATCTCTATTTCAAATAATGTTTCATGTAAACTCGGTGTCATTTTCTCATAGTAAAGTCATTGAAATCTACTGTAGAAAATGTTCAAACAATAGTTTTATCTTGGAAGAATCTCAAGAACAATAATTAATTCAATTATTATGAAAGTATTCCAATGCATTTTGATCCTATGACTACACATATATGCAAAGTGTCCATCCAGATACTTGCACACATCATATTTATATAGAGGATAATGTTAAAATTGTTAGAAAACCACAAAGAATAATGAACCCAATGCTGAAAGAGATAGTCAAAACATAACTTCAAAAATTATTGAAACTAAACTTTATATATCCAATCTTTGATCCTTAGTGGTTTTCTCTTTTAGTAGTGCTACCTAGAAAGTAGTTGTAGATTATTGGGAAAAAATCATTTCTAAAATATAATTTTTCTTTATCTTTTATCTACCAAGTCTTGGATACATTAGCTGGAAAGAATTTATTCTCTTTCTTGATGGATTTGGTGGCTATATTCATATTAAAATAGTTCTAAAAGACCATGAGAAAAAAAATTCACATGTCTTTGGAGAACATAGGATTATAAAGTACCACCATTTCGATTTCCTAATGCACTTGCTACTTCCAAAGGGAAATCGTGGCTATTTTTGTTGATTTAATGCATGGATGAGTAGAGGTATAGATGGAATACTTTTATGGATATGAAGAGTCTTTTAATATGATTTAGTTAATTTGGAGAAAGATTTAATAAGATGCTTGGAAACAAATTAGTCCCTGAGTAATGAAAAGTTCTTTATGTTAATAACTTAGTGAATTGTATTAATCTATCATGTGTATGTTATAGGGATAAAGGTAGATCTGGGACAAATATAGGTTATTATCAAATGGCCTATTCCATCAACCCAATGAAAAGTTAAAAAAAATCTAGGATATAAAAGTTATTATTGTTATTTTTTTTTGTAAAATAGCTTTACACTTTTTTAAATTACTTGTTAAAGACATCAAATTTTATTGTGATACTAATTGTCAAACTACTTTCCAAACTCTTAAGGAAAAAATCTCAACAACGCTAGTATTAAGAAGTCAAAACTTGACCTTATCATTTCACACCTGAACAAATGCATCTCATAAAATAGTAAGAGTAGTCCTAGGTCAAAAGGAAAACCTTTAAACCTATGATCTCTACTTTATTGGTAAAAATTTAACTTATGTTAAACTCAATTATTCGATTACAGAAAAGGAGATGTTAGTAGTTATATGGTGTTGTCAATAAATTTCGACACAATATTATTGACTACAAATTCTTTGTCAATATAGACCATTCAATCGTTACGTATTTAATGGATAAAACTATTGCTAAAAGTAGAGGCACGTGAGAGTTATTACTATTGTATGAGTTCAAAATTATTGTCATAGATTGACTTATAAACAAAATTCAAGTGGCATAATCTCTTTCTCACATTAATAATCCTAGTGAGAATGTTCTAGTAGTAGATTCTATACCATATGATAATTTATTTGATATATCTATTATAGCTTCATCGTTTTCAAATATACCTAGTTATTTTTCCACATGGAAGTTACCATTGAATTTTTCTCCCCAAGAGAGAATAAAATGATCAAATAATGTGCTAGATAGTTTTAGATCTAACGATATATTTTCTATACAAACGTAGTTATACTAGTTCATAGATGTGTTAGAGAAGATGAAATATTTGGATTTTTGAAATCATATTATGATGAACCATGTGGTGGGAATTTTTCAAATAAGAGATCTTCTTACAAAATATTTCTCCTCATATACTATTGGCCAATTCTCTTTAGAAATGCTAATAATAATTTGAGAAGTTGTGAATGAATGGGTCTACCAATAGTAGCAAATCAGATTCCCCTTTATTCACAACTTCTTATGGAGCATTTTGAGGAATGGGATCTATAATTTTTACTATCTACATATCCTTCACTTAAAGGAAAGAAATATATATTAGTTTTCACTAATTATGTGAACAAGTGGGTGGAAGAGAAATCCCTAACCTCAATAACAGAAAACGCCACAGTAAATTTCTTATTTGAAGACATTTATTTCATATTTTTGGTCCCAAGACAAATGAATACTAACTAAGGACCGAAATTTGCAATTTACCTCAAGGATCATGAAATGAATTATTTAAAAGCACAAAATTAAGCATCGTAAGTCTTCTCCTTATCTTCTGTTGGTCAATAGTCAAGTGGAGTCAGCATAAAAGTCTTGGAAGCAATCATGAGAAAGACAATCCAACTTCATTGGAAGGACTAGGTAGATCAACATCCAAAAGATTTATGGACATATAAGACAACATGGGAAAATATCATTGTTTTTATTTCCTATGAATTTATATATGGTATGTAAGTCCTTATTCCTACTAAATTTCAAATTCAAAATATTAGAATTGTTGTTGAATTAAGAATGGACTTAACTTAAGCTCAAACAATTAATAGTGCAATTAAATGAGTTAGATGAAATTCAACTTAAATATCCCCACCAAAATATTTTGGTTCAAAAACAAAGAATGAAGTGAGATGACCAGTTCATTAAGATAAATCAGTTCAAAGTCAATGACTAGGTTTTCCTCTTTGATTCCAAATTTAGGGAATTTAATGCCAATTCACCACTCATTTGCATGGCCCTTATGATACACAGGAAGTATTTGATAATATTTCGACACAAATAAATGAAATTTGCAGGGAAGGAGTTTCATTTGTGGTCAATGGTCATAGGTTAAAACTATCCAACAGGCCCATCAATCAAAATGATTTTATTTCCCTACACTATCATCAATATGAGATGTAAGTTTTACTTGAAAGGAGTATACTCTACTCCTCTTCCATCTTGAATTTACTTTTTAAAATATAAAAAAATAGCAAAAAAAAAAAAAAAAAAACACACACACACACACATATATATATGAAAAAAGGGAAAAAATAAAAGAAGTTCACTTGTGAAAATACAAGTTAATGGCATAATCGATACTTTAATTTTCACTAGAAAACCAAGAAATCGGCCAATTAAAATTCATAATAAAATTAACTTCCAAGTGGTTGCTAGATTCATCTATGTCTTGTAATCAACATTCAAAATTGTTAGTGATTTCCTATTAAGATCAAATATTTATCTAAAGAGGATACCTACAAAGAAGAACATGTCTCATATTTTTCAGAAGCTCAGTGGCTATTGTATATAAATTTGTATAAAGAATTATAGTTGTCAACTAACGAGGTTGAACATTCTATTTTAAGTCTTTGGGAGACTTATTTGTTATTCAAATAAGAAATAAGAAATAAGAAGGAAATAATTTGAACATCCACTCCATAAAAGTGTAAGTTTCATTATCCATTTAAAAGGGAACAAGATCTTATCATCATCCATTTCAAAAGGAATGGAGTTTTAGTCATATACGGCAACATAAAATAATTTAGCCTACAATTAAAGCCTTCAAGGATAGTCTAAAAGGTATGCAATTAGAAGCTCCAATCAATAAATGAAGACTATTAACTAACAAGTGAAGAGTTCAAGAATTTAAAGCAACATTATTGAAGACACCAACAATTATTTATATGGTATCAATTATGCTAAGAATAATATTTCAATACTTTGAACTTTGTTAATAATCAAAATTGAAATCAATAATGATAACTTTTTATTTATCATTTACCTTTTTATAGATACCTTTAAAAGTTTCTTCTAAAACTATTTTGGTCATTTTTTTCTACATTAACACGTTTAGATCCCAACTTCATACTTGAATTGGACTTTTAATCATTGTACAAAAATTTTGTATCTACATTACTTATCTATCCTATCCATAATTACTATTATATAACCATCATTTCATTATCCTGATAAATATTTCATCTAATAATTATCACAATCTATCCCACTACTTCTCTACAATTACATCCTTATCATACACTTGAAATGAGTCTCATTACCTCTATATACACATATCCTGATAATAATCCTTGAATTGACTCTTAACCAAGAGCAACAACTTCTATATTTTTGACCTCTTATACTTAGCAACAAATGTTTGTTCCATATAATTTGTTGTGAAAACATATGCTCTATTCTAAACATTATACTCTGCCTCTCTAACTTTTACATTTGAAATTTCCCTACCATGCCACTGTACATTGTAAACACCATACACTGCTATGCTTTGGAACACTAATATGCTAACCTCCTCTCACAAAGTAAAAGTTGTTTTTCAACAAAGTACATTCAAGGCTCATACAGAGTATATTTTCATCAATTTTTCCATGAGAAACATCTTGATTTTTATTCTTCTCATGAATGAGTATTGACATAAAAATGTTTAAAGTTCAACAATAGGATTTTTATATGATCTTTATATGTTATCAAATTATTTTCTGAGAAATTTTAGTGACATATACAACATGTTCTTCATACTTCTTTTGAATTAGTGATAGTTACAGACATAGATGTTTTCAAAAACTACAATTTCCCCACCATATAGTATCTATTATAAATGTTATAAATACATTCTCGATAACTTAATATCGACATATGAGTAATTGGTTACTTATGATACTCATACAAATTTGAAGTGCACATAGTCTAACAATGGAAATGACAGCCAAAGATGAATCTTATGATCTTGAAGTAACTCATTTACACCAAGAGTTTCAACCAATTCTTCAAAATACAGGATGGATTTATTTTTTATCTAAGTTTCAAGGGCATAACATGGAGGTCACAAAATGGTGCTCAAACTTTTGATGGTGAGACTGCATTATTTGGTAACCTAATTATTCATCTTTTTTAGCACAAACTATCACAAATCACTTGTTTTCCTTAGAAAGGGGAAATATGGTTCAAACTAAACCCATAGAAGAGAAATCATGGAACCCTTTCCTCAATATACGAAGACAAAAACCCAATAGGTCCATGTGTATCTCAAGAAACGTTTGGTTGAAACATCCATGGAAAGCCTTATTTTTTCTCATCCAAGAATACATAACCTATGAGGGGCAAGGAAAATTTTAAGGATGGAAAATATTCTTGAAGTTTAAAAGCATTGATGATATCACTAATCCCTAATATGAAAGCCATAAAATGTTTATTGATATATTTGTAAAATTATTTAAATTTATAATAATTTTATATATAGTCTTTATATAATGTTGGCGATTTTTAAGGTAAAATAAATTTATATTCTAAAATTTGGGTGAATTGTCTTTTATAAAAATTGGAAATTGGCAAATCTTTTTTGTGGAAAAATCATGGAAAATTAGCCCACTGGGCGAGCATTAGGCGCTTAAACGTTCCATGTTGAGGGGAGATACAGTGTTATGTTTTTATACCATATATGCTTATTTTGCATCTAAAAAATGTAAATCTTATCAATGTGACTTACTATTTGTTGAATAACCTAAAAAAGGTGGCCAAGTCCATCCAAAGGAAACTAGGAAATGTAGATTGACGTGTTTCCTATCATGGCCTCATTAAAATGATTTTCCAACACAAGTTATAAAATAATAATAAAAATTGGGAGTAGCTTCTTATTGATAATGGGTTTGTGGAAGAGATAAATGAAGAATATGCCCTAAGTAAATCTAAATACGAGCCATAGGATAACTTTGTTTAGCAAACAGAATCAAGGAGGGCAGTTTTTAAGTGTCAAAGAAAGATGGAAGCGGAAAATCCTACAAAAAACATGTTACATATCAAACAAGGATAACTAGAGTGATGCTCGAGCTCAATAAGGAAGGCAAACAAAATGGTTGAAAAGAAAAATAAGAATTTGCAAATATTACTAAAAGTTTGAGAAAAAAATTGTCTACCTCTACAACATCACCATTGGAAGTTGATAAGTATCAATAGATTTTATATGATTATGGTGAATCATCAAAGGTGGAGGAGGGAGAAACATCCACATTTGTGAGAATGGAATAAGAACACTTTACATTTGTAGTGCAGGAAGAGGAATGATATCATTTCAAGAGAAGGACTTTTCCACCTTTACCAAAACTCATAAATGCACTCCTTAAGATTCAAAAGGAAAATCTCCTATGTAATTTTCAAAGATATATATGAAAAATAATAAAAGAAAAACTAGAAGGCTAAAAGAGAACTCAAAGGGATTACAATGCTAAAAAGTTATATTAAAACTCAAAATCAAATGCTCACTAGGAAACGTATGAACAACACTAAAGAAGAGAGCGAGAGAGAGGAGAAAGAGAATGAGAGGTTACAAAAGAAAAAAAATTCCTCATATCAAGAAATATTTCCAATGGTACAAACAAATAAAAGCATTGAATCCTAAAAAATAAAGTTTGAGGGTCAAAGTACTCATCCAAAGACCAAGGAAACCAAGACGAAGATGGTCTACATCTAATGTGGATATCCCCTTGAGAGAAACAGGGGCCTTTTAAAGATGAGATGAATAAATTTTGATTGCATGAGGACATGTAATACCCTCTCCTTAGGGGAGATGTTGGTACTCAAATATTTCACCAAAAAGCCACAAAAATAATCATCATTTCAACCATATTTACCCCATTTTCATTTAATTTTTCTTCATTTTACTTAAATTTGTCCAATAAATCCAAATAAAACTATAAAAATGCATTTACAATATTTTCTTTTCATTTTTATTATTTATCAATTTTTAGGTGTTATTACCATTTTTACCTGTTGTTACAAGAAATAACTTGATTTGGTAAATTTCCATTCATTAGGATACTGGCAAGTGGTTTGGAGAAAGTTGTGAACAACGGTATTTTTCCCAACATTCACAATAAAGACAACATCCTCTTGGATCCACAAAATTCCACATAGAGATTCGACGTCAATACTTTTCCATTGCTACATGAAGAGGAAAATCGTGCTATGAGAGCAAACAAATCTTCCCAGGTTTCTACAATCTATGATTTGGCACAATTTAAGCTACCATAGAATTAGAATCTATTGATGATGAATTCTAAATAAATAACTTAGTTATATTGTAGAGGATTATTTCCATTTTAGTTTCATTATTGCTTTATATAAATACTCATACAATTGAAAGCATGTTTAATTTAAAGTTTAGGTTTCTAGTTTCGTGTGCATTGTGTTGCTAGTGAATATCCTTTTTTTTTTTTTTTAATAACCTATTACATATGTGTAATATACCCTCTACTTATATTGAAATTAATGGTTCCTTTGATCAAGTGTATAATTTTCTTTTAAAAAAAGTCTAAATATTGCTTTAAGGGAATGGTTGAAGTGGTACATAGAGAATTTTTGCTATCCTCTCTCACACATGGGATTGAAATAGAGGCACTACAACATAGTTTTCTACCCATTGAGGCCCCATTATGCACTTGATTACCTAGCTAGACTTGAGTTAATTGATTTCCTTTGATGGGATCTAGAGTATCCTTTCCATATAATTTCTTTCCCAAACAACAATACCAGTAGGTGAAGTGACTATTGTTGCATGATATTTTAAAAATGTGATATCCCACAAACTATATTTTACCTATACAAGATTTCATATCCTAGATTGGAAAATATTAGTTCAGATTTTGTCTTGAAAATTACGTTGGTAACATATAACTTTATTTTACGCTGCAATAGTTCAAGTAAAAGTAGTCTTGATATCAAGTTATAACTTTTATTGTATCCACCACAATGACTTGGTGTATTTAATCTCTTTAATCATATATGTTAAGCTTAGTCAAATCTTGTATTCCATTATTAGATGTTAATCTTGAATTCCATTCACATTTAAAATTTGAACTTTATTCTCATTAAAAGTTTGTTTTGAGATTTGAACATCTTTCATATGTTCTTGATTTTATCTTGAATATCATCCTTTACTTAAGCCTCCAATTAACATTCTTTAGTAGCCTTTAAATCTCACAGCTCCATTGAAATTTGATATAAATTTTTTTTTTAGTTAAGCTTAGTATTTATTAAAGTGACATGTTAGGAAACTAAGCTAATTATTTCACATATAATGAGTGTGATTCATCAATTTATGAATCCTAGATTGATATGATAAATTTCTTAATTTACGCAAGAAAATTAATCTTCCCAAGTCAAACCATGGCCATAGAGCTTATTTCACAATGATGGCCCAAGTCTCTTTGGGTCCATCAATCCATCGAGCCTTTCTATAGTAGTGGAAAACTACAAAATTGACCACTAATCATAGTGCCTCATACATTCCTCCATCGATCCACCAAAGGGATTAACTTTATGTCGCAAGGTGATCACCACATTGCTTGAATTAATGTTATTTTTATTACTAGAACATTTCGCATATGTTCCACCCAACCATGGGAATTCAATGAGAAAGACACTCCCATGTTATACCATTAAGCCATAAGGGAAAAATAATAGTTCTCATGATTTTTTTGTATTAGATCAATCCATAATCTCTCATGCTAGGCCAACATTTTACACCAAAAGAATCCAAGTGACTATTTTATCTCTCATGTGATCCATGGTACTCTCTATCTCTATCCTTTGAAACCCCAAGGAAATACCTATGCCCTTTTCTGCTTAAGAGTGCCTCAAGGATAGTTGAAGGACTTATTTTCTTTACTAAACATTCCCTTCAAAATCCTTTTGTTATTCAATGCTCTTCAATGTGTGCAAAAGAGTCCATCTTTTACTTACCTTATGGGTATTTTCTTTAGGATTCTTACTACATTAGAATTGCATAGGTTTTTAGGTTCCTACCTTTCTCAACCATTATGCTCTCCCATAGCCTTCTGTTTTCTACCAGGATACACAATTTTTTTTTGTTTTTGTAAGCTTCATTATTTATTTATTTTTCTTAGTATTTTTTGTTTCATGGTCCACTATTATGTGTACAACAGTGTACATTACCTCCCCCATCTCTTGAAATACCATATTTTCTAGTGTGAATTTATGCTTCTAATAGGAAGAGGAAAACGAGGAAGGTTATGGTTGGCATTACCTTTGTCAAATGGAATCATGTACTCAAACCATGCTTCAATACCTTCACGAAAGTACTTTCCCAACCAACCTCTTACATGCATAGAATAACTAGCTTAATGATTGAATGGAGATGTATGGTTTCATTAATCGAACATGGTGGAAAGGATATGATTTAATGGGTTGGGAATTGGCAGGAAATTATTCAATCTCCCAAAGACCCTCTTTCCTCTTCTCCTTTAATGGAAACATATCAACTCTTTTTTCTTGTTCTCGCATAGCTAGTATGAACTATTTTATATTATAATTTAAACATTAGTATTAACATTGCTTGCACCTACTATGATATGCCTATTACATTGTCCATGGAAATATATCCAATCATGTGCCTATCCATTAACTAATTAAGCTTCACCCTTGAGATTTACACTAGCAATACATGCTAGCATATTTAAATCATCTACATAATCCGATTAAATACAATACAAAGATCAAAACCAAGACATTACAATCCCCATATCTAAATAAATTGTGAAATCAAATCACATTTTTTAGTCTAACACCAAATTACGCACATAATTGTTCTCCCAACAACTTAAATCCTTATTTTTATCTCACATTTGAATGGAAAAAAGGCTTCTACCAAGTCATGCAAAATAGTTGTTTTGTAATTGAGGCACGAAGGAAATCTTAGATATCCCAGAAGTGGACACTCGTGTAATGAATGTTATGAATGAGTTAATGAATTTTTCCACAACAATGATTATCATTGATGATGAAGCTCGAAATTTACTTAAAATTTGTGTTATAGGAAAAGTTTGTCTTTGTTTGCATTTGCATTAAACTAATGACACACATGTACACTAAATTGTCTTTACATCTACCTTAAATTGTCTCCAATTTGTGCAATATTTTGTATTAACATTTCCATCATTTCTTTATATGAAATATGTTTTCCTGTATTCTATGAATTTTTCTTAATTTATCAAACTTTCTCAAATATGATACAAAATATTAAATATTAATTAATTTCTGTAAGTAAATTGGTTTCTTGCGATTTTATTATATATGCATATACGCTCCAATATCTTTACTCTTTCATTCATTCATTGAATACCTTGTTTGTTAACATAATAGTTCTTTGGTTATCGTAAAATAATTTTATAAGCCTATTTCATAAAATTAAAATATGTAAAACCCTTATGTTTCACACAATGCTCCCTTATATTTTTCTTTGATTAAACATAATACAACATGTCACTAACTTTGAACCAACCAAAAAAGATGCATCCCCATATAGACTTCTTGCCTTCAATACATTCGATCCATTTAGAATCAATATGTTGTAAGTAGCATAACTTCCCTTTCATTTTAGGATTTCGCTTACTCCTCATATATTTTTAATCAACTCATTGAATGTGCACAACGCACCATATAATTCTTCTAGCTACTTTATAATGACTTATCTTCAATTATTCAATATATCTCAAAATTATTATAATAACACAAATAAGATTAAGTTATGTAAATTTTTTATTATGTGTTATTATAATTCTTTTATTAAATCATTTGCATTTTTAATTTGATATAGGTATGTTATACTTCTATGCCAAATTAATAATCCAAGTCTTTTAACTATAATAATTATAATCTAATTTTAAAGTCACTACCAAGACAACACCAAATTAGTGTAGATACCCTTTTAGACATGGGACCTATCTCATGTACATACTTTAATTAATAAACATATAAACACATAATAGTTATAGTAAAATATTTATGAGAATCCCCATACACACACATGTATAATACATTAAAAAAGTAGATTATAAAATTATGAAACATGTCAATGAAAATTGGAAATATCCAACTATATTTATTGTGAGGATTTTAATATATTAGAAATAAATATATTTGTATTTATAGATATCTATAAAAATATGAGTAGTATTATTAAGAACCAACATAGATCCATTTTAATTTTGGATCTATTAATCTCCCAAAAAAATAATGTCTTTGGAGGTGTACATATTTTCTCAAGTTTTACACTCAAAAAGAGGTTTGGACAATTTATCTAGAATCAGTAAATAATTTTTGTACTTAAAAGCTTAATATGTGTAGTTTAACAATTCAAGTATCCAAGGGAGTTTTCAAGGCATTCAATCTATTTGTGCATTCAAAAATACAATTTAAAAAATTAAAATGTATACATGGTATAGGTGTATGTGTGTGTCCATCTTAACCATCAATGTATCAAGTGTGGAAAGAGATCAAATCTCTCAAGGTGCAAATATCTTTTCAAGTTCTAACACTAAAAGATATTTTCACCTCAAGAAACTTATCATTGTGGACACTCCATAGATTTGTGATTAAGATGGATATATGCTAGTTGGCCCATAGAAAATGGAAATAAATATATGTTAATTGTTAATAATACTATTTATATTTTTTTAAAATTCACATTATATATAATCCTTTTTTATCTTTAATGTATGGAGAAAAATCTTATAATTTAATCTAAAAAAATATTGAATGAAACATTTGATTAAAAATAATAATAATATAATTAAATTAAAAAAAAAATATTATAGTGCAATATTATTTTTATCAATAAAAATTACTCTATATATATATAGATATAATTTTAAAATTTCATAATATTTTAAAGTTTCAACTATTTTTTTTTTTTAGGCTAAGGTGTTGCTCTCTTTTTTCTATTACTTTAAATCAAAATACATATCAAAATAAGGTTGCCTTCTACTCGCCCTCTTGGGGAAACCGAGTATTTAAGCCACCTGAAGTTCTTAATAGTCGCCCAAAAATAAAATATCCATAGTCTGGTTCTCCAAGCTAAATACACTAAGCAGTCTTTCAGGTTTCTAATCCTACTTACTTGCATATAACAGTTTTCTACATCTAATACTTGGAACACACTGGAATTATCTATACTATGCATTTTCATCAAAATTAAAAAACATATCTAAAATTACTCAGCTTCTGCCTCTGGACGCTGGGTAGTCTCCTTGTTTGCATCCTGATTTCCTTCCTTTATCAGTTGCTGGATCTCATCCAGCCTCTTTTCCTGCATCTCCAAGGTAATCTGGATAATTCGGAGCTCCCTCCTCAGGTTGGGAACTCCCTGCGCAAATTCAGCCATCTATGTTGTAGCTTGCTCCAGAGCTTTGGCCAGCAATATTTTGATAACCCAGTATATATGAAGGGACTGTTTTAATAATGACATTCTGCCCCTAGTGTTACCAGGGTCGTCGAGAAGGAACTCCCAGTCCTCCATCTCGGAGTCCGACTGAGCTTGAATGGCGTCTTCCTCCATATTCTGGATAATTCTTCTAATTCTGGGGCTCGTGTTCTGGTTATATGCCTTCTCTGCTTGCTGGATTTTCCTGTCCAGCGACCGGCTTGTCTTTTTGCCCGGTCTCCCCCTCTGCCCTCGTCGTCCTCCCCTTGCTCCTCGGTATCTGCTCGCTCCTCTGCCTCTCGTGCTGCTCGGTTCCATCCCGCTTCCAGCATGTCTGCTTCCCCTCCGTCTGCCACTCTGCCTTACCCTTCCTCCCCGTTGTCCCGGCTGCTCGTCGCTGTTTTGCTGGTTCTCCCATCCTTCTACAGTTCGGCTTCGCTCCTTATCCCGCCTGCATTTATCTTGCCAGTCCTCTTCCTCCTCAGAATCATCGTAAACTTCATATATCTCCTCAATTGTCTCTTCCTTTGCAACCGCCTTGCCTTTTCTATCCCTTTCTCTGCATACCTCGACTTCCATTTCTTCTGCAATCCTTGCTCTCTTTCTAGTTTCCATGGCAGCCTCAGTAGGTTTTTGGCGCAACCTCTCTCTGTAATAGCTCACCACCTCCTTTCCTCTCCTCGCTCTCTGGGTTCCTAGGCAATTTTCTTGCTGTTGAATCCTTTGTTGCCGCTCATTTATAATCCTTCTTTCCCTACTCCTCTTACCTATCAACTTGGCCTTTCGCTGCCACCTGTTGTTTCGCCCTCTGCCTTTCCTATCAATTGTTCGACTTACTTCATTTCCATTTATGGATTCTAACATACCTCTTTTTCCTCCTCTCCGATCACTTGCGTTAATTGTCTTGCTGCAAGGTGGTTTCTTCATTCCTGTCGCCGCACACTCCTGCTGTACTACAGCATGCCTGTCCATGATATCCTTTCTTCGCCTTATCTGACATTCATTAAATGTCTGGGCTTGCCGATCCATCTCACCTGCCCGTCGCACGAATGCTATGATTCTCGTTTGTTGCTTGTTCATTGTTTTCATTCGTTTCTTGTTCATGGTCATAATTAATGATACTGGCCAATTCCTCCCACTCTCTGTTGGGCCGCAACGTTCTCCACTGATTGTCAATCTTGCCACTTCGATCCTTGCAACCCCAATTCACAAGGAAATCTGCCGCTCGGTTTCCACTCCTTTTCACATGATTGAAAATTTTACATTCAATTTTTTTCAGAAGGACCGCTCTTTCTTGAACGATCCCTACCGTGCGCCAACTATTGGTGACCTGCTCCCAATTCTTCCCGTTATTCAGTTTCTTTAGGATTTCAATTGCCATCTGAGAATCTCCTTCTATTTCCAGGTTTCTATAGCCGTTTCGAATCGCAATTCTCAAACCCTGGTGAATCGCCCATAATTCGGCTTCATTATTTGTCATCTCGCCACCCCACTCTGCATAGATCCATCTGGTGTTTCTCTGGCTATCTCGGAAGATTCCTCCGAATCCAGCATTACCTGGGTTCCCCTTTGAAGCCCCATCAAAGTTCAATTTCATAAAGTTGTCTTTGGGGTATGCAAACTTGTCATAGCTTTGAGGTCTCGTACTAAATCTATCAATTTTTTTGTTATGCACCATTTCATAATTCAAATTTAGGTTCTTTAGAATTTGCTCCTCTCCCTGATCTGCTTTCCAGTCTTCCGCATCCCACTTCTCTACCAAAATTGATTCTCTAGTTAAGTTCACTACTCTGTTCCATATTTTTACCGTGTTTTTAGATTTGTCTTGGAAAACTCTGTGGTTCCTTTCTTTCCATACCATCCAAATCACAAAACCAGCAAATGAGATCCCAGGCCTTTCGGATTACTTTACATTGAAATTTTTCTTTCTGCCATTGAAAAATCACTTCATTTGTTTCTCTCGGAGACCTCTCAGGTTTCTGGAATAATTTCTCGATTTCCATCCACAGGTTCCTGGCATAAACACACTTGATTAGTAGGTGCTCTTGAGTTTCCGCTTCTTTATTACACAAGTAGCATTTTGAAGGCCCACTGAAACCTTTCTTTTGAAGTTTATCCCATGTCAGGATCTTATCCTTAGCTACTAACCATGCAAAGTTTCAACTAATTAAATATATACAAATTTAAGATTTAATCTAATATTAATTTCAGACAAGGATAAACATTAAACTGGCTATGTAACTGCAATTTTTTATTATTTAATCTTTGTGCAATTTTGTTTATATTTGTCAATTCGAGATAGATAGTAAAGTGGATTTGGTCAATTGGGCATGTTTAGTTTCTATAAGTCTTGTGGTACAATTCCTCACTAAACTATGTATACTTGAGAGCCAAGGCACGATTTTTTCATTTGGGAAAAAAATTAGTAAATAATAAAGACTCGGTGATTGAGAGTTGGTGGCATGGCAAACACACGATAAGTAGAGCAGCCGTCTCTCTCCGACGCTCATAAGAAAATCTGTTGAGATGCGGGTTCAAGGAAATAGGTGGCATACACCTGTATGCATGTTTCTTGGAGGGTGTTTATATTTTGTTTCAAACTTTTTTATATAAATTTATAAACAAGTTACGCAATAAGGTAGTTAAAAAATGCAGTTTCTAAAATAGACGAAAGATTGTATTACCAAACGACATATTGACTTTATATATGATGTTCCCCGAAGAGGAATGACAAATTGTTGATTTTTTATATGAAGATTCCTGCAGAGGAATTACTCTGAAGCTTCTGTGAGTTGAAATGGTTGTTTATTAGTACAAATCTTTTGCTTTTTGCTTTTTGCTTTTTGAAGCAATTTGAATTTTATATATACGGAGTACAAAAACAACAACAATGGCGGCTACCTGCCCTTAAACTTTCGACTGTCTCACTTGCTACCTATCAATCGTTCCCTCACGAGTATTCATTGATTCATACTCATTCAGTTTTCGTCTATGATCATTGACTTAGTGCGACACGCGTATTCTTCTTTAGAAATCCTGCGCCCTGGTTGACTTACAGTTTTTTTGAGTGACCATTAAAGATATTGAATAATAATAAGTATGTTTACTAAATATAAAAGTAATTTCTAAATAATATTTGTTTTTTTGTTTTTAAATAATTCACTTTGAAAAGATTTTTTGAAAACAGGTAGAATTCTAAATAGAAGTTAAGCCATCACGTAAGTTTGCTGAATTTTATTGGACGAAGTCCGCCAAAAGTGCGAAAAAGATAATTGAATTCCCTAAAATTATGCATTTTTGTCTTGACCATCGCCTCCAACGCACTCTCATCAGTCGTAATTGTGGAACTTGTAACCTTCGAGTCCATGACAGAACTGCAAGCCCTCGACGACGATCGTAAACTGTTGGACTCTGCTGTGTCATCACGTGAACAGTGAGTTGACGCTGTCGAAGTTCGAACAGTGCTCACAAATAATTGTTGGACTCTGCTGTTGAGCTAAGTCACGAGTTCGAGGCTCCAAACAACAGGACACTATTGCAAACCACGGTTTCCTTCACTGGGATTTGAGACCAGGGTATTACCATAGTCCGAGGTTGCACGGGAGACCAGCGTATTCTCCTATTCCAAGGTGGGAGAGAAAACAAAGTTTTAATATTGACTGTTTGATACAAGAGGGTGAGAAGAGCAAACCATAGGGTAGTCCGTGAGCAGCATCATCAACTAAGAGCTAAGAGTTGTTAGGATTCATTGTTCACAAGCAATTTTTTTTGAAATAGTTGAGCACAACAAAAGAGAGGGTAACCGACATAATCAGAGCTTTCAGGATTTAGTGTTCATGAGCATTATTTTTTAAATCACTCTTCATGTTCAAGTTATGTTTTAGATCTCAGACTTATTAAAAAAATTATTGAAAAAAAAAATGAATAAGAAGAAATAGAAGCTAAGGAGAAAGTAAAAAAGTAAAACCCTCATTCGATTGTATTTTCAAAATCAATTGTGATGGCATGGAAATATGTTAAATTATTTGTACGTGAAAATCTATTTATTATAGGATCATTGTTTTTTTATTATTAGTAATAAAAGTAGAGGTGGTGTTGAAGGATGCATCAAGATATTTAAAGTGATATTATTAATAGAAGTGGAGGTTATATTGAAATATGCATTAAAATATTTCAAGGGTGGAGTGTTATGTCCCTATACTACTAGTATAACCCCTTATTGTTATTAGTACAACTCCCTTATTATATTGTTGTGTCTATGTAGTCCCCATATTGTTATTATTGTGCCCCATAGAAGCCCACTATTGTTATTATTATGCCCTTACATTATTATTGTTATATCGCCTCTGATTATATTATGACCCTTTAGACTCCTATATATAGAAAGGAGGTCTTGTCATTTGTATCATCCAAGAATTGATCATTTGTGTAATGTAAAGGAGGTTGCCCCCTCGAAGAGGTTGATTTATAAGGTGTTCATCTATTTTTTTTATCTTTTTGTGATATGGTTTCATAACATTTCGTATAAGAGCTTTGGATTCTAGGGTTTTCGCTGCTCCAAACAGGTCATTGTGGCATTTTCGCTATAACTGTTTTACTGCAACATTTCAGAAGCTAAAAAAAATATTTGAGCTGAAATCACATTGAAGCTCATGTCCGAATTTCAGATATTTTCTTGCTATATTTTCAGTGATATGATCTGAGGAAGTTATGGCTTTTGCAAGCTCCAGAATTTCATCTAAAATAGGTCATCGTGGAAGTTTTGCTACAACTTGTTCAGTACAAAGCTTCAGAAACTAAAAAAAAAACCCATTTGAGAAGAAATTGGTCTGAATCTCAAGTCCGAATTTCAGATCTTGTCTCACTATATTGTTGGATATATGGTTTGAGGAAATTAGGGTGTTTTCAGACTCCCAAATTACATCTTAAACAAGTGATATTGAGAAAATCATCATAACGTCCTGTTTGAGAATCAGATTGAAATGTCATAAGAAGTTACAGAAAGAAGACGGACTGTAGTTTCCTATTTATAGTTTTCAGATCTGAAGGTCAAAATAGTGACATGTGGCACTTCATACAAGTTAGCTCTTCTGAAAAAGTATATAATCAGATAATCTTGGGAGATTGTGCATAAATCTTTCTTGGAGAATCCAATTTCGATCAAACTTGTGGCATTCTAAAGAGGACACAAAGTACTACTACAGATCGTGATTTCAGAACTAGAAAATCTGAAATTACAGAGTTACAGTTGTTTCAATATCGAGCTCCTAAAATTAAGAAAACGAAATATGAGGAATTTTGATGGCAAGGATCTGTTAAATTGGATACTACAGATGGAGAAATATTTTGATCTACATGAGGTGCAACTGTTACAAAAGGTACGTATTACATCTTCATATTTAGAACCGGATCGATTTTTATGGTATAAAGGGTTGTGTTCTCATAAAGCACTTGTCACTTTGTCAATTTTCACAGAGGAAATGCTATCACATTAAGAGGATACCAAGAGAAACACCTTCTTTAGACAATTGATAAATCTAAAACAAAAAGGTTCAATGGTAGAGCACATTGAGGACTTTCAAAAATTGAATATAAGGGTAAATGATATTCTAGAAAAGCAAAAGATAAATAGTTTTATCTATGCCATGGAAGCTAATAACAACGGTATGAAAGCATATTGGAAGAAAGGCATGGAAGATTTGAAGAAAGACATGAAAGGTGTGTAGGAAGGTGGGACAAAGTTGCTACAAGAAAGGCCTCTTAATGACGAAAAGGATCAAGAAATGTCAAAAGAAGAGGATATACACCAGGAACCAACCCTAGAGAAAGAACTAATGGATTCGACCATATCTTGTATTGCAATGGCAGGAATTACCACTCCTCAAACTCTCAAGAAGAAGAAGGTTCAAGAAGTGAAATATCAGGAAGAAAAGTATCAAGAAACATCAAAAGAAAAGCATACTCACCATGAACCAACCCCAGAGAAAGAAGAAATGAATCTGACCATATCTTGCAATGCATTGGTCAGAATTACCAGTCCTCAAACACTCAAGATAGAAGGACACATCAAGAAGAAGAAGGTTCAAGTAATGAAATATCAGGAAAAAAAGTAACAAGAAACATCAAAAGAAAAGGATACTCACCAGGAACCCCCCAGAGAAAGAAGAAATGAATCCGACCATATCTTGTAATGCATTGGCCGGAATTACCACTCCTCTAAGTATCAAGATAGAAGGACATATCAAGAAGAAAAAGGTAATAGTGTTGATTGATTCAGGTAGTACACATAATTTTGTTCATTGTAAGATAGCCAAGGAATTGAATTTCTTCCTATATCCAGCAATAGAGTGTCAAGTGATGGTTGCAAGTGGAGGAGCCATAAATTGCTCTAAAAAGTGTCATAATATCAAGCTATCCATGGGAGAATATGTATTGAATAACCCAATGCTATCCATTGCATGGGTATTGTTGATGTTGTACTAGGAGTCCAATGGCTACAATCCCTCGGTATAATAGCTTTTAATTTTCAATAACCTTTCATGAAATTTTCTTCGAAAGGAAAGGAAGTTGAATTAAGGGGTATCACAGGAAAACTGTGAAAGATAATCATCTCTAACAGATTGACAAAGCTTCTAAAGAAAGATAAACAAGGCGTAATTGCACAATTGTGTTCGCTAGAGGTTCCCACATCAAAATCATCTATTTCTCCAGATCTCCAAAAAGCCTTGGACAATCATTCCAAGGTATTGGAGATTCTGAAAGGCCTCCCACCTATTTGTGATCATGATCATTCTATTTATTGCATTCCAGGAAGTGTTCCTCTAGACATCAGGCCTTACAGGCATCCCTATGCCCAAAAGAGTGAAATTGAATGTATGGTTGCAGAAATGCTAGAGGCTGGTATAATTCAACTTAATCAAAGTTCTTTCTCTGCTCCAATGGTATTGACTCACAAGAAGGATGGGTCATGGTGCATGTGTCTGGATTATAGGGAGCTCAACAACATCACTATTAAAGAGAAATTTCCCATTCCTGTCATTGATGAATTATTGGATGAATTTCATGGATCAATTTACTTCACCAAGTTGTATCTTCATTCAAGATATCATCAAATCAGAATGAAGACTGAAGACATTTTGAAAACATCATTTAGAACTCATGAGGGTCATTATGAATTTTTGGTCATTCCTTTTGGCCTTACCAATGCACCTTCTACATTTCAAGGTTTGATGAACTCCATTTTCAAACCCTTCCTTGGAAAATTTGTGATAGTATTTTTCAATGATATAATAATCTACAACATGTCTTGGATGGATCATGTTCAACATGTGGACAAGGTGCTCAAACTATTGGAGGAGAAAGAATTATATGCAAAAATCTCCAAATGTTCCTTTGGAGTACAAGAGGTGGAATATCTAGGTCATATTATATTTGATGAAGGTGTTAAGGTAGACCCTAGCAAAATTAAAGCCATTAAGGAATGGAAAATCTCCACATCCATAAAGCATCTGCGAGGATTTCTCGAGTTGACACGGTATTATCACAAGTTTTTTAAGAATTATGGGAGAATAGCAGCACCTCTAACAACATTATTGAATAAAGAAGAATTTTCATGGACTCCAGAAGCAACAAAGGCTTTCGAACATCTTAAAGAGGCAATGTGCAAAGCATTGGTCTTAGCTACGCCAGACTTAACAAAAACCTTTATTGTGGAATGTGATGCTTCAAGAAATGGAATTGGTGCTATTTTGATGCAAGGTTAAAGACCCATTTCTTTTGAAAGTCATCCAATCAAAGGAAAGTATTTACACAAAGATATTTATGAGAAGGAAATGTTGGAAATACTACATGCACTTAAGAAATGGTGACCCTACCTAATGGGAAGACACTTCAAGGTAAAAACATATCATGATAGTCTTAAATACTTTTTAGAACAAAGATTATCCTCTGAAGAGCAACAAAAATGGGTCACAAAGATGTTGGGTTATGACTTTGAAATCATCTACAAAGAAAGTGAAGCAAAATGTTGCGGCAGACACACTCTCAAGAAAGGATGAGGATGCAGAAGCATTGTTTTGTGCTATTTCTATTATCCAACCACATTGGATAAATGAAGAAAAGGATGAATGGAAGAAGGATGAAGAAGTGCAGCCACTCATTCAAAAGTTGCAGAAGATCCCAGTTCAAACAATATTGCTAGAACTTGAAGAGGAAGGAAAAATCATATTGGAGCCTGGAGCAGTCACAAAAACAAGAACCCGATAGCTACGAAATTGATCAATTTTAGAGTATCTCATCAAGTGGAAGAAATTACATGCTGAAGATTCCACATGGGAGGACAACAATTTTATACATAAGCATCAAGAACTACTCAAGCGTTGAGGACAACACTTTTTTAAGGAGAGGAGCATGTTAGGTCCCTATACTACTAGTGTAACCCCTTATTGTTATTAATAAAAGCCCCTTATTATATTGTTGTGCCCATGTAGTCTCCATATTGTTATTATTGTGCCCCATAGAAGCCCACTATTGTTATTATTATGCCTTTACATTATTATTGTTATGTCGGCTCTGATTATATTATGACCCCTTCGACTCCTGTATATAGAAAGGAGGTCTTGTCATTTGTATCATCCAAGAATTGATCATTTGTGTAATGTAAAGGAGGTTTCCCCCTCGAAGAGGCTGATTTATAAGGCACTCATCTATCTTTTCTATATTTCTGTGAGCTGTTTTCATAACATGGAGAAAGACTATTATAGTCTGAAGGTGGAAAGGGAGAAAGGGGGAGGAAGAAGCAATGATTTTAAGGGAGATTGGCATGTGTTCCTTGAACACCATTCATTCTTCCTCAAACACCATTCATTCTACCTCAAACATAATAGCAAGAAAGACTGTTACAGTCTGAAGATGGAAAGGGAGAAAGGGGGAGGAAGAAGCAATGAATTCTAAGGTAGATTCACATGTCTTCCTCAAACACCATTCATTCTACCTCAATCATAATAACAAGAAAGACTATTACAGTCTAAAGGTGGAAAGGGATAAAGAGGGAGGAAGAAGCAATGAATTCTAAGGGAGATTGTCATCTCTTCCTCAAGCACCATTCATTCTACCTCAAACATAATAGCAAAAGTGTCCTAGAGACAAAAATTTTATTAATAAAGAAGATAAAATTACTTAATATGCAAGAGCTTACAACAATCACTCATTACTATTGGGAGAAAAATAAGCTTTGAATAAGCTTATGTCCTAAATAAATTTAGTTATGGAGCACTCATTTCATGTGACAAGTGTCCATTTACATTTAATGTGATTCTAACAAATCTCCTAATAGATTTCCTATTTTGATTCCTAAATAACCACACTTTTCTAGATGTCAAATCTATTATAGCAAATAAATATTCTAAAAAGGCTCAATGACTCTAAATAATTAAGTATTAAACTACCTAAATATTTAAATGCTAAACTATGTACTTTGGATCATATATCTAACATTCCCCCCTTTGATCTAAAAGTATGTTACAAAAAACATCAAGTTCTTCTGTGAACTCAGTAAATTTGATCCTACCAAGTGGTTTTGTGAAAATATCCAAGATTTAGTCTTTTGAAGGACAATATATCAATTTGATGATGTCCTTTGCAATGATTGTCTTGGTGTAATGATACTTTGTGTCAACATGCTTTGTTTTAGAATGGAAAACTAGTTTTTTTGCAAGTTTTATGGTTGATTGATTGGCGATGAATAATTGTTTGGCTTCTACTTGAGGAACACCTAAATCTTTCAAAATTATATGCAACCAAACAATCTCACATGTTTTTTCACATGATGATATATATCCTACCTCTACCGAAGAATTTTCCATTGTGGATTTCTTCTTGCAACTCTAAGAAATTGTTGCTAAACTCATGTTCATCAAATAACCTAAGGTTGAAGCTCGACAATCAATCCTTCTAGCAAAATCTGCATCTGAATATTCACCATGTACATGATTATTAGCCTTTTTGTAGAGAAGACCAAAATATCTTGTACCTTGGGTATATCTAACAACCCTTTTTTCTTTCCCTTGGTCATGCATAAATCACAAAAGAATAGTAACTGCATAAGATACGTTTTGAAAGTGATTGTCAAATAGATCAAGCTGCCAATCAACTATCTATAAGTAGTACTATTTTCTAAGTCCCCCCTTCAAATTTTGAAATTTTTAAGTTTTGATCAAATGGGGGCAAGAACGGACTTTCAATTTTGCATTCTAAATTTTTTTAGTAGTTCAGATGCATATTTGTTTTTACTAATGAAAATTTTGTTTGGATTTTGGAATACATGAACTCCAATATAGTAGTGAAGTAGTCCTAGATTGGTCATTTTGAATCCAACCCATAATTACTTCTTTACCTGCACAATATGGTCCTTGTTGTTTGTAATGATGATAAAATCATCCACATACATAACTAAAATAACCATAGTTTTACCCTTTTGGTGCACATATAGGATATCATCTGATTTACTATGCTTACATCGAACATTGCGAAGATACTTATCGACTTTTGCATACCAACCTCGTGGAGCCTGTTTCAACCTATATAATGCCTTAATTAACTTTCAAAACTTTTTCTCTTGTCCTTTGAGTTCAAAACCAAGAGGTTGAGTCATATAAACTACTTCTTGCAAGTCTCCATTGAGGAAGACACTTTTGACATCCATCAGATGTATATTCCAACCTTTTTGAGTTGCTAATGTGAGTATCAATTTGATGGTGTTCCATTTTTTCATAGGTGCAAATGATTCCTCATAGTCTATCCCTCCTTGTTGTGCAAGGCCCAGTAGTGCCTTATATTTGTCAATTTCTCCATATAGAGTATACTTGATTCTGTAAACCAATTTGTATTTCACGGGTTTCACATTTTAAGGAAAATTAACAAGTTTCCAAATATTATTTTCCATCACTGACTTATATTCTTCAACCAATGTTTTTTCCATTCTAAATGTTTTACTACATATTTCAATGTGGAGGGCTCAGTAAAATCATTAGGAAAAAATCTTTTTTTATTTCTTTTTGAACTTCTTGTGCCTATTTTGTTCTATTCATATAGTTAGAAATCCTTCAAAACCTGAATTACCCATCTAGGTAGTTGATGTGACTTGTTTTTGGATTCGAATGATCACAATCATTATAATCAGATTGTAAGCAGAGGATCATAATTATCTAAAGTTTCAGGAGGTTGTTAGAAAATTATTTATTACAAAGTAATGGAACACATAAAATATTGCAGAAATATAAACACAGAAAACGCATAAAACAATAGAGACACAGATATACATGGTTCACCCAGTTTGGGCTACGTCCACAGAGAAACAACCAGTCCTTCTTTTATTATATTATCCAACAAACTGAAGAGGTACAACCTACAACAGATCTATTGTAAGTCCCTCTTCGCTCTCAATCTCCTCTCTCTTCCTCACTCAGAATACTGTTCTACATAAACGCAATATAATTCCCTCATATATAGTGACGGGGTGCCTTCTAGGGCAAAAAACCCTAAATTAAACATAACTTCTACCGTAAGATCATCCGCCTAATGAACGGCCCAGATTGACTAGAAATTACTAGACTTTTACAAGGCAATTTTACATCTACTTTTAGCTTCGGGGGCACTACCCCCAAACCCATGCTGGGGGACCACTGACCCCCGAACCCCCCAGCCGGGGGGATTTACCCCCCCGGACCCTCGCGGGTGGGACAAGTTCCCCCCCCCCGCGTGGAGGGGTGTACAATCTTCCTGGGGTATACATCCAGTTGAAACCTTTGAATACAGAAGATAATCAAGCTCCACGACCAATAATCTCCCACTTGGAGACTGATTATAGCAACTCCACCGCTGCTTCATTTGCTAGACAATGACTCCACATTAGACCTGGTTGTTTCTCATCTTCTTCATCATACTTGAAGACCAGTTGAAACTGAGCAAATTCTCAATTTCTCCCTAGTTAAAACTTTTGTTAACATATCTGCAAGATTCTGGCTAGTGTGTATCTTTTCCAGCTTCAACTGTCCATCTTCCAACGCTGACCATATGAAATGGTACTTGAGCTGTATATGCTTGGTCTTGGAATGAAATGAAGAGTTCTTTGCAAGATGTATGGAACTTTGGCTGTCATTGTATAACCTGCCCAACTCCTACTTCTTACCAAATTCATCCAAAAACCTTTGTAACCAAATCATTTCTTTACTAGACTCTGTAACAAAAACATATTTTTCTTCTGTTGTTGAAAGTGCAACAACACTTTGGATTTTTGAAACCCAACTGACAGTTGTTCCACCTATAGTAAATACCTATCATGTAGTGCTCCTCCTATTATCTTTGTCACCTGCCATATCTACATCAACATATCCCTGTAGAGCAATGGTTGAACCACCAAAGCATAATGCTTGATTTGTGGTACCTCTCAAATGCCTGAGAATCCACTTCACTGCCATCCAATGTTCTTTTCCTAGATTGTTCATGTACCTACTTACAACTCCCACTGCATGTGCAATATCAGGCCTTGTGCAGACCACTGCATACATTAAGCTTCCAACTTTTGATGCATATGGAACTTTAGACATATGAGCCATTTCTTCCTGAGTCTTGGGACATGTCTCCTTACTTAATTTGAAATGACTAGCCAAAGGTATACTCACTGGTTTTACATTCTACAGATTAAACCTTTTCAACACCTTTTCTATGTACTCACTTTGAGACAATGTTAATTTGTGATTCTTCCCGTCTCTCATTATTCTCATACCAAGGATTTGTTTTGCAGCACCCAAATCCTTCATTGAAAATGAGTTTTCCAATTTCCATTTGAGCACATTTATTTTCTGCATGTTAGAACCGGCAACAAGCATGTCATCTACATAGAATAACAATATAATATAGTTGCCATCATTTTGCCTTTTGAGATAAACACAATGATCATAGTGACATCTAGTATAACCTTGTTCAGACATAAACCTATCAAATTTTAGATACCATTGCCTTGGAGCATATTTTAATCCATACAAGCTCTTCTTCAACCTACACACTAGTTTCTCCTTCCCCTTTCCCTCATATCCTTGTGGCTGCTGCATATATATCTCTTCCTCCAAATCCCCATGGAGAAAAGTTGTATTTACATCTAACTGCTCAAGATGGAAATCTTCAACTGCTACTAGACTTAAAATAGTTCTAATTGAGGTCATTTTAACAACAGGAGAAAATATTTCATCAAAATCAATACCTTTCTTCTATGCAAACCCCTTCACCACAAGTCTAGCTTTGTACCTCTATTTTCCTCCATCTTCTTCCTTCAGCCTATAAACCCATTTATCATGCAATGTTGTTTTACTCGCAGGAAAGCTTACTAAGTCCCAAGTCTGGTTATGTGCTAAGGAGTCTGTCTCTTCTTTCATGGCTTGCTCCCACTTCTTCCTGGTTTCTACCTGCACTGCTTCTTCATAACATTCTAGTTCACTAGACTCAGTCAACAATATATAATATAATGAAGGAGAGTAGCATTCAAGGGGTCTAATTACCCTGGTAGATCTTCTAACACCACTTTCAGGTGTTTGAAGTGCTTGTTGCTGTTCTGGTTATTGTTTTGGTTGTTGATCATTATGATTCTCAGGCACCATCACTTTTCCTGTGATTTGGTCAAGCACTTTGTATTCTCTGTTTTCTTTTTCTTGTTTCTTTTCCTACAACTGATTATTATACAAGACCTTTTCATTGAATATTACATCTCTACTCCTAATGATTTTGTGATTTTCATAATGATATAAGTGATAGCCAAAATCATTAACACGATATCCAATAAGGCTACATTTCTTTGATTTTTCCTCAAGCTTTTTTCTATTTTCTTTATTAATGTGGACAAAGGCTTCACAACCAAAAGTATTTAAGAATGAGTAGTTTACCTTTTTACCTATCTATCCCTCCTCTGGAATACCACCATCCAAGGAACTTGAAGGCCCTATGTTTATTAGATAAATAGCAGTATCTATAGCATCTGCCCAAAATTGTAAAGGCAATCCTACACGCAATCTCGTGCACCTTACACACTCCATGATTGTCCTGTTCATCCTTTCTGACACACCATTTTCTTGTGGTGTTCCTGGAACTGTCTTCTCTCTGTGAATTCCATTCTCTGAACAATACCTATCAAACTCTTTGCTGCAATATTCACCTCCATTATCTGATCTGAGACACTTCAATCTTTTTCCTGTCTCATTTTCAACCAAAGCTTTCCATTTCTTGAAAGTTTCAAATACATCAGATTTATTTTGAATACAATAAATCCAAGTTTTTCTGGTTGCATCATCAATAAAAGTAACATAATAACGATAGCCACCAAGAGATGATACTTGAGCAGGTCCCCATACATATGCATGCACAAGCTCTAATTTTTCACTCTTCTTTTCTTTCCCAACTCTAAGGAATCTGACTCTCGTTTGTTTTCCATAAACACAATTCTCACAGAATTTTAAATCAACATGCTTCAAACCTGGCAACAAATTTCTTGAGTGAAGAATCTGCATCCCTTCTCACTCATGTGCCCAAGCCTATGATGCCATAATGTTGCATCTACTCCTTTGGAAGTTAAAGCATTAACAGAGTTAGAAATACCGTTGCATAAATAAAATGTACCAACCTTTTCACCTTTCGCTATTACCAGGGATCCTTTAGTGACCTTCCAGGTTTTATCTGTGAAATTAGTTACACAACCTTCACCTCCCAACTACCTTGTTGAAATCAGATTTTTCTTTAGATCTAGAACATGACTTACCTTTTTTAATAGCCACTGATTTCCATTTTGCTATTTTATGAAAATTGTACCCATTCCAATGATTTTACAGGGTTTATCATCACCCAATCGAACCTATCCAAAATCTCCTTGAACATAATCATGAAAATGTTTCTTATCAGGTGTGGCATGGAATGAGGCCCCTAAATCTACCACCCAGGCATCAATAATACTTTCTAAAGAAATAATCAAAGCATCTTATGACACATCACCTATCACATTCTCTTAATGATTGTTTTCTTGTTGTGCGTCTCCTTCTTTTCCCTTCTAAGACTTGCAGTCTTTCTTCCGGTGTCCCTTCTTCCCGCATTTCGAGCACACTATCCCTCATCTGGACTTGGATCTGCCTTTTCTTGACTTACTGTGATATCTAGAGCTCTTTCCTCTTTCCATTTCTCTTCCCCTAGACTCTACACTCAAAGCATTACCTGATGTCTCACCGGAGCTTTTCCGTCGCATTTCCTCGCTAAGGATTGCACCGGCAACATCATCAAACTTTAAAGTACTAGATCCAAAGACAGAGTTACTAATGGCCATAACTAAGCCATTCCAACTTTCTGGAAATGAGCACAAAAATAATAGAGCCCTAACTTCATCATCAAAATTTACCCCTACAGAACTTAACTGACTTGTAACTGTATTAAAATCATTTAAATAATCAACAACAGATCCACCCTTCGACATCTTCATATTAAATAGACGCTTCATAACAAATACCTTATTTGACGCCGAGGGTTTTTCATATAGTTTGGCTAATGCCTTAATCAAACCCTCTGTTGTTGTTTCCTTTGAAATGTTGAAGGCGACCGATGTTGCGAGGCACAACCGTACTATTCCGAGTGCCTTTCTATCGAGAAGGTTCCATTCTTCATCTATCATACCTGTCGGCATCTTTGTTTTTTCACCCAATGGTAGGTACAGATCTTTCTGATACAGATAATCTTCCATCTGCATCTTCCACAATGAGAATTTTTGGCCGTTAAACTTCTTGACCCTAAACTTACCATATTTTGCCATTGCTCCCACTTGAATAAGGAACCCTTATTTCCTGCAAGTTTATCAGCGAAATAGACCTTCGGCGCTGATACCAATTGTTAGAAAATTATTTATTACACAGAAATGGAACACATAAAATATTGCAAAAATATAAACACAGAAAATGCATAAAACAAGAGAGACACAGATATACGTGGTTCACCCAGTTTGGGCTACGTCCACGAAGAAACAACTAGTCCTTCTTTTATTATATTATCAAGCGAACTGAAGAGATACAACCTACAGTAGATCCACGGTAACTCCCTCTTTGCTCTCAATCTCCTCTCTCTTCCCCACTCAGAATACTGATCTACATAGACGCAATACAATTCCCTCATATATTGTGAGGGGGTGCCTTCTTGGGAAAAAAACCCTAAATTAAACATAACTTCTACCGTCAGATCATTCGTCTAATGAATGGCCCAAATTGACTAGAAATTAGTAGACTTTTACAAGGCAATTTTACATCTATTTTTAGCTTTGGGGGCGCTGCCCCTGAACCCCCGTCGAGGGACGCTGGCCCCCAGGACCCCCTAATCGGAAGGGATTTAACCCCCTGGACCCCCGTGGTGGGGACAGGTCCCCCTCGCACCCTACCCCCCCCACTCCCCCCACACCCCCGCCCCCCCGCATGGATGGATGTACAGTGTTCCTGGGTTATACATCTGGCTGAAACATTTGAATATAAAAGATAATCAGGCTCCACACCCAACAGTAGAGACTCACTATTGGATGAATTGCTTCGAGAAGATTTAGATGAACTTCCAGAACATCCAAATGAACTAGGTGAATTGGATGAATCATTTTCTAAAGAAGGCCATTCAATCTCATAACAATGTTGTGTACTTGGTTGATTTTTCATTTTTCTTTTCTTTTTAACACCTTGACTTTGCAATTTCTATCGAATACTTTATATCTCTATGGAGCATCTAGCCCTAGCCAACAATGTGATGGAGTGGTCACATGTTGTGGCTAATGAAAGTTTAGAGGAAGATTTGGTTGTTAATTTTATTAATTACAAAGTATGTAAGTATTTAATTATTGTCTAATTTTGAACAGAATTGGGAAATAAGTGGCAAGTGATCCTCCCTACGTGGAGATCAAGCCAATTAGCTATATTGATTAGTTAGGGTAGGATACGATTTCTAAGAATATAGTGAATTCCTTCATTTGTGGAAAGATGGTAAGAATATGTATTTTCATTCTTTTCTGAAAGAGGGAGGATTAGGGAGGAAGGATTCAAGAGTATTGTAAGCTTATGAGTAGCATAGGAGAAGAAGGCCACTAATTAGAATAATCAGGCCAGAGAGGGCAGAGAGCCTCTAATATGAAATTATGCGTTTATATGCTTGTATACGGAGAGTTGATTTTGAGTGTGGAAGTGCATTATTGATCATGAAATGATAAATTCTCTTTGTATTAGTGAATCTATTAATATATGCATCCAGGCAGAGTTCGGAGAACATACAGAGGAGAGAAATATAGAGGGACTGTGTATTTATGCATTTTCTAGTCATGTTGTGCCTAATTATCTAAATTTTGTTTATACGTATTGATCGACCATCGATCACTTAAGGATCGATGGGGATCTATTGAATAAATGAAGGACTGTTAGATATATGTAGAATGTGCATGTATAGTAGAGGAATGCGTGTTAATTGGGAAATCTATCAATACCGAGCGAAATCAAGTTGAGAAGGCATAGAGAGCAAGAATGTTCAGTAACTGTTGGATCCGTAAGCTCAACAGTCTAGATTGAAGTGAATAGTAGAACTATATATATCGCATCCGCAGAAGTTGGGATGCCGGGATCAGGTCTTACAACCTTCCGATCACCGATAGCTTATTAAACGAGGATCATTGGATCGTGAAAGGGATCAATGGTGGAGACTCATTCGCATATAACAAAACAGAGAAATCAAGGGACATCAAATGGAGGAACAGCGAACGTGATATGCGATTTAGCGATATCATGGATACGATAAGCGATATCTCCGATCGGCGATCGAAGGTATCGGTAATTGGAGTTAGGGCTCATTGGAGTGGGGAGATAGCTTTGAGTATGTGGACCCGACGACATTTATGGTTGCAGGTTTAATGGTTTTGAAGTCTGGCCTTAAGGCTTCCGGTCGGGTTTCCTTTATGTTCCTGTGTATTCATATATTTTGATATATATGTTTGCAATAGTCGCGATAGCGATATTGTGATAGGTTTATGAAAAAACGGTGATGAGATGACTCAAGGGTTATATGAAATCATATATATATATATATATATATATATATATATATATATATATATATATATATATATATATATATATATATATATATATATATATATATATATATATATATATATATATATATATATATATATATATATATATATATATATATATATATATATATATATATATATATATATATATATATATATATATAGATATATAACATTTGAAGTCTGGATAAAGATTCAAGCGGGGTTTTCAGGCATTTCCATGTGTTTTAATGTATTCTCAATAAAAGGTATGGTCCCGGGGTTTTAAACATATAAAACGCTTCCGATAAATATGTGTGGATACAAAGCTTAATAAAGGACCATTAAGGGTGAATGATTCTAGATAAAATGGTTAGGGTGTGGCAGCCTTAAATTTGTATCATTTTGGTATCAAAGCAGGAAAAGGGAAGAAAATCTCCTATGAGAAGGATTTTTTACTTATGAAGATTATGATTACAAAGGTATGAAAGTTGCAGAAGTTGAATGAGTGACAATGTTGGGCACAGGACTATAGCAGTAAGACTGTAGAAGAACTTTTGGAAGTTCTTAGAGATTGTAGTAGAACCTCATTCTAGCTAAGGCTTAGAGTAGATGGGGACAGATGAGTCCTTAAGAGAAGTGAGTGAAGCAACCAGAGAGAGAGAGAGAGAGCAAGATTGCTCAGTGAAAGTTCTAAGGAAAGAGGACTTGGAAAATAGGTAGACGAGAAGCTTGGTGAGAAGATCAACATGGAATGAAGTTGATTGGTTGTAGGTATAGAGCTCACATAGAAGAGAAGATGGCTATGGAAAGTCATATGGAAGATTCAGAAGAAAGCTACAAGATGAATCAGAAGAGTGCTCAAATAGTCCATAGGAAACAGATGAGTCAAGAAAATATTGACAAGGAAATAGATGAGATAAGAGAAAAACTCAATGTCTTACTAATGCTGCTAGAGGAGAACCAAAGAAAAGGTTGGGTCTTGAAGAGGAAGCCAGTGAAGTGGCCTAAGTTGCAGAGAAGGTTGCAACAAGGATAGGTAAAGTGGTTGATGAAAAACCTGAGAGAAGCAAAGGAAGAAATGGAAGTTTCCATTTTTAGACTAGAACAAGGTGAAATGTTGGGTGAAGAGGATAATGAGAGATCAGCTGAAGATCTCATGGAATACTCGCATAGTTCAAAACAATTAGAAGATATGATGACAAGGGAAGTACATGAGGCAATGAATCCTGTGATTTTAATTGTCATAGTTTGTGTATGTTTGCACGATATGCAGAGGATGAGGGACAATATGGTGAAACTTTCACAAATAGGAATGAACCTCTTGAGGTGAAGTATGATGGAGAATGCCTTCTAGAGGAAGAAGGTGTTGATTTATTGTAGCAGAAGGAGTTCATAGATGAAATTCTATTTGGGGTAAGACAATTAGATGAAGTTGATATGGACCAGAAGTCTACTGAAAATGCCATAACTTGGTATTTCCAGAAGGTAAGAAAATGAATTTGTCTAATGGAATTGATGAAAGAACTTTGCAATATGATAGTGTAGAAAACAAGATAACTCAGGAGGATTTCTAGAAAAAGAATGAAGTTGAGAATCGAAGTTGTGATGAACTGCTCGAGAGATTTCACATGGAATTAGAATTCTTGGAGATATTCCTCAAGGAACCTGAAGAAGAAATGAAGCTTTCAGAACCTGATAAAGAAGAGATTGTGGTTACCATGTATGATAGGGATGAAATGTCTCTAACATTTATAGAGTTAAGTAAATATTCAGACTCTTCAGTTAATAATGTGACTGTAGGAATGGAAGACAACATTAATAAATATGATGCTGAAGTCAGAGAAATTGACCAAAGGTTATTTGAAGGTGAGATGAAAGATCAGGAACAACAAGGAAGTTATGTCCTTAGAGACATGAAGGAGACAGAAGTATTAGTTCAACAAGATAAAGATGGAAGAAACCAACAATTTAAAAGAGATGATCAGCTACATGAGAGTGAATTTGAGGAAGGCATTAGATTGTAGTAGTATAGAAACTGGTAGCAGAATGAAGAACAAGAGATTAGTTTGACAGTAATGAGAATAGAAATAAATATAATAACAGAAGAGCTACAAATAAAGACAAGTGAAGACCAAAGATACAGATGGAGAATGAAGAAAAGGGTCAAGTGGAAGCTATTGCAACAGAGGTGGAATGACAAGCTGATGAACGAGTTCAAGGAACTTGAACAAATTCATATTGATTTGTTAAAGAAGGAGAGACTCAAAGAAATGGAGTCACAACAAGAAGTATCTATTGAAATCCAGAAAATCAATGATGGAAGATTGGTGCCTGAAGCATCAAAAGAGGATGGAAGGTATTGAGCTTTTAAATTTGATGATTGTTGTGTGTTTGCAGGTCATGTAAACTTGAAGGAAGACAAGCAGTTATTGGAAATTGTTATATTAACAGGTGAAGAGATGACTACTCACAATCATATGAAGAATAAGGAGAAAAGTTACAATCAAGTGAAGGAAGATGTCCAATCAGATGAAATCCAAGGGATAAGTCAAAAGGAGGATGGCAAAGGGCTTATTAAGATCAAAGGAATGTTTGGAAAGGAAGAGATCCATTCATATGAACATAGAACAAAGAGTTTTCTCAGGAAAACTGCTAAAGCTAATATAAACCAAATGGAGAATCTTATGGTGTATTTAGGAAGTGGAAGTCAACTGGAAGAGTCGATGATGAAATTATTTGAGGAGACCCTAGTGTCTCATAGTTTTGAAACTAATATTTTGTGTGTAAATGTAGGATACATTGAAGTAAGGAAATTGTTTAATGTTGTCATAAGGGAAAGGAAAAGCAAAGATTTGATTTTTCAGAAGTTATAAGGAAATTTACATAATATTGTGATGCAGAGGAAAGGGCAGTTGTTAAACATAGTTGTAGTGAATTATGCAGATATTAGACAACTATTGAAGATTGAAGCTAAAGGAGAACAACTACTGAAGTTTGATATAGAAGACTTTGTAGATGTTAAACAGTTATTGAAGATCATTGGCCTTGAAGAAAGCCAGAGTAAAGAAGGAGGAAAGATAGATGTTCCAAACAATGAAGATCGTACAGAGCGCTTGGGAGAAATTCCAAATGTGATGACAGATTTATGGCATGAGTCTAGTCTTTTGAAGAAGAGGCAAGAAAACCAAAGAATAAGTGATTAGGCTGTATGACCAGAATTGAATGAGAATGAAGAAGTTGTCATGGAAGAAAAATATGGAAAAGAAGTTGTGAGAAATGTTGGCATAATGAGGAAACATGGTAAGGTATTTGTGTTTGATGAATTGATTGATTCTGGTGAAGATTTATATGTAGAAACAAGGCAATGTGAAGTAAATTTGAAACAAAGAGTTGATTCTGAAGATCAGATCGAAGTAAGGAAGGGTGAGATTAGAATGTCTTAGGAAGATGGAATGATGTCGAATTTACAGTATGGAATTGTTGAACTGGAGATAAGTTCAAGAGATGATAGTAACAGGATTACTATTATGCTGCAGGGAGTTATTGATGAAGAAGAGGTTGAAGATGACATTTCCAGAGTAGACAAGTATAATGCCATAATCATTAAGGGTGAAAAAAATAAGTTACTAGAAGAAGAGGTATTATAATCACGTAAGCAAGCAGGAAGAATTCTTAGTTTTCAAAAAAATTGTGGAATTGCAGGTATAGTAGAAGTTGAAGTAAAATGCGGTGATGCCATGAATGAAAAACCAGAAGAAGGAACTGAAATTATTGCAGGGGATCAATGGAGAAGGCATTTTTACATTTTAGAAATGGATATGGAAAAATATTGGCACAGGGATTATGATGTTCCTATGCAAGAACACATCCAGTTACAAGAGGATAGTATTCATCATCTAAGAAGTGAAGTGGACAAAGAAATTGATGAGTTGTGGGAACTCATAACACAACATTCCAATAAACTAAATAGAGGACAAAATAAGGAAGGAATATTGGCTGGAAAGAATGATACAGGTGAAGGAAATGGTAGATTGCAAATTAAAGTGTGGAAACTTGACATAAATTGTGATGATGAGCAAAAGGTAGTAATATTTATGGAAAAGACAACAGTAGACGGTGAGAGCATAGCTAATGGGGCAGTGCAGCGTAAAGTATGGAGACCAGGAAAACAACAAACAGTAGCAGTAACCAAGGACGGACTATCAAAAAAAGTATGGGATCCAAGAGGACATAGATCAAAAGCACATGATCATGAGATCATGATTATTTTTAACTTTGGGAGTCTGATGCAGAAGCATCTATGCCTAGCCAGCAATGTGATGGAGTGGTCACATGTTGTGGCTAATGAAAGTTTGGAGGAAGACTTAGTTGTTAATTTTATTAATTGCAAAGTATGTAAATATTTAATTATTGTCTAATTCTAAACAAAATTGGGAAATAAGTGGCAAGTGATCCTCCCTATGTGGAGATTAAGCCAATTAGCTATATTGATTAGTTAGGGTAGGATATGATTTCTAAGAATATAGTGAATTCCTTCTTTTGTGGAAGGAGATGGTTAGAAAGAACATATATGTATTTTCCTTATTTTCTGAAAGAGAGAGGATTAGGGAGGAAGGATTCGAGAGTATTGTAAGCCTATGGGTAGCGTAGGAGAAGAATGCCACTAATTAGAATAATCAGGCCAGAGAGGGCAAAGAGCCTCCAATATGAAATTATGCATTTATATGCTTGTATACAGAGAGTTGATTTTGAGTGTGGAAGTGTATTATTCATCATGAAATGATAAATTCTCTTTGTATTAGTGACACTGTTAATATATGCATCTAGGCAGAGTTCGGAGAACACAGAGAGGAGAGAAAGATAGAGGGATTGTGTATTTATGTGTTTTCTAGTCATGCTATGCCTAATTATTTAAATTCCATTTATAAGTATTGATAAACCATTGATCACTTAAGGATCAATGGCGATCTATTGAATAAATGAAGCACTGTTAAATATATGTAGAATGTGTGTGTATAGTAGAGGAATGCATGTTAACGAGGAAATCTATCAAAACATAGCGAAATCAAGTTAAGAAGGAATAGAGGGCAAGAATTTTCAGTAACCGTTGGATCTGTAAGATCAATGGTCTAGATTAAAGTGGATAGTAGAACTATATATATCGCATCGGCGGAAGTTGGGATGTCGGGATCAGGTCTTACAACCTTGCAATCACCGATAGCTGATTAAACGAGGACTGTTGGATCACAAAAGGGATCAATGGTGGAGACTCAATCGCATATCACAAAACAAAGAAATCAAGGGATGGCGAATGGAGGAACAATGAACACCGATATGCAATTAGAGATATCACGAATGCAATAAGCGATATCACCAGTTGACAATTTTAGGTATCGGTAATCAGATTTCAAGCTCATCAGAGCGCAGAGATAGTTTGGAGTATGAAAACCCAACAACATCTATGGTTGCGGGTTTAATGGTTTTGAAGTCCAGCCTTAAGGCTTCCGGTCGGGTTTCCTTTATGTTCCCGTCTATTCATATATTTCGATATATATATTTGCGATAGTCGCGATAGCGATATTGCGATAGGTCTATGAAAAAGGGGTGATGAGCGGACCTGAGAGTTATATGAAATCATATATATATATATATATATATATATATATATATATATATATAACATTTGAAGTCCGGATAAAGATTCAAGTGGGGTTTTCATGCATTTTTGTGTGTTCTAATGTATTCTTGATAAAAGGTATGGTCCCGGGGTTTTAAACGTATAAAACGCTTCCGATAAATATGTGGATACAAAGCTTAATAAAGGACCATTAAGGGTGAATGAGTTCCGATAAAGTGGTTAGGGTGTGACAGGCTTAAGGTTGCATCAATATCCGATTGATATACACTTCAAACTTTGTGAATCGAACTTAGTTTTCTTTTATTCAGAACTAAGGCACAACATATTGAGCCAAAAACTATGAGGTGTTTGAATCACTGTTTGAATCCAAACCATGTTTCATATTGTGTAATTCCATTCAAAGAAGTAATGGGAGATATGTTCCTTAAGTAGACTGCAATATGTATTGCTTCTTCCTGGTATGAAGGACTGCAATTTTTAAAAGTTAACATGGATTTTTAGATCCCTAAGAAGGTGTGACTCATTCCTCCTACTACTCCATTATGTTGTGGAGTGTACACATTTGTAAACTTCCATTTGATATTGGTGTCCTTGCAAAAAGTTTGGAATTCATTGGAAGGGTGTCGAACGTCCCCCTTTTAATATTGGGGGGTGTTTGTAAATCCAAGCATCATTTTGACTCTTTCCAAAATTTCTCTTCCAAGTGCTTTGGTGAAGATTTCTAAATTTTTTTAATTTGTAGGACATTGTCATAGGTGAATAGTCTTTGCCTCAACATGATGTTGAATCAAATGATACTTTGTATTGATGTACTTGGTTCTATCATGGAATTTTGGATTCTTAGTCAATCTAATTGCAAAACTACTATCAATTTGAAGATGATTAGAGTGCACTCTTTTTCCCTGCAAATATTTAAGAATTTTTCTGAGCCACACAATCTCTTTAGTTGCTTGTACATTTGCCACATAGTTTACCTCTTTTGGGCAATCTACTGGAACTCATTGTTTGTGTGACCTCCAAGAGATAGCTTCTGATCTAAGACTCATAACATAACCTAAATTAGATACTCAATTTTCCTTATCTCCATCAATGTATGAATCAAAATATCCAATCAAGTTGAAGTCACCCACCAATGTATATTGAAGTCCAAAGTCTTAAGTTGGTTTCAATTACTTTAAAAATCTTTTGTAGCAAATAAGTGTCCCTCAGAAAGGATTTTTCATAAACTTGGAAATGATTCCAATAACAAATGAGATGTTTGGTCTATTAGTGGTGAGGTATATAAGACTTCGTATAAGTTGTCTATACTAAGTTGCATCCTCAAATTTATTTCTTTCTTTAAATGTGAGATTTAAATTTTCTTCCACTAGAGTGGATAAAAGTTTGCATTCAACCATTCCAAATTATTTCAAAAAATCTCCAATGTACTTATTTTGAGAAAGAAATATATATTTTTGATGTTGGGTTACTTCAATACCCAAATAGTAGTGAAGATGTCCCAAATCTTTCATTTCAAATCATTTCTTCAATTCTTTATTTAGGGATGCAATATAATTTTCATTGTTCCTTATCGTCAATAGATCATCTACATATACTACAAGATAAACAATAGTTTTACCTAATTACGTGACAAATAAGGTTGCATCATCAAGATTAAAGTTTTTTAAGTCTAATTTCAAAATATGCTTTGTCAATTTTTCATACGAGACTCACAATGCTCATTTTAAACCATAAAAGGATTTGATGAGTTACATACTTTATACTCTTGTCCCTTCATAATAAAACTTATAGTTGAGACATGATAACATTTTATTTTAGGTCTCCATTCAAGAAAGTAGGTTTTAAATCCAAATTTTGATGCACTTTCCATTCATTATGAGATGCAAAGGAAAAGAGAGTCCAGATGGCACCCCATTTTTTATTTGTGTGCGGGGGGGATTCTCCTCATAAGAAACCCCTTATTTATATGAAAATAATTTTACCACGAGCCTTACTTATGCTTGTCAGGTGAGAAATATAATTATAATTGTTATTGAAGAGCCACTTGCAGCCAATTAGTTTGATTCCAAATGGAGGGTCTACCAACTTCTAGGTTCCATTCTTTATGAGACCATCATACTCTCTTTGCATTTCTTATTTCCATTCATAATTACCTTCTTTAAAGGAATATGGTTCAAAATTACTAGAAAATTTTAATTCACAATAATAAGAAACATCCATATCAACAACTGAATCATAATCATCTATATCACCTCAATTTTTTCTAGTGGAAATTCTAGTTCTTGTCTTTCCAACTCATTAGGATGAACACTTTCAAGTGTCTTAGTGAGCCATTTTGGAAAACCTTCTTGAGATGCTCCAGGTTGTTTTTATTGACTAAGATAGGGCTACTACAAGATTTATCCTTCCAATCCTCTTAGTCACATCACTCAAAGTTTCTTCCTAATATGAAGAAGTGTTTGGAACTTCATGAAGGGAAGTGAGTGCTTCAAAAGGAGATTCCACAAATTGATATAGGATAGGGATCCCTAGTTCAAGATTTGGAATCTCCTTATCAAACTCCTAAAATGTTTTTGCATGACTAAATATTTCCAAATGATCAAGTTATCACTCAACAACATTGTTATTCTTGGAAGATTCAAGAAAAATGACAACTTGAGATAGTATTATCTTTTTATTTACCTCATCATAGAAAAAATATGCTTTGGAGTTATATAAATACCTCGAGGAGATACACTTTTGAATCCTTTCACTAAGTTTGTTTCTTTTTTCCTTAATGATTCAAAATGATCAAGTTATCACTCAACAACATTGTTAGTCTTGGAAGATTCAAGAAAAATGACATCATGAGATAGTATTATCTTTTTATTTACCTCATCATAGAAACAATATGCTTTGGAGGTATTTAAATACCTCGAGAAGATACACTATTGAATCCTTTCACCAAGTTTGTTTCTTGGTTCCTTAAGAATCAAGGCATAGCAGGTGGAACCAAAGATATTGAGATGGCTTACCAAAGGAATATCACCATACCAGATTTCATAAGGAGTCTTGTTTCTGAGAGAATGAGATGGACATTAGTTTTTAATATATACTACACATAGAATTTCATCTGCCTAGAACATCAACCTTACATTTTTTGAAAAACATCATTGAACAAATCATATTTAACATTGTCATGTTCATTCTTTTAGCTACACCAATATGTTGATGATTATATGCCATAATTGTTTTTTGATGAATCCCATGTTGGTGAAGATATTTTTCAAATTCATTTAAGGTATATACTTTTCCATTATCAATATGAACAGAGCTAATATGAGATTGTGCATCATTATCAATCCATGCATGAAAGCTTTTTACAGTTTCAAATGCTTCAAATTTACTCTTCAACAAATATACCCAACACATTCTCGTATATTCATTAATAAAAATTATCATATATTTCTTTTGGTTTGCAAAAGGAACAAGTATAGGGCCAAACAAATCAGAATGAATCAATGCAATCTTTCTACGTGCTTTAGAAATAGAATGACATGAAATGGTTATTTGATATGTTTTCTTAGGACAAAAGCATCACATTACTCTAGTTTCCTTGAAATTGTTTTCAAACCAATAACACCATTTCTCTTCAATAAATGAATATAGTCATAATTTAAATGTCCAAATATTGCATGCAATAAAATACTAGATGCTAATGTACCTTCAATATGTTGAGAACTATATGAGCATTTTGTGCATGAGAAGACATTCCTTGCAACTTCAAGAATATTTCTTCCTCTATTTCAGTCATGACAAGTGCGTTTCGTAATTCTTTTCTCAGCTCAACTTTTCCATCAAACATGTGAATGGAGTGTGCTTGTTAACAAATGTGAACATGGGAAAAATATTTTCTCCATAGCTCTCGGAGGTAGAGAACATTATACATAATAAAGCTAGGGAGTCTAGAAAGTTTCAGTCTGATGGTGCTAAGTTCGAATGGATTTAGTCTTGATATTTTTGCAAAGTATATGTATCCATCTACATTGTAACTAAATTCTTCAAAAAAATATGTTTGAAAGCTTGTGTGGCAAGTTGAACATGTATCGAATAGCCATGCATCTTTCCAAGAAGCAAATGAAGTATGAAAGAAATATTTAATTAATCCAATATTGCAATGTGCCACAATATATTGAGCATATTTAGCTTCTTTACCTCTCCATAGATGTAGTGGTTTTTCATTTATCTCCATTTTATTCTTTTCGGATTCTGTCCTATGAGAGCTTTAATGTGGATGCACCATGTCCATTTATGTTGCAATGAATACAATGGAGATAAAATTTTCCTCCTTGATGATTTTTACCCCATGCCTCTATTATTATTCTTCCCATGTCCTCTTCTGCCATCTCTTCCTTTGGATGAATATATATATTTTTATTCTTCTCTTTCATTGTAAGGCAGACAAGTTCATTAGAAAACTGAGCAATTGTCTTTCTCTTCCCAAATTCTTTCTCTCTTTGTACAAAGTTCTCCACAAGAGTGTCAAAATTAATATTATGAAATCGGGCACTAGCTTGTAAGGATTCAATATAGTGAGAATATGTGGGATAGAGAGACTTGATGATAGTTTTGAGAGGGATGTCCATGTTGTGGAGGTAAATCCCCTCTGCAGACAGAGGCGATCCCTACTAGCCCAGACCGGGTCTAGCAATAATCAAACAATGCTATCACGCAAGTTCCTAATTGCAAATTAAAGGTGGATGATGAGAACCTACTTGGATTCCAACGCTAATATTCGTAGAAGAGACGTCGCTCTCGTTCCTTTGCTTCGGCTAGTCACTATCCCCATGATCTCCATGATTGGACACCTGCACATGCAAAGAAAAACACAAATACAAGCATAAAATCCAATAAACGCAATTATATATCAGTCAGAAAAGATATAACTCAACATCAATCATTACAAAGGACAATGAGAGCGGAACCATAATGATAGTCATCTATTATTGATAAACAACAAAGAAGAATACAACCATAGTTCTGACATCAACTCCTCCTTTGGCTGGGTGATCAGCTACACAAGTCTTGCAAAGCTTGTTGGGATGGGAAACAAGCCTCTCTCTCCTTGGTGACAAGAATCTCCTCACTTAGATTTGGCCTTATGGATGCAAGAAGGCTCTTGCAACTCCAATCTCTTGAACTCCTGGAATTCTTACTATCCCTAGCACTCCGCTGGAACTGGAACTAGCTTGCTCAAGGCATAGAGACAAGCTTTTATAGATAGAGAGGAAAGAGATAGGATCAACCACATTATTCATGGGATTGGCTTTATCACTTAGAAACTTCCATGAAAGGTGGCAAACCACTTCCCTTCTATGGAGATTTGAAGCCAAACCATCGTAGCTCAACATAGATTCAGTTGGTGAAAGGGTTAAGGAGAACCTTCGGAAGCTTGTTCGTTGAAAACTTTACTCAATTCGGTTGGCGCAAGTGCAACTCTGAGACAGAGCGCCAATGGCACGCCCTCTTTAGAGGATTTCCCTCATTGCCGAGGGCAGTGAACTGTGGACCCGCGCTAATGCAAAAAGAGCTGTTTTCATGGGTATTCTGCAAGAGATTTCTGCAGGGCATATGAAGCTCATACTTAGAGGAATATGATGCAAGTGGTTTCAGGTCATGTCACTTCTCACAAGTCCCAGAATGAGTCCTCCAGTGGGCGGGAGAGGGGTAACAGGGACGGTGACAAACGGTGACAAATTACTGTGTAACAGATGCCCCCTAAAGCATGAGGCCTGAGGGAGAGAGAGGGGAGAAATGCTTTACAAGAACATACGTAACTGAAAACACGGCCGCCGGAGAACCTGCAAAAAGAAGTACAACTGATATCTCAAGTACATGATATATGTGGTATAAAGGTGACTCATCCTAGAGGAACGAGTGGTATAAAGGGTAGCAACTGGTTCCGGCAATGGTGGAACTACTCAAAACATGTAATGGTCAAGAGGCTGGCTAAGAAAACCACTCATCGCTGCAGTTCCTCAGGAAAGGAAAAGAAACCAAGTGAGAGCATATGATGAGCCAAAGAGATGGTGGCAATGGAATGAAACAACCAAGGCTCATCTAGCAGAATTCAACCGATAAAAATGGCAATCACGAGATGTAAATCGGGTATGGGTTCATTTTTACACAAGCTTGAACCATGGAGAACTTTGCTTGGATTCTGTTTCATGTTTACACAAGCTTGAAACGAAAAACTATGCTTGTTATAAGTTCGCATGCCCCCGACATAATGACGCAAAACGAGGTACATGCCCCCCAAGCTTCATTGCATTCAACACAGTGGATGGAATGAAGGTTCACTTTTGAGATCTTGGAAAGAGTCGACTTGGATTTTACGATATCTTAATGAAAGACTCGATTGGGAAAAGGGGTTGTTTCATTTTTTAATGAGGTTGACACATTAAAAGAACTATCCTCATAGCCCTTGTTTCATTTTTTAATGAGCTTGACACAAGATCATGAACTATGCTCGAACACCTTGTTTCGTTTTTTAACGAGGTCGACACAAGATCAAAAAATATCCTCGGGACACAAGCTTGAACCAGGAAGGTTCACTTTCGAGAGGAACAAGTTGTTTCGTTTTTTAATAAGGTGGACACAAGATCAAAAACTATCCTCGATACACAGAGCGCCAATGGCGTGCCCTCTTTAGAGGATTTCCCTCATTGGCGTGGGCAGTGAACCGTGGACCCGTGCTAATGTAAAAAGAGTTGTTTTCATGGGTATTTTGTAGGAGATGTCTTCAGGGCATATGAAGCTCATACTTAGAGGAAGATGATGCAAGTGGTTTCAGGTCATGTCAGTTCTCACAAGTCCCGGAATGAGTCCTCTAGTGTGCGGGAGAGGGGTAACAGGGACGGTGACAAACGGTGACAAATTACTGTGTAACAGGTGCCCCCTAAAGCATGAGGCCCGAGGGAGAGAGGGTTGAAATGCTTTACAAGAACATGCGTCACTGAAAACACGGCCGCCGGAGAACCTGCAAAAAGAAGTACAACTGATATCTCAAGTACATGATATATGTGGTATGGGCGCAACCATCCATAACAGAGTACATAACAATCTAGATCCAAGGTATGGATGCATCCATCCAGTGAGGATCGATAAATAGACTCAGGCATGGTCGCATCCATCCAGTGAATGAGTCATGTAATGATCATAATAAGCCATAAATCGCAGCCTGGATTCCAACAAACAAAATCCCGGGTCTTGCGCTCCATCTCGACCCGAACAGAGTACAAGTTCAGGCATGCAAATACATGAGTTGGAGTCGAACATGCATTAACATCATCTGATTACCAGCCAATAGTGAAAACTGTTAACAGATGCGAGAGGTACCACAAATAATGACAATGATCCTCAAGGTACTATAGGTACAACCTACGACGTGCGAATGAGTGAGCTGGCATCGAACACCCGTAGAGTCATTCGATCAGAGGCCAATGATGAAAACCTCTCGTCGAACACGAAGAACCTGCCATTGAGGTATGCAGGCTCTAAGGCACCGGAAGGGAGTCTCTAGATCAGCTTCCTTGATAATGAGCTGAAGTCGACAGGAAGTGAACTTGATCAAAGGTGGGCCATAGTGTTTCCCACATCATTGACACGAGACAGAGGAAGAATGTTGTGGTGAATCAGAATTATGTGAGGCATCAGAGGGAGGTTGTAATGTTGCAGAGGTCAACTTCTCTTGAACATATCGGCGGCACGACAGTGGACTTGGCAGTATTTGACATTAAATGATCAAGGGTCATGCTGACAAGGCAATGAGCAGATGAGAGGTCAAATAGGATATCCCAAATCCACGGAGGCAAGTGAAAAACGAGATGAGATGTCCCCACCCAAACACGAAAGCAGACAAGTGCCATGTTCAAGAGCAACATACTGCCGACATGACAATAATTATGGTTCCATTTTCCCCACCATTTCTGGTGAGTACCCCAGTTATTTTTTATCAACAAGCTTGACAGGGATAGCATATGCTTGTAAGGCGTCATTACGACAGAATCCAATGTCATTAAGTTTTAACGAGTCTGACAAAGGAAGAACTCGGCGACTTTTCCTGTTTAGAGAGTCTGAAAAGACAGCAGAAAAGTGAACTCCAGGGGGGTCCTTTTTCGTAAAGTTGTGTCTCCCGAGCCTGAAAAAGTATAAAACAATGCTCGAAAGAACCGCCCGATCATTACAATCGAGGAGTGTTTTTCATAAGTAGTGACATCGACCTGAAAAAGTAGAAAAGTGATTGATATCACGTCATTTCGTAACCATTAACGAGCCTGAAACGACAAAGACCCGCCAATCTTTTTTTTTTACACGGTTGGAAAAGAGTTTAAAGACGACTGCCTCTTATTTCCATTTAACGAGTCAAGAGGGAATTCAGAAATCTTTTCATCTTTAAACGATTGGAAAAGAGCTGAAAGCAAACCTCCATTTTTATTCTATTTAACGAGTCAAAAAGGGAAAATACTCGGCAATCTTTTCATATTTTACGAGTCAGAAAAGAGCTTAAAGGTGACTCATCCTAGAGGAACGAGTGGTATAAAGGGTAGCAACTGGTTCTGGCAATGGTGGAACTACTCAAAACATGTAGTGGTCAAGAGGCTGGCTAAGAAAACCACTCATCGGTGCAGTTCCTCGGGAAAGGAAAAACAACCAAGTGAAAGCATATGATCAGCCAAAGAGATGGTGGCAATGGAATGAAACAACCAAGGCTCATCTAGTAGAATTCAGCGGATAAAAATGGCAATCACGAGATGTAAATCGGGTATGGGTTCATTTTTACACAAGCTTGAACCATGGAGAACTTTGCTTGGATTCTGTTTCATGTTTACACAAGATTGAAACAAAAAAATATGCTTTTTATAAGTTCGCATGCCCCCGGCATAATGACGCGAAACGAGGTACATGCCCCCCAAGCTTCATTGCATTCAGCACAGTGGATGGAATGAAGGTTCACTTTCGAAATCTTGGAAAGACTCGACTTGGATTTTACGATATCTTAATCAAAGACTCGATTGGGAAAAGGGGTTGTTTCATTTTTTAATGAGGTTGACACAGTAAAAGAACTATCCTCATAGCCCTTGTTTCATTTTTTAATGAGCTTGACACAAGATCAGGAACTATGCTCGAACACCTTGTTTCGTTTTTTAACGAGGTCGACACAATATCAAAAACTATCCTCGGGAGACAAGCTTGAACCAGGAAGGACTCTGCTTGTTGGGAATGCGCATGCCCCCAGTGCAATGGCGCAGGATGAGGTACATGCCCCCCAAGCTTCATTGCATTCAACAAAGTGGATGGAGTGAAGCTTCACAAGATCTTAATTGAAAGACGCGATTGGAAAGGGGGAATTGTTTAATTTTTTAACGAGCTTGACACAAGACAAAGAACTATGCTCCACCTGAACTTCGTCATAATGAATAGAAAGTCGGGGCTTCCAAGATTTCCACTCCCGGTGGAAGGGAAACATCTTGGAAGTCAGGGCCCAATGCCCCCAGGACACTATGCATGATGGCAGCATCACTGGATCTAGGCATGGGATAGGTGGCCACGTAGTTGATCTATGGTGGGGTAGATGCAACTGGTGGATGAAAACTAGGAGGGGATGACAACGGCGCAGGAGGCATCGGGGGACTAACGAATGACACTTGATCGATAGTCACAATTATTCCATCGTGCGGAAATAAAACCACATGGAAAAGCGAAGAAACGAGGGCCCCCATGGCATAAACATAGTCGCGACCAAGGAGAAGACTAAAGTCTAAAACACCTTGGGTAACCAAGACTTCTATATAGACGGTTTTGCCTCCCAAAGTAATAGGGAACTTCGGGAGAACTCCTAGAGATGGACAGGCTCCTCCGTCGAAGGCCAACAGATTCTGAGTGACTGGCCCAAGCTGCGGGGAACCTAAATCTTGCCAAGTAGGGTACGACATAAGACTGACAGACGCCCCTTCATAAAAAACAGTGCCAGGTAATGCCTTAGCACAGGCATGTACTGTGATCTAGAAAGGCATATGGGATGGAAGGCGACCGACGATCAGGAGATTCCAATCAAAGGAAGCGACCAAACTACTTGGTGGGGGAATCGTATGATTCCCCCCATGTGCTAAAGGAACCGAAGGAGAACCTTCGGGAGCAACTGGGTTAGGAGAGTCATTTTGGGACTCAGGAGGATCTGAAGAGATGAGAAGAACATGGGCATGATTCTCTTCCGAAACAGAGTGAGCGAGTGGCAGACTCGAGTCGACACTCTTTCCCACCAATGGTTGGTCTGGAACAGGCTGGGGCCAGCCGGGTTCAGGGAGAGGGGCCTGGACAAGAGAAGAATTTGAAGCAATCTCTTTGTCAGCAGGGGGACGATCTGCGGCTACAGAGATATGTTGATAACCAACGAGAAGTTGGGGTGAAGGAGCTGTAAGACTTTCCAAGACAACGGAGGCTTTATCCATGAGTGGAAAAAGGTGAAGGGGATGATTGCCTTCACAAAGTCTACAAGGGATTCGAATCTTCCCTTTTCCCTTACCATTCCCAGCTGATAAGGTAGCATCACCATGAGTCTCAGAGGATGATGAGGGGCGGGCCGGATCATGAGACTATACTTCTAGTACCCTGGGAATGCCAGGACAATCGCGAAGAAGATGGTCCTCCGTGCATAATCGACAAGGAAACTTGACCTTCCGCGGAGGAGTGGAAGGGGGCCCGACTTTAGGTGTACTTGAGGGGGTAGCTTCACTTGTAACCTCTCCCTTAGGAGCCTTCTTCTTCTTCGTCTTCTTCTTATTCTTCTTAGCCACCTGGTTACTCGAATCTAGACTTTCACCAGGTGAAGTAGAAGATGAGGACGTAGAAGTGGGCGTAGAAGGGGAGAGATCCACCTTAGAATCAACATGATGTTGTTCAGGTGGAGGGATGGATTGACTAGACGGTGAGACGACAGGGACCAAAGAGGTTGATAACAACCAAACCGACAGCCCAACAATTAACGCTGGGAGGGACAACATTGCCATATAAGGAGCACCAACATTTCCAAAAGGAGCGAAATGACTAGGGTTCCCATCAGAGGGGATCCCTGGGTTGGTGAACCCCGGAAAATTTTCCATAGAGAACGAAAAGAAGCCTACTCAAGCTAACGCAAACAAGATCTAACCGGGTAAATGTGAACGTGGTCGAATAAATTTTAAGACAAAGGAACTGAACTTGACCTTTTCATGTTTTAAGAGTCGAGAAAAGGACAAAAAGGTGACTCTAGTCGCCTTCGAATATTTTATGAGCCCGAAGTGACAAGTGCTCAAGTGAGACTTTTCTTTTAAGGAGTCCGAAAAGGATCAAAAGTGACTACTCTGGAGAAACTAGGCAAAGGGTTTACCAGACAAATCCGTAAAACTGCATATACACCTTGGCATTCATATGAAAACCAAGGACTTCCCGTACGGCAGTCAATCTTCCCGAATGCTATGTTCAGTGCATTACGGCTTGTGAGGCGGCAGACACGGCTTCCTGTGGATAAAGGATGATAACCTAGTGGGGTCTCCCCATATACTTGACGGTACGTGGGAGCTCAAGTCCTTGCTAGACCACTTGTTGCGTCACAGAAGAAGGAATCACCCAACCTTAAGTGAAACAAAAGTGACTAGGTTTAACGACGCCGGAGCACATCTCTAGCCTAGACCTCTAAACAGTGAGCATTATGTTCCAATGCGTTTTTAAGTTCATTCAGTTCATTTTACGGTTGATCTTTGATTAGGTTTCGATTTCCAGGTCCTACCGTATGTAATTTCTCACAATTTCCTAAATGCAAACTATATGCCAAAATATATCATTTCGTTCGATGAATGCTAACTACGAGAGGGTTGAGAGCTTTCACACAAACAAAAATGACCATAAAACAATCAACAATAACTCTAATGCAGCTAATGGAAATTAACAAAACTTTTCTCTAAAGTTACTAATCGCTAATAACAACGAAAAGCTTTATTTTCCATTAACTAATGCAAAGCAAAAGAGATTGTTTGTTTCTTTTTTATGGAAAAATGCACTAAAAAATTTTTGAGAAACAACAACAAAGAGTAAAAAGAAAAATTTCACTCAATGAAAATACAATCAAGTCCATAAATACCAAGGCAGTCCTTCAGAACCAAGAGAAGATCTCAAAGACCTCAATGGGCCATGTAATCTAAGCCCAAAACGAAGCCAAGTGAAATCCAAGAGAAAAGAAGAGAATCACTCGAATAACGCAATAAAAAGTTTAATAATCACTGAACAAGTGCAAGAGAGTAACCAAAAAGTTGACTGGACCAACAGAAGACCAAAAATCCTAAGGAAGGCTCGATGCACAAAGCCACTAGATGCCCTAGGGCTAAAATGTGAAATCGGTGGAAAATGGCAAACACCCAAAGTATGCAAATGTAACCTATGCGCACTTTTCATTCATATCCTGAAAATGAGAATTCTAATTATGCAAGTGTGATCTATGCAAGAGAATTCTCAAACACACGATGATTCTAATGTAATCTAAGAACCAATCAAGTGCAAATCAAGAAAAATGGGTGTGAGTTCCAAATATCATAAACTAAAAACACTCAAAGGCGATTAACACTCATACACAATTTAGCCCCCCCCAAATTTTTTTGCAAAAACAAAAGCAAAAAGATGCAAAATTGTGAAAAGGCGGAGACAAACCTCCAAGTAATGATCAAAGGAAATCAAATTAATAATTTGCCAAAAAAACTCAAAACCAGTCAAACAAGACTCTGACACACTCAAGTGATTGAAAAAGGTGTAGCTTGACACAAAACCCAAGCTTGGAAGGTTGCAAACAAGCAAACTGGAAAAGTTCACATGGTGCAACTGTCAGGCGGAAAACTAGCGCCAATTGAGGATTGGCACAGGCTGTACACTGGCAAGTTGCGCCAATTGGTGCGACTGTCATGCAAAAAAGAGCGCCAATCAAGTTTGCTAGCTTAAAAATAAAAACAAGCAGTCCAAGGCTTGGTCGACAGTATCCCGATAGACCAGGCAGCAAGAGACAACAAAGCATCCAAACCAGAAAGCTATCTAAGCAATCAAAAAAAGAGAAACCAAAGAGACAAGACAAACTCCAAGTTGTTTAGTTCGTAAACCAAACCAAAGATTGACTGAAGTGGCATTGATCTACTTTGCTAATGCAAAGAAATAGCGTTTCGAAGGTTATCTGGCCATACTTCAGGCTCCGTCTAAAGTTTACAAATCGAACAACAAGCTAACTCCCCAGTGGAGTCGCCAAATTGTTGTGGAGGTAAATCCCCTCTGCGGACAGAGGCGATCCCTACTAGCCCAGATGGGGTCTAGAAACAATCAAACAATGCTATCACGCATGTTCCTAATTGCAAATTAAAGGTGGATGATGAGAACCTACTTGGATTCCAATGCTAATATTCGTAGAAGAGACGTCACTCTCGTTCCTTTACTTCGGCTGGTCACGATCCCCACGATCTCCGTGATTGGACACCTGCACATGCAAAGAACAACACAAATACAAGCATAAAATCCAATAGACTCAATTATATATCAGTCAAAAAAGATATAACTCAACATCAATCATTACAAAGGACAATGAGAGTGGAACCATAATGATAGTCATCTATCATTGATAAACAACAAAGAAGATTGCAACCATAGTTCTGACGTCAAATCCTCCTTTGGCTGGGTGATCAGCTACACAAGTCTTGCAAAGCTTGTTGGGATGGGAAACAAGCCTCTCTCTCCTTGCTGACAAGAATCTCCTCACTTAGATTTGGCCTTATGGATGCAAAGAAGGCTCTTGCAACTCCAATCTATTGAACTCCTGGAATTCTTACTATCCCTAGCACTCTGCTGGAACTGGAAGTAGCTTGCTCAAGGCATAGAGACAAGCTTTTATAGATAGAGAGGAAAGAGATAGGATCAAGCACATTATTCATGGGATTGGCTTTATCACTTAGAAACTTCCATGAAAGGTGGCAAACCACTTCCCTTCTATGGAAATTTGAAGCCAAACCATCCTAGCTCAACATAGTTTCAGTTGGTGAATCGGTTAAGGAGAACCTTCGGAAGCTTGTTTGTTGAAAACTTTACTCAATTTGGTTGGCGCGAGTGCAACTCTGAGACAGAGCGTCAATGGCGTGCCCTCTTTAGAGGATTTCCCTCATTGGCGCGGGCAGTGAACTGTGGACCCACGCTAATGCAAAAAGAGCTATTTTCATGGGTATTCTGCAGGAGATGTCTTCAGGGCATATGAAGCTCATACTTAGAGGAATATGATGCAAGTGGTTTCAGGTCATGTCACTTCTCACAAGTCCCGGAATGAGTCCTCCAGTGTGCGGGAGAGGGGTAACAGGGACAGTGACAAACGGTGACAAATTACTGTGTAACAATCCATTTTAACTCCAGTGGCTTCTGTTAGTGTCAGTATTTCTAGCCTTCCTCCAGTGATCAAATATGCTCTTACAAAGTGGTCTCAGAGTGTCAAGGTCAAATTTTGTCATTTCAAAGAGTTTTCAAGCAAAATTTGGTCACTAGGCATTAGGTCTAGGGTTTGATATCACTCTTTTCAAAGTTGCCCAAATGTCAGTCCATGTCACCATTTAGCTGATTTTATCATCATTCATAGGGTTTTGATTATCATGTCAGTGTCTAATGAGTCATTTTACACCTTGTTCATGCTTCAATTGCACCTAGGCAAGGTCATTTCCCTCTCCTAGGGTTTTGATGGCAATATCTCTTGGACGGTCAAATCATCGGTAAAACTTGTATCCTGATGTTCATACACCTTCCCCTATCCTTAAAGTACCTTATCAAACACTTCCCATCCCTTAGATCTGCCAAATTCCTCATTTTTGCACAAACCCTAGTTTCTAGCTATAACCTGGCAATTTTCTAGGTTTGGCCTGTGTTTTGCCCTTTTAGACCCCTTCCCCTCACTCAATCTCTGCGATTCCACTTTCCCCTGCTTCCTAACATCCCTCCCCACTCCCAAAAATTTCCCCAAGAATTTAGAAGCCCCCTATCCCCTTCATTTCGCTCCATTTCGACAAAATTCCTTGTTTCACACATCGGGACAAGTCGCACTCAAATGATGTTCCAGAGAAATAAAAGATGGATTTTGGAAAAATGAGAGAGGTTTTTGTCCATAACATGCCAAAAAAGAAAAACCTCCTTCACTTTTTGCACAGGTGTCATGGTTTTAGAGAAATGTCAAAATTGCAATCGCTAGATCCAAGGAAGTTGGCCAAGGAACTAAAACGACGGAAAAGGCCCGATCCACTCCAAATTTTGGCCAAAGCCTCTTTGACTGAGCATGGCACTAAATATCTCAGCCACAGCACAAATCCCAAGAAATTTTGAGCATTTTGGGTCAATTTTGGTTTTTTCAGGCAATTTACAGGTTTTCTCCATTAACGGGTCTCACCCCCCGCGCGACCCTTCATCCTGGCAACTCCATTTTACAAAAACTCAACATTTACAGATTTTTCATGAGAAGTTACATATGCTCATCCATGGACTAGATATTTTATGAAGTTTTGGGCCTCCAGAAAGTCAAAAAACAAGCAAAAAATGACTTTCTGCCACATTTTTGAGACACAGAAAGCAGTCTTGGGCGATTGCAATTTTGGAGGGGAAAATGACCACCAAATTCAGAAATTCCAATTGGGTTGGAAAGTAGACTCACATACCTTTCCAACAAGCCTACTCTTGCTCAATTTTGCCACCTGGAAGTGCCCCAAAAGTGGTCCCAAAGGCGCGCGACCCGTCAGGTAGAGGCACGCAACCTGTCAGGCAAACTTCTCCAAATTTCAGTGTACAGCTCAGAAAAACGCAGTTTGACCCTGTTTGACTTTTTGGGGTGGATTATTGTCCTCTTTGATGTAATTACTTTTATAACACTTTTACACTTATGTACCTCTTCTAGAAGATTCATTCATGAAAAAGGTGAAAATTAAATGAATGATTGGTTTCCTAGCTTATAGAGGCAAGTTGTTTTGACTGCCTAGTTTGTAGTGCTTAGTTTAGAAGTGGTTGAAACAGCTCCTAGGATAGTGAGCTCGACCCATGGAGGCAGGGAAAGAGGTTATATGATCTATATTATGTACTTTCTTGCTCATTTTCATGGTTGGACTCTTGAGGGAGAAGCTATCATTGTATTATTCACTGTAACTCTGCAATTTTTGGCTAAGGAAGACCAGGGTTTTGCAGTCCTTTTTGGGATTCTTGTGGTTACATGTATTGATGGTGTGTTTCTCTATGTACCTGTAAGTGTGTTATGTGAATCATTTCCTTTCTTTTCCTTCTGCATATTAAGCAAACGAAGTGTTAAAGTAAGAATTCATGACTGTCATGCTCTGCTTTTAAGTTTGTTTAATTTCAATGTTTTCTACTGTTTAAGGAGAATTCAAAGTTATTGTTTGCTCTCCTTAGCTCCTCACCTGTCATTCCTGACCATCCACCTCAATCAAAGGCATCAATACTGTCTCCTACCTCGCCCCAAAGAACCCCCTACAGAAACTGTGTCCAATCCCCGCACCCAAAATTTCCATCCCCTCAATTTGCGACCAAAAACCCTAAAAACCCCAAATCAACCTTTTTGATCAGTTTACTAGCCTAAAATCAGTGTTACCTTATTGGTCATCTCATCCATTTAAGATCTCACTGTGATAGACCGGAGAGAGCCCTCTCCCGCCCCGTAGGGCTAGCTACGAGGCGAAGTGGTTTGATGTTGCCTTGAGGTTTACCTTTCTCAGCCTGAGGTGAAATTTCAAGCGCTAACAGCTTCTACATCATGCATGATAGCACTAATTTTATAAGCTAGGGCTAAGGGATCATCATCCTTCAACTCCAGGCTGAATATTTTGTTCATCAACTGGACTAGCTCAAGTTATGAGTGTGATTAATATAAATATTTCAACTTCTTTATTGCATCAAAAGCATAGGTAATTGGAATTATGTGAGAACTCACCTCTTCATTTATATATGCTGCAATCAGGGTATAGGCCTTACTGTTTATTTTCTCCCATATGGTGAGCTGTTTATCGTATGTGGGTTTGCTAGGCATATTTTTACCTTCTACTTCACAAGCACCCTTCCATAGGTCATTAAAGATAAGCATGTTCCTATTATTTGTTGGTCATTCATGGAAATTTTATTTTCCATTCCGCACCACACCAACAATGGCGATGAGAGAAATCATATTCACCAATATATGATCTATTCTCTAAGCTCAGACATTAAACACTCTCTCCAAATAAAATAATCATTCTCTCCATAATAAAAAATATACAATGGACTTAGAAAACTACTTCTCTACTCTATGTCAACAATCAACAAGTTTATTGGAAGAGTTTTAGTTGTAAATGCAACTTTATTAATTGTGTCATTCTAGAATAATGTAATATCAATGCAACATCAATGCATATTGTAATATCAACACAAATTGTCACTTGAGTTGAAACACATGTCCTTGTTGAATCTATGGAACTAAATCCTGAATAATCCCTTGCAACGAGAAGAATCAAATCTTGGTGATTGTGGTCTCCAAAAGTGACTTCTTGATCATAATTTAAACATTTTAACAAAAAAAAATAACTGCACAATGCACATGATTCTCAAAGCTTATATTTGCAACTATTTTAGATTATGGAAATGGAAATCTAGTGAACTCAAATCCACCAAACAACGTTTAGAATATTATGAAAAGATATCAAACATTAAAAAATGTTTAGAATATGAAAAAATGGGCTCAAACATTTAACAATGCTTAGAATATGAATCAGTAGGTTCAAATATTAAACAATGTTCATTCTAGTAAGTTATTTATGAATCAAGTTTTTTGTGAAAAGAGAACCTACCTGGATGACCTAGGGAGAGGAGCACGGGAACGAAGTAGGAAGACAAACCAGGGTTTCAAATTATTACAGAGGCAGTTCTCCATGGAAGGACGCAACGGAGGGAGCTCCACTCCCTCCTACAAGCAGGTGGTCGCCAACAAGGGAAAAAACCAATGGAAAATGACAGAGAGCCTTCAGTAGGAAGGGATAGAAGCTGTGAAGAAGAACAGGAGGGAACTAAGTTAAGGAAGCATAGTGATGCAAAGGAAAATGAGGAAGAAGACAAGGAGAAAGGCACTAAAGACAAAGCACACATGGGACCGTGCAAACCCAAAGCGACGGTAACTCCCAGGGTCATTTTAAATGATCCGACGTTGCAGGCACATAGGGATCACATGCAAACATATGCAATCATTTGTAAATTCATGGGTTTGTGGCCCACTGAAAAATATTTACAAACGTGGATTAAATACCACTAGAAACCAAAAGGCAGCATTGAGCTACATCTTGGGTCTAAGGGTTTTTTCACTGTAGTATTTTCAAATATTGAAGATAAAGACAGAGTGTTCGAAGGAGGGACCTACTTTTATGCTGCAGCAAGCCTCTATATGCGACCTTGGATTATGAATTTTTTTTTGGAATGAGAAACTTTCACTTCGGTCCCAGTTTAGGTAAGACTTTATTCTCTACCTCTTGATTACTGGTAGACAAAATCTCTATCCACCATAGGAAATAAGTTAGGATGTTTTTTCAAAGTTTCTAATGCCACTAGAAGGGGAAAGTATACTTCCTTTGCTATAATATGTCTGGAGATGGATCTCTCTCGAGCTTTGCCAGATGAAGTTATTCTGGAAGTTTTTGAGGAAGAATGGATACAAACAGTAGATTATGAACATATTCCATTTAGATGTTGCAAATGTCATGAGCATGGACATCTGTTGAGAGAATGCCCTCTTAGTAAAATAGAGAGCAAAAACAAATCTAACATAAGGAAGGATTCTGAAATCTTCTTCAAGGTGGAACATAAAGGAAAAGGGGGAAAAATAGGACCAAAAATATGTAAAGTTGCAGGGTAGCAAGCCAACCAGAACATGTTTCAATTCCTCGAAGTAGATGAAGGTTCAACAGAAACAGATAAGGCAAAGGAAGTAAACCAAGTGGAGGAGGAGAAAGCAGAAGACAGTGAACAAATACAAGAAAATAACAAAAAAAAAGAATTTATGATGAGTGATGTGGAGCAGGAGATGGATCATGAAATGAACCAAAGTGAGATGGAAATGGAGGACCATGAACTCTAAGAAATTCTTGAAAAAGAGAACCTAGATTTAGAAGGTTTTTTGAATCAAGGAACCAAAGAAGGGTTAGACTTTTTACCTACAGAGGAATTCAATAGGGTTCAATAGCTGTTTTATGGAAAACCCAAACTAAAGGGGTGAACAGACAAAAACACAAAGATAGGCAAGGCAATGAAGGAGTGAAAACGATGAAAAACACAGCAAGACTAGCACCCAGAAACCCAGGAAAGAAAAAGAGCAGAAAAAAGAAGAATTAGTTGTTGATGGAATGTGGAAAGCTAATGATAGATTCAGGTAAGATGAAAGAACTATCTAGTTACTGCTTTACTAATCTTTAATAATGAAGTTCACTTCTTGGAATATCAGAGGTCTAGGTAGTAAAAGGAAACAAAGATTACTGAGTAATAGAATGAAACAAGCAGCTCCGGATGTGATTTTTATTCAGGAAACTAAGTGTTCCATCCAGAAGATAAGAGATATCCATAGTAAATGGCTCAATAGATTTGAGTTTCTAGAATTCAAAGCAGAGAATATAGTAGGAGGTATTCTCAGTCTTTGGAACCCACAAAAAATTGTCTTAATAGATGCAGAGGCATCTAGGGATTATTTATTTGTAGTAATTCAACCTGTGGGAGACAAGGAATCCTACCTGGTAACAAATGTTTATGGCCCTCAAAGAACAGATGACAAACTCAGGCTTCTAAATTCTCTGGATATTCTTAGAGACAGACATGTAGGAATACCCTGGATGTTGGGGGGGATTTCAACATGATTAAATCACTTACAGAAAAAAAGGGGGAACTAGAGTTCTAAGCAAAGACTTTTTGGCTTTTCAAACCTTTATTGATAAGATGAAGCTGGTGGACTTTGTAACAAGTAACAGAATCTTTACTTGGAACAATAAAAGAGGAGGAGAGTCTCAGGTAGCCTCAAAATTAGATATTCATAATCTCAGAGGATCTTATACTCAATGACAAGGAAATGGTAGCAAGAGTGCTCCCCTTTGGAGGCTTAGATCGCTGGCTGGTACAACTGGAGGTTCAAGGCATTGGTACCCCTAGGAATAGACCTTTTAGATTTGAAAACATCTGGCTTTCCAACCCAGATTTCATCAACAACATAGATAAATGGTGGTCAGAAGATTTAAACATTCAGGGAACCAGAATGTTCCTTCTACTGAAAAGATTAAAACGCATCAAGCTCCGGCTTAAAGATTGGAACAAGAATGAATTTAGCAATATCGTTGAAGAGAAAAATATTATTAAAGGTGAAATGCAGGAACTAAACCAAGCCCTTATCAAGGAGGGCCATGACAAAGTCAGAAGTGATCAAGCCACCAAATATCATCAAAACTGAGAGCATTTATGCAAACAAGAGGAAATATTTTGGAGACAAAAATCTAGAGTCTAGTGGCTAAAAGAAGGTGAACGTAATACCAGATTTTTCCACAAATCTACCATGGCAAATAGAGCACATAACAGAATTTCTTTGATCAAGGATAAAAGAGGAAACATTCTCAATTCTCATGAAGAAATAGAAGTAGTTCTAGTTCAGCACTTTCGAAACATAGCACAGGAAACCTGTTATGATAGAGATCACTACATCCGGGACTTCACCCAGCATATACCCAGGATGGTATCCAGAGAGGATAATGTCAATCTTTATAGGCCAGTGACTGAAGAGGAGGTTAGCGGGGTACTCAAAGAAATGTAGAATGGTAAGGCACCAGGCCTGGATGGTTTCAATGTCAAATTCTTCAAAGCTTGCTGGAATATTGTCAAACAGGACATTCTGCAAGTAGTGGAAGATTCCAAAATGAACAGAACCATTTTGAAGGCTCTAAATACCTATTTTATAGCCCTGATCCCTAAACAGGAGTCGGCTCAAACCCCTGATAGGTTCAGACCTATAGCTTTGTGCAATGTGGTTTACAAGATAATATCAAAAGTTTTTGCAAACAGACTCAAACCCTTCTTTCCTTCACTAGTTTCGGGGGAACAATCGGGATATGTGGAAGGGAGGAAAATTCTTAATAACATCATCCAAGCACATGAAGTGGTGCACTCTCTTACAAGCAAGAAAAAGGCTGGAATGATCATGCAATTGGACATAGCCAAAGCTTATGATAAGCTAAATTGGATCTATATCAGGAAATTTCTTATTGATTGCGGGTTTGACCACAATTGGGTAAGATGGATCCTGGCTTTGGTTACTTCTTCCAGTTTTTCAATTCTAGTCAATGGTTCTCCTTCGAAGACTTTCACTCCTTCCAGAGGCCTTAGGCAGGGTGACCCTCTCTCTCCCTTTCTCTTCATCCTCATGATGGAAGGACTGGGTAGGTCTATCAAGCATGCAAAATAAATTGGTAATATCAAGGGTCTCCAACTCTCTGATAATGGACAAGCCTTGACTCATCAACAATTTGTGGATGACACCATGTTTCAAGGAATACCCACAGTCAAAGAAGATCTTGCTTATAAACAAATCCTCAGTGATTTTTCCATGGCCTCAGGTATGGAAGTTAATCTTTCCAAATCTAAGATTTTTTTCTTCAATACTAACATTGCAATTTAGAGGAACATATCTAGAATTCTGGGCTTTCAAAGAGATTCTCTCCCCTCGAATTATCTGGGAGTTCCACTAACTACTAAACCGTTACACAAGAGCATCTGGGAGCCGATGATTAGTAAGCTACAAGACAAAACCAGGAAATGGACTATGAGATCATTAAACTTGGCTGGCAGGTTGGTCCTCACAAAGGCTGTACTACAATCAATCCCAATCATTATGATTTTAGCTATCCATGCCCCCAAAGGAGTCCAGCATCAAATGAGAAACATAAAAAGAGACTTTCTTTGGGGCAAGGGGGGAGAAAAGAAGAAATGGGCCTTAGTTGCCTGGGAAAAAATTTGCAAACCCAAAAACCACAGGGGTCTTGGATTGGATGATCCTGAGATTCTAAGCAAGGTTCTAGGGGAAAAATTATGGTGGCGATGGATAAAGGAACCAGAAGCACAATGGGCTATCACTTGGAAAGAAAAATATGCTAGTTCTTGGCTAGATAATGACCGCATAAGGATGGATGGTAATATAAGAGGATCACATATTTGGAACAAAGCCTAGGAAAATAGAGGCTTAATTCAAGATAACAACTTTTAGGAAATTAGAGAGGGAGACTTAGCCTTATTCTGGGAGGATAGATGGCAACAAGAACCTATTCTATTACAGGAGGATTTGGAGGACCTCAAAGCAGAGACAGACACTAAGGAGCTCACCAATGTTAAGGATTTTTGGGATCAAAGCAAAATTTCAGGGAAATGGAGAAACTGGAGGAAATTTGATCTCAGAAATGACAATCCTCTAAAAAATAAGGCCGTAAGACTGATGAAAATGTTAGAACAAAGGAAAATTCTAGTTTCAAGGGGGCATGACCAGCTGAGATGGGGCAACAATAATGAGGGGACCTTTAATCTCAAGGAAGCTAAACTCATACTCCTTGAACTTGATTCCCATGCTCGAAACAGGATTTGGAAAAACCTATGGAAGCATCAGGGTTGGATGAAAATTAAACTTTTTTTGTGGCTGGTACTGCATAGGAAAATCCCGACCTGGGATAACATTAGGAAGAGGGGTGTCCTAGGGCCTTCTAGATGCTAGCTCTGTGAAGCTCAAGAGGAGACCATGGAGCACCTTCTCAACAACTGCATTTTCACTTCCAGATTATGGGATTCTTACGCCTCTATCTTCCAACAATCTGACAGAGATATTGGAAGTCTTTTCAATACCCTCACCAATTAGAGAAGGAACTTTTCAGATAATGAAGTTTTGAATTCAGCTTGGGCACTTACACCAAGCTTCATTATTTGGAATATCTGGAAAGAAAGAAAAAATAGAATCTTCAAGAATGTTAAGAAATCTTCCCATTGTCTTTATGATCTGATCCTAAAACAGATTAAGGAAACGGTTGGCACTATAGTTCAAAATCTCCCTTCAAATCCTCCTTCTGCTACAAATTGGAGGATTCTCTGTAAGCTAGAGTTGGAGGGACTCGTTCATTAGGGCTTAGTCAGGAAAGTTTCAATTTTGGATCCTTATATACATTTCTGGCATCGTCCCCCTAAGGGCTCTCTAAAATTCATCATTGATGGGGCTTCTAAAGGGAATCCAGGCACGGCCGGTTATGGAGGGTTGTTAAGGGATGATAGTGGAAGTATTTTGTTTATCTTCCATGGTCACCTAGGAAAGGCCACCAACAACATGGCGCAGTTAATGGCCATGGAACAATGTCTTGAGTTCATGGTTCAGGAAAATCACCAAAATACGATCATTGAAGCTGATTCACGTTAATAATTAACTCGGTCAAGAGAATAAGCTGGGGAACGAAACTGGAAAAAGCCTCTAAAAACTGGAGGCTAATTCAAGTCTTTCAATGGATTCACGGTCACCTACAAAGCCTGAGAATAGTTAGTTTTGCACATGTGCAAAGAAAGGCCAATAAGCTAGCAGATTTACTTGCCAATCAAGGAGTGATATGCACAGATAATAGGGTGGTGATGAACTGGCAAGAGCTCCCTCAAAACATATTAAAAAAGGAGTGTCAAAACCAAGTAGATGAAGACAAGACAATGTTCCTTAAAAGAGCCATGGAGGCGGGCACAACTAACTAGCAGTTGTTCGTTTAGAGGTTTGCTCACAATTGGGTCTTTTGAAAGTGGATTGCAGAGGTCAACCGGAAAATCCTAGATTAATTGGTTGAATGAAGTCTCTAGTTGCAACAATGAGGATGAACGGGTTTCATGGATTACAAGAATGACAGCAGCGACTCCATTACGCATCGGGTCAAGGAGGGTTGACACTGCAAAGGGTTGGGAGCCGGGGACATTCGGAGGCCGCGAAACCAGAGATCTTTCAGTTTTGCTCATTTTACCGTGGCCTGAGTGGTTTTCAGGTGATCGTGGCCCTCACAAGCGAGAAGTGGTATTTCCCTTTCGGGAGCGATCCCACTCAGTGTGCTCCACATGGCGGCGGGGTCGGGAGGAATACCGCCCTCATCGTACGTTAATGTCCATGAATGTAGGCAGGTGTGATATCAGTCTCCACCGTTGGATCTCACAAAGCAAATCAACGGATAAGATCGATCGTGTAGGTTTGCGGGCCCTTGCGGTAAACGGTGAGCAGCTTATCATAGTGATTTGGTCAACAACCGTTGGATCAAACAGAAAGGTTCAACGGTCGAGATTAAAGAGGCATGCTAGGTTTTGGCAGGAAACATGTATCCTTGGGGTCAAGAGACTCATCACTCGGGTTACTGATTCACAGGTTAAGAAGTCGGGCGGCTATGTTACCTTTATATTTTGGCAACTATTTTCTCTTTGTCGAGTCTGAGTCCAAACTCATGTATTTTTCTTTTGAGAGATGCAAGGTTTGGAGGTAGGGAATGGGGCTTGTGCTCTGTGCCCGATTTCTGGTATTGAAGGGGTCTCTCCATAGTCAACGACCATGCGAGAATTGATGTAATTTATGTACTTTATTTTATGATTAATGAATTGGAAGGTCCGACTCTTGCATTAGCAAAGAAAAAAAGAGTTATTTATGAATCAAGGACAAGAGTTCAATCATTAGTGTCACATCGGTAAAATAATTTCATGGTTTAAGTTGTTGGATATTTGCTTAAATTCTTTTGCATCTAATAAAACTTTGATGCAATTGAAAGGCTGTATAAACTGACTGAGATACCTATAGATTGTTTTCAATGAAAAAATGATTTGATAAAGCAATTTGGAGGATCATGTGAAGCCTTGGGCTTAACTACATCAAAGACAGTGTTTTGAATCTCAAGTAGCTCAAGAGCATGTAGAATGAACGAATATGGTCAAACTTGTAATATCAATATTGGCAAAGGATATTGTTGAGTTGTGTAACAAAGAGGCAAAGAACCTGAGATGTACATTATGATCAAACAATAAATGTTGCACATTTGTGAACTAACTTGCGAATGTGATGCTGAACACACTTTTAACATGATAAGAAAGGCAAATATGTAGATGTGTTTCTCCCAAGGCAAGAAATCAACAAATGAGTTATAGGGGCAAAGGAATGCCATCATTAGGACATGTTCTTTGATACCATGTCACATTAGGATGGTAACTCCTAAAATTGATTTTTCCATTAGCATAACCATTAATATATAAAATAGAATTGTGACCCTTGGGATTCATATTCCCAAGTCTTTTCCTATTCTAGGTTCACTATTTACGTATTTACATAAATTTAGTGAATCATAGAGGATTAGGTGTCCAACATTTTACTTAACATGCATGAAATATTTGATTTGTAATCCACATTAAATATCTCATTGTTATTAATATTTTTTAAAATATTATATATCAACTTCATGTTAGAAGTGGAATAAATGACACATCTCACAATGAAAAGCGAAAAATATAAGTTTTTTTTTTTAATTTAAATTACTTTATTTTTTTATACAAAATTGATATAAAAGTATGGAAATTGAAATATTTCTTTTATGACTACAACTGTAATATTTTTTTGTTATTAATATATTTTAATCTTATATATTACGTTTCAATGAACATTAAATCAATTACACATCATGTTATATCAATAATATTATTTTTACATGATGAAATTCATATTCCCCTCATACTAAAAATGAATCACATATATTTTTAAATGTACCATTACAAGACAACATCTCCCTCATAGATGAGAGGCACTTTACATCCTAGTATGGGAGAGATGTATTTCGTTATATCAAAAGAAATAAAATAACTCTTACTTAACAAAAATGTTAATAAAAAAACAATTTATCAATATGGAACATATTAATAACAAAAAAATATGCCAATGTCTACTATAAATAAAATATTTCAGTTTCCACCTTAAATACATAACTTTACACAATTTTATGTATGAAGAGAGGAAATAATTGATAAAAAAAATTCTTATTTCTTTTTAAGTGCTTTTATTTTCAACTTTTTGGTGTGAGGAACATGTGTAATCAATTTAATGTCCACCTTAAATAACATAATTTCACATTAACTTTATTTAGTGTGATGAAGTAATTGAAAAGTAATTGGTAGTAAGAAAATTATAATTTCTCCTTTCGGGGCAGCGCCCCGAGAAAAAAAATGGACCCTATATTAGGTGGGAAAACCTACCTATGGTTTTGTGCATAGATTCCGCACATGGTTTTGGGCATGATGGTTTTCTGCCCATGGTATATTTTAGATCATGTCAAGGGAACTACAGTTATGGTCTAATCCAGGGTTAATGGATTGGGTTTTATGGATGCTTCGGCATGTGCATATATGTATTGTAACATTGAAAGAAATATAATGAAAAATCAATCTGGTAGTCCCAGTTTTGGGATCCAAGGGAAAATTTATGTGTATATCTATTTTATGTTTTATGCTCTCGCCATTGTTTATTTTCCTTTTTTTTAAGAATTAGTTTGTAGGTAATTTCTATACATGGTCAAAACCTACATTTGGTATCAGAGATGTTTTGGCTTCAAGGGGAGGCCTTTGATGCTGTGGGGTTTTTCTTGGGCCTGTGGTAGACCCTGTTCAATGGGATATCTGTGGGATCAATTCTTGCGGTGAAAGAAGATTGTGAACAGTGGAAAGATAGAGATCGATAAATTTAATGGTCAGAGTTTTGATTTGCGGAAACACAAGATGAAGGATCTGTTGGTGGATAAATATCACTGGATCACGGTAAATCTGGGTATTAAACCAACGACAATGCCCGATGAAGACTAGAAGCAGTTGGATTGGAAAACAAAGAGCACAATATGGTTGTGTATCTTAGATTCAATATTGTTGAATGTATCAAGAGAAGCTTCAATGAAGGCTTTGTGGGACAAGTTAAGGACTTTGTACCAATCCAAGTCTTTGGTGAATAAACTGTTCCTACGGAAAAAGTTGTATAACCTGAGGGTGAAGGATGGAGACTCTATGATGGAGCATCTGAACGCCTTTAATGTTGTGGTAAGCCAGTTGTTATTTGGTAATATTAAAATTTCAGATGAAGGTAAGTGCATTAGTTTGTTGTGTTCTCTACTAGATTTGTTGGATAGTCTAGTTGTTGCAATAGGTAGCAATACAACTACCTTGCAATTTGATGAAATAGTCTCATCCTTGTTGTTGCAGGAGATGAGATGGAAAAATATGGAGGGCCAAAATGGAGATGCATTGTTTGTATGATGATAGTCCTAAAACAGAAACAAAAATAAGTCCTTGAGTGGGAGATCTAAATCTAGAGGGAGATCTAAATCTCTAGGAAAACCAGTAAGGGTGTATTGGGAATTCTGAAAGGAAGAGCACTTTAGAAAAGAATATATATCTGAATCTCCTGAGAAAGGAAATGGATTTGATGGTGCACCTTCTATAGGGATGAAAACCACCTCAAATGAACCTGGCGATGTGTACTTGGCTTCTTCTTCAAGTACACACGTAGATAATGCATCATAGTTGATTGACTCAGGCATATCCTTTCACTTCACTCCCCATAGGGAGTGGTTCTGCGAGTATGAGAAATATGATGGCGATGATGTATTCTTAGGGGTTGATAGGAAGGCTAGAATCGTTAGATGGGGAAAATTCATGTTGAAGTTGCAAGGTGGAAGGACTAGAACACTTCCGTGTGTTTTGCAAATTCCTACATTGGTCAGAAATCTTCTTTATGTAAGCAAGATCGATGATGTAGGTGTAAAAACAGTGTTCGAGAAAGATACTTGTAAGATGGTTTGTGGAGCACTGGTATTGATGCGGGGAGCTCAGATTAGAATTTGTAAAAGCTTCTGAGTAGGACTGTTATTAATGGGTGCAACAGTTGTGTGGTTCCCGAACGTGCAATAAAAAATCTAGTGGTCTCTAGAGAAAAGACCATGTTATGGCATCAAAGGCTTGGAAATATTGGAGAGAAGGGCCTTCGAATACTTCATGGTAATGGTATGGTATAAGATATCTAATTTCTCTCTGGATTCAAATTTCTGTCAACATTGCGTATATGGAAAGAAAAATTAGGTGAGTTTCCCCTCTGCTGCTAAGAGGGAGAAAGGGATATTAGAGCATGTGCACGGTGATGTGTTTGGACCTGTGTCGATTCCATCACTGAGTAAGTCTATGTAATATGTATCATTTATCAATGAATTCTCAAGGAATTGGATAAATTTCCTGAGGAAGAAATCTAAAGCCTTTGACAGGTTTAAAGAATTTAAGGCTCTACTGGAAAACCAAATACGGAAGAAGATAAAGGTGTTGAGGATAGATAATCGTGGACAGTTATCAGGAAGGAATTTGAAGGGTTCTATAAGAAGTGTGGTATAACACGATAGAAGACTACTCCATACACACCTCAACAAAATGGAGTTGCAGAAAGAATGAACAAGATGTTGATGGAAAAATAAAGAAGCATGCTTAGTGGTGTCGGGTTAGGACATGACTTATGGGCAGAGGCAATCGAGACTACATGTTACTTGGTTAATAGATCACCTTCATCAATATTCGAGGATAAGTCTCCCCAAAAGGTATGGATTGGTAAGAAACACTCTCTTTCACCTTTGAGGGTATTTGGCTGTGATGCATATGTACATGTTCCAAAGGAGGAAAGAACCAAGTTGGACAGTAAATCTGAAAGGTGCATCTTTATTGGATATAAGGATCATTTAAAAGGTTATCAGCTTTGGAACCCAGAAATAAGGAAGGTTGTGTACGACCGAGATGTGGTGTTTAGAGAGGTAAAATATGTTATTAGACATGAAGTCCTACCAAAAGAACCTGAGAAGGTAGACTTTAAGCTAAAGGAGGAAGAATCAGACTCTACAACAGAAGAGATAGCAAAAGATGAAGAGCCACAAACTCGAGTTGTGAGAAGATCAATTCGAGAAAGAAGGCAACTAGAAAGGTATAGTCCATCTGCTTTTTGTTCAAATTTCGCTTTATCTATTATTGATGATGATCCTAGAATTGTGAAGGAGGAAGTAGATTGAGAGGATGGAAAAATTTGGAAAGAGGCTATGGTTGATGAAATGGCATCTTTCGACAAAAATGAGGCTTGGGATCGGGTGGATTCGTCGATTGGAAGGAAACCCATTGGAAACAAATGGGTGTTTAAGAAGAAGATTAATGCAGATGGAAAGGTGAAGAAATACAAAGATCGGGTGGTAGCGAAAGGTTATTCCTAGGTGTCGGGAATTGGTTTTGGTGATATTTTTTCTCTTGTTGCCAAGGTATCTTCTATTATATTACTTTTATCTATTGTTACTACTTTTGATTTTGAGGTAGAACAAATGGATGTGAAGACAACATTTCTTCACGGGGATCTATAAGAAGAAATCTACATGAAGCAACCTAAAGGCTTTGTGGGGAAGGGTAAGAAAGAACTGATATACATGTTAAAAAAGTATTTGTATGGGTTAAAACAGTGACCAAGGTTGTGGTGTCAGAAATTTGATACATTTATAAGGGGACTTGGCTTCACCAAAAGACAAGCAGATCATTGTGTGTATTTGAAATTAATTGGTGACCATGTTATTTATTTGGTCTTGTATGTGGATGATATGTTGTTGATTGGAAATAACAAAGAAATTATCTAGGATTTGAAGACCCAATTGTTCTCCAAAATCTACAAGAAGGATCTTTGTTCTGCAAAGTATATTTTGGGCATGGAAATCAAACAAGATCGGGCAAAGAGAAATCTCTAGTTAAACTAGCGGAAGTATGTCAAGACAATACCTCGTAGGTTTAATATGAAGTATAATAAACCGGTGAAGGTTCTTATTCCTGTAGGTGTAAATTTATTTGTTGAACATTGTCCCAAGACACAAGAAGAGGAAGAGTACATGTCCTATGTTCCATATGAAAGTGCAGTCAATAGCATGATGTATGCAATGGTTTGTACGGGACCAGACATTGCACATGCAGTGGGAATATTGAACAGGTTTCTGTCAAAACCTAGGAAAGATCATTAGAGAACAGTGAAGCAGGTTTTCAGGTATTTGTGTGGCACTAATGATTATGGTCTACGCTATTAAGGGAGCCAAGGATTGGATAGAGTTTTTGACATTTGTGGCTTTGTTGATACAGACTCAGATGGAGATCTCGATCAGAGAAGATCTACAAGTGGGTATGTGTTTAACCTATTTGGAGGCGCAATCAGTTGGATGAGAAAGAGACAGTTTATCGTGGCACTTTTAACTACAGAGGCAGAATACATTGCAACTACTCATGCAAGCAAGGATGCAGTTTGGTTGCAAAGATTGTGTTGAAGTATGGGGTTTGTACAATGAGCTATAAGGATAGACTCTCACAACCAAAGTGAAATTTTATTGGCAAAGAACATTTCTTATCATTCAAAGACAAAGCACATTGATGTTCAGTATCACTTTGTGAGGGATATGGTTGAGGACAAAAAGGCGTTATTGGTAAAGGTGGACACTTTGAAGAATATTGCAGATGCATTGGAAAAGTCTGTGAGCACTGATAATTTTTCTTGGTTTAGAGAAACAATGGGTGTTGTAGGGCTCGACCAATGACTAAACACTCCTATGACCCCCCATGTGGAGAAGAAAACAAGTGGGATAATGTTGGATGTGTGTTATACTATTTCCATGACTAGCCCCACGCACGAAGCAGGTGGGAGTTAGAGGGGGGCAACTAGCTCCACCTTCGTTGCATAGGGTGTAGTGGGGGGGTCACAAGGAGGGCGGTAGCCCCCCTCTATGGGGTCCAAAACAACACCCCGAGAATTTTTTTTAGACCCTATATTAGGTGGGCGGACCCACCTATGGTTTTGTGCATGGATTTCGCACATGGTTTTGGGCATGATGGTTTTCTCATGGTTTTCTTCCCATGGTATTTTGTAGATCTGGTGAAGGGAACTACGGTTATGATCTAATCTAGGGTTAATGGATTGTGGTTTATGGAGGCTTCAACATGTATATGTATGTATTGTAACATTGAAAGGAATATAATGAAAAAGAAATTTGGTAGTCTCGGTTTTGGGATCCTAGGGAAATTTTTTATGTATATCTATTTTATGTTTTATCCTCTCGCCATTGTTTATTTTCTGTTTTTTTTAAGAATTAGTTTGCAGGTAATTTTTGAAAATATTTCAACGTCAACTATGTATATATCATATTAAATAATTAAAAAATGTCCTTATGATTTAACACTTTCTTATTGTATTACTCAAAATCAAAGAGATGGAGAATGAATATATATATATATATATATATATATATATATATATATATATATATATATATATATATATATATATATACAGATATGAGTACTAGAGCGACCGGATGTATCAAGTGTAGAGATATATAAGAGCTCCCAAGATGCATTCCTTTTTTCCAAATTTTGCACTCAAAACAAAATTTGCACCTTGAAAGATTCTCTCTTGATGCTTAATAGATATTAGATTATGAATTTATATACTTAAATAATATATATTGAAAAATACACTTGCTTTCAAATGTATGTAGAGTTAGACAGTAGAACATCGAACATCTAATTAAATGAGGTTTTGAAGATTTTCTTGAAGTCTATTAAGAAATAAATAGATAATTTCTTTTATGAAAGAATTAACTAAAATGAAAATTATGTTTTAGTTCAAATAGATTTAGTTGTCAAATTTTCAAAATTTAAAATGAATGGCAATTAATGAGAGAAGTTTTGTGGAATTTCTATGCATTTACAAGGATATGTAAAACTCAAAAGAAAATAGACAATATTGATAATTTGATCTATTATTTTTTATATTACTTTTACCAGTAGTCAGTGGTGGGTGGAAATAAGTAAAAAGAAGAAGAAGAAAGGAAAGTGAAAAAAAAAGAGTAAAAAAAAAAAAATGAAAAGTGAAAGCAAGGAAAAAGAAATGCTTGGGTACAAAATTTCAAAAACAACTGGCAAGAAATTGGCTTTATTTATGTCAATAAGTTGGGTTTATTGATATGACTATGTTAAATAAACCAAGTTAAATTAGAATAATTGAGTTTGGCATAACTCTTATACCATTTGTAATCTAAATGTGAATGTTACATAAGAGATTATATAATCTAATGAATATACCATTAGGGACCTTGTATTCTTGATTTATATTGGTTTATCTCTCCTAACATGTGTTTGTTTCAAATTATTAAAACCAACAATATTTGTATTACCCAGTCCTAGGTAATCGATACGAGTGGCAATCATATCAATATGTATGATTAATCATGAAATTCACATTCTTGTCAGCTGTTATTTGCCGCGAGTGTCTCCCTGGCCCTTTTCTTTTCATTTATCTTCCATATATACCAACGACTCGCGATCGGGTTCTACAATCTTTCGTTTATTTTATATAGTCCATGTGTTTATTATTGCACAACGCTATTTATTTTATGCATACAATTAATATAAATCTTCAAAAATATTTGGTGTCTTCCGTGTTTGTCGTGTCACCAACTCCCTTCGTAAATTCATTGTCTCACCTTCCACAACACAACAAATATATTTATGAAAAGGGGAAAGAGAATATTTCCCAAATTAGTTTTTTTGAGAATTCTCGCATAATAAATATAAATATTATAAATTTATTTTAATTATAGATTGCATATTAAAAAAATGAAATCTTATAAAATAAAAATGTTTTTATCCAGTAAAATCTGAAAAAAAGATAAATTGTATTTCTAATTTTTTGACATTTTTAAATATAAAAATATTTTTACTTTGCATTTTATTAATACTGTAATAATACATCTAATTATATATATATTTCACATTTTTCTTTGGCATATTTTAATATTTTTTAATTTAGATTATATGTTATAGATGATATTATTTTAAGTATTGAAATTTTATTAATTAAATTTAAATATGAAGTTGTGAAATATAATAGTTTCACATCTAAATCATTATTTGTAAATTATAACAATTAGTTTTTATATGTTTATAAATTATGTATTCTGAAATATTATAGTTATGAATATGAATCATTATTATCTAAATTTATTTTGATTTAATATACAAATTATCATTTCTTTCAAAGGATTACAGTGAAATGAGCAGTAATCAGAGGCCTATTCAGATTGCTTTGGAATTTGAAATGTGTGGTTTGGAAAGCACTATTTGGAATTGGCTTGTGCAGAGGGCTCGAAGGAGGCACATTCACATGAGAGGAGGGAAGTTTGATAGGCGACTGTTCAGGGTCCACAGAATGACTAGCGGTTGGATATTTGCTGCTTCCACGTCGCCCTCCAGAATGATTCCTACCACCCTGGCGAACCATTATGAAGAGCGAAGGGGAAGGCACAGAGAAACCAAAGACAACGACCGGGGGATAAAATGATTGACACAGAGACCGAATCAAACGCATAGAGAATGCCCGAGACAGTGAAGAAACTCTTCCAGTTCTGAATTCAAGAGCTTTAGAAAGCTTACCCCTTAAAGCCGTGTTGGTCTGGTCTTGGGGAACCTTAGCATAATAGCACCTCTTCCAGAAAAGCAGAGAGCCGGTCTGGAGCTTTCCTCTGTTTGCAAGGTTCTGCCTGTCACCAAAAACCACATCAAACCAAGGCCCAGAACAATAAGACTGAGCGCGAGGTGTGAAGAGAACAAACATGATCGCCATGATTATAACAACCACAGTTTTGCTTTGAACAGTGCGCTCCATTAATGCAAAAATCCTGCAATATCCATCCTTAATAATGCCATCCCTCTTGCGTGAGGTGAAGACCTGGGAAGCCACGCTGCCCTGCAGCTGGCAGTACCTGCTCTTACAATTTGTCATGAATATCAATTAATTCGTTTGTGTCACCCGGATCCGGGGAATGATTTTATTGTTATTATTATTATTATTAAATATAATGTCTTATTTTGAGTAACAAATTGAATAAATATTCTTAATATATAATTTTTATTTATTAATTTTTTCCCAATTACATTATGTTTTTTTATAGCAAAGTAATTAGCCATGATCCATATGAAAAAAAAAACAGAAAATAGAGAGGGGAGAGGGAGGCAGAGAAGCATCAAACTTCATGAAAGGTCAGAAGAAATGATTAATAATAAATCTGGAAAATCCAAGAAAAGAAAAAATCAACCCAAAATGAAGAGTTTGAATACAATTGTACTCTTCCAAACAATGTTAAAGAGCTAAAAGAAAATATAATTAACAATTTGGCCCTATATAGTTTGGAACATAAACAACATAAAATAGGTGTCAAAGTCATAAAAAAAATATAGTTTCGAACATGATTAACATAAAATAGTTATCAAAGTCATAAAAAAAAGAGATGATTAAGGTTGTAGAGTTAAACCCTAAACATAATAAAGTAGAATTGAAGCTAATCACTTTTTATATGAAATATTACAAAAATGAAGACATATTCTCTTCTCATTATTCAAAGAGAAACTAGAAAGTAAATCATAAATTGAAACAACTTTCCTCATAGAAGAAAAAATAATGGGAAAAATAATTGAACATAAAGATACATGGATTCTCAACAAAACTACGAGTTTAAAAGGCCTAGGAATATTTATAAATAGAGAACTTATTCCAACACACCAAGTTCAATTACTAAAGATAAAAGAATACTAGCAAGGAAAAAAATGGAGAATAACTATGAATTGAAAAGTTACTATTAAGGATAGAGAACACCAATATAATATTAAACAAAAATTTGGAACTCTCTAGATCCTCTCATGGAAAGTCTATTGTGGTTTCTTATCATGCAAAGTTCTTATAGTAAGTTGGAGCCTAAGTGAAAATTATATTATATTTCTATTTGAAACTTGGAGGCATGGAAAATGTAAGGTCCCTTCTACAGAAGAATGTTTTTTTGGTCATCGTGGAATAAAAAATCCTCCTATGGAGAGATTGGAGACATAGCTGGTTAAATAAATATGAATATTTCTCCTCGCATTTGACTTCATAAGAAATTCCCTCCCAATCAATACATATGGATGGTGCTTTTAAATATTAATGCTAAGAATATCTATATAGAAATTTGTTTCTTCATGCCTATTATGTGTACCTCTTTTAAGAAAAATAATCTAGATAAGAATTGTCCCTACAAAACCTTATAACGAGATATTTACACTGTGAAATGAAGGTAGTATGCTTTCATTGGGAGACTTTAATGCTAGAATTGTAATTGATCACTTTTAGGCTAGATGAGGACCCTGTTTTAGCTAATAGATACCAAAGAAACTCTAAAAGTATAGCTAAGAATTTATTTGCCATGGAGCTAATTAAGCATTGCAATTTTGAACATCTTATCATTTGCACTGGTCTAATGAAGCAAATGAAATCTAAATAAAAGAATTGTATCCATGGTTGGGAAATATTGTCAAGATTATGTAACATTACATATCTCTATATACAACGAAATAGTAAATTTGGACCTTTTAAATGACCATTAGGCCAACTATAATCATAGACCTTTAAGCCAAACTCTAAAAGTTCTCATGTACAAAATCTTCATTGAAGAGAATTTCAATAACCAAAGGAACTTGATTTTTAACAAAATTAAATTTCATATTTTCTTAAAATACTTAGATAGTGAATTAATTTCCATATCATATAAGATAAATATTAAAATCTTATTAAATAATTTTATGACAACCCCTCTCTACTACCATAACAAATTCTCTATGGCAAGTGTTATTTGAAAAGAAAAATAGAACATTTGACCCTTCATATGACAGTAAGTGTAATATCTCTATAAATGTTGGAACATAAGGTTATGTTGTTTCTTCACACCTAGAGAAAATTTTGAGGCTATTGATCAAAAGGTCAACTAACACTAAACAATTAGTCAAATGATCGCCTTACAGGACAATCAATCAAGTGGTTGATAGGTTGGTTGCATATTCGACTAGAAGACAAAGCTCAACTAGTGGTATCAATAACTTATTGGTTGAAGAAATTGAGTAGAACAATCAACTAATTCACATAAATATAACCGATGAGATAGCTTATATTTAATTGAAATAGTTCTAATGATTGAGACGCATCACTAAATGAAATCCTCCATAATTCAAGGAGATTGGTTAGATTTTGTACCTATAAGTAAATGACCTTATGGGTTGAATATGTAACAACGAGAATCATGATCATATGATGATGTAATATTGTTCACTATGCATTATGATGTTCTAATCATAATGCACTATTCTTTAATGATATAGTTGTGTCTCTAGACACTATCCATCACCTTAAAAAATTATTTTCTCTATTATTGAATCTCTGATTAGATTTTTTTATTTGTTCTTTGTTCTTGGTCATTGGCCATTAGAGCATGCCCCAACATGGTATGAGAGCTAATGGTTTAAAATATAGCCATGTTCTTCACAAATCATGCTAAGTCACATCTTTTCGTGATTGACTCTAGGCCACTTGATTTGATACATGGAACCTCTTTTAAGAAAGATCAAATCCATGACTTTTTTTTTGAAAATGGAATCCAAGATTGGCCTTGTTGTTTTGAATGGAAAAAATAATTCCAATTAGGCAATGGAGACCCTTCTAAAGAGAAATGGGATATATAAATATACAAAAACCACCATTCCATATTGAAAGGGTGTCATATGAATTTTTTCATTGATGGGAAAATACATGAGATTGTTGGCATCATCATAATCCATATTTCTCGGGAAATTCATTTTCATACAAGTGAGATTGACTTCCCTTATCAAGTATGGAAGAAGATAAGGTTGTTGTTTGAAAAATTGATGAAAGATAGCTCATGTAGTTAGAAAAGGAGTTGATCTCTCTTGATCCTTATTCCTTTGAAATAATTGAGAATTACCTAACTCATGTCAAAGAGCTACAATTGAAATTTGGAAATTTTACGAAGAACTATCTGAGAAAAGATTGACAATTGATAGAATTAGTCCTAATGGATCAGTAGACACCTTGTGATGTGATATGTTCATCATTTTGCACTAACTATATATCATGTCGGGAAGATGGTAATGATTATACCTTTGATACCTTCTTTTATTTATTGATCAATTACCAATAGAGGTTGTTTGATGAAAGGAAGCTCGGTAATAAGAACTGAGCTTATCCACTCAAAGGTAAGAGAAAGTTGGCACAAAAGGAAATTTAACCTCAATAAGAGTATCTCGATCCCAAACCCCATAAATTTGATGGGTCTAAATCAACTCAAAAGAATCATAAGAAGAATAAATGTACCTACTATGGCAAGGCTATACATTTGGAGAAAAATTGCTTCAAGAAAAGAGATGACTTGGAGCAGAAAGTCAAATCACTTAAAACTGAACGATTGACTACTTGATCCCCTAACAAATTTAAGTTCTTAGTTAGAATGCACTTTTTGCATGCTCATATCACATAGAATAAATGGTTCATCAATTTTGGTTGTACACACCATATGGAAAAGGATGCCTCCTTGTTTTCCTTCCTGAATAATGCTATTGAGAAAAAGATTTACTTAGCATCTAAATTTTCTCTTGACATTGATGGTCATGGAGACATACCTTGTCAACATGGAATAATCCTAAATGTCTATCATGTGCCTAGCTTGAGCGCAAACCTATTTTTGGTTTTGTAATTGACATTGACTAGAAAAGTTGTTGAAATTTGGATAGATTGGTTTGTTGTTAAAGATTTAAAGAAATATTAGTGGGTTTTCATCGAAGGCATTCTCAAATCGACTAATGGATTGTCTAAGTTTCATGATATGTCTCAACCCAACACTAAACCAACTAATCTTGTGGCATAAACAACTACAAAAAGTCAACTCTGGCATGAATGACTTGGATATTTGAACTTTATGAGCATATGGAATATAGCAACTGAAAATATCGTTGTTGGCCTATTAAAGGTACTTCCACCTGATGGATTTTGAGAAAAATGTGTACTAGAAAAACACTATCAAGCACCCTTCAACTCTATGAAAGCGTAGCATGCACATAAACCACTGGATCTTGTTCATAGTGATCTTTGCAACATAAATAAGCCTTAATTCACTTGTGTCGGGTATATTATGACATTTATTAATTATTTTTCAATATTTACTTGGAAACATTTCTTGAGAAATAAGAGCTATCTCTTTGAAAGATTCAATGAATTTAGGGTCTTGGTTGAAAATAAATGTGGTCCCTCTGTTAAATGGCTAAGATCACAAAATGGTGGAGAATCAAGAATCAACCCTTTCAAGATTACCTACTCAATCAAGTATTTATTTGCAACATTTAATCCCTTATAATCCCCAACAAAATGGCGTGTTAGAACAGAAGAACTACACCTTATTTGAAATGGCTCATTGTCTTCTACAAGCAAAGAAATTGTCAATAAAATTTTGGGTTGAAATAATTTACCATACCAACTATCTTTTAAATATTGTTCTAACTAGAACTATTAATTCTAGTCAAATATTGATATGATAAAAAATGCTCCATTATTCACTTCAGAACTTTTAAATGTATTACTTAAACCCATATTCTCAGTGATTATAAAAAAAAATTGTATGCAAAAAATCATTCTTACATTGTAATTTATTTTGATGAGTCAAAATCATATCAACTTTTTAATGCTATAAATATAATAAAATCAAACTTTAACTTAAAAAAAAATCACAATAAGTATACCAATGCTATTGAAAGATTTCAGCTCCCTATTCTCAATGATTATAGAAAGAAATCGTATGCAAAAAGTCATTCTTACCTTGTAATAAATTATTTTGATGAGTCAAAATCATATCAACTTTTTAATCTTATAAATATAATAAAATCAAACTTTAACTTGAAAAAAAAAATCACAAAAGATATACCAATGCCATTGAAAGATTTCAGCGCGTTTACAATTTCTCAGTGCACGTTTCTTTCTCGTTCCACCTTTATAAACATCCACGTTTCTTTCTCTTTCCATCTTTATAAAAATAAAAAAATAATTATGTTAAAATTAAGGGTTGTACACCAAAAAGTACAAAAGGACTTTTTCTGATTATATTAATATTAATATATTTATATTTATAGAGTTTTGATATGATCATTAATATATTTATATTTATAGAGTTTTTAGCAGATGATGATTGGATGGGTTTTTAAAGAGTTTAAGTTATGGGTTCAATTTTTTATTTTTATTAGAATGTTATTCTCACCAATATCAAATCTAAAAAAATATATATATTAATATATTTATATAAATTATTAAATAATTGATAAACATAAAAATACTTATATAATATTATGACATATTTTATATTACAAAATTTGAAAAAAAAATTATTTCAAAAAATTATAAATAATTGTAATTTTTTTTTATTATAAAAAAAATATATTTAAAAAACATAAAATAAAATTTTTAACTATAAAAATTCATCACCTTATTTTATTTTATTATGGAATTTTATTTTATTTTATTATAGAATTTTTTAAGCTAATAATACTATAGACCACTTACCAATACCATATACCAAAAAAACAATTACTCATATTCCTATAACATTTTTTCAATCTTATATATGATTATTAAAATGTTTTTTATATTAAATCCTTAATATTTATTTCATAAAGACAAATACAAACGCATATCGTAAATACGCTTATGAGATTGAGATTTAATTCAACATGGGCTAAACTTTGTCAACCCTACAAATGGGCGTTGCTCTTACTCTTCGACGTACGAGATTACATCACTAATATGTTCCCACTGATGTGTGTTCAGAGGTCTGGCTGTTTGTAATTTTATGTTACACTACTCTCATTATGCACGATTCAGCATTCATAATAATCTTGTTGCGCAAGATTTAGCATTCATAATAATGACGATGTTTACAATGCAGTCAACAATTCAAAGATGACTTATACCATCCTGACAAAACCCTAAGATTCCATTTTTTCTTGGGAAAATGCGATCGGTTGAAAAAGGCGACAGCGAAATCAAATATGATTTAATCTCAAGATTTTTGATATGAAACTACTAATTATGTGGAGATCCTTCTTACATGGCAATTTGAGGTGGGCGTTGAACTAATTTCCCCTTATTGTCCGATCTTATTACATATTTAATAATTAACTGGCGGCGTAATTATTCAATAGGTGATAACTGAATGCGCTGGGAAGGATTATTCAGTAATACATTTTGATGGCAGCTACAGAAGGGAAAGTAAGATAAAACTCAGGTACTGATCAACTGAGAACAGTACGGCAATTGGCCCTGATTTCTCCCATGGTGCCTGTAAGAGGGCTGATGTTCCCCATCTTCACCATCGATTCTGCAAACTGTTCGAGAAAGAGCTCTTCGTTTTCTGCGTAAGCTTTCACGGTTTCCACTGTTTTGCCTTGGCCCTTGGCGAACAATTCTTCGTCTGAGTTCAACAGTCCATACCCGCTCAGCAAGTTCTTGAAGTAGTAGTTGTCGAATTTCGTAGGACTCACAAAATCCAATGGGGATAAGTTATTATCTCCTCCCGATTTAGGACACCCAGATATGAGCCGACTATAGTAAGATTTGTCCAGGCTGGAATCTGGCTGCCCATTTCCACTCTGGTTGTAAAGCCTCTGCCTGAAACTTGTGCATCGAGATTGGCCGATCGTGTGACTTCCTGCGTAATTAGCATTTGTATTTGTATTTCACTACTTAATAATCTGTACTTAATATTGAATGCTACAAAATGAAATGATTGAGCTGCAAATTATGACGCTGTTAGTCATAAATACGATATATAAATACCTGAAAGGGCCACCAAGTCTACCTCATCCAGACCCTGGCCTTTAAACTTGGTAATGAGAGTCTGGAGAGTTGAGTTGGGAGCTGGGATATTGTTGTTAGACCCACTCAAACTTGCACTTGTCGAGTCTCTTCTCCCTAGTAAAACTTCCCAGCCCAGACCTCCGCTCTGGTATTATTCATTCATAACAAATTACTAAGTATTATTATTTACCAGATTATGATCTTGTCTTAGAAATCGAGTACCAGGAAAGATATGTTTATATGTTATTTTTTCTTGGAAACCGAGTGCTAGTAAATAGATCTATATATAATGTATTACCAGGACCACTGAGTCACGAGCCGTGATAGCAAGAATATCTGCACAGGATACAGTTTTGGGACAGGCCTTCTCCAGCTCACTCTTAATCTGATCAATGACTTCAAATCCTCTAGCAGAGTTATTGTTGGGATTTGATCCCTTCTCACTCACAATGGTTGAACTGTTATCCAGCAGCAAAGATGCGTCGCACCCCTGTCATGCCATTAAAATTTCATCCATAAATACATACTTTTAATTACTATGAATTCGTGAGTAGCCAATAGTAATAGCAATTTGATCAATGTGCATAAGGAAAATATTACTGACCTGAACAAAACAATCATGGAAATGAAGCCTGAGTAAGGATGCTGCCATTCGAGCTTCCTTCATCACTGCCTTCTCTACCACCGATTGAACTATTTCTTCGGCCATGGGACATGAATGGTCATAAAAATGTGGAATCAAGTTATTAGAAGACTGAGGGTACGATACCGGGAATGACATTACGAAGGCCTCCAGCGAACAGAGGAGCAAAAGAGGGATAAAAGAGAGGCTGCGCGCAATAGTTTTTGCCATGATTCTCATGAATGAACGAACCGCTATCCCGATCTATCAATCAACGTAAAGGAACACGAAAGGAAGAAGAGGTTGTAGTTGTTGGTTATGCGGACGTTTATTTATATGAATGGATGGGCGTTAACGTTGAATTAAAGTATTGAAGAAATCAGAGGAAGAAGACCGCTCAGCTACTACCCTAAACCACAACCTACGCGGGATGATGACTCATTCAAATCTTTAATTGTTACTAAAGAATTGCTAAGTGGCTGCAGGTTTTTTTGCCTGTTAGCTATTAAAAAAACTACAAAGGAATACGCGTATCCCATTAAGGCATTGATTCTAGATGAATACTGGTTGTCCCATATTGCATGAATGAATATTTAGCGGTCCATCGTTCGGAACGATTCAGAGGTAGCAAGCGAAGCAGCCGAAAGTTCCAAGGGCAGGTAGCCGACATGGTGGTTGTTTTTATAATTCAAGTTAGGTTTAAATTTAAATATCCAAACATATTCTAATAGTTTCAACAATATCAATGGATTGAATTAACATCACTAACTTCAGTGTATATCTAAAAATCACATGATTAAACCTTATTTAAATTATTTTTTTACAAAGCTTCATTAAAAATTTACCATGTCATTTGTTAATTTACACCTATCAAAATTAACCAAAATGTGAAGACTACAAAATGTAACACACACCTTACACATACACTTGTCATAGTAGTGGAAAGGTGTATTTCCAAATAACATGATTATGCTTTTCAAACCATTGGTAACGCGTGTCCAATTCCAAATAACAGTTGGTAGTTTCATTAACTTGTCCATCAATTTCATCCTTTCATTCTCTTAATAATAACTCCAAAAAACAGGTGTGGTTAGTTTCATTAACTTGTCCATCAATTTCATCCTTTCATGCTCTTAATAATAACTCCAAAAAACAGGTGTGGTTAGTTTCATTAACTTGTCCTTTCATGCTCTTAATAATAACTCTGCCACTCCATCTAGGATTGTAACGTGGAGGAATAAAGCAACTTGAGCATTTCAAATTGTGATTAAATATTTATTGTAAGTGTTATTTATCACCATTCCATCTATTATAAGCAAAGCATTTCTCCGTGGATGCATGCATTTCTTAGTGATTGGATTGTTGGAATTGTTGAAGGATTACTGAAAGGATTGCTGCAAGGATTTTGAAGGGGCTTCTCTTGGCTTCTATCTATTAAGAAAGGTGCACAATCTGTTACCTAGATTTGGAAAATTACTACTCTATATATTAATATTGTTTTCAATGGCCACTCTTAACTAGATTTTTCATTACTCTAATGTGGAATGACTTTGTCCATTTTTGCTCAATGGCCACTGTTAACTATATTTTTCATTACTCTAATGTGGAATGACTTTTTCCATTTTCGCTGAAGTCTTGTTGAAATTAAATTTAAATTGTAAATAAAAAGAACACTTACATGATGCTAATCTTCATTATATAATCCATGAAATATGTATTAGGATTAGTGAGATTAATGAAGACAAAATCAAATTAAAAAAAAAAAAAATTGGGATAAATGGCTTTGTGTATTTAACTACGCTATACAACCAGCTGCATAAGATTCTGCTGCAAGCAAATCAAGGTAGTATGCCTTCTTAAACTTCAAATTTAGATATCTCTGTAACTTCTAACACCAGAGGAAAAACATTCACCTAATACCCACAGATAGAGAGACAACATGAGAGGGGCACTCACAAGGAGTCCAGTATCTTTTGACATGACATGCATAAAAAAACATTTGGGATAAGTGGCTTTGTGTGTTGAACTACGGTATACAACCAGCTGCATAAGATTATGCTACAAGCAAATCAAGGTATTATGCCTTCTTAAACTTCAAATTTAGATATCTCTATAACTTCTAACATCAGAGGAAAAACATTTACCTCATACACAAAGATAGAGACACAACATGAGAGGGGCACTCACAAGGTCTCCAGTGGCTTTTGACATGACGTGCATAAATGTCTTGGACTGTGGGTGCCATTCGAATTTGTATAGAGGCGTTGGTTCAGCTCTCAATGTTGGGAATTTCTGATAATTCCAAACAAAACTGAACAAAATAGAACAATACTCTGTTTTAACACAGCGGAAAAGATCATTTGCGGAATACGGTGTTTCAGCGACGCAGTTTCGTCAATCGCTGAATGCAGTGTTTCAGCAACGGTGTTTCAGCAACGCTGAAACTAGTGTTTCAGAAACACTATGTTTTGACGTCTCATAACAAAAAAAAATATTTTCTGATTACTGTGTTTCAGCAACACACAAAAAAAACTTCTATTTATAAACAGTAAACCAACTGATACAAATTCGTCTTCCTCACATAGAGGGATTTTCACAATTGCTATTACAAAACATCTTCCTCTTAACAAAGGGATTCACCAATTTATGCTAAAGATAATCTTCCTCTTAACAGAGAGATTCACCAATGACTATGCTGAAAAACATTTTCCTCTTGACAGAGGTATTCACCAAGGAACGTTTCAGTTCCACACAAATAGCATCCTCCTTCTAACAGAGGATTCTCCAACATGCCTTCTTTAGAGGCACTTGAATCTGTGTCTTACATTCATTTAGCACATAGGCGCTGCAACGTATTGCCTTTTGTTTTCTCAACAGAACAACTGCAAAGATTTCACGCTGCTGTGTTTTCTTTGCATTACATTTCACTTGCGCTACTGTGCATTCCCTTCCTATTATTTTCACAATGGACAATAACCAAAACTTCACGCTGCTGTGTGCTCCCCTTCGTTGATTAAAATCGCACTGCTACTATGCCTCACTTGCATTTCAGATGCAAACAACAAAAATTGTGCTGCTGCGTTTCTACCCTCTCTCACAACAAACAATCACAAAACAAATTACATTCAAATCTGCACTGCTGTGCATTTCACTATTCTGGAAGCATTTTTCTTCATGCTGCTGTGTGCTCTCCTCTGCTCTCTTCTCCTGTCTATATCATCTACACTACTGTGTCTACACATATATACTGCAATAGGGGTCATAACAGTCCATCAACCGCTTCAACTCTCTGACAGAGTCTCTGCTGCAATCTGCTGCTCATAATGAACGAAATCTGATCTTTCTGACATTCTGCTGTGCTTCTTGAGTCGGTTGTGTGGAAACCCATAGTTGATAAATGCTGCGGCTAGCTCGAGGCTGATTCTTTTCACTTTCGGCCATTTTGCTCTTTAATGCGGTTGTTTAGAAGTAATGGCTTAGCGGTGGATCTGATCTTCCTCCTTCGGGAACAAAAAAACAATTAAAGGGTGAAAAGATGGTAATGGTGGTGGCTTCTTTTTAAGTAAATTAGCTGCTGCTATTCAACTGTTTACTGCAGTTGAAATTATAATTTCAACACTCCCCTTTAATTTCAACTGCTGGGTTATCAGTCATACCCAGACGTTTCCTTAAAAACTCGAAACTTTTCTGCCTATTCGTATCAGCTTCCTTTCATCGCTTTCACTGCTGCGTTCAGGTGCTTTAATCATGTTATATCCTCTTTCTCTCTATCTTAGGCAAGACAATATTTGCATCTCCAAGCTATCCTGCAACCTTTTCTTATCTGCTTTTATGGCAGATTTAATTTCATATCTCTCCCCTATAAGAAGATCTTCATCAAAGAATAATTGTTAATATGGTGGAGCAAGGATTTTATAAGAACCTGTTCACTAATAGCTTTAGCAATAATGATCAAGAATTATAGGCTCCCCCTAAGTGTATGCATCATCTTCTTTCGGCAAAATCTTCTCAAAAGAAATTTAGATTGGCTGGGGAACTCAAAAAGCTTTCGGACTGTATTTCCTTCCTTCTCCATACTTGTGTAACCTTCCTCTTTTCCGTGGGTCTAGCTTGCGTAGGAGCCCAAGTTAAGTTACAATCACGTGTCATATGCCCAATGTTATGACACTTGAAACATTCTACATTGTTCATGAATATGATTTCATGATTTCTTCCTGTAAAATTGTTTCTTGGAGGTTGTGGGAGACCATAACATCTATTTCTATGAAATGCTCCATAGTCTTTTGCCATATGACCAAAGTTTGAACAAGAATAACAATAACCAAAAAATGAACTTTGGTACGTGGTAGATGGTGGTTTCCTTGATGTACTTCTGAATCTTTTCTGCCTTGAGATCCTTTGATGATAACCATTGCCTCTTGCCTTTTTGACATCATCTACATTTCTTCTTGGAGCTGGTTTTCTACTTGGAGTAGTGTTTCTTCTATTGTAGCCTTGATTTTTCTCCTTGCCTTTGCTGGAACTAGGAGCATCACAATTTCTTTCTGCTTTCTTCACATCTCCTTTGCTTAAAGCTTTTTCATTCTTGTTTGAGGGTTCACCTACATACCCGAGTCCTGATTTATCAAATGGAGATCTGTGATAGCTGAGCATGTCATCCAAGGCTTGAGATCTCTTCATGATTTTGTTCATCCCTTCAACCCTTTTCTTGAGGAGGACAATCTCTTCTTCCACTATTTCACACTCATTATTCTTCTTTGTAAGTTGTTCCTCGGTTGCTTCCTTGCTACAAGCAGCTTCAGCTTCTACTATTTTAAGGGAGATGATATCTAACTTCATTTTGGAGATTTCTTCATTCTTTGCTTGACTACTCTCCATTTTCTTTTCAGCTCCTTGTGCCTGCTTCCTGGCTTCTTGTAATTCAGAATTAAGGGAGGAGACCTCTACCTTGTACTGTCCAATCTCTTCTACAAGTTTGTTCACTCTCTTGTGCCTTTGTTCAGGTTGACTTGACAAGACATCTTCCTGCTTCTTTGCTTTATTCAATTGATTTGTCATGGATATGACTTCTCCATGATGCTTCCTTTTGCTTTGATCAAGTTCCTTCTTAAGCTTGGTGAGCTCTTCATCCCTTTTTTGTACTTGAAGCTTGATGAGGTCAACCTTCTCATTTTCAGCTTCTATGATGGGTTCAGAATTTCCTTCTTGACTGATGGTCATGGTCAGTGCTCCTTTTGTGTGAAGGTCATGAAGTTTGTCCCATATATCTTTTGATGATGAATATTTTCCTAGATTCTTCTTTACAGAATCAGGCAACCCATCCAAGATTATCTTTGCTGCTTTTGCATTGTACTCCTTGGATTCTCTATCTTTCCTGCTATCATCATTCACCGATTCCCAGATTTCAATCCCTTGACACTGTAAGAAGGTCCTCATTTTTACTTCCCATATATAATAATTCCCATTGAACCTTGGGGCCTCAAATAGAAAGCTTTCAAGTTGATTATCTTCTCTTTTAGTAGTAGAGGGAGACACATTTTTAGCAAAATTGGTGACTTTCTCCTTTGACCTCGCCATTTGACTGAGTATCTAAAGTAACTGACTGTCTTCAACAACGACACAGAAAAAAAACTTTGAGAAATACCTTTGAATATTTCTTGACTGAGTCTTCACTCTGTTGGATAATTTGCTGCAGCAAGAAGCCTTCCTTCAGCTTCTTTGACGTCTTCAAAGAGCCTGGACAAGCTTTGATACCATGTTGGGGAATTTCTGATAATTCCAAACAAAATTGAGCAAAACAGAACAATACTCTGTTTTAACACAGTAGAAAAAATCATTTGCGGAATACGGTGTTTCAGCAACGCAGTTTCGTCAATTGCTGAATAGAGTGTTTCAACAACGGTGTTTTAGCAACGCTGAAACTAGTGTTTCAGCAACACTCTGTTTTGACGTCTCGTAACAAACAAAATATTTTCTGATTACGGTGTTTCAGCAACACACAAAAAAAAACTTCTATTTATAAACAGTAAACCAAATGATACAAATTCGTCTTCCTCACATAGAGGGATTTTCATAATTGCTATTACAAAACATCTTCCTCTTAACAGAGGGATTCAGCAATTTGTGCTGCTGCGTTTCTACCCTCTCTCACAGCAAACAATCACAAAACAAATTACATTCAAATCTGCACTGCTGTGCATTTCACTATTCTGGAAGCATTTTTCTTCACGCTGCTACGTGCTCTCCTCTGCTCTCTTCTGCTCTCTATATCATCTACACTGCTGTGTCTACACATATATAGTGCAATAGGGGTCATAATAGTCCATCAACCGCTTCAACTCTCTAACAGAGTCTCTGCTACAATCTGGTGCTCAAAATCTGATCTTTCTGACATTCTGCTGTGCTTCTTGAGTCGGTTGTGTGGAAACCCATAGCTGATAAATGCTGCGGCCGGCTCGAGGCTGGTTCTTTTCACTTTCGGCCATTTTTCTCTTTAATGCGGTTGTTTAGAAGTAATGGCTTAGCGGTTGATCTGATCTTCCTCCTTCGGGAACACAAAAACAATTAAAGGGTGAAAAGACGGTAATGGCGATGGCTTCTTTTTAAGTAAAGTAGCTGCTGTTGTAGTTGAAATTATAATTTCAACACTCAACAAGTTCTTTGCACAGTATCTGAGTAGAATTTACAGAATTACCACATAGTTTTCAGTTACAGCAAATGAATGTATCCACCCGGAGCGGGACTGCTCTGCAGTTCACCTGAATCCCATAAATAATTATTGTGCATTATGGATCTACGACCCAAAATTTATCATTCTATAATCTCACAAAATCAGCGAAACTGATCTTACTCGTCCGATGAAAGTTCTCTTATTCGATCCAGGAAGCATGTGGGCCACAGTATAACTAGGGTTGGGCATGAGGAAAGTTGGTACCTTGAGTCTCAACATCTAGATTAAGGTTATTTTGAAATAAAAGTGAAGAAAACCTTGAAACAAAACACGAAAGTTGTTTCTCCACATTAGTATATAGAGTTTGAATAGCAAATACAATGATATAGATGAGTATGGAAATTAAAAATGGTATAACATGAAATCAATGGAAGCCAAAAACTATATTTGCCTGCCATATCATTTTGAGAAACATTTTAAAGGAAAATGAAAAAAAAAAAAAGAAGTTTGATTAGTTCTTATTTTCAAAAAATTTTAAACGCCACAATTAAATTTTTATTATTATATAATCACATACAATTATATTATTTATGTCCAATATTATTTTTTATATATTTTTTATAAAAAGAATGATAGGATAGGTTTCTCTATTTATATATCTATCAAATAAAATTATTTGTCTCTAATATTATTTTGTATAAAAAGAATGATATGATAGGTTTTTCTATCTATCAAGATCGATCGGGTTTGGTGCGAGGGAAATTATACCCTAACAGTCCCTAATTTGTGGTTATTACGGGATTTTTGTTGATTTCGGTTCACGGTTCTGCGTGTTGCGGAAAGAGTCCATACGAAAAATAAATTAAATAATATATAGATTCAATATAGTTATCGTGTTAATGGCATCCATTCTTAGGGCATACATCTGATTTGATTTTGGAATATTTAAGTTTATTGCGTTCACCTTAATTAATTTTGTGAAATATTTTAAGATTTGTAATAATATTTTACTCAAATAAATTAGGGAATAATTTCAATAGATCTAGCTGACCTAATTTATAACTTTTATAGAACAAAGATAATAAAACAATGCTGCATTGTCGTGAAGTATCCTTCATGAAATGAAATATAGTAGCTGCAATATTAGTGCTAATCAATATTTATCCTCTTATAATGTGGGTCGGTGCACTTTTGTAACCCAAATCCAAATTGTGCTACGTCTAAATTCATATATTAAAATTACTTTTTATATATATTTAATTGATTTGAGAAAGTTTATTTTACAATCTAATATGATGTTTAACATGTAGTCATCAAACT